>CM036907.1:46209471-47409471 GCA_020800305.1 Porphyrio hochstetteri
AGAAAGAGAGAGAGAGAGAGAGAAAGAGAGAGAGAGAAAGAGAGAGAGAAAGAGAGAGAGAAAGAGAGAGAGAAAGAGAGAGAGAAAGAGAGAGAGAAAGAGAGAGAGAAAGAAAGAAAGGCATGAAAACACTTGAGCAACACTTGGCTATTGTTTCTACTGCTGTGCCTGCAGCGTGCAACGCACCTTGTTCTCCCTGGCCCAGGCTAGAGAAGGCAAGTTGATTGTGGAAATGACTCATTCAGTCTCTATAATCGAGATATACCAGCTATTGGACATCTTTATTTCTCATTCATTAACTGAATCCAGTGTCTACTGCTATGATAGCCATCAACAAAGACAGACGAGGAAATAAAAAAGGGGGAAGAGCAAGAAGGGGAATACAAATGAATATTATAGACTACTGTATGGGCCCTATTACTAAAAATGAATACAAAATACTTTAAAAAAATACATTAAGCAGGTATTGGCTTACAATGAGGTCAATATTGTGATTCATTTAACTCAAGGGACAATAAATCTTGATATTGACTAAAAACATAAGTCAATGTGCATACTGTTGTGTGCATTCCATTATAAAAATGAGGAGGGGGGAAATTTAATGGACACTTTTAGAAGAAAATTAGTTTTGCCAAAAGATTTTTTTTCTGCCTTTTAAATCCACCAGCTAAAGCAACAGTGCAGCTGTGGACCACTGTAGCTGAATGCTTGGTCTTCACCCTTAAGGTTGTAAGGAGGGCTGGGGCTGGTGACCATCTCATCCCAGGCATGTTGCAATGCTCCAACACAACCAGCAGCCTGAGGGGACCTGAAAAGGTGATGGGCCGCAGAAGACAGCAACCTTTAAATGGGTGATCTCCATAAGGGTCAGGCCTATTCCTGCCTTCTCAGGGGATACCTTCTGTAAGCAGACATCAAATATAACCAAAGTTTTAATGCTAATACAGAAGAGAATGGAAGAGTCTGTAGAGATTCCTTCAGCTTTAACTTACACTGAGCTGTAGGATTCCCCACACCTCACCCCTCATAAGAGAGCAGAAGACACTGGAAGTTTGGTTGAGTTCATGCCAAACAATCTCCATCTACCTCTGTTCACACAGGTGCTAGCAAGCGCTTTGTCCCTAATTTCATATGAAACAAAAAACAACCCCAACAGGCAAACAGAGAACTAACTCAGGAAAAACTATGCACAGTCCCACAAGCAACAGTGACATGTTCTTTACGGGGACCAGGGACAGTCAGCAGGTTGGTTGAGCTGACACATTGTTCTGCTGGAAAAGTCCCAACTACCCCTAAACGGGAGACACGGGGCTTGCCTGCCTGAACTCTCTGAGCATGGCAATCACTCTCACTTGCTACAAGGTCTTCCAACACATCTCTCAAAGACCAGTCGGACCACATGCCCGCACACAGCTCCAGCTAGCTCCACTGGCACCTGACGTACTGAAACCGCATTCACATACCAATGTACTCCACAAACACTGAGCCAACACTGTAGGCACGTGTTAAAAATCCAAGCAAAACTGCTACAGTGCTTTACAGAGAACCTCTCTTGTAAAAGCACCCTGCTTAACTGAAAAAAAATCCTTTCAGCTGTCAAATTAAGTTTTCCCTGAGCTAGAGGAACAGCACCTGACATCCCAGGTGATCACACAGCCCCAAGTTACTGACCTCTCAAGTCAATGACAGCTAACCGCAAGACTTACTGACTCAGCATTTGACTGGCTTGCACCATCCAGCAACCAGGGAAGACTTGCTTTCTGACCTGGGTTGCAGAGGTGTTGAACCCTCACCATCACCAGTGAGCTCCCTTAGGAAATGAATGAGCAGCACCTGTGGATAGAGAGGAAAAAAAAAGGTCTCCTGTCCACCTGTGAGACTGTAAAAGAAAAGTCAGAGGACCCATACAAAAGCACGTATGAGTTCAGATCTTAAGCAGGCCAGGAAACACACTTTTTCCCCTATGTGGATACACATACGCACATATAGATATACATATCTGCAATGACTATGCTTCAGCATGCAAGAAACTATAGGGAGAAGGGAACATGAGATACTTGTAGTCATCAGTTTCTGCATAAAAGTAGCGTGTCAACGCTCATGAAGTCATACTAGAGAGGGGAAGATGACTTCTCTCACAAGACAAACTTGATGGCCTGGCTATCACCTACTGCCACAGAGCCAGGACTTCACCCACACTCATTTGCAGGCCAACACCACCCTCTTCAACCAGCTTTCAGTCAACACTGGCTCAGGGACAGGCGGCGGCAATCGATACCCACATGCTGAGCTCTAACAACTGAGAGCACTCCTGGGTTAATGCATCTCAGAGAGAAGCCAAGAAGCTCCATGCCACTTGCATGCACAAAACACAGAGGTTACCGAAACACAGACTATGCATGAGTGCCTGTAGTTGTTTAAGAATTTCTATGTGCAGGTAGGCTTAGAGGCAGTGCACTGAGGCTAGGTAACGCAAGCCATTTAGCCTCATCATTCCACTTAAACACCAAGGAAAGAGTGGTAAAGTCACTGTTGATGATTTCTCCCAGCCTTCTTCTGTCTGGGGACGCGTTTAGCAATGCCTCTCTCCCTTCCAGTCCAACAAATGCTTAAAGAAAAGTGAAACAGCATAAAGGCAATGACCCGATGAGGTTTCTGGCTTTATGTGACATCCTTCTTGATATGCAGCACTGATTTGCCTCCCCCTATGGTGCTTGTGATGAAGACAGTGCACAGGATCAGGTCAGCAGCAAAAGCAGAGGGAAGGACACCTCGCTAGTTTTAATGGAAATGTCAGCACTCCGTTATCCTGCCAACCTGGTGTAATAAGCCTTCTCCAACAGGAGGATGCAGTTTCCCTGTGACAGCTGTACTCATCGGGAAGCTCTAGTCAAAGCCTTGGTGAAGGTCCTTATCAACCTTAAGTCCTGCTATAAACAGCGTTCAACTCCAGCAAGGCTGGGTGCAGATTTTGCTTACACTTACCACTTGCACATTCCTCACCAGCACATCAGCAGTTTACAGGCATGTTACTGCAATCAGAGCCTCCCCTGACACCCCCCTCACCCCGAGATGAAAATTGGTACACGCCTGTGCTTGTGTCTGTACAGATATTAACTGGGGTGGCTGCTTGCAAACAAGCCCCATGCCCTTTCCCACTGAGAGTCAGGAGCCTGGTGTCTTGCATACAAGGTGACTTTCAGGTGAGAAAGAGCTTAGCATGGCTTCAGCTTCCCCAGGCAGCAGCCAGCTGCCCTTTTGCAGTGGCACACTGACTGTGAATCACAGCGTCCTGGGACAGCGGCTGCCCTGTGACAGCGTGCCTGCCCAGCCAACATACGGACAGGAGCTCTCATTGTGCCATCATAACTCGTGTGGCACCTGCTCACAGCCTGTAAGTAGGCTGGCATCCCAGCTTAGCTGTAGCCCTGCCAAAGGACAGCACTGGAATATGGAGGATGAGGATAGCCACTTCCAGAGACTGTGCAACCTCTGCTGGGTTTTGCCAGTGGTAGGTCAGAGAAAGCTGTCCACTCCCCCTAAAAAAAAAAAAACACCATTACCAACCCAAAAAAGCCCTAATATCAAACAAAGGCATAATATGCCACTGCTTTCCAAATTAAAAAACTGCAGTTTATTTCCAAGGGAAAAATTCAGGAGCCCTCATTCGTGTCCTGAGAAAGAAGAAATCTCTTTTTAAAAGGCACTAATTCTTCTCAGTACACTCAGATATCCTCTCCCCAAGGCCAGGACATCGCTACATCGAGGCAGAGCACCAGCACCATCTGGCTTTGAGGTCACTCCCAGGAGGAGGTATGTTATGGGAACACTGGCTGTATTGCTCTTCCAGCAGCCCAGGTATAAATCCACTTCTGCACCGCCCACTTCCTGGCCCAATTGCTGCTTCCTCACAGCAAGGCTACAGCAAGCCCAGGCAGCAGGAGGAAGCCAAAGGTGAGTTCAGAGCCCACAGGCAGAGCCCCAGTTATTGACAAATTACTTACAGGGACATTCACACCCCTTCATTCACACCCATGTCCAGGCTGGGACCTCAGCTCCTCTCCTTGCTCGCATGTCTATCTCACACCACACTGCTCTTCCTCGCTCCCCCGGGGCTTTCCCAAGAGCCAGGACAGTGCAAAGCAGAGCATTCACCCCCAAAATTGGGGGAAATTTGGGTCTGTACATGTACTTCACAGCACAGACACAGCTCAGCATAAAAACACTGTGGTTTTTTCCTCTCTCTTTTTTTTTTCCTCTCCCCTTTTCTGAAAGATTCCTCCAGAGATAGACAAGGAGGAAGCATTTTTGCCTTCAAGAAAGAATGAAAATTACAACCCTATCTACATAGCAAAGGATACTCTACCCCTGGGTGCAGAGCAAGAAGGCTGTAAGAAATGTAAGCTAACACAAAAATTATGAGCAACTTTGGATGTGGGTAGGTCTCTGGTGTGAGACCAGGATGCAATCCTTTCTTATTTCTTTCTCCTTTCTATTTCTAAGATGCAGATATATATTCAGATCATACACTGGGCAAGGCAGATAGATAAATAAATAAAGTTTTCAAGATTTCAGAATATGTACAGCTCTGTGGTAGGGAGTCTCATCACACGGGCAACAACGAAGAAGGAGTCCTGCAGAACTAGAGAGAAAAGGAAGACTACATGAATTCGGTGCTATGATAACTACTTAATTAAACTGCTTCAGTTAGGTGCACGGATTCGTGCCATTTCTTGTGCAATGTA
The DNA here is from genome assembly GCA_020800305.1 of Porphyrio hochstetteri. Taxonomy (NCBI): domain Eukaryota; kingdom Metazoa; phylum Chordata; class Aves; order Gruiformes; family Rallidae; genus Porphyrio; species Porphyrio hochstetteri. The sequence continues at coordinate 46,214,217 of CM036907.1, forward strand.
CTTACAGGTGTATCAGTTGGACAGTGATGGAAAGCGGAACCTGGTCTGAAATACCCCTCTTCAACAGTCAGAGAGGAGTGCCAGAAAAGCTCTCATACATGTAAGCCAGCCCTCTTCTCCAGCCCTTGGTCTCTCTATGCCAGTTGTTTAGTCTTCCGTAAAGAATACATACATTTTTTTCTGCATTCAAACATTTTATCAAACTGCCATATAAAAGTCAATGGATATTAAAACAAAGTAGTACTGTATATTCTTGCTACAGCCCTAAATTCAATTATAATCCTTCAAAACCCCAGGGAAAAGTTACAAGTGGAAACAGTGTGTGCTCAAAAAATGAGAAATGATCACATTCAGCATCTGTAAGTTTATTTCTAATGCCTTTCCTCAGGAAAACAGGTACAAATAATTCGCAGTCATGATGTTGCTTTTGTTTACAATCCCTCCTCCACTTTGCTGCTAACTGCAGTTAATCTTTACTTTAAGTTGTCTTGTCCACACGGATACCAAAATATTCCCCCCCTCTACCTAGGCAATCCCCCAGCATTAGGTCATTGCTAACCAAGGGAACAGATGCAAAATGAGTTATATTAATTCCCCATACCAGCAACCGCATTTAAAAAAAACCCCAAAACACACATGCTTTTTTTTTGCCCCCCCCCCCTTTTTTTTTTTTGCACAGATACCTTGAAAGACTTTTACTTAGAGCGAATATGGGACTCATCACTTGATGATTAATTTGCATGTTGATAGGCAGTCAGTGTAGCAGCTTTCAGATTAGGGACATTCCGCTGCACACTAAAAGGCACAAAGAACAAAAAGTGAATTTCAATCTTGCCCTTCTTTTCCAGTCAGTGCATTCCCAGCCCATGTCTATTGATGAGCAGTTGGAACAATACCAAAATGCAGTGTAAGATCAATCCTGCTGTTTACTTCGCTGAGCTGAAGGAACAAAGGACAGAAGAAAGGACTTAAACCCAGCTATAGTAAAAGAGTGGGGATGAAGGATGAAAAATGTGCCTGATGGGCAGTAGCACAGAGTAAACTCATTTAGAAAATAGGCAGCTCCAGCTGAGATAAAACCAATGATGATTTGTATTTTGTACTGTATCTTCAGGGGATAAAAGCACTTCTATCAGATACCATTGGAGGCAAACTTGAAACACTGCAATAAAGTGCTATGTTCCCTACTAGGGAGAGAATAAAAATTCCCATAATTGCAAAGGAGTGTTAAATATCTGATTGTGCATGCCTTTTTCCTCCCGTGGTGAGATAACTCAACCCCGTCCTCTTTTTAACTTCACAAGACCTGTCTAATAGAATATTCAGCTGGATGCTTTTGTATCAAATGCAGCATGACACCGTGTTTTACTTTGATAAATACTGATAATTGTAATTTGGGGGATTATTAGCCTTTAAGCCTTTTTTTTTCTAAGCTATTTCAATTGAGAAAGATGCAATTTTGTTGCCTGAACAGGCAGGAGGAGGTGAAGAGAGAGGAAGAAGTTCTCCTTCAAATGCAAATATCTTAACAAACTGTAATTAATGGGAAGGAGAAAATAAACCAGTTCCTTCTATCACTAAGCAAAAATCATCCTAAATCAAAAAATCTATTTACTTTTACTGGAAAGGAAGAATATCTGACACAATGAACTGCCACCATCTCAGGCAAGGACAGCACAACACCAAGTAATAGAGATGGTAAAAAGGAACAACGGGAGAATTGATGGTATCCTAGTTGACATTCAAGTACAGTGGAATTTGGTTGTTTACTGATCACCCTTTACAGGGTTTGTTCACCTATTTGGTTCAAAAAAAAATTACTTCCCAGAGGCTATTACTTGCTGGTAGGGATGCATTGGCTCCTAGCTTACACTGATCAATGTACATTCTTCCAGTAAGGATAAAATTTGAAGTAATTTATTTGATTTCTATGATGCTTCGAAAGAATCTCTGACCGTCACCGAGCAGCAGATAAACAACGTTCCTGTTTGCAGGAGTAAGCACTTAGAGACAATTATAAATTGACCTGCCTAGACAACAGCACACCAGAGTGTGAATTCTGTCTTTGCAAACAGGGGGCTGTTTTATATATGTATTTTTATATATATTTATATAATTTTTAATATATATATTTACATATTCTCATTTATTTGTTTGGTTTGGGAGAATTATTAAAGGAATCGGAGGCAGCAATAGAAGATAGTAGGTAAAGAAATCAAAGAGAATTGCCCAAACCACGCCTTTGAGAAAAGCCTCCGTGGTACATCCAAAGGCAGCAGTGCCAGCACAGCAGGAAGGATAAAAGGGCTGGAGTGAGGTACAAACATCTCTGCTGCTGACTCAACAGCCCAGACGTTTCTGTGGGTTGATGAAGATCCAAAATATTTTCTCTATTTCACCTCACTTTCCAACCCCCCTGTTTACTCTCAAGTGACCCGACGTGTCTCCTTTGTCCCGGGATACAATAGCTAAGAAACTCAGGCCCTGATTCTGCAACTCTCTTCTTTCAGTGTTATTCAGCAGGAGACCTCAAACCACCGATTAAAAGCAAACAGAATTAGAAAGGAGGTACACTCTGTCTTGTGTTAACACAGCTTCTACCAGACCGTTTCTGTGCTAGAAATTTAAACCTTTCTCTGTATTAAAATATTATGCCTGCAGATGTTCTGCAGTCCCACAGAGTGCCAGAAATTTGTCCAGCAAGGCAATAGTGCATCCACCTTGCCCTGGAGAGAGAGAAAGCAGCACTGCGTATGGACCAGTTCCCACAAGAAGGAAAGGGGGTTTTTTTGTCTATTTACAGTAACTTTCTCTGAATGTTAAAGTATTTCTGGTTAATTCTGTGCGCACGCTCCCTCTCCTTATATAACAAACAGCGTAATCAGATAAACTGCTGTTAATTTTAAACTCCCCCTCCAGAACATTCATACAGGCACAGCCATCCACGTTTGGGAAGAGTCCTCTATTTTTATCCATAAGCATAAATATTTGGTACGCTGATGGATCTTAAATTTTTAACTACTTTCCTCCAAGCTTGAGAGTTCATGTTGCTTCAGAGACAACACGAGCCAGTTTATAACCCTCTAGAAACACGCAGTCTCTGATAAAGGTTCACAGCTGAAATAACCCTTACTACAGTGGTAAAAATACAACGCCATCAGTATAAAATAAGGCAGCATTATTCTAAGCAATTCTATGTCCATAAATAGTGCAAGATTAAAGTGCCTATAAATTGCAAAGTCTTACTTACTTCTAGATACAATTACATTTACAACAGATAAACGTCCAAAGTCTTTGAAATCTTAAGTCCCTGGTGTCATTTTCTGGATGCAAAACCATACTGCATGGATCTGTAATACACATTCCTCTCAGAATATAATTCATAGGGAGTCTAGTGAGAAAAAAACCTACCTATTTCTTCTAGCTTTTTTTTTCCTGTCATTGGCTCTCTGATGAAATCCCTGACAGTTATCTTGAATTTCTACAGTGCTGCATTTAAAAAACAACAAAAAACAACTAAAAAAATGCAAACTCCCAAGCCAAACACCCCAGCCATACATCTTTCCCCTTTTAATTAATCAGTATCAGCAGAGGATGCCCAGGTCAGTAAGGTTGCACATGCCCACAACTCCCTGCTGCTTTTGAAGATGAAATTCTGTTTGCCTTTGGGGACAGCCTGCCCACATCCATGGCAGGACCAGCACAGCAGCTCCCTGGTGACACACAACTCAGAGGGAACAACAAAAACACAAAGTCAAATTTTCAGAAGCTGATAGGCATTTGAGGTTCCCGAACACCTTAGCCAGATTTCTCAAGTCAAGGAAGTTGGATCTTTTTTATTTTGTAATAAATTGTCCTTATGCCATATGAGATGAAGGGTGGGAAGAGGACAAATGCCTGCCTTACCTTTGCCACTAAAGGAGAGAACAGTCTTAAAGGGATTGGGTGTTGCAAGAGGAACCACGTTGTGTGAAACAAGAGCACACAGATCCACGAGCGGGTGCTGACGGGGAACATGTTCAGCATGCCTAGGACAAGTCCTCTGCCCCCCACCCCAAGTTCATGTCTAAACAGGCACAAGTAATATTTGACCTACATGCTGTGAAACAGGAGAGTAGCAAACAAAACACATAGGGAAGCGTTCGTTCAGTGTCCCAAAAGAGGTTTTGAAATCTCATGATATTAATTCCTTAATTACTAATTACTTATATCCTAATTGGTTGAATCCCATAAGTAAGATCTTTTCATGTAGCTGACACAGATTTTTAGAGATTATCCAAAATTTCACAGACCTTGCCAATTCAGAGATGTATAGCTGGTTCCCTGAACAATCTCCTTGAGTGGGGGAGAAAAAAACAACCCAAAAAACCCAGGCGGCCAGACTTCAAACTTGCACTTATGTCTTCACAGTTTCCTCCTATTCCTTAGTTCACCCCTTTTCCAATTAATCATAAGCATGAGTATGCAGAGGCAGACTGTAGATGAAAGTTTCTTTTTGAGACTGGGTATGCTGGGATCCTTATTTTAAAGGCAGTAAAAGCTCCCAAACCTTTACAGAGATCTGAAGGTCCAAGAGTATTACTGTGGTAGGGAATAAGGCACAAAATTCAGGATAAGTAGCTTATCTCAGCACCTGAACCATCAGCTCAGTTTCTCCCTAAATCGAGTACAATGAGGGGCATTTCCTGAGGGAACGTGTCCAATAGCCCATGCAGAGACCTTGCTGATGCCAATGACTGCATGGGAGAGTCCAGATGTACAATTCTTGAACAAGCTAATGCCCACGTATCTATGGAGATGCACCACAAAATCTTATCTTTCTTGCTCAACTCTAGCCTAAACTTTCTGGAGCTTCCTTTAGATTTCTGCTGACTTGGACCAAAGCCTATGTATTCCTCAAAATTTCCACTGGCGTTGTCCAAGCGTTGTCCTCCAGGAACAAGTCGAGTCTTGGAGCAGACACAGCTGGCCTATCCAGAGCATCCTCCTCATAAGCATTTTGCCATAGGGTCAAAGTAGCAGACAACATCATCTATATGTTTCTTCTTAGTGACTCTGGTTCTTCAAGCCAGAGTAGCAGATGTACCCTGAGCAGACAGATGAACCCATAATTGTTTGTTTTGAAAGGCACACCATATGGGGAAGTGGCCAAGGCAAAGAAAGCAATGAAGGACTAAAAGCCGTTTCAAACTTGTTTCTCTAATTTGCATCTAAAATCCTGTGAGGTAATTACAGCACTTTCCAAAAGAGGTTCTAGAACGTGCCAGATGATGGGCAAAATATGAGCTAAGAGGCTAGGAATGGGAACAGCAAGTAACAGCAGGTCAGAGTGCATGGCTTGGACTTCTGCTTTTAAGGGGTTAGCGTGTAAATAAATTAAATAAATAAATTGAAGAAACCCGGAAGCCAGCACTGACTTTTATCAGGGACCAGGGTCAAGACTGTGAATGATGGCTCTAAAAGGCTGGACTCCATCAGCACTTGAACTGCTGACATCTGCGGGACTTACAGATGATGTTGCTGACCCCCCGCTCCAATACAGCTCTGGCCTGCAGGGACTAACATTTCCAGAGCTTTTCTTAGGACCAGTTGTCTTAGAACCAGAATTAAAATTATCCTAGGCTCCAAGCATGCTCCACAAGCCCTCTCCATGCTCCACACCTCAGCAAATCAATGAGCAACAGTGGATTTCAGAGTTAAAGCAGGCACAGATTTGGGTCAGACCCCTAACATCTACTGTTTCAGGTTGCCTGAAGACTTGGGCATCTCTTAAATTTAGGTGTCATCCACAGTGTCCTGTAGCTATAAAGACTGGAAGCTTTTCCCATACACACATTTTACCACCACCACCACCAAACGCTACTTTGGTTCCCTTTACTTGATCTGCCTTTTGTTGTCAGAGAGGACAGCAGGCCTGCTAGCAGCCTAGCTCTCTTCTCCCAAGATTTAGGCCCTGACAATATTCTTCTGTTCCAATGAGAGAGGAAAAGTTACTCATGCTGAGAGGATCTTAATAATCACATTCTCAAATCATGGCAGCCTTGTTGATAAGGGTACAGGCTACCCTAAACTAGAAGCAATTATGGGAAGGTATTTGGGAGTAACAGAACATGTCAAGAACCAACCATAACAAGAGGGTCAAAACAGCAGGTGTGTGGATACTTTTAGGCATTAAAGGTAAACTAACGATATTGAGCTATAAGATAGGTTTATCAGAACTCATTATAATCACTAACCAATCAGTGTTGTGTGAACAGTGTGTGTAACCAATTAGCAGTATTTAGCTTGCCACGTTTGCAGTAAAGGTATATAATCTGTGTGATTTCACCTAATAAAATGGCTTCACCTAAAATTCATCTCAAATTGCGTGTTGCTCTCTGCTGGCCGCCACATTTTGTCACTTTCTCAGCTTCCACGAACTTCTGTTTCATATGCTCCATCCCAATCCAACCTTTCCCAGAAATACGGGGAAGAGAACAGAAAGGAGCTGTTAACAGGAGTTTAAAAAGCATCAGTTTTCTGAAAGCTTACTTTTAATCCCTTGTATAATCTAACATGTGCAACCTCTGCACAACCAGTTCTCATGGTAGGTCTGCTGCGCGGGAATCAAACGTTACCACAACCTGACTGACGTGCAGTAATTAAACGAAACACGCAGATGGTGTGTCTAGCTCCACATGTTAAAACGTCAAATCCTCTTTCCACCCTCTTGAAAAACCTAACCAAGAAATTTGTCTCTAATTAACACACCTTCCATTCTTCCCAGCTATCAGGTCAAAAGCTCAATAGATAACAAGAAATTACTACTCCTGCTACAAGAGGTCTAGCAGGACTGATTCTGTATTTTCCATCTAAGCAAAAACTCAGAGAGATCCCAAAAACAAGGTCTTCATATGAGGACGGCCAGGAGGATCAGTCCAGGTCTCTAAGAGGGAGTAGCACAGGGAAGCCTGCTCTGATACAATCAGTCACACAGGCAGTAGGAATAAGAACACCAAAAGAAATCTATTGGACATCCTGCACGTGTCTCTAGATATTTACACATTTTCCTGTTGAAAAAAAATCACACACAGAATTAGAAGGTGGGAAAAGACCTTTAAGATCATCAAATCCAACCGTTCCTGTCCTATGCTAAACCATATCCCTAAGTACCTCATCTACCCATCTTTTAAACACATACAGGGATGGTGACTCAACCCCCTCCCTGGGCAGCCTGTTCCAGGCCCTGACAACTCTTTCAGGGAAGAATTTTTTCCTAACATCTAATCTAAACTGGCCCTGGCACAGCTTCCTGCCACTTCCCCTTGTCCTATCACCTGTCACCTGGCTGAAGAGACCATCGCCCACCACTCTACAACCTCCTTTCAGGTAGTCGTAGATCTCCCCTCAGCCTCCTCTTCTCCAGACTAAACACCCCCAGCTCCCTCAGCCGCTCCTCATAAGATATGGTCTCCAGCCCCTTCACCAACCTGGTTGCCCTTCTCTGGACTTGCTCAAGGACCTCGATGCCCTTCTTATGGTGAGGAGCCCAGAACTGAACACAGTACTCCAGGTGCGGCCTCACCAGTGCTGAGTCCGGGGGCACAATCACCTCCCTAAATGGTGCAAATTTAAGAATTTAACATCCCCGAAGAACCCAGCGTCTCTCCTCAGCATTGAGGCTGCAAGCAGAAAGGGGGTTTGGCCAAATTAGATACATGTACTCGTTTTGGAAAGCTTTGTGTTGTTTCACCATCCTCAAAAATTAAAATCCCTGGAAAATTATAAATGTGTGGCTATGGCAATAGCAAATTTACACCAAACTTCTTCTACCGTGTAATAAGAGCAGCTAGGGCCAAGGGGAGATGATTAGCAAGAGGGAATAATAAAAAAATTAAATAAAAAAGAGAGAATAAAGCAGGGAAGAATGGATGTCTGAGCTCTTCCCCTTTTGTACTTGGGGGTCACTAGCTTAATTTTCTCTTACATTTGAGTTGTTTTTAATTTCCAGGAACTCTTCTCAGATATCTTGAAACTTTGCCAAATTATCATTAAGCCAATATTTTATCTCCTCATAAAAATGCTACAGTATCTCCCCCACGCCATACATACTGCAGGAATGGATCTTATATCAGGGAGGATGGGAATTTGTTTTTAAAATGACTTAACTATTTCATCCATCTCAGAAGGAAGGAAAAGCTTTAAGGGGAAAAAAAAAATCCCTTTAGTGCTGCCCTCCCCAAATATAACAATTATTTTCCTGTGGCTCTGTTTGAAACACCAGTGCTTTGTATCAGCATTATGACTGCTCTTCACCTTGCACAACTGACCACAAATGAAGTTTCACAAGAAAAATAGCTATTAAACTTCCATGTGTGAGGCACTTACAGACAGGGGATCTACATAGAAGCTTCACAAATTCATCATTAGTCATGGTCTCCAGGAGTCCTGTAGGGAGTAAGCAAGAAAACCAACAGCACAGCAAAGAACAAACGCTCCTTTGTGGGTCGTAACAACGTGAGAGAGATAAGGGGCGCTCAGACAGTTAACAAGTATGAGTCTGGCCCAAAATGGATGTTCAAGAGTCCTTTCTTTTATTAAAACAGCACATTTTCAGAGCGGACATTTTTTGCTCCTGTTGTCGCTACTTCAGAAAAACCCCAGTAAATAAGCCCAAATTTGGCCCAGCAGAATAGCTGCACCATTTAGTACATATGGCCATTTGGTCAGATCCCTTGTCATCACGGAAGAGCCTAGTGGAGAGCACAATTCCAGGTAAATGATGTATAGGAAACACGGGGACTCATCTAGCCCATCATTAACCTCATTCCGAGACAGCCCCAGAGGCACTTCTTCAGCCACCAGCACAGCCAGCTGTCAATTGTGTCAAACCAGTAACGTATTAGTTAGCAGGGGAGCAATCTAAAAAGCCAGCCATAGATCCAAATGCCTAAAAGATATTCTCAAATGTGGTAATTATGTCCTGCAGCTGCCAAGAACGTCCTCAGAGAGTTCACAGATATTGGTTGTACCACTGAATCAGAGCAGATAGGCGCTGTAGCCTCATCAGGAGCGTTAACAACAGACAAGGCTCCCTCAAACTTGGAGGAAGAGATTTTGAACCGTCAGCAACAACTGGGATGGTAATTGCCATGCTACTTTAAAAACAGTCTGCTTTTTAAAATTATTATTATTATTTTAAAGCCTGCTGACTTCTTCATTGCTTAAACACATAATTATTTTTAAACACGACGTTGCACATGAGATGAGGTTCCACAGAGATCCCTGAAAATGAGGTTCCTTTTGCAGTCTTCTAAGCTGGACAACTACATGTGGATGAAGGTCACAGAGAAATCACCATCAGCTTTTGAAAACGCTCAGACATTTTCACTGGGGACTGAAGGAACAGCCTGTGTGCAGCCTCCTGTAAAGGGTCCAAAGGGATTTGCTAACTAGTCTGACATTACCAGGTGTTTCATGTCCATCTTGAGATAGAAAAAGAAATGCTTTGGAATGATACTTGGCAGCTTGTAGACGACAGAGCAAACTTCTACTTGTTTCCCTGATAAGCAGCTAGCTAACAGGACTGATAAGGTCTGGCAATAGTGACTGGACAAGTAACTACTGCCTCTGAGCCATTTCCAAGGGCAGAGAGCAGAATATCTGGGGCAGGAGCAGCCACAGGACAGAGCAGCCCAAGAAAATCTGATCCCAAAGTCCAGCACCCACTGAGAAAATGCCACCCTGTCAGCTTTCAGACACTACTGTGCAAAGCTACTGACTCTGGTTGTTTTCAGCAGGAAAAAATTCTGTAATTTTCTTTTTTATTTTCCTGTGATGTCAAAATTCTGGATTTTACTCTCCTAAAATGCAACGTTGAATGAAAATATTTTTAAGGAATAACTCAAACCAAAATAATTCAAGTATTTCCAATAAACCTCTTTTTTCAACTGTCATTCACATGCAGAACAACAACAATAACTTCTAAGAGATTTTTTTTTTTTCTCGTGAGCTCTAAGTTGCAGCTTCACTTCTAGCAAACCAAACAGAAAAATCAGCAGACACAAACTGTCCAGAGTCCTCACATTCCTGAAGGCAGAAGAGCCAGTATAATCATATGTAAACCGTACCACAAACTAGCCAGGACTTCCCTTAAAAAGGGAAATATAAGATATAAAAGCAGAAAGGAACAGAATGCAGGCAGATCTCAGATATATCACAAAGTGCATCCTGAAACATTAGGAAATCGGGGAATACGAAAACTAGAACTTCTGGGGAATGCTCGGGTGAAGATAAAGTCTGTTCTGAGCATTTCACAGACACGGCAGTAGCTGGAACAATGTCAAAATTAGTCAGTCCTAGCAGTGGGATGTAATGCTGAAAGACAGTTGCAGTGATCCTCAAAACTAACAGTCATAAAAGACAGGATACCTTGAAGATCAACTACAAGCAATTAAGACTAGCTGGAAAACAAAGAGCCTGTCAGTTAACATCAGCCCGATCAGGTTTGCTTTCCAACTTTTTTTGGTATTTCAGCATTTAGCATCGCTTTAATTCAGAAGACGCGGAACGAAGACTTAACAGAAACACGCACAAAGCGTTTCATGATGACCAAATGCCAACCTTGCAGTGTTCTTCAGAACCCAAAGACCAAGGTATATCCAACAAAAAACTCCACACCCACAACCACCACTACCCCACCCCCCTCCCAACTTAAGAAATTCAGGAGTGTTCAGCAGGAAGAGGTGTCTGATGTTCATGGGATTTTCAAAACACATGACACATCTTAAGTCCACACTAGAGAAGAAGGGAAAAACACCCAAAACAAATCAGATGCAATTTCCAACCAGATCTTCTATGGCTTGTCAGCATGACCTCCCCAGAAGAGTGGGGAGCACCATCCATGAACAGTGGGGGCAGAATCCCCATCACCAGCTCTGACCTTTACCGGAGGCAGATGACTATCCTTGCCCTTTGCAGCATTTCCTCCTGCAACTGTTTATTTTCCATATCTCGATTTAGGAGAAATTAAGCAGGAAGGATGTTAATGCGGGGAAGGAAGGAAGGACTGTGCATGATGACCTCAGGTAGAAGAGATCATTGCTTTTTTTGGTCCCTTTCCCCTCACTTCTTCACAGACCGTTTCCCTCCCTTGCAGTCGCTAGCATCCTTTCCTCCACTTTCATCTCCGTTCCATCACCATCACAATAGCCAAAATACCTACAAACTTGTAGGCATTTCCAAAAAGTGGAATAGGTAAAACAGCAATATTCAACTGAAATTAAATAACGGTACATCAGATGGCCAAACACAGATTTTTCAATGGGCTGTGTTTTTGGGCAATGGAAACAGTTGATAACATTTATCTGTTTAAAAATTCTGAGCACTTTTGTTAGGTGAAAGAGATAATTTATTACTCCCATTCCTTTTTTTAATACACGTGTGTCCAAAATGTTCTTGTCAATTGACAAGATTTTCTTCTCAATATTATTTGAAAGAAAAAGATAGCATTTTCAAGGGCACCCAAGTGACATTAGGTTTTCAACACCTGTGTTCAGAAGTGACTTTGTAGCCTATCCAAACTAAAACTGAGAATTTTATGTATTATTTTTTACCCGTGTTCAGCTTTCATTGGGTTGGATAAACAGAACTCTTGAACGCACCGTAAAGGGAAAGCTTATTTTATTTAGATACAGAAAACTTCTACCATTCTCATTGTGAAGAGGTTCCTGGCATGCATGTGGCCCCAGCTTTCCATTCCAGAAACTTAAAATCTTGAAGACAATAATATATTTAAATTTTTAAAATAATCTCAATTTTAACTATTTCAACCAGTTTAAAATCAGTTCCTCAGCTGATTAATTTAGCAGAAATATCCTGCTACTGTAAGCTTTGTTTTCATGTGGGTGTCGTTTTCATGTGGGTGGGACATCAGCAGTCCCATCTAACATTTGAACACTTCACATTCTCCCTCAACAAATGCCAAAAAGCTAGAGCTGTGTGCTGCCCAGAGAAAAATGCTCAGTCCCTGCACCGAGTGGCACAAAACAGAATGTTGAAGAGAAATAAATAAAAAATTCCACTCTTTCAATCCTCTAACCAGAATTAAATCCCATGACAGGCTTGTTTCCTGGGCAATGCATATTTTGTGTCATTTCCTACATACTGATATAATACTACTTAAACTAGTTTTGCACTTAGAAAAATGTAGCTATTTTAAGTCCTCAGTAGTCCTGAGGTTCCCTCAGGTTCATACAATTTCATCACAAAGCAACAAAAAAAAGGTTTTCTAAGTCCATGGGAACCGCACTGTAGCCTGTGACCAGTGCAAAAGCAACTCAAGTATTTGCTCAAATATTTTAGAGGACCAACAAGCCCTGGGGCATTGGAAGTGGTGTTGACAATAAGCAAATAAGCAGCATGACAAAGGGACACCACCAACCCCTGCACCTCTCTCAGTAACCCCTTCCCCAACATACATTAGTTTACTTATTTTCAAGACCCATGACATTTCCTAGGTCGTGGTTTCTTCTCACTCTGCCCAAATAACACCCAGGAAGGCACCACAGGCTGGGGCTCCCTTCGCTCTCTGCTAACGCAGCAACCAGCCAAGCTTTGTGTGTTTACCAGGATACCAGAGGGTTGAGTTTAGTACGCAGGTGCATTGCCTACATGGATGATCTATTCTACAAAACCCACATCAATTTACTTCTCCCAAGTACTAGGCATCTCTCCTTGACTCTCTGGTGCTTCACCAGACACTACTCCAAGGCACGAGCTTGGCTCCTGCAAATGTTCACACTCCTCTTGCATCCCTTCTCAATCATGAATAAAAAACTACCAAGTTCTTAAAAGCTTTTCTGAATGTATTCACCCTCTGAATCTTCCACAAAGTAGTGAGCCAAAAGCCATCTCCTCCTCACCGATGCCTTAACCATGACATACAACACCACATTTATCACAGGTAACTTGGCGATGGCCTGTTTCAGCTCTGCAAGGAAAACAGCCTGTTCACAGAAGGTGTCAAGGTTCAGGGTGAGCGTCTGCTGAGCTCTGCATTCCTCCTGGCTGGACCTGCCAGGCCGACTTACCCTATTTGAGAACTGGGGGAAACCGTTCCTACGTAACAGAACAATTTAATCATTTCAAGTCCAAAGTGTTGTTTAATGGTTTGTTTTCATCCACCAGAAAAGCACTCTGCAGCTGCCACTGCCATCACCAGCACCCAGACTGCGTCCCACCATGGGTGTCATCCTCAGACCAGCTCTAGTTATAACCAGCTCCCTGCCAGCAGGTAACAGCCTCCTCATACACTGTGCTTTGCTGCAGAGGGACCAATCAGGCGCCCACATGCAAGCTTTAGCATTTTACACTTTTTATTTGTTTTTAAATTGAAAGTGCCAAGACAGCAAGGACCCACCCACCCCCCCAAAGCCACCAGGAAACAAAAAGAAAACTATTCTTTCATGAACTAACAGACACCGAATGTGCGTCTAAAAGATACTCGACACAGGCTGAAAATGGTCGGTGCAAAGCTATACCACTGCTGGAAATACTTTCCTTTACAGGCCTGGCTCTCACAGCCAAATATTTAAGACTTGCCCAACACAGAGCAGATCTGGCAGCAGCTGCACTAAACGTTTCTCTTTTCAGCTGTGGTTCCCTTTCCCAAATGCTACCAGAACTCAAGATCAGCTTCCCCAAACTGGATCCATTTCCGTTTCTTCACTGGATTTCTGACAGTATCCCAACTGCTACTTATGGGAATTCCTTTTCCAAGTTAAACTCCTACACATCAAATCAGGTTTTGCACCTGGTGCTCCCTAAAAAGGCAACTGGCACGTACGAGTTCCAAGTTTAAATCTTTGAAATCACCCAAACCTTTCCCCTGGTGCAAGGCGCCAGATACCAGTTTCCACCTGTGGCTCTGACACAGAAACAGAGCCATGCACCCAGCTGCCACCACAACTTCTGTGGGGCCTGTTTCCTACCTTCTCTTCCCAAAGAGATGGAATAATTTCCTTAAATGCTGGCTCAGATGGCGCAAACCAGCATTCACCTTGAGACTGAAGCAGATGACACCATGTAGGTGAAAGGAAACATGACAGAGGCCACTGCTACTCAGCACTTCACAAAGACAGAAAAGGCCTCGGGGTACACAACAGAACGAGAAATTTTCTTTTTTTTCCCCTTACCACTGATGTTTATTGATTTGTCCAGTTCATAGGGAGCATCCCTTAATGTTCTGCTTTCATGTTTCTGCTTTGTTGCGTGGGTACAGAAAAGAGTATTGCAAATTGATCTTTCTTCCCTGCCTTTGTTGGGAAGCAACTCCTATTACGTTAGCTCCTCCGGCCTGTCATCCCATGCTCACTTTGCCAGTATATAATCAGCATGGCTAAACACAGAGGGCTGAGCTGATTAATTTCCAGCCTCAGCCACTGAGCCCATTGATGCACTCCCTGTTTGATGATCTATGCAAGAGAGGACCACTTGTGATTGCTTGACCCCTGCCCTTAAACCTCGAGCTGTCGGCTCTAGCACCTGTCTAAGTTAACAGCACACACATTGGGTTTATTTTCGGTTTAAAAGGAAACCATAACAATGGATTAGCATTCTCAGAACACAAAAGGCCTGATTTTCTGCCCAGCACTGAACTCTTGCAGCTCCCACAGATGTCAGATGATTTCGGGGTGCTTGGTACCTCCAAGGACATGCCCAGAATACAAGTTTAAACAAAATACAGCTCACTCCCTATCTGGATACAAATTTATGAGCCATATCCATTAAGTAAAATCAAGATGGGAGAAAAAAACCCACCAACCACCAATTAACACATCTTCATGCTTTAATTATTCACCTGATTTGGGTTTAGGTAAGCATCACCAGTAACACTTCCACTAGCTACATTTATATTAAAGCATGCAGTGTTCATTTTTTCAGTGGTGCCAGAGATGTTACTGCTGTTTGTTGCAGATTAATAAACAGATTCCGTTCATACCCCAGGAAGAACCAAGGAGTGACTGCTGGTAAGGCTGTAAGAATCACAATATTCTTCCCTGCACAGAGAAGAGTTTTACTTAAATGCCCAAATATTTATTTTTAAACGTTCCCTTGGACTCCTGAGGATATTTGGAATGAAGGAAAGGAGAGGGCAGAAATGGCAAAGCCTGTAGCTGGCAGTTGGTTAGCTTGATTTTTTTAAATGTATATATATGTGTGTAATTCTGCATATAATTATTATAAGTGAATATTTTCAGATATGAATAAGTACTATATATCTTGTATAATATAGATATACAATTTAACTGTAACAACTTATCCTGGCAGCCACATCTTCACAGCAGCCTGAAATAATATGCCTGGTGCAGCAGGGGTGCACCTGTGCATCAAGAAGAAAAAGGAAAAAAAATAGTATCTGTATTCATGAGTGCAAATTGGGTAAAATTGACTAGCAGTAGTCAGCTACAAACCTGCAATCTGAAACACGCCTTTTGCTTCCCTTAAATTCCATCTTTCCCAGTTATCCAGCAAATGCATTCGGTAGAGGCTCTCAGAAGATGTCAGGGTGCTGTTTTCTGTTATATCTGAGTTAATTCCTTTGTAGGGGTTTCCACAGAGGGCAATGGACTCCAAGTGGACACCCCTCCCCTCACCATCCGTAAGTCTAGTTCCTCAAAGAGGGACTCACAGCAGCCCTGAGCAGCCCAGAAATTTCAGAAGACACTTCACCTAATTCAGCCCCACTGAAAGCAAACCTGTCATGAAGATTCAAGGTCAGGTTGGATGGGGCTTTGGGCAACCTGGGCTAGTGGAGGGTGTCCCTGCCCATGGCAGGGGGGTGGAACTAGATCCATCCCAAATCAACCTGTGATTCTATGATTACAGAGGCCAAAAACATACTCCTGGCCTATTAATGGCTATTTATTAGTACTTATTATTCTGTCTCATAAATTGTTCTTTTGCTATCCTGAATCTTTTCCTTATTTGTTACAAAAAGACTAAATGTCCTTTATTTTACCTGGACCAAGTACATAGCCTGTTGTAGCCTTCCCTTATAAAAGGAAGCTTCTAACACCCCTCCTTCAGCTCTGCATTTGTTCCTGTAGGAATTCTTCCTTCTTGAGCATGTATGACCAAAATAACAAAGAGTATTCACACATATGCACCACTGAAAAAATTTTACATGACACACCCCAGGCTTGTGTTAACCCTGTTCATTAATAATGGCCATAAATCTGTGACCAGGAGAACACTTACAGATATAGGTCTGATTCCACCATTAAGTCAAATGCAGCATCTCCTGCCTGTGGCAGAAATTCTTTTTACTTCTTACACTTATGACTTAAAATTTAGTACAATATCATACCATTTGCCTCCCTGCTTAATGACAAGGTTGTTTGGCTCTTTTACAAGGAGATATACAACTTCTGAGATTTGCAAATGATGCAAAGACAGGAGTGGATTTTTACCCTAAGTTTTCTGATGTAAACATTAACTACAACCAAGTTCAAAACTCCTTCTCTGAGGACTACCTTTCACAGGCTCCCTCCAGCAAAAGAGCTCCCTTTTAGCCTGGCCTTTTCAGCCTTCTCTTCAACCAGATTACAGTTGTCCTAATCCCCTCTCATTTCCCTTGAGTAAATTCCCTTGTGGCCGCTAAGACCATGAGCTCTGATGCAAATATGCCTATTGCATTTGCTTATTTAAAATAAAAGCTACCAACCCAAGATATGAGGTAAGTCTTGTGCAAACATGAGTAGTATCACGGTTATAATCTAATTGTCTGAAAGGGAGGAGAATCTGAAGTCTGACGAGTAATCCCTACGATTGAAGAGCTGATTCTGAAGGAACCATCTATTCTTCACAGCTGCTGGTCTTAGGACAGAAAAACAGTGCTCTTGAATCCAACATAAACTTATAAAGGCATTGGAACAGACTGACAGGAATCTCATTTTCATGTCACCAGACAGCTGAAGACCATGGTTTTGACAGAGTCTTGAAAGACAAAAATTGACTTTATTTCTTGCAAATTTTCTATGTTTCTTAAACTTTCTATTGCCACAGTGCTGCTGTTTATGCTAATCAACATTTGACCCACACATGTGTGTTTTCTTCATTCTCCTCTTATTCTTGCTAACCTTTTGGACATGGCAAGTACCTTTTGGACATGGCAAGTACCTTTTGGACATGGCAAGTACCTTTTGGACATGGCAAGTACCTTTTGGACATGGCAAGTACCTTTTGGACATGGCAAGGTAGCCACTTTCTAGAAGCTCTCTCCCTTTTTAAGAAGTGGGCATAAATTCCAGATGCTTCCTGAACCTGTTGGAGTCACCTTGAAATCTATTCCATCTTTAGCCCTTGAGCTTTTTGGTTCATCTGACTTCTTCCATTTGCAAAAAGCCAAAATACAGATTTTTAGGATGTATTGACCAGAGTCACAACATTGGCATCAAAACTACAGCCAACCTTCCCTTCAAACTCCATATATTCCATGATTCTCAACACCTACAAAAACCTCTGGGATGCCTGAAGTTGAGACGAAACACACCATCTCTTCAATGGATAAGACATGCAAACACAAACACGAGTGGAATCCAGAAGTGTCTGGTTCAGGATTCCTGTTTACCAGAACTCTTGATTTCAATAATCAGCGCGGGTTTTCTTTCCCCTTCCCCCACTCTGTTATTAGTGTACTGTAGTCTATGCTACTTCAGGATTGCAATAGTTATGTTAAATTACCATACAATTTGTTTTAATCCTATTTACTAGTGTTTTTAATTAAAACATAATAAATAGGAAATCATATCACTGTCAAAACCTAAAACCACATTGTTTTTTAAAAATCAGTAGATACTTAAAATACAGTAATTGTCTTAATGCAGCTTAATTACATCCTTACAAGAAGAAAATTTGAAGAGTGACCTATTTTCTTCTGTAGATTTACAATACAGCAAGCAATCAACGGTGTCCTGGATACCTGAAGCAAATATTTTAAAGATTAAAATGACTGATGAAATAGGTACTTTTCACAGGGTTTGTTTTAATACCTTGATGGGTTTTAACCTGCAAACTATTCAGGGTGAACAGCACTCTCTAACGATAATGCTTTGGAGGAAAAGTGAATTTAAAGCCGCAGAGGAAAAGTCAACAAAAAGTAGGGAGAGCACACTGAGAGACACTGCCATGACTGCAGTCCTGCTTGTGACCCCAAAGTAAGGTTTTGAGCATGTGGGGAGAATGCTGGGGGAACAAGCACCACAACACTTTCTCATTATCCCTCCTCAAAAAATCAGTGCAAGGCAGTTCCAACATGCAAGCAGTCCTGGCTTAAGGATACAGTTATTCGGGAGTAAGTCTGAACAGGGACCTTATTCCCAAATAATGTAGCATCCCAAAGCCAACAGGAGCCGAATGTTCATCTCGCCTTAGGTCCCTAAGTTTCCCCTACACTGATACAGAACCAAAGCAGTGGTCCTTTCAAATGGCTTTTCATACAGTAAATACAGGCTCCAACCCTGGGTTTAAATTGAACCCAGAACAAAACTACAATAAACACCCCAAACTCTCCCAGCCTGCAGAGCGCAACAGGCAGACAAGGCAATATGACCGTAACTACCCAGTACCTCATGTGGAATTCCTCCTGTTTTTCCTGGAAGATCTAGGGTCAGGCAAAGTTACGTTCAAGCAGCACACCAGAAGTGCAATATATTTTGCTCAAACAGAATTTGCTCGTGTCCCACATCAAATGAAATTGCTGAGGCAGTTTTACCACAGTTGTGACCTATCAGAGGAGTCGCCTCATTTGGCCGAAATCTGGACTTTACAGGGCACCTAGAGGAAATAGGAAAAAAGCCATGAAGGGAATATCTGGCATCCTTTATGCACCGAAAAGGAGGAGTCACATCTCTTCCTGTTCTTTTCTAGGAAGAAAATCCATAAAAACAAAAGAACTGAGGCTGCTACTCAGAGCTGATCACTGGACCAAGGTCTATATTCTGTCTAGATGCAGAAAATGGCTTTCTAGACTGACAACTGATTAGTATACAAGCATGATTATATGCAAATCTCCAATTTCTATTGACTTAATTGTGATCTGATGTAACATGTATAATTAACACATGCATTTAAAATAAATGTATATTTAATTAACATGCATATTTATAAAATGAATATTTATATTTAGCATATAATTTTGGGTGAATTTAGGTGGCACAAAATTGAGGGGTTATCATTACTGATGAGAGCTAGTCACAGCAAAACAGCTTTCACACCTCAGGCTCTCCCAGGGGATTTCAGTCCCAATTTATCTCACCTCTGGCAGGCCAGCCTTGGGCCTTCCTCCACTAAGCCAAGACTGCAAGTCACACCGCACAGGCGTGACTCGGGTAAACATCTTCATTAAAGGCTGGGGGAAGCGAGTCGCTCAAGTCCTAGTTTGAGCTGAAAGCCACAACTGGATGACAAGCTGAGCACAAATGAATTTGAAGCCAAAGGTCAGGAAGTTAAGCATCAGACTACGGGAAATTGTTTTGTGTTTCCATTACAGCTACAAGCTGCTGCGTGACTCCGGCGGTTCAGATAAACTTATCCCCATGAAATTCTCTTCCACAAAACAGAAAATGCAAAGCTTCCTTCTATCCTTCGGGCAGGACAGAGGTAGGAGCAATTAGAGCAAATTTATAAATAGACAAGAGACTGATTTCATAGCAATGCAACGACAAGATGCCTTAAATGCTCTGGAAAGGTGCTGCAGTTTGTTGCACCAGGAACACTGGTTTGGAGAGTCCATCCATGCAGCCTTGCTTCTCACCACTGGGTTTTACAGGTCATGATGTTTACCAGCAAAGGCAGCCGCTGCCATGAATGCAAGGCACCAAACACACAGGGCAAGGCAAAATATCAAGGATGACTTCAGTTAAGAGCCTCTCCAGTATGAGCAAACTTTCAATAATAAACAAAGACCGTCATACCCTGGTGCTCCCCAGGGAACAAGCACCCTCAAAAAGCAACAGCAAGTTTCACCGCATTCCACAAACAAACCAACCAACCCCCCAAAACCAGAAGTGAGCCACACTCCTCTGACTGTTTTTCATATCATCCGTTCTCTCCCTGAGGGAGAAGTGCTGAACATGTTGCTTAATATACTGCTGGGAGGTGCTCAGTTGTGCTGGGGATGAGCACCAAATGGGAACGCATGTGAAACCCAACCCAGAAATTCAGTCATGGGCTTAAGCAGCATGCTGAGGCAGGGCTCCTGTGAAGCAACCGTTTCTTTCCTACCTACCAGAGCCAGTGCTTCATGAAAGCAATCATTAAATACCCAATTTCTCTGGGTAAAACAGGAGGAAGATAATAGCACTTCTCCAACTGAAGAGCCACCCTTTTCTCCCCTGGGAGAACAGAAATGCATTTTCTTCTTGACTTTCCAGGGAAGGGCAAAATCCCAGCTGCTGTTGCAGGGTTTGAAAACACCCTAGTGCGCTCCACTTCTACAACATGATGGAGCATATGCTTGTTATAAAGCCCTAGAACGTAAACAGTTCATCCTTGATATTCCTGCAGTATTTTGGTCAAATTCCATCTAATTCTAAACAAATACTCCCCCTTGATGCATTTTAAAAATCAAGTTCAATGGCTCTTGCACAGTTGATGCGATCACATTAGTAATTCAGAAATGTACTGACAAAAGGGAACGTTATTACTAGAAAGGCACCGTGCCTTCCAGCGCCGTACAGCAGCAAGGACTGCACATCTAAAATGACCTAGTCCTGTGAACACTGAGCTTGGCAGTAATGCATTTAGACAAAAATCAAAACTTACAAGGGGAAAAAAAAAAAGGATTAATCAATCCATGCATTGCTTCATTAGTAGGACGTGATCTTTCTTCTATCGCACCAGATCTATCAAATCACAGATTTTGCAGTTAATCATTTGGATTGCACATCTCCAGGAAGCCAAGGAATCAATTTACGGTTGCCTTTGTCCACTTCTTCTTCTGCCCCACTCCCCACACTTTTCTGACGTGATTTTTATTGCCTGTCCCCTCAGACAAATCTCTTCCCCGCTGCTGTGAGTCTTCCATTCTGCAGCCTCCATTCCCCAGAATGGCTTTCCTTTCTCTCCCTGAATGCTCGACTTTCCCTTCCATTCTTTTCATCTTTGCCTATGTCTCTTAACTTACAGCAATAAAGAAGAACAGATTTGAGATTTAACAACTGTCAGGATGCCTTTGATAGGAGAACGTGAACACAAAGTGAGCTTGGATTGTGCTAAGGAAGAAAGATCCACAAAATAGCGTTAATATTTCTATTGGTATCAACAGGTGAATCACAGCTTTGTAACATACAGGGCAGTATCATCCCATCATTGCTATGGTTAGTAAATGAAACTGAACTTGGACCCTTTAGGAATGAGCATTTTTGTTGGCCTGGATGCAATTTCAAATCACACTCAAGTCTACTTTAATTCTCGAAGATTTTCTGGATGTTCATTTAAACTATGCTTAAATTTGTGCATGCATTTGTAATACATAAACTACAAATAGATCCAAAGAGTCTGTAAAACAGCCCTTCAATCACAGTGGTAAAGAGCACACCAAACATTACACAGAGAACTAAGGTGCTTCAGGGCAAATTATTTACAAATAAATAGTCTTCACCACAAGAACAATTACACATTGAAATAGGCTGCCCACAGAGGTGATGGAATCTCCCTCACTAGAAACAGTCAGAACTTACTTTGACAGGACCTTGTGCCAGCTAATCCAAGGCTTTCAACAGGAGGTCAGACCAGATGATCAGCAGAATTCCCTTCCAACATCTTTGTGATACAGTATTCTGCTGCCACTGTGGAGTCACGACACTCTTTCTGAGGTATGTACAAAAGGGCATTAAGGTATTAGAGCCAGAAGAGGCAGGGTTTAAACTGACAAGGAGTAGACTTTCCATGGACAGCAGTATCCAACCCTGAGCCTCCTGCACAGCCCAGCTGCCTGCTCCTTCATAAGTCTCTACGCTGGTCTTTGACTGTATATTTTCATAACAAAGTGATTTTTGAAGCGCCATCTGAGAAAGGAAAAAGCCCACGACAATTACGCACAAGTTGGATATCTCTCCAACATGAATATCTTCCCTGTCCCATGTAACATTTGGTGATTTCTTGTCAACACAACATTTTTTTGTTTCCTAGCTTACATGCCTCCTAGACTGATCCCAGTGAACACCTACAAAAGACTTCAAAAGATCACAGCAGGACACATCAGGTGGTATACTGTGCTGAAGAGATGCTTCCAAGGGGGCTGTGATGCAGAGTTTTTTCTTGTGTGTGTCAGAGACCCCTCAGAACATCTGTTGATCCAGCAAAGCACTTACTTTGGTCTTCCATATTGGTTATACTGGTGTTCTATTACCTGCTCCTCAAAAAAAGCACTATATGCTCACATGGAATTACAGGTTACAAATTCCCATGCTTCATTTTCTAATTAGTCATCTTTTCTCTCATCCCAGCCCCCTCGCCCCCCACCAAAAACCTTAAATCTGATTTAAATAACCAAATATCACCAGCACTATCTAACACTGTAGTTACAAAACTTCACTGTACCTTGAATCAGCTGGTACCTCTCCCAGTCTTCAACACTGCATGGAAAAATCACTTCACTTTACCACAGTACAACTGCCTCTGCTCGGGCGAGAGTGGTCACAGCATACACTACCTCATACACCACCTCTAATACACTCTGTAGCTGTGCCTGCACCTTTTTGTTTGTTTGTTTGTGCAGAGATTACCAGATTTTACTGCAGTTGGGTATTTTCTGAGCACAGGAAATAACTGTATGTGAGGCGTGAGTAAATGAAACTACACAACGTGGGAATTCATTCTCATGCTTTGCAAAGAGAGTTATAAATAAAGGGAAGGTGAAGGGAAATGTATAAATAAAGGGAAGGGTAGAGAAAAAGAACCATTTGATTTCAGATATGGCGCAGCGTTCAGTGCTAGCATCCACGCCGATACCCTGTGAATCATTTTCCCCTCTCCCTTCTTCATTGGTATCACTGCTGGCGGTGGATATAGGAAGAACCTTGCCTCATTTGTTGCTTGTGAGAAGTAGTGGACAGAACAAATGACCCGATAATGATTGAGAACACTCATCTAATTAGACAAGACAGGAGACGGATGTTCTCGGGTATTTCTTTAGTGAGGAAAGCCTAGATACAGAGAAGGAAAGTGAAAATGCAGACCAAAACCTTCTAAAGCAATTGCCTAATAGGCTGAAGGATAGTTTAGGAAGCTCAGTAACTGATGCTGTGTTCAGCAGAGTGTGGGCACAGCAATGTCACAATGAAACCCTTTGAAAGACTTTTTCCAAGTGCCTACACACACGCTTTGGAAAACTTGCCCACTACACAAAGTGCTGTAGGTTTACTAAGAATGAGCACAAGCATTACATTTGCTAAGAACAAAAGCACAACCTTATATAAACCCTGTATTTCTAATATGTGATTTTATGATTTCCAATAGAAACATGCTTTCAAACACCACAAGCAGAAGTCCACTGCAGCACTCTAAACCCAGGCTGCTGGTCCATGAGAAGGAGGTCCTGAGAGGTTTGCAGGGTGAGAGGTGGCAGAGAAGACCCTTTAAGCATGTTAGCTCTGCCTTGGGAATCTCAGGTCCAGATGGTATGAAGTACAAAAAAAACCCCCAAAATCCAAAGCCTTCTGTAATAAACTGAAAGCAGAGAAATGCATTAATAATTAAAAAGGAGATGCAGAACTACATCCTGATCTTGCAACACATATCACAGACTGTAATGCTGATTTGGACATAAAAACGCAGTGTGGGTTACTTTTATATGCAGCTTTGTTTTATTCATCCTTGCTCCTACCATGCTGTTGGCCCTATTTTGTGCTGGTGTTACTTCCTGAGTGGAGACATTGAGTCTGTATTAAAATAGCAGGACAACTATCCCACTTACTAAATGTGTTCAGGGCCTTTTAGGCACTAGGAACATTTATTCCAAATATAAATCTATTAGTATATATTAATATCCTCTACTTTCAGAAACTTCTCTTTTCATTCTGAAATCTAAGCCAAGATGAGATTGAAATTTGTTATTTTTTTAAGGAGACTGAACAAGCAGTGCAGCATCAATTACGGCTACCTTCAGTGAAACGTAATAGGGGAAAGCTATTCCATGTCTCTTAGCTTGTTCTCTTTTGTATTAAGACTGCACACCTTTACCTGTCTGGGTGGGTTTTCACATATTGCCAGGAATGTGTTGCAGAGAAAGTAATGCCTATCTGCCCTCCAGTCCTGTAGCCAGGCCTAACTATAGGGAATAGGGACAAACTATAAGCAATGAAGACCTGGTCTCTGGGGAAAGCATTAACAGCAGCAAGATCACATCAACAGTACTTGGGAGGCATGAGGAGAGTAAATCAATGAGGGATTGTGCATCTGGAAGCCTCTTCTTCAACATTCTCCCTTGTCATCAGTCTTTAGCTAAGCTAAAGGTCAGCAGCTCATCATTTCTTTGAGGCAGACTTCAAACACCTCATGAAAAGGGCCAGAGCTGGGAGCAGGATTAATGAGAGATGGGCATCGTGGAGAAGCAGCTCCTGCCACCCCAAGGCTCCTGCTTCTTAACTCCAAGGAATTATTGCTTTCCCCAAAGGCAAGGTATTGCAGTAAGGCCCAGGGTACACTCATACCAACATGCCCCTTGGTGAAGCATCATTTCCTGGCCTGCCCCGAGGTCCCAGCTGCAGGCTTCATCTCAAAACAGAGAAAAACAATCTCTCACAGTGCCCTTCCAAAGGTCTCTGGACCATGGAACCCCACCACAACACATCTGTAGGTGTGATAAAAAATACATTTCTGAGCAGACCCTTTCCCAAACTGAAACAGGACATCAAGATCTGAAGACTGAACAAATGCAGGAATTGACTCAGGCAAGATAAGCAGGAAAATTACATTTACCAAGGCTCTTTCTCCCACTTCTGATTCGATTTTGCAGCCCACATTTAAAAAGCCTTAAGAAAAAAGCAGCAGCCTGTCCCTTCCAAGAAAGACAGGAGTGCCCTGCAGCCGGGTTTGAAGGAAGAGTGATCTTCTTTGTGATGATGCAAATTTGGCAATCGCTTAGTCCTTTGTTTTGGAAAAAAAAAAAGATACCAAAGAGCCACCAGACAGGAGACTTTTTGAATTTTAATCCTGAATTATTCAGGCACTGATTGGATGGGGCTGGCAGGAGTCAGCCCTCCCTAGGTTGGAAAGGACATATTTTATAACGTGTGCAAAGTGAAATTTCAGCCTTACAAAAGTCAGCAGCAAAATTCCCATCAACTACACTGAGGATAGAATGTCAGCCAGCTTCTATTCCACAACCAAAGGTTTATTACATCAATTATTTTCTACCAGGTTTTTTCCAGTCTAAATTTATAGATGACCTTCTATACCAGACTATGCAAACCTCCAGAGCTGAACTACCCAGATTTATCTGGTAAGAGCCACCATATTTAAGGAATAGGAAATTCGCTGCAACAGCTGCCTCAGGCTTTACTCCTCTTCAAGAAATTCAACCCAAAAAAAATCAGGCGCTGGAGAGCAAACGTTATGAGGAGAAGCTGAGGGAACCAGGGTTGTTCAACCTGGAGAAGAGAAGGCAGAAGGGGGGACCTTACCACCACCTACAAATACCTGGGAGGTTATAGAGAGGTGGGCGATGGTCTCTTCAGCCAAGTAACAGGAGGTAGGACAAGAGGACATGGAACAAAGCTGCACCAGGGCAGATTCAGATTAGATGTTAGGAAAAAGTCCTTCACTGAAAGAGTTGTCGAGATGTGGATGGCTGCCAAGGGGGTGGGTGAGTCACCATCCCTGGATGTGTTTAAAAGATGGGTAGATGAGGTGCTCAGGGATATGGTTTAGTAGAGGACAGGAATGGTTGGACTCAATCTTGAAGGTCTTTTCCAACCTAGTGTTTCTGTGATTTGAATAGGTCAGGTTTTTGGTGCATAACTCCATGGCTAAGGTGGTTTTGGTACTCGCTAAAGCCAGCAGGTTGGGACAGTCCTCTACACAAGGTGAGGACCAATTTAAGATCTGTGCTTAGCAGAAGCTGCGAGATGCAAAGCAGGAATTCATCCAGGCACTAGGCACACACAGGCCATTTTCTCCAACAAGATGACTTGTCTGCCCTTCTTACTGCTTTGCATCCAAAATTTCTGCTTGTTTCCCCCCCATCCCCCGGCCCTTCCCCAGAGAAAATGATGCCACAACACAGTTCCAATCAATAGTTGACACAGTATCAGATTCCTTGCAGTAAAAGGTACCGGCTTAACGTCTCATACATGCTTTCTCCAAGAAACCTATGGTAGCACGCCTTGCCTTGGCAAACCATCAATTTAAATGATTGGGAAAAAAACAACACATAATAAGTGACAGATTTTTCAAATCAGATAAAGATGGGAACCAGATTATCTGTCTGTGGGTGATAGATTGCAGCAATAATAAATTCACTTTAAGACACTGGATCAATTTTTAATCAAGCCAAGAATTATTATTGCAGAAAGATAAAATGACCCATGAGGAGATGCCTTAATTTTCCACCAATCAAATTATAGCCTTTCTAAATAAGATGTAATGAGATCCATGGAATATCCAGGTTACACAGCCTACCTAATTACCCATGTTCCCTGTCATGTTGTGATATAGTAGTGGTAAACTGACCGCTGAATTTACCAAGATGAAAAGGTAATTAGTTTTTCCACAAGGCTGTAGTGAAAACAACAGCAATGACACGTCACCTCCTTCCACCAAGTCACAATCTCAGAGGTGTTTGTTCTTAAAATATACAGGATATGACCTACTGGGTAATAAACTACGGTCATTAAGTGAAGCGTACATCTGACAGAAAAACAACCACTATCTCCAAGTTGAGAATACAAGGTCTGAAGGTAAAGCAAATCAAGCCATATTCCACAGGAAACTTTATCAGCACATCACCACAGAGGGACTCAGGAGATGGCAGTGTCTTCTAATTAAAGAAGTCACAATGCCATATATAAGGGAGCTTTCCTGAGCCACAGGCACCAAAACCGCCAGTATCATTTTCCTTCCTATTGTCCTTAACCTCAGAGGCATGTTTTTATGCAACTTGTGGCCTGGTGCCTTTGGAAAGCATTCCTGAACACATCCTGAGAACCTGAAGGCACACGAAGGTCAAACTCAGAAATTGCCATTGTCATCAAGAGCGGGTAATTCTTTCAGACAGAATATCCCAATTTTGTGCACGCTCAACATGACTAATCATCTTTGGAGCTAGGATTAAGAACCACATTTGCAACAACTTTTGGGGCCTGATACCTCCACTGAAGCTATTAGTGAGAACACAGGGATGGAATTTTCTCTGCCCCCTTCAGTAAGCAGGAAATCCCCAAGATGATTTGTCCCTGTCGATGTGCCCTTTCCTTTGGGCACCACTGCAGCTTAGAGATACAATGACAGACGTAATTGGCTCATGCAAAGAAAGCCATCATAAAATTAATGAACTACAACAATTCATTCCATCTGCTGCCTCTTTCTTGCTAATTTATTAATAACAATTACACAAAAAATGGTATGGATTATAAATTTCAATTTCTCCTCTTTACCTGAAAATTTAGTCTGAGAGTCTTCAAAAATGATCTCATATTATACCAGATAGATTTATGACTTATTACTAGTAACGTGGCAGTACCCAATTGACCATAAAAGCTAACTATTTAAAAGTAACTCAAATTACCCCTTCTGAGCAAATTGGATATTTGGTTTACATAGCTTGCACTGCTTTTACAACAAGAACGCCACTTTGGTCACCAACCCATCATATTGCTCTGCCTGGGTCTTCCTCAGCCTGTCACAGACATCACATGGTGCATCAATCAGCCTTGCAAGTCACAAGCCCAACTATCAGTGCAGAACTTTTCCTGCAGTGGCAAAATACTTGGAGAACAGGTTTTAAAGAAGCATTCAGGCTAATTCTAGTCCTGCGTAAGGAGTCCAGTGCTGACATTAAGACAAATAAGTTATACAAAACCAAACATGGCAGAATGACCCTTTGTTGTCTAATGGAACACAGAGGTAGAAAGCAAAGAACAGGTGCCATCACCAGCCATGCCAAGTGGGAGCATGTACTGCATGAAAGTCTGTTGAGGTCTCTTGCCATCCTGCACTTTTGAGTGTCCCTGTGCTAGCCAGGGAGTCCTCCACAGCACCCCTCTGTGTGAAAAACCCAGCAGAAGACCCTTCTCGGGGTGAATTAGGACATGTGGTGAAAGCTTGGCTCCATTGCATTGGGGCAGAACTCCCATTTCATTCAGCTGGGTTACAGCTGTCCTGAGGTCTGATCCACACGCCAACACTGCAGGAATATAACTGCTTAGGCTAGTAAGTTGGGGTTTTCATATGCCACTATCATTAATGCAGTTCTACTGATATATATATAAAAAAAAAAGATACATAGCAATGTCATCCTTTTTACTGGAGAATAACCATATCACCACAACGTAATCTGTGCACTGCTGCAAAGATCCTGCTCAGTAGGCAAATTACGTGACTTCAGCGATACCAGGCATTAGAGAGGTCAGACTGGAAGGGAATTACACATCCTAGACCCTAGACTGATTTGCAAACACTACAGAAAGTTTGTTTTAAGTGGGAGCACTGCTTATTACCTAATACACGATGACGTAATGCTAAAGTACTAAAAAAACCTCAACACTTTTTCCAGTGGAGATTACAGAGGCTAAGGGAGGGGAAGGGGGGGATGTATTACCCAGAAGGAGCTCAACAGCATCAGAGTGCTATCTCGTGAAGATAGTTTTACTCTGCATCAATGTTCCTATTTAAAAGTTTTGATCAAAACACATCAGTAAATTAAATGCAAAGGCTAGATGTTGATTAGAACAAAAGATACATTACACTGAGATTAAAGTCTTGGTATTAAGTAAAATATCTAAACACTAATTCCTACTTCTGTAATATTTCCACCAATACTATTATCTCCATTTAATTAGGACATAAAAGTCAGTAAAGTTAATTTAAAAGGAAATTTCAAACAGCAATCCCATTTGATTTTCTAGTAAATTAACACTTTAAAACCTCTAAAGGGCATCTTTAAAAGAAAATGTTATTAGCAAAATATGTGATAATTAACGTAATTAAAACTCTCTAAAGTATACATTTTTTAATGGCAATTGTTCTGTTAAGAACATGCAAGAGGAGTGAATCAAAAATCCCACTGCCCTCATATGTAAGCATGCATTAGATAGCATAAACATTGGACAATTCCTCATGGACATCCACCAACCCAGAATTTGCTAGCGCTAACTCATAACAAGATTACATTTTGTGGAACTGGATTAACTTTTATAGACTCCCCTACCGCAAAAGGGGCTCAGTAAATGGCTGCGAGTGCTCTGATACCCCAAAATATACACTTGTTCATTTAAAGTAAGAGTATTTTCTCTGATCTTACCCCAAATGTATTCTAGCCCTCTTGTATTCCCTCTCTTTTCTAACACCAAACATTCAGACACACCAAAAATCATCAGAGTATCCCACATATAGGATCCAACTGGCAAAACAGGACACTTCTTATCCTTCCAGTGCCTGACTGAAAACATTTCATGATTTTTCAACAATTACAACATCAAGCTCCACAACAAGCAGATATCTGGGTTGTGTGGACACACCTCCCATCCGAGGAAACCATCACGCCTTTCAGGGGACAATCCTGATAACCTCAAGTAGAGCTTTTATGCCTTCTGTGCTCCCAAGAGATTTATATGCTCCAATCAGCTGGGATAAAAGCATGAAAAAAACCCCTAGCTACTTATCTGAGCTGTTCAAACCTCTCGAGCCTGCCCAGAGAGGTAGATATCTGATGAGAGGGCTGTGCTTCCTGCTCCAAATCCAGCCAGAATTACCTCACGAACAGGCCCTCGCGTCATTTCAGACAGGGTGCAGTAAGGTCCTTTCATATGTTAAGCTCAACACCAGGTGCCACAGCACTGCTGATAACAGGGAATAAAGGCAACTTTCTTCACATTTGGCTTTTTCCCCTCATTTCTTGGGGGAGAGGGGAGGGGGGTACAGGAAGACAGAGGAAAAGCACATGAACCTACCCCACTCATATTTGCCTGTTTTATATTCACGCCACAGATAAGCTCAGATATACATGACATTTTTAATGAGCAGGACTAGTCAGACCAACATCAGAGCAGCACATGGGCCAGGTTCTCTCTAAGGGACACAGAGCCAGGATCGGAGGTGGATCCCATGGCTGAGACCTCACCAGCAAAGACTCAACCCCTTCATACCAAAGGACGTGAGCACAGAAGTCCCAGGACAGCAGCCATGGTCATCCAAGAGCTTGTGGTGATGGGGTAGGTCCAAGATCAGGCTGGGAGCACACACCAGAGTCAGGATCAGACCTTCTGAAGGTAGCCAGGTCAGACACAGCCTAGTGATCACCAGGGAGGTCCATGGTGCCTGGACAGGCCCAAGTCAACCCATAGATCAGGATGTAGATCAAGCATATCCACAGCCAGAGAAGACCACAGCTAAAGTGAAAGCCAACACTTCTCTCACAAAACTTAGGTGGGGATGGAGCTTAAATGACACACCTGTACTGGGAATGTGGTGGAGGTCTCAAGTGAAGCTGGTCAGGGCCATTAAGGTTTGCTACTGCAACTGGACCCTGGCAGCCAAACTGCAATTTCTTCTGACCCTACTGATGAGTCTCCCACATAACGATCACTTATTTACTCAGTAGCTTCAAATTTATTAATATAGAGCTCTCAAGCAGAAGTTTCTGTACCCTCTAGCTCACATGACTTTTCAAGAAGAAAGTTCAGCTCTATTGAGTTCCTGAGGGGAAAAGGTCTTTTGCTGGACACCCATATAGGTGCAGAAGGCAGAATTTGATTCAGCAAGGCTTTCATGAAACAATGCACCTTAGATCCTTCTGATAAGGGTTTGTGGTCCTGCTCATGCCAAGGCATTACTCCTGTCAAGTGGGAAAGGGAGACATGAGAGAGCTAACAAAAAAACCCTTGTTTCTCCAAAGAACAAACAGCTCATTCACTTCAAGAGCAAGAAAAGGCTGAGTATATTTGGCTTATTTGCTATTTCACTAGAGCTTTGCCAGCCACAGCTAATAGATATTACCACCTGAATCATGCACTGATTTACTAAAGAACAGCCATGACACTCTAGTAGTGTAACCTTATTATAAGGCAAATATTTGTCACCATCTGCAGTAAATTCATAGCATCTGCTCTAACTTTTTTTCATGAAAGTAAAGTAGCATAACCCACCGTAAATTCTTTTGATACTGTTATTACAATATTCTGCGATAAATAAAATAAATGCTCAAATACAGCTCAGGCTAACAAAATAAATCAGAAAAGCTTAGCAACTGCTTTAATTATTATTAGACATACTTTGACATTTTTCTTACCTGTCACCTTACAGAACTATTTTACTCACAGTGGGCAGCAAAGTTTTTCCTACTCTTTAAATATCTAGGAATTTTTTTTTTTTAAATAAAGTCTAGTTTTTCTTCCAACCTGGGCTGGAATTTTTCAAAATAGCTCAGAAGTTACTCTGTGTCTGCTTTCACTGAAATATCTACACAGCTTCTCCCATTGCCTGGCTAGGTAAAAGCCAGAACAACATGCTTTATAAAAATTCCATCTCTAGGTAATAATGCTGTGTTTATCACCACGTTATTCAGGAAAATATCGCTCTTGCACTAAGCCTAAGAGATTCTCTCTGTCCACCCACCAACAGCAGCTTGGCTGATTGTGGGAAAGCCACAGTCTGTGCTTTTTTGCTCCGTGGATGGACAAATTCCCGGGCATTTTTATCTATTGTGGAAAGGGTTCAGTTACAGCCAACTGGCCTTCATCCAGGTACTGATCTTTCCCAGGCAAGGCAGAAAGCTGGAGGTGGAGTCAGTTGCCTCTGGTATAAAGACGATGTGCAACAGTATGTTGATAGAGTCCCAGTTGTCACACAAACTCCGCCAGCTGTTTACGAAAGATGCTGAGCAAGATGACATGAGACCCAAAAAAGTACTGTTGGGAACTAAAACCAAAACTGCAACTGTCCCAGAGTTTTTTGAAAGGAATGTAAAACACTATCTCAAAACCTTTTTACAGCTCTACAGTAAAAAGGCAGCTTCCAAACAAGCAGCAGTAATAACAGGAGTTGACCCAGCCACAGGACCATCAACGTTAGCTAATATCCAAGAAAAGACTAGACCACTCATGACCATAAATGTCTTTGGTTTTGATTCCACCATTCCAGAAGCAGGATTCATGACACCTGCAATAACCAGATAAAGTGGTAATTAACTTCTTGTTAGTTTTACAGCTAAAAGAGTGGGCTACAAGGACCTAGGAATTTCATCCTTCAGATGGTATTGGAGGCTTTGAAGGAGCCACTGCACCCAGAAAGCACATCCTGCTCTTATTAAAGCTGTTTCGGGGACTAACCATTTAATGAGTAGTAACCCCCTTCTAGCTCCCAGACTAAATGTCTGTTCACTTTCCTTTGGGCATTTAAACCCATATTTTTAAGCTCTTCCAAGTTTGTTTCATGGTGGTAGCCTTTTAGCTCTCACTTCATACATAGAATTTTCCTACCTTTTACTCACGATTTTAGGACAATTTTATTCCCTGTCAGCTTTCATTTCACTAGGTGAAACAAACTATACTCCTGTCGGAGATAAACCCTGGGTATCCCAGGAACCCTTATCAAAATTCAACTTCTTGAACACAGTTGTCTAGAATAAGCACGTGGGGTAATCTACAGTGTAGATCTCCTTTCTCTCATCCAAGACCATCATTTACAGGGATACTTCACATTTTTCAATCATCCCATAGCCAATGCTACATTCCAGTCTCCCTCATACTTATCTACTTCTGAATTATGAGTTTGCAATGGATATAGGATATTTATGAGTGTAACTTTATATTTTCACTACTACACTCAACTCCTTTTTGTTAACTTACTTTCTCATGGTTATCTTAATTTTCCCATGGGAGTTTTAAGACCTCCTCTGTATTGCCATCTCAATCTTCTGTATCAATATGAGCATGCTCCAGTTTTCATGCCAGCATCATTAAAGAATAATCTTCAACCAAATCCATTGCCAAAACTCGTTCATGAAACATTCCTTCAGTAACTTGCTTTCAGCATGGTAGTGTCTCTTTTAGTAGAACTACTTTCTCCTTTACTCCCTCCTTAACAATTTAAATTAAGAATTGCCTATGCAACACCATGGAGACCCCTGAAGATGCAATATAGCAGCTCTAATTAATTTCTTTTATTTGAAAAACTAGTTATCTTATAAAGAGAAATTGATCCAGAGAGACTCACATGAAATACTTTTGGTAAGTTGTATTTCTCAGCATCTCTCCTCACTGGCTCCTCTATCACTTGGAGAAGGAAGTTATCGTCAAAGCATTCCAGGAACTTCCTGGATTGCTTATGCCCTGCTGTGTTGCTCCTCATCTTCTTTCCTATCTAAATATTCTTTTTTTGCTTATTGACTTTGGAATTTGAGATGCTTACAAGCATCTCTTATAAAAATAAAATAAAAGAAGCCACTATGCAGGTAATTTTATGACTCTGACTCTCAATGTTTAATCATCAGCTGCTCATCTTCAGCCACTCCTCTTGAGGCAACTGACAGGTTCTTGAGATGGCATGATACTATGGAATTCCTGGAGTCTAGAACATGCTCCTGAAGTACAAGGCTCTCTCAGAAATAATTTGGTATTACAGAGCAGTCAGGATTTGAAGGAAGGCGTTCTGAGTTGCCAGGAAGATATACAGCTCAAATTACTGTTGAGAGATATGTTTAAGTGGCTCACATCTGGTCAATGATGCAGAGCGTTCAAGTCCACCCCACTACTGGGCTTACATGACTTTTACACCAAAACCTCTCTATCCATGTTTCTTCACCTCTCATGTTTCAGTTTCCCTTATTTTTTCTTCAACTGTCACAGTCTGCCCTCAGATCACAATGACAGCTGAAAGCTGGGGGGACTTCTAAGACATAAAGCTGCTGAGTGCCACGCTCCACATGTCTGCAAGGACTGGAGCAACAACCACCATGAGCACTTGTTAAACTACCAAGAATTTGCTCCAATAAAAGTGATGGGTGCTCAGCTTTTGCAAGCATTTGACTTTACAGCTGTGTAAAAGAAAATCCAAAGCTTTGGAAAAGCTTCCTAAACAGAAAGACAAACACTGAACTGTACCTATTTCTCTTCCAAATTTCATCTGTCTCTAAAGCCCAAACTTCTTCAAACTATTTTCATTACATTTTTATCTTTAGATATTTAATTAATTTGCACCAAAGTCCCCAGTATTTCCATTCCTTAGCATCATGGGCTCGGTGTGGCCCCAGAGTAAAGAATACATATTCACTCTCTTAGAAGCTAGAGATCTTACCATATTTAACAAGAAGCATCTCTGACAGTAATTGGAGTTTCGTATCAAGGTAAATAAATGCTAAGATCATAAGAACATACTCTAGTGGCCACATGCATCCGGCAAACACCAACATCAGAGAGTGAATTTAACATACGGTCTCGGTGGATATGAATTTTCTGTAAACAAACAATCTGAAGAAAGCTTCACTTTTGTCATCTGTTATTCCCATAGAAGAGAAATGAATATTCTGTTTCATACTTTTCCTACCAGGTGGCTTCATTATTTACCACTAGTCTTTTTTTCCCCCCTCATCACGTGTGCAATACTGTAATATCCTCGATGACAAGAGACTAACTTTCTTTCCTCGCTAGTAGCATTTAATGCAAATTACCCAAACTAGTCAATATGCTAGAACGATGGCACTTCACAAGGGTACATTGCAAGACCTGTTCCCCATATTGCTTAAAACAACCTCCCACTTCTATCAAGATACAAAGTTCCCCCCTCACAGTATTTATTCCCGCAAATACAGGGCACAGAGTGGAGCAGCAACAAGGATGGGGACAGCCACAGTGAGGTTACCAGAAGCTCCACTCTTCCCGGTCACTGAGCATGGAGGAACCTCTGTTGAGTCCCTACTCTCTCTGTACGCTGGCTATTCCTCTGTAATATGGAAATAACAGAGCTTCCTCCCTTCAAACAAAGTGCTGGAGGCATAAAAATTCCTAGACTGAGAGATGTAAAATCTCTTGATGATGAGGTAAGTGCCTTGAGCAAATAGTGGCTGAATAACTCAGGCTGAAGCCTGAGCACTGTGTTTAAAGAGTTAAGTTCAGAGCAGAGAAGGCAAAGAAAGGCACGAAGGGTTCCCTTCTACACAGCTAGAAATCAGTGGCTTCAGCAGATACAGGACTGGCCTCTAAATGCCGAAGCCGTGCTAAGGTGTCTGCTGAAGAGGAAGAACTACTTAGTCTGACCTGGAAAAAAAAGAAAGGCAAATGCTGGGGCTTTGAAATAAAAGAGCAAGAAGAAAGAATAGGCTCAGGAGGGTTTATAAAGCCTCTTAGGCAGCCTCTCAATATTCTCTTCCCTATAACTTCAGAGCAGGGCTTTAGCAGATTTCAAGGAGGACAGTCAGAGACTATAATGATAGCCATCTCTGGCTTCATCCTGATTAGAATGGCAGTCAAGTTTGATGGGGTTAACTCATCAGGTCCGAACTAGCCTTGGTATAAATATAACCTCATTGTAGTACCTCTGCTTAGGAACAGCCTTAGTTTGCTTTAAGCTTATTCAGTTATAGCTTTGCTGGATGCCTGGGAAAACAAAGGAAAATTAGATTTAATGGGATACCAAGAAAGGAGCCAGGTTTGGGTCAGGGTGCAAGATTCAGATGATGCTCCTAGTCAAGCCAAAATTCCTCAAAACTTTTTTAAAAGACTAGCACTGCTATAAAGACAAAGAAATGAAGCATTTTTGAAGGCTTGAACCAGCAGGGCAAAGCTAGTGCTGAGGACAGCCCTTCTGTACAGCTCTGGGATAGCATAGCAAAGGGTCAAAAGTGCTCCTTCATGGAAAAGGATGATTGTGAAGGCAAAGAACAAGACAGAATTGTTCAAGCTGCTCCACCTCATCATCAGGGGCTGACAAAATCTCCAGGCAGCTGTCAGGAATGAAACAGCTACATTTGCCACCTTTCTTCCTCAGACCTTTAGCACTGCCTGCCTAACCCCTACAGCACCACTGCTGACCTGCAGCAAACCACCCCATGCTTCTAAGAGCCCAACAGCTTCCCAGCTGGGGAGGGATCTTTCCCTCCAAATACACAGCATAGTTTGAAGAAGCTGCATTATCGTTTACTTACCACTGTAGCAAAACCCACTCAACCTTCTTACAGCTGTTATCACAAAGACTGTATGTGCTCTCGCATGACCAGATGCAACAACGCCCCAGGATGCGTTTCCCCCTTCAAACACCCACCACTGGCCAGCCCTTGTAGCCTCCAGATATTCCCAGCAGGGCAGGCCCTTCTATTTATTAACTCAACATTTAAGAGGTGCATGACAGAGAAAGGGAGAGAGTAATCAAATCATTTGAAATGCTAGAGTCCTGCCAAGTTGCCCATGCTTTGCAGTACCCTACTACATTAGTTATATCTACAAGTTGCAGCCATCTGCAGTTGATTAAGCACAAAGGAAGGTGAGACTTCCTCTTCTCTGCTCAGCTGTATTCATTTTGTTGACTCACACAGTCTCACCCCTTCTCTACCCATTTGCTGCACAGTATTTGACTTCGAGGTCCTTCCCCTCCACTGATGCAGGAACCATCTCAGGAACCCTCAGAATCAGCAGGCACAACAGGCACTACTCCTTATCATCAGTAAGGACCGAGCAGCACAGCCTGTCCACTCCTACCCCAACCTACCCACTTGCATCTGCCCAGGGTGGTATACTGTCTTGCTTCTCTGGAGCTTAAGAAAATGAAGACGCTCAACATGCACACAAGAATTCAAGCATGAAAGTCTGTTTGTCCCTGTCTGGTCCTCTCACAGAATTACAAGGTTGGAAAAGACCTTTAAGATCATCAAGTCCAACCATTCCTGTCCTATGCTAAACCATATCCTTAAATACCTCATCTACCCTTTTTTTAAACACATCCGGGGATGGTGACTCAACCCCCTCCCTGGGCAGCCTGTTCCACATCCCAACAACTCTTTCAGTGAAGAATTTTTTCCTAACATCTAATCTGAACCTGCCCTGGCACAGTTTTGTTCCATTTCCCCTTGTCCTATCTCCTGCTACTTGGCTGAAGAGACCATTGCCCACCTCTCTACAACCTCCTTTCAGGTTAAGATCTCCATTTTAAGATCCCCACAGCTTCCAATAGGAAGCTAAGAGTTTCTAAACTCCAATTTAGCCAGAGTGACAAATAAGCCTCAGAAATCCCTAGTTCCTCTTGCAAGTGTGTCAGTATTTCTAATAAGCTGACAAACACGTCTATTCAGCTGACCTATCCCTTATCTTTGAGATCACGTTGTTGTTGTTACTGGTGATGTCCAATGGCTTTCCATACAGGACCACCAGAAAAGCCACTGGTGAACATCTCTGCATCTTGGGCCTCGACAGGAGTGTGCCAGATGTACTTTTTAGAAAGCAGACCATGTATCAGCCTCCTCATAGAGCCCTGTCAGAACATTTGATTAATGGTGACGTGCTGGAAATCCTAAGCAAAAACCACGGCCCCTCACAACTGTTCTACCCAGATCAAAGCCATGTGGCCACAGATACTCAGCATCAAATGTAGTTTCTGAAGCTCTTTTGCTACGCTGTGTGTTTCCAACTAAAAACATTTCAGGCTAACAGAAGTTTTGGGATTCATGTTTTCACGGCTCCTGAAGTTTATGAGGAAAATGAGTCACATTAGGTGCCAGTGATTTGAAAAACCCCAAGCCTACAATGAACACTGTACTTAAATTATTTGGGATAGAGGAAGAAACAGGCTTTCCACTCCTGCTCTCCTGCTCCATGGCCCACAGGTTAATGGACTAATTCAATAAAACAATAGGTCATCATAGGAGTCTCAGTACAATTAAAATCATAAAACTAATGATGATGTGTTTCAGATGAAGCCACTGATGAAAACAAAGCATTAAATACTTTTTCCCCGTTTATTAAGCACATTGAGGATTTCAGCCATGTAAAAGTGTAATTTTACATGTATGCACTTGCCTGCACACAGACAAATCCATGTAGAGACATCCATTTAAAGTCACTGAAATCTCATACTCCCAGATTTCGCTTGTACCAAGGAATTACACTAATTTCTACACCAGGAGGATTACTTTTGAAGCAGCTTAATAGAGCTATCTAACAGAAGAAAATACTTGCTGAAACAGACCGTGGTATGCTACAGAGGAGAAAAAACCCACAGATGTGCTTTGGAGTACAGAAGGCAATAAAAAACCCCAACACACCAGCTATCTTCCCTCCCACTCAGAGCTCCTTAAGAAAGTCTGTGCTTCAGTTCATTTTTTGGAAAAAAAAACAAACCACAAAAAACATGAAAGAGGGGTCAGAGATCCTCAGTGTCACAGTGCAAAGCTTCCAAGTCACTGCCAACCCTCCAACAAGCCACAGGCCAGCACAAACCCCAGACTTGTTAGCTCCAGTTCACTCCCCCTAAGGGCATGCAGAAGCACATCAGTAGGAAGCCAACTAGGACCTGGGTGGGTGAGTGGATGTGCTAAAAGCACCAGTGCTCCACAGGGTCAGGTCAGGAGTGGACAGGCAAGGATTTGTTGTGTAATTGTCTCCCAGTGGTGACGAGAGACCAGCAGGAGACACCGGAAGGGGAGTAAGAGGAAGAAAGAGATGGAATAAGTAAACGACACACTACTGAGAAATGCTATTTGCCTCCCATCTCAGCAGACTTCAGTAAGGTCAGCAGCACAACTATGTGCAATAAGTCACTTCCAACTAGGCCTCCTAGTTGTGGAAATAAGCTTTAATTAAAGCGTGGGAAGTCAGTGGTGTTACCTCCCACAGATCCTCTTTTTACCTCTGAAATGAAATCACGTGAGGAATTTTCCCTAAGCTAAGACATATTCCAGCCCGTGTCCTGCCATTGTGCTTTGAATACATTTCTGCAATACCTAACACAGCAAAACCTCTACGTGACCTGAAGGGACAGATTTGGAAAGAGGGAAGGAGACCAGGCTTCAGCTGGAATTTATATTTAGGAAGACACCTACTGTTAAAGTGAAACAAACACAAGAAGTAAAGCAGTTCCAAGGTCTTCATTACTCTGCCCATACACTGCCATACCCTTTCAAGAGTCTTCCCATACGCCGCAAAAGCAGGCAACCCACAACCATGACACCCCCATGCCTCTTTCACAGCATTGGACCAGCATGGAGGGCATCACAAATCAGTTCAGGATTAGAAAAGTTGCAAGTCCACACAGAAGTACCTGTTCCAATGGATTATTTCCTGCTGTTCACATTATAACTGACCCTCGATAATTGATATTAATGGTTTGTAACACGGTGAGACTGAGGGATCAGCTGGTGAGCCATGGGGCCTGACACCCACTGTAAAAGAAACAAAGACCTTTCAGTCTAAGTAACAGAGCAGGAGAAAAGGGTTTACCTTCACGCTGCAGATGGAGAAGCACAGCACAGCCAAACTGAAGTGACTTGTTGAAGAGGAACTTAACCAGGAACCAAATGCGAATTTCTCACATCTTAGGTCATTCTCTGCACCAGAGCTGACTGTTTCCCACACAGCCTTGGAAGACGTTCACTACTAAGTTCCTCTGAGGTTCCTGCACTTTGGTCCCATCCCACAGAGCCTCGTATGCTTTTCACTTTCCTTCTGAGCTGGCTGTAACAAAAGCTCTTTCCATAGCCTCTCTGAAGCAGTCTGCAGACAGGCATCTGTTACCCTGAAAAAAAATAGGGCCCTAAAGTCTAGCTACTTTCTGCTCCCCATACCAATGCTGATGTCCCATTAGTGGAGAAATGCTCTTTTCCAACCTCACGGATGCTCTGGTTGAACAGCTGTCTTCCCAAGGAACACGCAGTCAAAGTGAGTTAGACACGTTCATTTCTAATTCCTGCAAAAGCCACGTGCCTTTTCACTTTGTCTAGAGACTCAGCCAAACCAACTCACGCATGTATATATTCGTGTGCCTCTAGGACTTTTCAGGTGTAGGTCAAAATCATCTTAGTAGTTCAAGAACTTTCTTCCCTTAAATATGTTGTCTTCTCTGGCTCAGGTAGCCTCTCTCCATCTCCTTCTGTCCAGCTGGTTCACTTCCTGCTCAGCCAACGTTACACCAAACCTGTTATCAAAGCATACCCCTCCACTCCTTCCCCCTACCCACGATGTCATCGTCAGCTGCCTCTGAGATCACTTCTGCTTCTTCCCACAACCTTTGAAGCTTAAAACGCATCATTAGCACTCAACGTCTTTGCTTCCGGGGGTGTTCCACGGCTCCAAAAGCCTTCTCCGCCAGCTGACTCAGCTGGATTGATTTCCCTTGCCTTCAACTCTCCCACTGTCCACAAGGGATCCCGCTTGAACAGAAGCCAGAAGCCCTGCTTGGAAAGCAGCATCAGCCATATGCTGTTAAGCCCGTGCGTTCCGCTCAAAGCGCGATGCTCAGCCACGCACTGAGACTTCAGAGCTGCAGAATTAACAAGGTTCATGGGGACACCTTCTCCCCCCTGATCATCACACCTATACTATGTGTGTTTATGCAGCTATTTTCCTGATGCTGACTGTGATACACACAGCCTAATAACGCTCCACTATATTATTTTTCAGTATTTGTTTTCAGGCTGGAAAAAAGCCATAAAAACTGTGAAGAAAATTGAGAACAGATCCTTTCAGCTGGTGTATATCTAGATACCTCCATTGACTCTGGTGGGTTATGCCAATTTCAATAAAGAGAAGATTCAACCCTTAAAATATCAAGTCATATGTTTTGTGCATCTTCCATATTCTTGATAGATTATCTAACATGATTTGCATTTCATTAAAGCTTGACTACAAGATATTTTTGTATGGAAAGATGTTAAAGGAGATCTTACTAATCCTGGACAAGTTTCTTTGCATTTGACACCGGCACAATACTTGGAAATTAGAGTGGAAGAATAGTATGGTCCCATTCAAATACCTGCCCTACCAACCTGAGCTTTACCCAAAAAAATTAGTAGATGAAGTCACACGCTAAGAATTTCATACTGTCTCTGTTAAATTACTGTGTGCTGATTCCCTGCCTTGCTTTTTAAATGCAAGGTGACATAACTGTAATCTACATGTAATGAAACATCATATCTCCTGCGTATTCTCACAGATTGTATATTTTCTTATCATCCTTAAGAGAATATTGTGCTTTTGAAACAAGAGAACCCTCTTTCCTTAAAGAAACTCTTGCTGTCTGCCAGTGATCTTCTTGTTAAAGGCTTTGAGAGTCTGCCTCAGTTGTAATTAGAGTCAAACTATCAGAGAACTTCTGAACCACAAAATAGCCACCCAGCAGCAAACCCTAGTCACTGTAACGCACCTTGGACTGCTTTCTTTCTAAGCATCAGACTGCTGGGGTTGGTGTTTGGCTGGAGATTCACTTTGAGAACAATAAGGGAAAAAATAAAGTGAATTCTTTCTTTTTTTTTTTTTTTTTTTTAGAAAAGGGGAGTGGGGAATTACTGAAAGAATAGGTTTTTGGAGAACATGACCAAAACTGGCCAGATTTGCAGGCAAGCTGAACCACCACAGGTAGCACTCCTGAGTAATGCAAGGATACCTATTGCAAATGCTGATCCCAAGGTCCCTGTTCAAGCCAGGCTTTTGCCCAAGTCCTCTTGTGAACAGGGGCAGCATTAGGACACCCTGAAGCCTTCCTCTTTAGGAGGAAGATTCTCCTGAATCAGGAGAAACCTGACTTCTGAATCCTTTAATTCAGAATCCCACTTCTGCATTCAGAATCCCCTGGGACTAGAATTGTTGACATTATATTTGTTTTGTATGCCATCGCTGCTCCTTTTGCAGATATGATAACTGCATTTGGTTGCTTCTTTCAGAAATATGTTGTTATTTCTTCAAAGTGTTGGAAACAGGAACAGATGCTGCAAATTCCCTAATGTACGTTACATGTCAGAATTTAACCAGCTCCGTTGCAACTGCTGAACTGGGATCCAGCGCTTTGAGAAGTGTTATTTAATGCTGTGGTCAAATGAGATGATGTTTGCAACATTACCCTGAGAGGGGGTCAAGCTCTAAGAGGACTGACAGACTGCATTTCATTTGTTAGGGCAACCCCACAGTGTCCAGTGGACATTACCATTTTGCATCTGTTGAGGCAAACACATTTGGTGTCATCATTTATTTATTTTCCTAAGAAATCAGTCTGTCTCTGCTCAGGAAAGCACCAGGTGTCATCTAAAGCCTTTTTGGAATTTGCTCAACTCTTCCTTTTTGAATTCTCACTGGTGTCCCCTATACAGGTCTGAGTAACACTTCCCTTCTTCCTTTCTTTACACTGCTGATCATCCAGGAGGGAGCTATGCCTTAGTCACAGCTGTATGGACAGAAAGGCCTCAGATTTGTGGTTCCACTCCACATACATTCAACAGCAGACTTGAAAGCACAAAAGTCTCTCAAAGTCACCGTTACACCAAATATCTACATATCATTGTGTTTATATAGGTGAAGATCTTAGACACCTGGTTGGCTGCATCTTTTAGTACCAGTCTCAGCATTATCATCTGGTCAAAGAAACAAAGGTCCTGAATTGTTTTTCAGGTTAAAATAAGAGAGAAAGACTTCATCCAGAGCTGTTCACATTGGCCCTCAATCTGCCCTGGAAACAGAGACACCGATTTAAAATCTCTTCTATATTTGTTTGGAGTTCTCTATTTACTTTCCATTTCTTATGCCTACTAGTAAATAGTCCCACAAGTTTCCTGTGCTTCTTTCCTAGATGAATGGAAACCAAAACCTTCTCCTTTTTTTAATGTAAAAGGGGCACCCAAAAGAAAAACACACACACAAAAAAAAAAAAAAAAAAAAAAAAAAAAAATCACACAATGCCAGAAGCTAGGACTTTATAGAAGATACCAAGCAGATTTTGCACCCTTTCTTATC
Source organism: Porphyrio hochstetteri (assembly GCA_020800305.1). Classification (NCBI taxonomy): domain Eukaryota; kingdom Metazoa; phylum Chordata; class Aves; order Gruiformes; family Rallidae; genus Porphyrio; species Porphyrio hochstetteri. The sequence continues at coordinate 46,257,341 of CM036907.1, forward strand.
ATGAGGCAAATACAACCAGCCTAAAAAGCAACCTTAATGGTCATATCAAAGCAATAGGAGGTCTTCCTTTCTATGCATAAACAAAGAGGGATGAGGGACTAATGACCATTAAAATAAGATCCCTCATTTCAGTAGAGCGCCACACACCTTGTTCACTGCTTTTAAGAGGAGGGAACTACAGCAAGAAAAAAGTGTCCAGTCATGTCAATTCTGGTATTGGTCAAGCATTGGTCAGGATTAAGCAGCTCAGATGAGGCACAGAGTAGCTAAATATGAATTTCACTCTGTGTCGCTGCTTTGGGCTTTGAGAACAGCAAGTAACAAGACAAAAGGTTTTGATTTTAAAACTAAAAATGTACTCTGCAACTCTGACATTTCAGGCCAGGTGGAAATAAATTTTATGATGCCTACACTACTCTCTCCATGATCTTCCCTAAGGCTCCAAACCAGCAAACGCCAACACCTCCTCAGACCTGTCATTTGGTCCTGAGTTCTTCCAGCAAAAGCCACCTTTCACCAGTGTTCTAGTCTACCTTCCCCAGCCAGGAAAAAAACAGCAGCAACTACCCTGGCTTGTAGGCTGGCTTCTTCTGGAAGGCCTGTGCAGATGTTGCCAGGAGTTTGACCATTGGGTGCCTCTAGGCCAACGCCTACATATACAAAAGAAAAGGACTAGCTCCAGGGCTGGCTGGACAGGGGAGGTCTTTCATTCTCCATAAAAAGCCGCAGGCAAACAATCTGTGCTTCTAGATCTAGCAGTGGAGTCTTCCCCTATGCGATGGTGTTCCCATTTTTTAGCCCCACATGATGGGGCCAAATGCATCAACCACCATTTGCTTCTCTTTTCTTAGGAGCCACAGATACTACAAAGACCTTATCCTCTGTGCTGTACCTATACCTTACCTTTCCAAAAGGATTGGATGTATACCTTTAACAGGGAAAGTTATTAATTATAATGTAAAGCCTCTACAGCAATTCTCAATATCAGATAATTTTGAAATTGTTAAGTATACATAACACCTGTACATTTAAACATCCACACCCATACCTTCACCCAGAAGGCTCCCAAAGTATTTTTCTAAGGTATGTTGTTGGTTTTAGGGTTTTTTCTTTTTCTTGGTAACTACATCTTGTCAGAGATATCAAGTGATATATTGGTGTCTTCCATTTGTGAGCTGATTATAGCTAATGGAATCATCATAATTGGAGGATTTTTTCCTTCATTTTTACTTCATATTATCCAATCATGGAATGCAGCAGCACAAAATAGAGTCTTTATTCCTTATTTCATTCAATATAGTAAGTATTCTGAGTAGTCTTTACTGACAATCTGAATTCTCACAAAGGAGTATTTGCAAGGTGAAAGATGGATATTCTGTGAAATATTTTACTTGTTTTTGTGTTCTTATATCTCAGACTGAGACATCCTCTGACAGCTAAGTTCAGTCATCAGAGGGAAGACTAGTAGTGCCTTTCTCAAAGGCTATACCACACTGCTCCCGTGTGGTTTCTGCAGAAAACAGAGAACAGGCTGAAACGACACTGTAATAACAGAGAAACTCTTGGTCCCTGCTTGCATACACGAGGAACTTCATCTGTTTCTGAGATGGCACTATGCATTCTCTTGACAAAATAAAAACAACAGTGGCAAATCTCAAGCAGAGACAGTTATTAATCCACTGTAATGTCAGTGCCAGCACAAAGTTCCCTTGACTAGTGAGGCATTTGACCACCCAACACTCAGCAATTAGCGCGAGGCTGACCGTTCCACATCTGAAGTAAAGAGATTCCTGCAACCACCAAGACCTCTTCTCACAGAGACTGAAATCAGAGGGCTGGTCTGCTTCACACACAGGATAAAAACCAGCATTACACCTGCTGCAGCAAGGTAGCACCAATTTCCATGAGAAACGCTGCACATCGGCACCCTGAGAGACAGTCTGTAGGGCAGCATTTGCCATTTGGCTGCTGTTCTCACACATCACAGACAGCAGACATGATTCCTGTAAGGATTCAATCCCAAATGCTGCAGACATCTTTAGCAAGAGTGCAAATATTTCCCTCCCATGAGAGAAAAGTCTCAGAAGTCAATTATTGATGACCAAAAACTACCCCAGCAGACAGCACTTCCAGGATCAGGTCCTTTATCAGTGAAATATTTAATCTGCGATGCACGTTTGCATCAACTGATGTATTACAGAATCAGAGCCATTAATGCCAACTACAGTAGAAAAATTACTGGAAAAAAATAATTGTATGCTGGATAAACTTGTTCTTTAAATGTGTTCAGCCAACAGCATTTCCTGTAAACATATGACATTTAACTCCTTTGAGTTTTACACAGCTAATTTTACATTCATTCTGTGGATACTTTTCCCAGTGATCTAAACTCTTCTCTCAAACTATATCTGCAAACGGATGGTGAAGATAGCTGTTGCTTTTCAGAATAAAAACATTTTTTAACCTATTCCATCAGAAAGGCCTATCTTCCTTAAAGTCAAACTCAAAAGGTATTTGCCTTTCTCTGGGGGACATACAGACAGGAAGGGGTGGGATAGGGGGAATGAGAGAGACCTTAAAGAGAAATAATTCCATATAGAAACAAGCTTTACATAAAAAGCCTTAAACAAAACCCCAAAAGCTAACTCTACCCAACTCCCCCCCGCCTTCTCCTTTCTATGGAAAGCCAGCAGACTGACAGCTCATATAAACAGAGCAGACTGGTTCAGCATGGAGAAGGCGAGAGGGAACAGCAAATCCCATTGGATTGTGGAAGCGATAGCTATCCCAGAGCCTGTTACCGTATCACCTCAGATTGCTTGCAGGCCTCGTTTCAATTAAAGAAGATATTTGTGAATCAGACAGAAACGTGGTATCTTAGAACCGAATCAGAGGATCTGTCAGCGTAGTGGAGAGTTTACTTTTAACACGTACCAGGTCTTAACCGCACGCACACAGAGCATAATGAACACAGATTTAGAAGTTCAAATGGTTCGTAGGCCCTCAAAGGGGATGACTGGCTCTGAAGGAGCCGTTATGGTGCATCAAGCAAATCCTTCTTAGTTCACACAATTATTGACCCAAGACATCACAATTATTCCTTCAGAGCCATTAAGGGTCAAATGTGTTAATCCCATTGCCACCACAGATTATTTGTTATACAGTTTACTGAGTAGGATAAGGAGGATATTACATGGGAACCGCACACATTTGTCACATGGAGACTACCTCTGTCCCCTGTGTCAAATTTCAGTCTTGATACCTAGGGGCTTACACCAAGGATAAGGCCCAGTGGAGATGTGGAGCAGGGAGTCAGAGCAACAGGAGAGGTATGAAGCCTCTTCTCTCCTCCCCTAGTTCAGCTGCACACTAACTGGCACAGAGCTGGAGAAGAGTCCTCTTCCTTCTAAGTGCAATTTGCTCATGAATCACATAGGAACAGCTGCACCCCTTCATTCCCTTTGGTATGGGGAAATCACTGTCACCAAACTTTCCACCTGAATGCTGGGAAGTGTTTTCCTATCCTTCTACATCTACAAAAGCAGGCGGCAAGCGGAGGTTTAAGCAGAGAGAAACCCCTCAGCTGTACCAGCTGAGGGAAGACAACTTCCCCAGCATAATCCACAAGCTTTATTACAGCACTACCAAGCAACCAAACCCACAAGAGCCAACATATAGAATCCCAGAGCAGTTTGTGTTGGAAAGGACCCCAAAGTCCATCTAGTCCCACCCCCCTGCCATGAGCCCAGGTTGCTCAAAGCCCCATCCAGCCTGGCCTTGAACACTGCCAGAGAGGGGGCAGCCACAGCTTCTCTGGGCAGCCTGTGCCAGGGCCTCACCACTCTCACAGTGAGGAATTTCTTATTGTCTAATCTAAATGTCCCCTCATTTAGCTGAAAGCCATTATCCATATGTCCTGGTTTCAGCTATGATGGAGTTAATTATTTTTAGCAGTGGATGGAATGCCATGTTTGGGTGTTAGGATGAGAACAGTGCTGATAGCACCCTGATGTTTCTAGTTGTTGCCGGGCAATCAAGGACCTTTCTCAGCTCTGCATACTTCCTTACTAGTGAGAAAGGAGGGGACGTAGCCAGGACAGGTGACCCGAACTGGCCAAAGAGAATATTCCATGACAGTTACGTCATGCTCAGTATAAAGGGGGAATGGGGGGAAGAGGAGGAGACAACACCAGGACGGGCAGTTTCCGGGTTCGGGGACGGCTCTAAGCTGTGCGGCCTGGGTTCTGTGGTTTGGTGAGAAACTGCATTGTGTATCACCAGTTTCATCTATTTTGTACTTTAAACTTCTGTTATTGTTATATCTAGTTTTCTGTTATTGTTTAGTAAACTATCCTTATCCCAACCTGCGTGGTTCTGGTTTATAGGTTGTGGTTTCTTTTCCTCCTTCTTCCTTCCCTTTTTCCCCTCCCCCAACTTTCCCTCCCCCTTCCTTTTAAAAGTACAAGCGACTGTGTGGGGTGCGGCCCTCGGCCGGGGCAAAACCACGACAGTCATTTTGGCGCCCAACGTGGGGCACGAACGGTTGGGATAACGGTAGATCTGACCCTAACTATCGCAATTAAGATAAGCACTGTTGTTTAAGCAATCTCTGGTCACGATGCTGTGGTATTTATTCACAAGGCTGTGGTATCAAAACCATCGCATGCTGTATACAATCCTGGCAGGATTCTTTACTCTCTCAGGTCTGCGGCTCCCATATTTGTTCCCATACTTCATTATAGTGTATTTTATGATATCGGTCTATGATACAATAATATCGATGACCATGAGCTTAATCTGGTACTTGTATGAGGTTTTGCTGTCCTGTCCATTCTTTGGACAGGGAGGGGTTAATAACAGCACTGCTTTCTTTTCCTTTGGGCTACATACAACAGCTCTTATGACAATTTTTGAAAACCTTCAATATCTCTGGGATATCCAAACTAGCATTTTGCTATTGGTAGGTTTGGGGCAGATGGTTCAGTTTTTGTTATATATCAAGCATAGGTTTATGAATACCACTGAAGAGCTTTCTCCGAGACAGAATAATCACGAGTGGCAGGGCATGTGGCAAAGTATGGGCAAGTACCTAGGTACTTTCTCACGCCCGATGGTTTGGAACTTCACTCCTGAACAGCTACAAGACCCCGATCAAGTGACTGCATACCTAAAGAAAAATTGCTGTAGGTTTCCCAGAGATGGACACCTTACTGCACTGTGCTGGGCTCTGGCCACTATTTATCAAACACTGCTTGATAGCAGGCAGCATTGTCAGCACTGTCAGCACTGTCAGGGAGAAGGGAAAGGAAACAGACTGGCAGATACTATAGCTGCTGCAACCACTGGGGCTGACACTGCAGCTACTGTAATCTCTACAGCAGACAGTGCAGATGATCAGAAAAACCAACCCACACCAGTGTCTGTTGCTCCCGTACAAAAGAGGAAATGCACAAAGAAAATCAGTTCGCACAGTGACGGATGATGATGATGATCAACCAGGGCCATCTCGAGGATATCAGGAGGAGGCAGAACCAGAGATTGTTACCCGATCCCTGACTTTGAGTGAGCTGCGTGAGGTTCGAAAAGATTTCACCCGCCACCCAAGTGAGCACATTATCACTTGGTTGCTCCGATGTTGGGATCACGGGGCCAATAGTTTGGAGTTAGAAGGCAGAGAGGCCAAGCAGTTGGGATCCCTAGCTAGAGAAGGAGGAATTGACAAAGCAATTGGGAGGAGGCCGGAAGTCCTCAGCCTCTGGAGGCAACTACTGTCAAGTGTGCAGGAAAGATATCCCATAAAGGAATATATTACATGTCAGACACCCAAGGGTAACAGCATAGAGACAGCTATCCAGCACCTGAGAGAATTAGCTGTACGGGAGATAATTTATTATGATCTGGACAATTCACGGCTTCCCGCTGATCCCGATGAAGTCCTATGCACTCCAGCTATGTGGCGTAAGGTTGTACGAAGTGCACCAGCAGGGTACACCAATTCACTGGCAGTAATTGACTGGACTGATATGGATCCACCAACCGTAAATGAGGTGGCCTGCCGACTCAGGAAATACCAAGACAGTGTTTCCCTCTCCGTCATTGCAGCAGTAGAAAAACTGGTTCAACGACTTGACAACAATGTGTCCAACTCCCAACCCGTATGGAGCAATGTTGCAGCTACTGGGAGAAAGCGTCCATCGTTCCAAGAGGGAGAATACACACCACGACGTACATTGTGGTTTTACCTGCTTGATCATGGAGAGGACATGAGGGAATGGGATATGCAGCCCACCTCAGCCCTTCGAGCACGAGTAAATGAGCTGCGGGGTAAAACATTCGCACAACGAGATTCTGCCAGGAAGAAGGCTGCACCAGTTTCTACTGGGCAGTTCCCTAGACCAACTGGAAGGCCTACCTATATGTCTGATGTGTCTGATCCTTTTGAAGGGACCTCTAAGTCCTTTATGCAACCAGTGGAAAACAAATATGATCAGCAGCAATAGAGGGGCCCTGCCTCCAGCCAGGTGGAGGAGAGGGATAATCGGGTTTATTGGACTGTGTGGATCCGATGGCCTGGCACGTCAGATCCACAAGAGTACAAAGCTCTGGTGGATACTGGTGCCCAGTGTACTCTAATGCCATCGAATCATGAAGGGGTAGAACCCGTTTGTATTTCTGGAGTGACAGGGGGATCCCAACAACTAACTGTGCTAGAGGCTGAGGTGAGCCTAACTGGGAAGGACTGGGAAAAACACCCCATTGTGACTGGTCCAGAAGCTCCGTGCATTTTAGGTATAGATTATCTACGTAGAGGGTATTTTAAAGACCCAAAAGGGTACCGATGGGCTTTTGGAATAGCTGCTTTGGAAACAGAAGGAATTGAACAACTGTGTGCCTTGCCTGGACTCTCGGAGGACTCTGCTGTTGTGGGGTTGTTGAAGGTTGAAGAACAGCAAGTGCCAGTTGCTACGACGACGGTGCACAGACGACAATACCGTACTAACCGAGATTCCCTGATTCCCATCCATAAGTTGATTCGTCAACTGGAGAATCAGGGAGTGATCAGCCGAACCCACTCACCCTTTAATAGTCCCATATGGCCAGTGAGGAAGTCCAATGGAGAGTGGAGGCTGACAGTAGATTATCGTGGCCTAAATGAAGTCACTCCAGGTATGAGTGCTGCTGTGCCAGACATGTTAGAGCTCCAGTATGAATTGGAATCGAAGGCAGCCAAGTGGTACGCCACAATCGACATTGCGAATGCTTTCTTCTCGATCCCACTGGCGCCAGAGTGCAGGCCACAGTTTGCTTTCACCTGGAGAGGCATCCAATACACGTGGAATCGTCTGCCCCAGGGGTGGAAACATAGCCCCACCATCTGCCATGGACTAATCCAGAATACACTGGAAAAGGGTGAAGCACCAGAGCACCTGCAGTATATTGATGACATCATTGTATGGGGCAACACAGCAGAGGAAGTTTTTGAAAAAGGAAACAGGGTAATTAAAATCCTTTTAGAAGCCGGTTTTGCTATAAAACGAAGTAAAGTCAAGGGGCCTACGCGAGAAATCCAGTTTTTAGGAATAAAATGGCAGGATGGGCGTCGTCAGATCCCAATGGACATTATTAATAAAATAGCAGCTATGTCTCCACCAAGCAACAAAAAGGAAACACAAGCTTTCTTAGGTGTTATAGGTTTTTGGCGACTGCATGTCCCAAACTACAGTCTCATTGTGAGCCCACTCTACCATGTAACTCGAAAGAAGAATGATTTCCAATGGGGTCCTGAGCAACAGCAAGCCTTTGAGCAGATCAAACGCGAGATAGTCCATGCAGTGGCCCTTGGGCCTGTCCGGACAGGGACAGATATTAAAAATGTGCTCTACACTGCAGCTGGGGAGAACGGCCCGACCTGGAGTCTCTGGCAGAAAGCACAAGGGGAGACTCGAGGTCGACCGTTGGGGTTTTGGAGTCGGGCCTACAAAGGATCTGAGGCCAATTATACTCCAACAGAAAAGGAAATACTGGCCGCCTATGAAGGGGTTCGAGCCGCCTCAGAAGTGATTGGAACTGAAGCCCAGCTCCTCCTGGCACCCCGACTGCCGGTGCTGGGCTGGATGTTCAAAGGGAAGGTTCCTTCTACACACCATGCCACTGATGCTACGTGGAGCAAGTGGGTTGCACTAATTACACAGCGGGCTCGAATAGGAAACCCCAATCGCCCAGGAATCGTGGAGGTGATCACAGACTGGCCAGAAGGCAAAGATTTTGGGATGTCACCAGAGGATGAGGAGGTAACACGCGCTGAAGAAGCCCCACCCTACAACGAACTGCCAGAGAATGAGAAGCGATATGCCCTGTTCACTGATGGGTCTTGTCGCATTGTGGGTAAGCATCGGAGATGGAAAGCTGCTGTATGGAGCCCTATAAGAAGAGTAGCAGAAGCCACTGAAGGAAAAGGTGAATCAAGCCAGTTCGCTGAGGTGAAGGCCATCCAGTTAGCCCTGGACATTGCTGAGAGAGAAAAGTGGCCAAGGCTCTACCTTTATACTGATTCATGGATGGTGGCGAATGCCCTGTGGGGGTGGTTGCAGCAGTGGAAAAAGAACAACTGGCAGCGTAGAGGCAAACCTATATGGGCTGATGACTTATGGCAAGATATCTCTGCTCGGTTAGAGAAACTTGTTGTAAAGGTACGTCATGTCGACGCCCATGTACCTAAGAGTCGGGCCATGGAGGAACATGAAAACAACCATCAGGTAGATAAGGCTGCTAGGATTAAAGTGGCCCAGGTAGATCTAGACTGGCAACGTAAGGGTGAATTATTCCTAGCTCGATGGGCTCATGATACCTCGGGTCATCAAGGGAGAGATGCAACATATAGATGGGCTCGGGATCGAGGGGTGGACCTGACCATGGACGCCATCGCACAAGTTGTCCACGAATGTGAGACATGTGCTGCAATCAAGCAAGCTAAGCGGTTAAAGCCCCTTTGGTATGGAGGACGGTGGATGAAATATAAATATGGGGAGGCTTGGCAGATTGATTACATCACCCTCCCACAAACCCGCCATGGCAAACATTATGTGCTTACAATGGTGGAGGCAACTACCGGCTGGCTAGAAACATATCCCGTACCCCATGCCACTGCTCGAAATACAATTCTGGGCCTTGAAAGGCAAGTCCTCTGGCGACATGGTACTCCAGAAAGAATCGAATCAGACAATGGGACTCATTTCCGAAACACTCTTATAGACACCTGGGCCAAAGAGCATGGCATTGAGTGGGTGTACCACATTCCTTATCATGCACCGGCCTCTGGGAAAATTGAACGATATAATGGACTTTTAAAAACTACACTGAAAGCAATGTGTGGTGGGACATTCAAGCATTGGGATACACATTTGGCCAAAGCCACATGGTTAGTTAACACTAGGGGATCTACCAATCGGGCTGGCCCTGCCCAGGCAAAATTTCCACGTACTGTAGAGGGAGACGGAGTCCCAGTAGTGCATATGAAGAGTGTATTGGGAAAGAGAGTTTGGGTCATCCCTGCTTCAGGCAAAGGTAAACCCATGTCTGGAATTGTTTTTGCTCAAGGACCTGGCTGTACTTGGTGGGTAATGCAGAGGGATGGAGAAGTTCGATGTGTACCTCAAGGGGATTTGATTTTGGGTGAGAATAGCCAATATAACTGATAGAGTAGAAATTATAATAATTGCCAAATAACCCATTATTGTATATTCATTATTGTTATGATAGCCAATATAATTAATAGAGTAGAAATTATAATAATTGCCAAATAACCCATTATTGTATATTCATTATTGTTATGATTGCTGTATGTTGTACCATAGCATTATAGCCGGAGTCATACAAGTTAATGAAGAATGAGTGCCATGATGATGGAACCGAAGCCTGGCCTCTTAAGAACTTTTTTTTCTCCCTTTGAAAATAAACTCTGACCCACAGACTATGAGCATGGACCATGCCAGGTGTATCAGTCAAGAGCCTGAGATGCAGCATGCAACGAGCCAATGGAACATACAATTATCCTGAGAAACTGTTACGACAAATGGAGCCTGAAAATCATGGACTAAATGAACTCAACAACTTCAGAGGGATGATTCACAGACTGAGGGAATAAGATCTGTATGCACGTATGTGTGCATACATGTGTACATACATATATGGGTATGTGAAACACGAAACTGATTGTACCTAAAGAAAATTGTTGGATCTGGTCATGACGTAAATGGTATGGAATAAGGGGTGGATAATGTCCTGGTTTCAGCTATGATGGAGTTAATTATTTTTAGCAGTGGATGGAATGCCATGTTTGGGTGTTAGGATGAGAACAGTGCTGATAGCACCCTGATGTTTCTAGTTGTTGCCGGGCAATCAAGGACCTTTCTCAGCTCTGCATACTTCCTTACTAGTGAGAAAGGAGGGGACGTAGCCAGGACAGGTGACCCGAACTGGCCAAAGAGAATATTCCATGACAGTTACGTCATGCTCAGTATAAAGGGGGAATGGGGGGAAGAGGAGGAGACAACACCAGGACGGGCAGTTTCCGGGTTCGGGGACGGCTCTAAGCTGTGCGGCCTGGGTTCTGTGGTTTGGTGAGAAACTGCATTGTGTATCACCAGTTTCATCTATTTTGTACTTTAAACTTCTGTTATTGTTATATCTAGTTTTCTGTTATTGTTTAGTAAACTATCCTTATCCCAACCTGCGTGGTTCTGGTTTATAGGTTGTGGTTTCTTTTCCTCCTTCTTCCTTCCCTTTTTCCCCTCCCCCAACTTTCCCTCCCCCTTCCTTTTAAAAGTACAAGCGACTGTGTGGGGTGCGGCCCTCGGCCGGGGCAAAACCACGACACCATACAACTGCAAGACCCTTCTATATGTCTGTCATACCTCTCGGATGAACACACAAATCTCTTGGCTGCCTACTCCAAACAGCTTTGCGTACATTTTTCCTCAGGGCAGACACTTTGCACCCTCTTTTTCTGGGCAACACCTTAAGGAAGCATGTTGTCCCAACCCAAAGAGTAAAACCCTCAGTGAAGAAATGAAGCCTTCAGCAGCCTTCCTCCAATGAAAAACTGCTAACGCAGACCAGCTGTGACAAACAGAAACCAGCATTTTGGAAGTCACTTCTTTCTACCTTACACTCAAATTGACATAACTAAATCAATTCAATTCATTCCATCAACAGTGGAATTCTTTCCTTCCTTAAAATACAAAGCAAGGACAGCCAAGTTTAAGACCATTCTTTAGGTCTCTCATTTTCAGCCACAATAAATCAACTCCTGAAAAGCTAAAATGAAAATAAACCGCTTCAGGTTACATTGGGCTGGTGTTTTTTGTCTCAACTTGCCATGATACTCTTCCTGAACACAATGGCACAAAGTGAACTATGAAGCAGGTCATCTCCTCGGTAGAGGTCAACAGGAATTGTGCCTAACCCCACCACACACCTGCTGTGGAGCGACTCTGCCATTGTATACAATACTCAAAACTACTGAGGCAATAAAAGAAAGGATCCTTTAATGCGGTAACAATTTGCCCAAAAGCTCTCTGAAACTCCACATAACTCAATCTGTCATCAGTGCAATCTTCTGCATCATTCCTGTGGCACACAGGTATATCTTTAATCATGGAATAAGCAAAGAGAATATATATAAAATAGCAGATAAGGATGAATATAAACCATTTCCTGCGCCATCTCTCCTACAGAAGCCTACCCTGCGGTTCCTGCTTTGCTCTGCTGCTTGTAAGCTATATAATTGCTCGTCCCATGACAGTGCTATTTCTGTTGCTTCCACTCACACTGTACATTACTCTCTGTCCTGTAGGATACACACATACATGCTAATATATTATTAATATGATAACACAGGGTCTCGTTTTCTTGCAATTTTTTATTACTGAATTGGTAAGAGCTGCACTGCAGCTTCTGTTCAACTGCTTTTCAGTAGCAGAAAACTTCCAGGGGGGCAGGAGAAGGGGAAAAAAGAAAAAGTATCTTCATCTGGGGCTTACATTGGCCTCTGAAATGCCATCAAAATATTGCTTAAAAGACACATTTTTGCAAAGTGTGGGAAAACTCTTCAGTAATGTTTGGGTTATTCATTTGGGGGAAAGAAAGCAGATTTTGGCTAAGCACCAAATGGCAAACAACCCGGACATTTATAACTTCCCTTATAGATATCTGCCTGTTACAGGGGCTGGGAGGGAGATGGGAAGTAAATGAAGAGAGAAATACAGTAACACAATAATTTTAACACACACCAGACAGAATTTTACATTTGCTCATCCCTAAGAGATATGCAAAACTTCTGCAAGTGATATCTGACCTGCAAAGTCAAATTTTATAGTGGCACCGGAGCATTTCACAGCTCCTAAATAGTGTAAGTAGAGAAACTGGATTCTCTGTTTTCAGTTCTTTTCTTAAAGCAATGAACTCCAGATTCAGCAAAGTACTTGAACAGGTTCATAAATGTTAAGCAGGAATGTTATCTCAGCAAATACACATGCAAGAAGTCAGAATATTCAAGCTAGGCATGCCTTGAAAATACTTTTTTTTTTCTTTAATTGATATCACTCATATGACTGAGAGCAGATGTGAAACATGAGTAAATACTAATATGGGGGCCATCATCCATTTTCCCTCTTTCCTCAAACTCACAAATCCACAACTGTACTCAACAATGTTGTGGAAGGATTTTTTTTCCAATCACTTGTTTTTCTGAACAAGAAATTTCAAAGCAATCTTTTTTCTTATAACTGCTCTCCTGTGATGGGAGGAAAACTCTTGTTTTGTTTTTATCTTTAATTCAGTAAGTCCTGTGAGAGGTGATTGTTTACACTTGGCCAAATGTTTTCATATTTGTGCCAATTTTAAAACCACAGATTTGTTCTTCAAAGTAATTACTGATGCTGAGATGATGACCACGTTCTGTGTTGTTCTCATACAAGCATAGCTAAGCTTTCTACCAAAAGATTTCCTTTTAAACCTGCAAATAAGACCGTAACATCTTTCATCTACAATCCAAAGTGAACATAAGCAACAGTACTTCCTAAAGACCTTACTTTGTGGTTACCATTATTTGCAATACATGTTTTCAGTTTACCCTAAGTGCTAAAAATAAAAGTATCACATCTGTATATTCAAAAGCTAGTCAGTCTCTCATCATTTATTATAAATACTATTCCCAAGGAAACGCTCAATAAAGACACAATTTTCTGCCACTTACACCAGTACAAAAGGGGTATGTTTTATAAAAACAGAAGGAGGAAACATTTGGCCTGGAATTTCAGGTGCAATTTTAGTCAGAAGAATTACAATAGCACCAGGACAAACAGAAAAGGCCACTGTATGCCTCGCATTCCATATTCCTTCCTGGGTAACCTTGACCCATCACCCCGTTGTCCTTCCACTCCACTTTCTATTTTAGGTTCTGGGACACTGGCTGATTCACAGTGATGCCCATATCTCATCTTAGCATCACTGATAATACCAACTACAACAGCTGAAGTATCCCCAGCAGTTAGAGGCACCAGGACAGCAGGTACTTCAACAAATGCATGCAAGTAACCCCCTTTACTTCAAAGGGACATGGTCTGATGGAACATGGCTACGAGGGCCGTAGCTGTCTTTGGGATGCAGGTAAAACTATGACACATGTATATAAAAATTACTGGTGTAAAGGATCCCCCTGTCACATTTCATTACTAGAAAGAACTTCTCACTGCTCTCACCTATGTAACGGTTTCCTTGTCACGAACTTTATTATGATATAGCTGGTTGAATGCTGTTGGTCGCTGGGTGTTGGTCATTGGGTGTTTCTTGATTAAAAAATGCTGGATGGCAAGTTCCCCTTTCAGACACTAACATCTAACCTCATCACCGTCATTATACACCAACCTTCCTGCCCATTGCATTCCTGCTCAGTATAAGCCACATTCAATTGCTGCAGTGACACAGAAATTGCAAGACTCCCCTCTTCAGAGCTTCTATAGCACAAAGTATTCTCATCTTTAGCTTTGTCAGATGTTAAAGGCAGGCTGGAACTCTTCCCCCCGGGGCACTCACTTCTCTGGGGTGAGCATCAAATAGCTCAATTTGAGACCCTTTGCTGGTTTCTCAGTTAATCAGGAATTTGAAACAACACATACTACTCACATAACCTACTTCACCTTTCCCTTTTGGTCACAAAATCAGAATTGCTGAATGGTTTGGGTTGGAACTTTAAAGATCATCTGGGTCCAACCCAAGTGGTTTTAATCCTTTTTTGTCCTTATTGCAGGATATAAAGGTTTTCAGTGAAAGTTCTGGGACTTCAGTCTCACTCTGAGCTGCACAGAGCAGACACTGAACTGACAAGCTCACTGAAGTTTTTACCAAATTTCTGTGAAATGTGCCCATAAATAAAGTCTGTCAACACTTGCTGTTCTACACTGATTGCCAACACCTCACTGTTCTCAAAATAAATACCTCCTACAGCCACTTTCAGTTGCCTGGAGTACTAGATGTTTAAATACAACTTTAAAAATACCATTTTCAATGCAGATTAATGATCTTTGCTCAGTGTTAAGGAGCTGAAGTCCATCAAACAGATCTGAGCCATCAAACCAACGTCAGTCGCTAGCTGCGCATAGAACTGCTGGGCTTCAGTGGACTTCAAATAGTCACCCATTCTGCCTCAACTGATTTATGACAGCAGCTTCATCATGCAGTTTTGCACACAGTAGTCAGCAGCACATCTCCAGGTTTTCTTAAATCTGAGTCAGAGGCTAAGTCCTCTCTTATTTCTCATTTCTAAATGTCTGAAAAAATCAGAAACATTCAAAAACTAACTCAGGTAATCATATAAGAGGAGGAACACATTTTGCTGCAATAAACACTGCTGAGGGGAAATTAAGCATCTAGAACAGAATATATATACTATTTCAGAGCATTCTTTCTTCACAATTCATTTTGGTGGTGGTGGTTTTGTTTAAAAAAAGTAAGTAAGAGTTTTTAAGGAACAGCTGTATTCACTGTTAGTTAGAAAACAGCTAACAGGGTGTAAAACACTCAAGGAAAGCAAATATACACACACACATCCCCCCCAAACATCAGTTCATGCTTCAAACCAGGTATCAAGCGTTCCAGCACTAAGTTACAACAGACACCAATACAGACTTATCCCTGCAAAGATTAGTATTTCACTAGAGGTCAGTCTGCAGTGCAATCCTGCTTTTATCCCACTATCACACATTCAGTGGTACTTGTGTTACTAATCGCCTGAAGGTTACTAATCACCCCAAGGTTTTTAGTGAAGTGGATTAAGCACCCAATACCAGATTAACACAGCGTAAGTAAAAAGGGGGTAAAGATGTCTTTGAAGAGGGTTAAAATACATGGGTCCAGCTGGTAAGGTCCAAAGACCCAGCCAAATATTAGGCCACCGAGTTTGTAAATGGTGCTGTTTGATCATAACCTTCTTCCCTCAGCAAAAAAAAAACCAACCCAGAACATCACAGATGGCCCTGGCCATGCCCCTGTTGACTGGCCTTTGACTACCACACAGTCGGAGCAGCCACAGACTCATCAGTGCAAGGAGGAGGAAATTTTACACTCCACTTTTGAAACAAAACCACCCAAAAAAGAAGTGCTGAAGTTAAAACACACAGCTCGAGTTCAGCTGCTGATAGATAAATAGGCCCTTCCAGGTTAATGAGTCTCACTCGGCTGTCCCAGGATTACTCATAAAGCCAAACCGAGCGCTAGCACAAGGAAACAAAACCCTGCTATGGATCACACTGTTCTGTTCCCAGCCTTAACCAGAAGCTCAGAGGCCAAAACCCCACCTCCAGCAAGAGAGAGGCATGTAACCACTCCTGATTCAAATTCTTACCCTCCCATTTGATAAAGCACAGCACATCATTACAGCCGTCTTTTCAATGAAAGGGAACATTTATTTTAGACATGCAAAACCAGGCGACTTAATTATGACCCTTCTGATGAGACAGTTCCTAGGTTTTCTATCAACATGTTCCCAGGCCCATTCCCAGGGGAATTCAGTGGTAACATGAAGAGCATGACCGTTTATTTGGCTTAAGGAACACATTAATTTATCTGGCTTATAGAATTTAAACATCTGACGAATGACAGTGTGGTTGATTTTATTCATCAGCTAATTGCTTTGCCACCTGGAGCTGCAGCTTTATATATTCAGCTTATAAAAGATCTGAAAAGGATCTCAATTATTCTTTAATTTGTTCCTTGAATATAAAGTAGGAAAATCTGGCTTAATCAAACATTGTCTCAATTCTATTGGGATATGTCTAGTTACCTTATAACAAGGTAAGCTTTCATTTAATCATATGATATGATAATTCCCCACTTTCAAGCCAAGTATCCTCTTAGTTACAATCAATTTTCCACTGAAAAAAAATAAACATTGTCTCTTTACCGAAATCCCTGTAGAGGAAAATAGTCCTTTTAATGCAACTTGCTGTTAGTACAACCACTCCAGGAATTTTTGCGTTGGAATTCATTAAACCCCCTCATTTAGCACTGATGGGTAAATTGTGATATCCTGAATTTTTAGAAATGACTCCTTATGCACAGGGTGGGTTTTGGCATAGTTGAAAAAGTCTGATAATGAGCAATTGGGCAGAACGGTGGGATCAGCAAAATCAGGGGGTTATTTTACTATATAATACATTTTGTATTTTACATGGCATCCTCTGTGAAAATTGACTGCCCTATAGTCTTTGTACTTATTTTGACTGCAAATAACAAAGGGGAGAGAAGATACACCAAGCACAAAGTCGCTTTTCTCCACAGTTTTCTTAAAAATTTTCTGTGTTTCCATAGGAAAATAGTACTTAAAAAAAAAGACGTAAATGGGTCAGAGTGCTGCATACTCACAGAAAAAATACTTAGCCATAACTGTGCACCTCCAAAAGTCATTTCGCAGCACTAGAGGACTTTCACCCTTTACCAGAGAAAGCCTAGATCTAGAGAAGGAAGACAGGAGATATCAAGAACAGCCTTTATCCCTAGGGGAGTGTAGAAGCATAGAGTTTGCTACCTGGAAATAGCATGTTAATTTAAGAAGTGTAAGATACGACCACATTGAACATGAAGCAAACATAAGTGTTTGCTTGCATAGGAATAACTGAGAGGAAAAAGAGGGAAAATTGATGGAAAACCCTTTCTTCAACCCAAACCTGCTGCCTGGTACAGCCACGTGTGCTGAGCTAGACACTACGTTTACAGCTGAGGAGTCCAAAGGCTGAACGAAACCTCCTTCTGATGGAAATGGCACGACAGGCACTGGCAAAAAAATCTGATATGGAGGTAACATGAAGAAAAGCAGCCAAACTAGTTAAAAGCAAAACTATTTGTGCTAACTCCTGGCTCCACAGTGTTTCAGAGGTAGGACGGGACAAACTGAACCTCTTAGTGCTTCTACAGACAAAAACACTGACCTTGTAGCAAGAGCTCTGAGTACCCGTAGGACTTGACCACAGAAAAGACAGTGGCAATAGCACTGTGGAAGCAGGAGAGTTTGAATGAGGGCGTGAAAAAGGCTGATATAGCCCCATCTGAACCTGTGTTGAATGTTTTGGCAAGATAAACCTGCTTATATCTGCTCTCAGATAAGGAAGATGGGAAAAAACCTCACCCAATAAAGGAAGCAAGTGATGATCTACCTGATGATAACCATTTCACATCTCTGGCTTTAAGGTACAATCCAGATCCAATTGCCTTTACTTTCATGGGAAGCGCCTCATTTTGCATATCCAGAATTTCATAGCACTCTAATGCACAGTAATGGTCTTAATAGTGATCTGTGGTATTCCCATTATACTTCATATTAATTGTTATTAATAATTTTTTTTTATTTTTTAATTGTACTTACATTTGAGCAATTTGTCCAAATGAGTTGCATTAAGGGGGAGCAGGCACCAGTGTGGGATTTGGAGGAGAAGAATAACTTCCCCTGAAATTAATTTCTCCAGCAATTCCAATTCTTACTCTCCATGGAAGACTTTACATGCAGCCAGAGATCCATAGCATACAGCATGAATACAAACACACAATGGCACTTTGAATTCAGAGGCCACTGATTAGAATACATACTCTACCTGAAACTTAGAATTCTTGTCATAAAATGAAACAAGTGTTTCTGTATCCAAATTTTATACTCTGGATTAATGAGGCAGAGTGGAAGTTTTGAGCAAAGGAGCCTGGCATTTGGCAATGCTTCCTTGAGATCTCCCTGGAGCTATCTTCTTTGAGAATGCCAACTTTGTTCCCCTCTAGCATCTGAAACACAGATGAGGCTGAAGCAACAGCTGACTTCTCGATTAGCTTTGTTCATTGAATTCAGGAAATAATGCCTATATATTTTAGCAATGAGAAATCTTTTAATCAGTCTCACTATTGCTTTAAAGAAAGCTGGATTTTAGAAGTGTTTAAGCCATTGTTTGTGTGTTATGCAACTCAAACCAACCCAGAATATGACGAACTCCGAATGCAAACAGGTTGAATAGCTGCAAGCAGAATTTAGACCTAGGCAGTCTGCAAAGGTGACATTTCAGGGCAATAATTGAAAAGTAAAAAAGTTCTAGTGTGGGCATACCACCAGCTAAACATTCATTCTTGCTTTCTAATGAGCTTGCCCCTTCTGCCACATGGAGTAATTCGATGCAATCTACAAAGCATCACAAAGCACAGGAAGAGATGAGGTCTGTCCTGACTTTTACACAGTGCTAGCAGAAGAACAGAGAGCGCTTCAAGTTTCACAAGAGCGTAAAAGCACGATGTCCAACAGAATAATTCCTGGCAGAAGTCAGACATACCTGCCATAGATTTACCACTAGGATCACTATAAAGAACAGAAATGGAGTGTCCTCTGCCACAGCTTTTAGATCATCTGCTAGTGCTCACCTTACATCTTGAAAACCTGCCAGAAGCCAATCACAACAGCCATAGCTGGTGTTAGGGTTCAGATGTTACTTGGGACCCAAGTGTGCCCTTTTGGTCTATTCCCATTTTCTGGTTATGAAAATAGCAAAAGACAACAGTAGCCCCATTAGATTTTGAGTAGCATCAGAGAGGCTGTCCTGGCTAACAAGGAGAGTGCACTTCATTCTTCCAAACATATGGCAGTGATCAAGTGGAGCACTCAGAGCTCCTCTGTGCTCTCCCAGCTTATTTTTTTCAATGAATAATCTTTTGTTTTCTTAAAGAAATACCTATCCAAAACACATGTTCAATGGGGATTTGGGACAGCATTTCTCTTATTAAAAATTATTATTTTCATCTTCAAGTCTATGTTCCTCTTTTCTCTTCCTTCATCTCTTTTGCCTCCAACAACTAATAGCAAAACTAAAGGAGTCCTATCTTTCTCAAGTTTGAGAAACTGAAAAACCTTGGAAGGCTTTAAAAATAAAGAGGGAGTGATATATTTACAATAAACAAATTGCAGAACAGATCAGATCTTTTTCCTAAGTTTCCAAGCTCCAAGCATTGCCAGAGCAAGCAATTATTTCCCAGGCTGAAATTAAACACCATTGCAAATGGTTACCTCCTCTCATACTGATCTCCTTGCCAGCTTGCAGCAGGCCAGCCTTCGAGATCCTGACAGTGCTGGCAAGAGATACTGTGATCTACAAGTCCACATTGCTTGAAGATTTCTTTTAAGATTATCACTACAAAAAAGAGAAACTTAGTAGAGGGGTGCAACTGCAGCTCTCCTTGCTTTGGCTGTTCTTTGAATGAATAAGTTGTACTCACAAGCACATTACTTACTTTATTATAGTCCAATAACATTAGCAGTCTAATTGTCAGGGGTAATAATAAACTATAGGTATGAGAAAGACCTTATCAGTTTTTATTTAAGCTCAGAGTTTGTATCTTTTCACCTTCTCATCATACTGAAGACGGGAGAAAAAAATAAGGAGGTAGGAAGTTAAAAAAATACACCACCTGTGAAAGTAACATCCAAATTTTCTCTGCCTGCCTCCTAGCACAGCATGCAGGGACAGCTTTCCTACCAGCACTGGCACTTAAGTCATTACAGGGCAGTCTCATTAAAATGGATATGCCCTGAATGGACACCACAGCTAGAAATTACTCATGAATTCAGGTATATGGAGCTGAGCACCACATTCAGCTGGGCTGATGAGATGAATGTATTATTCTCTCAGCTGCCCCTTATTTTGTGGATGCTATTATTTCAAGCCCTAACAAACCTGTCATCTGCTGGAATTTAGTACCTCCCACTTTTACTGAGGAACAGATTTGACCCTGAAATAATAAAAAGAAAATCCACACAGAAAAAAAAAAGATGTTATAGAAAGAGTTATTTCCAGAATAGGAACACAGTCCAATGCATTCAAGCTCTCTTGAAAACCAAATGTTTATTTTATGTCTTCCTCACTGTGGGTCTTTGTCAGAAACCTTGTTACTCCTTGACAAGGTAAAGGCTGAAGACTTTGGAGGGAATATAACCTAAAAATGACCAGGCATGTGGAGAGAAGAAACCCAAGAAACACTAATATTTCTGAGGAAAAGCAATAATTGGCATGGAGTTTGAAAGGCAGTATTATTGCACGCACATAATCCAAGCCAGTATTTTGTAGCAGACAATATCCCAGCAGAGAGCACAAAGCTGATAAACCTCACATTACACAGCTCAGATCCAGGATCATTACATTAATTTGTGGGTATAATGCTACAAGGACAGTTATTAATTATAAGGAGGAAAGAAGCAATCAAGGAACTAAGGAGGTTGTCTTGAAGAAAGATTGAAAATGGCATGCCTGCAGCTTGGATAGGCAACAGTGATGCTCCAGGGAAACCTTATAGAGACTTTCAGTCCCTAAAGGGGCCTACAAGACAGCTGGAGAATAGGACAAGAGGTAATGGCTTTAAAATGAAAGGAGGTAGATTTAGGTTAGATATTAGGAAGAAATTCCTCACTGTGAGGGTGGTGAGGCTCTGGCACAGGCTGCCCAGAGAAGCTGTGGCTGCCCCCTCCCAGGCAGTGTTACCGGCCAGGTTGGATGGAGCTTTGGGCAACCTGGGCTAGCGGAGGATGTCCCAGCCCATGGCAGGAAGTTGGAAATAGATGGGCTTTGGGTCCCTTCCAATTCAAACCATTTTGTGATTCTATGATTTAGGATGCCCTCAGGGAAAATTAACAAAAAACGAAGGACACATCCATACTTAAGTTTAAATAATGAGACTACAACCTGCAAATACTACAAATGGATAAAAAATATCTGTTTTATTCTCAAAAATAAATCACATAAAGATAGCTGAAATGAGGCAAATTCTACACCAAGCTTAAAATTCAAAATGAGTTTTTGTTATGGGGCGCTTGCAATATAATCCAAGGAAAGAAAAATGTGACCAATTCTTCAACAATAACTTTGAAAATGGGATACTGACATATTCTGCAAGTGTTCAAATAGCTTTCATTTCATGAGGTGATCTGAAGTCCAGCCTCCCACCTGCCAAAACAGCCATCAGAGTCTTCTGGGGTACCTCGACCTCTCCTGTTGAACAGGTTCTCTTTTGTATCCAAGTAGGGCCTACTCAAAAATGAAAACCAAGCAAAACCACCAAACCAAAACACCAGGTTTATAGAAGACTTCTGAAGGGCTGGATACCTATTTTCATCTTTTTTCAGTCTTCTCTGAGACAACATCTCTGTGAAAGAACTCCAGCTCCTTTGAAATTTCATTCCACAAACACAGGTAACAAAAGCTATCATTTTGGCAGTCCATGCAGGCCTACTCTTCGCAGAAATTGCTCCTTGAGATCTATCTTGCCCTAACTACACTTGGACCGGTACCCACACTATCTTTAACGTTGTTTAGTTTACTGATACTGTCATTGCTTTTCCAAATATTCAGATCAAAATACTTGGAGGCATGA
The DNA here is from genome assembly GCA_020800305.1 of Porphyrio hochstetteri. NCBI lineage: Eukaryota > Metazoa > Chordata > Aves > Gruiformes > Rallidae > Porphyrio > Porphyrio hochstetteri. The sequence goes on from CM036907.1 coordinate 46,279,286, forward strand.
GATTTGTCAGACGTGTAGCTCCCTATCACAGTAAGCTGCAATAGTCATACTGCTTGAAGCTTTTAAAATAAGAATGGACAGAACACTGAAAAGCTACTGTAAGGGAAAAAAATCTTGCCTCTAGGAAAGATGAGTATGTTGAACAGCCTTACAACCTTCAAATATACTGCTGAAAATGACTGTTGTGAGACCTTAACATTCCCTTATTTCAAGAACAAGTTTTACACAGATCCGCTGTTCCTTCACTTGTGGATCTACCCTTCAAATTACCTGTTTTAATTCAGGGTAAGACTGGTATTTCTTCTTCATGTCTTTAAATACACACACAGGATGGTGAAGAAGAGTCATATTTCAGCCCTTTCCTTAATTTCTACAGATTTCAGCAAAAGCCAGGCAGCCTAGTTGTCCTCTGTCACATGGGGTAAAAAAAAATCTAAAGTGGGCACACTTAAGTTAATGGAATGGTGCCCATACGAAACTGGTAATGGTAAACTGAGCCTGGAATCAGGTTTTCAAGCTTCAATGGACTAGACAAAGGCTTGTGTGAATGATAGTATATGGAACATATACAATAGCTGCCTCAAACTGGGACGCTATGTAGAGATAACATACTACAACCATGTAGTTGGCTACAACAATATAGGCAGTGCTGTAATTACAATAATGACCTCCCAGAGCTATTGCGTCTTTAATTAAGCCTTTAAGAGTAGGCATTTGCCACTTAATCCTAACTCACTGTAACTACTGCAGCATATCAGCTACATTTTCACAAAGAATTACTGTGTCATATTTCTGTCAGAAAGATGAAAGGGAATATTTTAGTTCAAGTGGCATTTACAGAATGAAACCATATGAAGTAAGAGGCCCATAGATGTCCTTTTAACAGCACTTCAGACCAAGTAAATGCTTCTGTTCCCTTTCTTTCTCCTACCACTGTGCTTCCTCCCAGTATAAACTGGGAGAAAGCAGGCAGGAGGGGCTACACAGAGCCAATATCACACCTGATTACATGGATGATAAAGCTGTGACAACAGATTTTAAACAGAATACAGTGCACAGCAGCAGTGCCACAAACTAACACTTTTCAAGTTTCACTTAACTCTTTATCACTCATCACATACAAACCAACGAACCGTCCTTACTGGTCCCCGCCAATCCTCACCACACTTACATGGATGGAAGAGCTTCCCTGAGGTCCCTTTCCATTCCAAAGTGCTTTGAGCTAAAGCAATGTTTGGTTCAAATAGATACAGTCACATTATTTTCAACATCACTAACAGGCTGTTAGAGATATTTTTTCTAATGATGTTTCTGCAAAAGTAATTCTTCCAAAAAATATGTGTGTGTATGAAGAAGAGTTTGTCGTTGTCTGAATGGCACCACTGTTAACTCAAGCACAGAGACTCTGAGTAGCTCTGTCAGTTCTACTTTACTTTAACAGACTCACAGGCACCAGAGATGAGAACAATTTTCTGCTTGTTTATTTGAGGGATTCTTATTCTAACTATGGAAACCTGACTCGGCCCAATTTCCACATCTTTTCAGTGTCTTCTTCAATATGAGTATTTCCACTCCACTTTACTGCTTCCCTCTCACATACAACATCCAAACAGTCTAATGAATGAGAAGAATTAAATAAAAAACTAAGAACTATGGACATGGTAGGGGAATTTAAAAGTGAACAGCCTCTTGTATATTTCTATATTGTCACAGAAGACTCTCAACACTGTCTTACTGCTGCACATCAGGGAAGAGACACACAAGATGATCTCAACTCAGTCAGCATTGGTTTAACTCAAGAGCTCTTACTGTTGTAGTCTTTCCAAAAGCACCCGTGTCCCAGTCTCCTACCAGACTTCAATGTCTTCTCTGAGCCTTCCATTATTTCTCCACAAGAGCATATTCAGTTATTTCCCCATCTGGTCTGTAAAACACTGAAAACAATACATCACTGGCTTTAATATAGTACTTGAATAACACCCAAAAAACCCCCCACTAAAAATCTTCTCCCTTGTTATCAGAAACCCTAATGTATCTTCTGCAAAGTCCTATTTTATTATTGTCTCTCTGACCTTTGCCATGCTTGTTCTTCCCTTTCACAATCCTGGAAAATGCACACTGTTCACATGACAAGATAAGATGTCAACAGTTGCCTGAAGCCTCTTCCTTTCTCCTTTGCCCGTCTTTCTACTGTTTGCTGGAGTGTTAAGATAGTGTTACCTTCCGAAGTTGATCACAACAGTATCCCCAGTTTCTGGAGCATGAGAGAAATTGATGCCGAGTGGTTCTTTTCTGCCATTTCAGGTGTAAGTAATGTATCAGGCATACACAGATGCAACCTCTTAGCAATTCTAATTGCCTGCCCACACATCGAGCACGGCTAGTGAGGTCATTAGGGCTGATGCTGACGAGGAATAAACAACTGAACAAAGTTATTTTGCATTATAACACCCAATGTGTTTATTCACACTGCAAACCACATTTAGCACACATTAGTGAAAAGACTTATCAATAAAAACCTATTACATCATGGACAAACTACCTGTAGAAAGATAGTTTAAAAAAAAAGATGTTTGAAATGGTCGAAGAGAAGCACATTCTTTTTAAGTGAGTAATTTGAGTTCTTTAACACATCTAAAAGATCTGCCTATAACCAGCACTGCCTGATGGGGTACCACACAAAAAAGTTTATCAAAAAAGAGGGTTCCCTCTAGTAACAATGCAAATGAAGTGTTTTCTCTCGTAGACTGAATTGCAGATGAGGAGGAAAAGTATACTATTTTTTAAATTTGGATTTCAGCTAACCAAAAGAAAATAAATATCAAAATATAGCTCCAATGTTTCTGCTCAGTACAAGAAGTCAAAACATTCCGTTTCATTTTTTATGAACTCCTCCTAATGTGAAATTAAAACACTTTCAAAACATTCAAAAGCTTAGAGGAAAAATAACTTCCCAAATGAAAGGTATCACTTCAGCATCTCAGAATGCTTCTCCCTGTTGTTTATGCTTTCAAAGAATAATTCACCATCCCTACGAAGATACAGCAATGTGATGACACAGCTTAAATTACTTCTCTGCAGTGAGAGAAAGGAGTTCAGCCTTAATGAACCAGTCTTCTTGCCAACACTTTTGCATACCATCCTCAACCAGATCCTTCTTTCCAGGCTTGATGTGAAAAGGTCACTGGCCCTTATCTGGAGAAGATAGTCCCTGCAAAATCCTACCATCTTTTCTTTTCACTTGACACCAGTACAACAGCCTCTGCTCTGCTGTTACAAGACAAGCACCTCGGAATGCCTGATCACATATCTCTACTACAACTTGACATATTCACAGTGTGAAGGATGTGTTAGAGTTCATTCCATTTGGAAAAGAACATCTTTAACTGCTGAAATCATATCTCTGTCTCTAGAAGATGTGCTAAGTAATTGCAAGTTCTTCTTGATGATTAGAATCACATCCCAAGACTTGCCATTGATTTCAGTGAGCTTTAGATTGAGCACACATTTACCAAATGAGACTGTTTGGGCTTGATTTCTTCAAGGAATTTAGGTTGAGCACATTAAGTGCTGCAACAGTCTCAGATAGCAGCACAACATGATCCACAGACTCTCATACTTTCACACCTTAAGCAGGATAGGTTCTCTCACACTCATGTAATTGCCTCCCTTTTGAAGCTTGGTTACATCAAAAAAAATATGTCATTAATTAAATTCTTATTTCTACATAAGACAGGTTTGATTTTTTTTAAAACTCTGCTAGGCTGAGTTATTCTCTCAGATATTACTTCTGGTTGAGCTCTGAAGATGCTTTATAATAAAGTCATCCCAGAAGTGTGAAACAGGTATCTTTACAGAGGTTTCTGAAATTCTATTCTCTTCCAACAAATAACCCTGTATCCCCTAGGAACAGGAGGAGTCACTGAACTTGACTTTTTTTTTAAAGACCTTTTTCTCTTATTTTGGGCATAAATTCCTTTCATGCATCCAAAATTAGACCAGCTTTAGACACTTCAGGCATGCAAAATCCTGACAGGGTACACCAAACCTTTCTGACTGCAGAGGTATATCTCAAAGTCAAATATCATGCAAAAGTCCGAATTAAGTGTATGATTACTAACAAGAAATGAACAGATACATTCTATTTCAAGCTCAACATCTACAGAAAAGAAACTTTAAGAAAAGGCTGGAAAACCTGTGGAGAGGCAAGTCTGAAGAGCCACTGAAGGGGAAGGGATAAGCCTGCCAATGCAAACAAGGCTGTTAGCAACAGGAAGGGGCTCGTCTATCCTCATCTGTGGCAAATAGGTCAAGAAGTTGTATGCTTAGCTTGCCACAGAGAAGATTCAGGGAAAGAATAAGGGAAGAAAACCTGAAGCCTTCTAATGGCTAGGAAACTGAAGGTTGCGAACAGATTGCTGTGGCCTAGAATGGCAGAGGTTGAACCAGTGGTGGCCTTTGAGGACACTGCTTTCTCCCTGCCTCAGGGAACAACAGCCCATAGGACATATGGATGCTTCCCAATTACTTAAGGTGGGAGCAGGATCACATATTTTTAAATGCACAAAGATTTCTTTCATTTTTGCAAACTTTCTATTGATGAGTGAATATGGCCCAAGAAGGTGCATTTCTACTGAAGAAACACATTGTAAACCCATGTTTACAATGCCTTTTGAAAGCTGTGTAGCTCACCGGTGACAGCAGAAAAGGCAGAGAATGCTTCCCCACCCCCAGGATTGTATGTTGTACATTGTTATATACAGAACTCCTCTTGTTGAGTCTGAGGTGAGCCAACTGGAAAGCAGACAGAAACAGGTACTGATATTACACAAGAACACATTGTCACTGCTAGAGCCAACTCACCGTCACCGAAGCTGCCAATTATTCCCAAGTCACTGATACATTATTTTTTTTAATCCCAGAGAACGATCTCCTCCTGGAGGCTTTTTCACACCCATGACTCTGAAGTATCCCTGGTGGCATGTTGGCTAATTAGGAGCAAAATCCATCTCTTGATGAAATAACACTGCCACTGAAAAAGATTTCTATGGTTAGAAAAAATGCTTAATCAGGCTAGAAGGAGCAGCATCCTAACACTTGCACTAAGCACAGGAAAGAGGTCTACAGCTAGCAATTAACAATGATGAAAAGGACAGTGATTTAAAGCATATTGCCATGACATTTTTATCAAACTAAATGAGTTTGCTAGGCCCAGCGGCTGCATATGCTTATTGTCATTTAATGTTTGGATAGCAACACATCAGGCGCTGAGTATCAGGAGGTGCCGAATTTAATAAGTCATTTTGACACTGGTGTGAAACGAGCAAATCAGCATTCTGAGGAATGTGTTCACACTCTGAGCAGACAGGCAGACATCCTAAGCATGTGAGGTGACACCAATCAACAATAACAAAAAAGGGGAGGCGGGAAAGAAAGGGAGAGAGAGATGAAAGCCAGGAGAAGAAACAGGCAGCAATACTCCGATGAAAAACTAGTTCTGTCCTGTCTCCTGATTTGGCTGGTTGGTGTCAACAAGGCAGATTTCTTTTCACTAAGGCTGAGATACACTGCCTATCTTCAATGGCATAAATCTCATGTATTATTTAAGCCCTACGTGGATTATCTCACATGAACTAAAATTAACGTAATGGAAACCTTTCAGGACTTTTTATTGCTTTAGCAGCGATGCAAAATTCCTGCCATGTGCACAGTTAATCAGAACTTGTTTTTTAGCACAACAAGGCTGGCTCTGCACAGGTACTTTGAGAGCCGCTCAGACGCGTTTATCCCGGAAGCCCAGAGGAGTCGTGCCTGTGTGAGCGAACTAAGGCTCTGGCTTTTCATGCCTTTCAAAGAAGCGGCGGCAGTTTTGATCCTAGCTCCTCTGCCCTCTGCAGACTGGCTGCTTGCTCCATCCCTTGCCTTCCAACCCTCTTTATATTCTCTTTACCTCAGGGTATGTCTGTAGTGCTGAGGTACCCGAGTTAGCTATAAAACCCACCGGCAGAGGTGGTGCTGTAGACGAGGTTGTGAGGAGCTCAGGGCACACTAATTTACCCCTGCTGTCACTAATTCATTTAAAGCTAGCTAAACTATGTCTACCTGACAGGCTCGCTCCTCACATTAATCCTTACTGCCATATCCTCATCCTCATCCCTTCACTTCCAGATGCTCCATTTTTAACCACCAGTCTTTTCAGTGGGCTCATCTCCTTCTAAATCAGCCCCTTTGCTTCCCCCCAAAAAGCACTGGTACTAATTGAACTATCCTTTTTGTATTTTGAGATTTATCAAACTACAGGGCTCACAAATTCTATTTTCCCCCAGTCCTGAATGCCAAAAAATGCAAATAGCAAAGTCTCCAAAGAAAAATGCCATCTCCTTGTCTTGCAGAGAATCAGTAGGTACATTAGGATATGTTAAAACAACTGTTACAATGAAGAACAATGAGGTGCTTAGGAGAGCAGCATAGAATAGGAGAGGAGGGAGATGCTGTGTAAAGAGAGGATGAGGAGAGGAGAAAGCATCCTTTTCACACAAGCTGTACATGTACCATCAAAAGTGAGAATAAATCTACTTTCCTCACAACTACTGTTTGAGCTTATCCCCCAATTTGGACTTACACTCTTTCCCATAAAAGATCAAAAGTTTGAGCTATCTGTCAGTTAAACACATCAACAAAGCGAGAAACGAGACATGAGATACCAGTAATACTGGAGCCAAGTAATTCTATCAACATGCATAATAATCCACATTTTATAGCATATCCACTAAAATAATAAGGATGGTTTTGCTGTGCTGATGGGAGTTCTCCAGAGAAGTGTCAGGTTTGCAGCATCAAATTAAAAAAACCAGTCTGAGACAACCTCCTTACTTGTCACAGGAGCTCCCCATGCCCAGTCACTGCTGTACCTGTTCCAGTCACAGATTACATCCAAAAGCTGGTAGCGATCTGTCTCTCCCCTCCACCCTTCAAAACCAGTGACCAAAGCAAACCCTGCCTTCAGTACAGCTTCAGCAATGAGGCAGAACATAAACATTTCAGCTGCAAGCCTCCTGCAAGAGATGATACTTCATGCCTTAGGGACATTCAGGTGACAGCACTTTCCACTTCAGCATGGAAACATGCTCACCAAATTTCCCCAGCCCTCACACACAAGTGGGGCACAGGGGCTGGAATTCAGTGGGATATCTCTGGCAGCGTATAATGACTCTGGGTTGTTAAAGTTTAACAAGCAATGTAGCACACTTAACTTTTCAATAAGGACTGAAATGAGAGCAAGAGGGGCTCTGGGACCATAAGAATCCTACTAACAGGAAGAGCTGGAGACAATGCTGGACACAGAGCAAGGGACATGCAGCTGCAAACTACTAAGGGAGCTGGAAGACAAATATTGAGCCACGCAGACTTACAAGTGGATCAGAGACATCCAGCCAGAACATGCTGGGAGAAGACAGCAGAGAGCACTGGTGCTCAGCCACATATGATACTCTTCAAGGGGCCCAGAGTACAACCCCCTTCTAGGATTTAGTTGGCTAAGATAGAGAGCTTTGCTGGCTGAGTCCATGGTCAGCTCCATCACTGACAAGAGCTGTTGTGAAGAAAGCCAGAAGCAAGAACCTGCCCCTCATTTCCCTTGGGAACAGCTTTTAAGCTGGGGCTTCACTGCTGACCCCCCACCTTGGCTAAGTGTCAGGGAGCAGCGAGGGCTGGCTGCTCTGCAAGGGACAGGAAACCAGGAATGGAGCAGGATAACGAAGCAGGCGCAAGCACTGACCTCACCAAGGTGGAGTTGGAACGGAAATTGTCAGATCCAGGTCAGGATCAGGGCACAAAACCGTTACCAGAGTCAGACACAGTCCAGTGATCACCCCGAGGTGATGGGGTAGGTCTGACGTCAAGCCAGGATGCCCGGTCAGCAGGTCGGGTCAGAGCCATGGCAGTGCAAGTCTGTCACACACAGAGCTGCTGCAAGGCTGGGATGGGGCATGGCTGGGGGCTGGCAGTGCAGCCCCAGCTTAAAAGGGCCCAAAGGAAAGGATGGGCAGGGTATCATGTCTAGCTTTCTTCCCGACAGCTTTTTTCAGTGAAGGAGCTGATCTTGGACTCTGCCAGCTAAACTCTCTGACCTAGCCAGCTAAACTCCTAGGAGGAGGATGTGCCTCCAGCCTGACAGCTCCATTTCCTCAGGTTCAATATCAGTTATCTCACTGCTACTCACAGGAAGGAGCATGAGACAGAAGAGAGGGCTTGATGCACCAGGTTGTCCGCTCCACTACTGCTTATTGTAAACTCTAGCAAGACTGGTGTAGAAGGAAAGAAAAATTGCTGAAGGCAAAACCAGTACAGCAAGGTTCAAAAGCCGCCTCTCAGCTGAGGAAAGTTCTCAACGCTCTGCAATTCAGTCTCTTCTGTGACCATCTTTTCTGGTTTGTTTTCTTTAGTGTTGAGAAGCCAGCTCGTATACATCCTAAGTCCCTGCAGGGAGAGGAGCTAGAGCGAAAGGCAGAGAAAGAGGACTTCTAAGACCTACATATCCTCCATCCTTGCACAGGGAGAGAACCAACCGTGGACCTAAACTGAACGTTGCTTCGTTCTTTCATTCTTCATGGAAAAGGTATATCCAAACATCACATCAGAGCTGCACTCTTTGTCTTCAGGCTGCAGCAGTTTACACATCCCAACTTAAAACGCCTTGCATCCCCTGGAATGTGTAAAAGGTGCAATAAAATTTTTACTACCTGAAATTATAATAGACTTTTCCCTCTTTGGTCTTTCTTCCCACACTCTCTAAGACCTCAGTTCAGCGTGTGGGCAGCACAGCCTTTTCCCATCCAGTTACTACTCTGCAACATTAATGCTAGGCAGCAAAGGTGAATCAGCCCAAGATGAAAAGAAGGCTTTTTGAGTCCTTCATCCTTAGTTAATATCTTTTCCTTCCATGTAGTTACACTGGCACTAACTCAATGCCCAAGAGGACGATGCAACTCCAGCAGTTTGATGGGAAGATGATGCTAATGCAGCTTCTTGGTTAGCTGCCAGACATAGAATGAACAGTGCACAAAGTCCTCATGTCCCTGAAGAGCAGGAGCTTTTCCTCCCTGTTCCCTGAGCTGCTACTATGCACAACGCTGCAAAGCATGAAATTCAACACTGTCCCTAAGCTTGCATCACCAGAGGTACAATTAGGTCATGTTGTGAGTAAATGTTTCAAAAGAGACCTAAGACAACTTAAATGACCACCTTCCACTTGGGAAGGAGCATGAGTGCACAAATACATCCCTTGGCTTCCAGCTTAAAACCAAACAGAAGTGATACCAGAAACACTTTCCAAAAGAGTGCAGAGTCTGCAAATGCCTCTATGTTGTTGTGTGCTCAGTAACCCATTCTGTGCCTGTTTTTTAAACCAACTCCTCTCTATCCCTTCATAGCTTGTCGCTCTGTTGCATCATTCCAGTCAGGCTGCACCTGCTAAGCATGTGCTAAATCAAGTACACCACCCTGAGAGTACTGTTCAAGCTAAAACAGAGTGCAGTACTTTATAGTTCATGGAACAAGAGACATTTACTCTCCACATCTTCAGGCCCAAACAGCTCTAACCTGTCATCCACTTGTTTTGAGGTGTCAAGTCCCACACTTGGGTCACAACAACCCCAAGCAATGCTACAGGCATGGGGAAGAGTGGCTGGAAAGCTACCCAGCAGAAAAGGACCTGGGGGTGTTGATCCTCAGCTAGCTGAACATGAGCCAGCAGTGTGCCCAGTTGTCCAAGGCAGCCAACAGCATCCTGGCTTGTGTCAGAAATAATGTGGCCAGCAGGACTAGGGCAGTGACCATCCCCCTGTACTCACTCAGCTCTGGTGAGGCTGCACCTCGAGTGCTGTGTTCAGTTTGGGTCCCTCACTACAAAAGAGACATTGAAGTGCTGGAGGTTGTCCAAAGAAGGGCTGGTGAAGGGTCCAGAGCACACATGAGAAGCAGCTAAAAAAACTGGAGTTGTTTAGCCTAGAGAAAAAGGATGTTGAGGGTAGACCATATCACTCTCTAGAATTGAAAAGACGTTGGAGCCAGATGGGTGTTGGTCTCTTCTCCCGAGTAACAAGCAATAGGACAAAAGGTATTGGCCTCAAGTTATGCCAAGGGAGGCTTAGACTGGATATTAGGAAAGTTTTCCTCACTGAAAGAATTGTCAAGCATTGGAACAGGCTGCCCAGGGAAGTGGTTGATTCACCACCCCTGGAAGTAGTTAAGACATGTGACACAGACATGGTGCTTAGGGACACGGTTTTGCAGTGGACTTGGCAGTGCTAGCTCCTCCCCAGCCCCCTAGTTAGCCTACCATTTAAAAAAAATCAGTTTTTCCATGGTTAAAAAAATAACCAAACCAATACTATCCAAATATTGAAACCAGTGACAGGTGAACTACATCAGGGATTTTGTTTTGCTAAAGCAAGTACCACAAATAGAACAGAGAGTGGTCTCCACTTTCAATGAGAATGGTTCAAAATCAGTAACAAAGCCCAAATACAGAGTTCTCTGCATACATCAGGCAAGTTGAGAGCAAGTAAAAAAGTGGCAAATGGACAAGTCTCCTGTTCATTCCTCAGTCAAGCTATAAAGATAGCTGCTTTATTTCCCTCACAGACCAGCAGCTTTGAGTCACAAGCTTCAGTGTGGCCAAAACAAAGTTTCGCCCATTTCTAAGGATGGGCAGATGCCAAAGGTGGTGTGAAGTGGTGAAACACTATTTTACGTTCCTGCTACAAGCAATCTGCAGATGTTAAAGATTCCAAAAGGACACTATGGAGATAAGAAAGGTCAGTTTAGAAGCATCAACAGGTTGAGTTTAAAAACAGAAACTCCCCCCCCCTTGGGTGCCTCCTGATTCCTCAAGTAAACATCTGCAGGCTGAGGGTTCAGCACTGTTACCAGCTGTGACTTTGACCTCCAAAGTGGCTCTGACATTAGCTGGGAAACTATACTGGCCAGCAGAGAGAAGCCAGTGCTGGGAGACTGGAGACCTCCAAGAAATGAAAATTAGATGATGGAACTGCCATCAAAATCATGAAAGATGATAGGTAAGAGGAAAACACAGCCTAAGCAAGACAGTAAAAAAAGATTTGAATTCCCTTCCTTCAGGTCTTTATTAACAAAAATAATTGTGTTTTCTGAAGACTGTCCCCAGGCATTGATAACGCACAACGCTGTACAGCTTCCTACTGAAACAGACTGGGAACTGCTCTGTCTCTTGACTTTTTCTGCTGGTTTAACTTTGCTCTTTCATTTAAAACGCCTTTGTTTCCATGGGCATTAGGTATAGACATTTCACACTGGCTGAGGAAGCTGTATGATGGGAAATTACATTTTAATGATTAGTTCACAAAACAAAACAAAACCCCCATATGGCAACGGAAAGGCTGGATTAGCTAGAACTCAGAGTGGAGAAACTCAACATCCCACACAGCTGCTTTCTGGGTCCTAAAAAAAGGATCCAAGTTAAAGTTGTACTAATTATATCCAGGTGTAGAATGAAAGCTGTTTTTCATCTCTTTTCAATCTGAACCAAAGGAATGGTTTTCAGCCTAGATTAATTTGTCCAGAGGGCCTTAAAGGGGTGTTGCTTTAATTTGCATCTGGGTTCAGTTGCAGGGTTCCTAGTAGTAGCACTTTTCTGAACTGAGATTGAGCACTCATGCACAAAATGATTGGGCAATCAAGCATGAACTAACTGGATGGGCGCTCATGCATGCACTGATCAGGCAACTCATGCATACACGAACTGATCCAGTCCAGTTTCAGGGTTCCTAGTAGTGTTCCTTTTCTGAACTGACATTAATTGGGCGCTCCTGCATGAACTGATTGGGCACTCATGCCTGAAGTGGGCATTCACTCATGCATGAACTGATTGGGAGCTCATGCATGCACTAATTGGGCGATCATGCATGCACTAACTGGGTTCAGTTGCAGGGTTCCCAGTTGTGGCATTTTGCTGAACTGGAATTAATTGAGCACTCATGCACAAACTTGATTGGGCACTCATGCATGCACTAATTGGGCACCTGCTCAGGCCTGAACTAATCAGGCACTCATGCATGAGCAAAGAGGGAGATCAGGTATGAGCTAATTAGGTGCCCGTGCACCAGTGTAGTAAACTCTGCAATTTCATCTCAATACCTACCACCCCTTACCTCTGCAAAACACATATTTAAGAGCTAATTGAACATAAGAACATTACAAAGTCTACTTTCAACATCCTTACAGTCCAATATACAGCAGTTATAAACTTCATGCTTTCCTCCTGGCAGAACAGACAGTATGGATTAATGTCTTAGCAAGATGTACAGACACACTCTAAAATTGTGCTCCTTGCCCTACATACTGCATTACAGTGGCTAACATTATAGAATCATTTAGGTTAGAAAAGACCTTTAAAATTATGTGGCGTCCAATTGCCAAATAGCACTACAAGCCTACCACTAAGCCACATTCCTAAGTGCCAAGTCAGAACATCTCACCCATCAAACTCTACCTTGGTAGACCAGGCTCTGTGGAATTAATATCATGGCAAAGTACACATGCACTTATTAAAATCCCCCACTTACCCCCTGAGAACCAGATTACAGGGGTTATTGTCATCATCACAGTCTGAACTTTAATCTATTACAAGCTCCCCCTCAGGAAAGGGTTGTCTTTTCTGACAGATAGGAGGAGAATATCTACCCCATACAACAGCACTGGCCAAATGTTTACCCAAAAAGCATACTCTCAGAGAGGAACAATGCTTCATGTTGCTGAGATTTAAACCCTGTGAGCACTATTTCCTCTCCAAAGATGCACCTAACAGTTTAACATGGCTGTCCACAATGGTGGATGATTATAATGTGTCCCAGCCAGCATTGCCCTCTTTAAGGAAGCTTCCAGCATGCATTTACCTGGGCAAATCAAAGAACCAGAACTGAAGGGCTGGATAATAGGAACCATTCTTTATCTACTACTGTTCGGGTTAAATCGCAGCCAGGATTGACAGAGTGGTGGGACAGAATGAGCATACATTTACAGGCATGCTGCATCAGCCACCCCATGGAAAAGAGAGCACCTCTTTTGAGGTAGCATAGCTGTCTCAAAATGTTTGCAGCCACAACTCCATTTCCAGGTAATGTAGCACAGGAGGTCTGTCCCCACTCCAGCAGCGTACCAAGGTACACAGAGGTTTTATGCAGCCAACTAGTGTCCTGTGATCTGGACAGCCACTCCGGGGCATTTAGCTTATCCACACACATCCACCTCATTACCCAACCCCAAAATTAGCATGGAAAAATAAATGCCATACCACAAGAGCCCAGAGTTTAAATGCACTCTCGTTCCCTACCTCAATCCAAATTTCGCATTCTGCTACAAGCTGACAAGATAATTGTTAGGTAATTACACTGTCTTCATTTCCAAGTGCAGCAAAGATGCTGCAGCAAGAGAATGTACTAGCATGATAAAAATTACATGTTTGTCTGCTTTTCAAAAATTATCCACCTGGCCTGTGAAGCCATATTACCAAATAAGTAGTGGGCTGGAAGGAAACAATGTCAGGAGAACAGTTCAGAGCTCTGTTTGCTGCTGTTGTTGATACAGCTAGAGTAATAGAGGATATCAATAAACTGTAGTGCTCTCTGCACTGCTGCTTCCCTCACATATCAATGTTGGAGCACCCCAGGCGTGACACAGGCTGCCAGGATCAGCACATGGGAGGCACGGTGGGTGCAGAAGAGGGGTGGGACAACTCAGGAGGTATCACCAGACCTTCATCAGCCAAACCTCTGGCAGCAATGAGGTAACTTCAACTGGTTCTAGTGTATTTCTCCACTACAGTTATTGCAGACCCAGCAGGTCTCTGAATTAGCTTGAAAATCAGCTCAATCCAGGAGTACAAACCATGACCAGGAAGAATGATCAGCCTGCAAAAATCTTGTCTGGCCAAGCTGGTGCAGATCTGATCTGCCAGCATTCAAGCATGCCAGTTTGGCACTGGTTATGGTACATCCACATGAACAGAGATGACCTAGGAGAATGGCTGTGCTTGCACTGAGGTGTTTTCAGGATCACTGGTACCATGACGGTACTACAGAGTGAGTATTCCATCCCATAGCTCTTCTGAGGACAAACTGCAAGATGGACCAGTAAGATCCACTCCTGGTCAAGATTTCAGCAATCCGTTATAAAGGACAGCCTTCCCTACTGCTTCCTGTAAGCCATGGTTTTATTGGTGCCATGAGGCACTGTGCCAATTCGGTGGGAGACACCAGCTCATCGCAAAGCCTGGCCCACACAAGAGCCAGGCAGGACAGCTGCTCGGGCAGGTGTCAGATGGACTAGGAACAGAATTTTGGTTTGGTTCAAAGACATCAGAAGTTTCCATTTGCATCCAAAATTTCATTTCTGATCTTCATAAAGGCCTGAAAACCCCCTGCATGGAAATTTTGGTTTTCCTCCAAAAGACTTCCTAAGAGAACAAAGTATCAGTGGGCAACCCCCAAGCACTTCCAGCCACCTTCTTTAGTGAAAGTTCAGTTTTTCTGCTTGGTGAAAAACTGAACAGTCACAAAGGACAGCAGAGAAAGGCCTGAGTCTCCCAGGTCTGTTTGTATTTCCTATAAAATCCCATACTATCATTAAAAATGAAGTGATTTTGCTTCTTTATATTTTAATTGCTGTATATCTATCTTGGTTATCAGAGCTTCCCCTCAAAGCACCCTGAAGCTCAGAACTAAGCATGAACCGAGCCACCAGCATATGACCATTTCCAAGTGCTAAGCAGAGTTATATCTCATCATTCAGTTTCAGAGTGTGATGTCACAAGGCATCCATGGCTGCTGATGCCATGGGGACTTGGTAGCGTGCAGCAGGTCCTGAACTGCCTGCAACAGATAATTGGTGGCTTCCTTTGCTTTTTATGAGGAAGCTTACTTTTGCTTACAGACAGCCAGTTTTTCCAAAGGGTCCCACTTTCAGTGACATCTTAGGAATCCTTTTACTCTCCAAGGCAAATTTTTAATTCCCAGTGGAGGGAAGTGTTCAGACCAGAGACCCTAAGCTTTCCTTATTTGAGATTAGTGCTGCCACACAAGGCTCTTTTGTCTTAAAAAGCCTGAAATCTGATTGTTAACCTGTGTGCCTCTTCCCCATCCCTCAGCTCTCATGAGGGACTCACCTAAATCTGAAACAGGAAATAGTTTCACATTTCCTATCCACTTCTACCCAGCACACTGAAGGAGCAAGTCCTTAATTAATGGGGACCGTATCCCTAAAACGCTCTAAAGAAACCCAACTTAAATTTCCCCCCTCCAAGTTATTCCTGCTTATTTCAGTTCCCAGAATTTTCAGCTAGAGCTGGTAGCTGATGATTGCTTTTGTTAATCATCAATTTAATCACATCATTCTTCTCTCTTTGAAGGACTCAAATGTTATCCCTGGGGGCATAGGTGGGGTTGAGAAAACACTCAGGCAGCTGAGAGTGTGATCTCTTGTCCTCCCCATTTCACACAGTTATTTCATATACACAACTCTCACCTTTGCCTGTGAGTTCCAGGGATGAATTTGAATAATACAGGTGGAGCGGCCTGAGGAGCTGTACCTTACTTGGAAGTGAGGGAAGCGTAGGTGGCAATGGGCTGGTATAAAGGAATAATCTCAAGACACTGGATGATATTTCTCCTCTTTATCCTCACTGTAAGTCTCCTTCCACCTCAGTTTAGGCCTGTTAGGAAATCTGCTCAGTAGAGTCACTGGAATAATGACCTACATTCAGATGAGTTAGACATTTAAAATAAGCCATTTAAATCACTCCCCAAAGCATCTATTTCCTCTCAGCAAATCTACAGGGCCACAGGTGACAAGTGCAGCTGTAAACACTGGAAATATCTACACTAAGCAAGATGAATCTCAGCCTAAACATTTCAAAGTCATCAGTGTATTTATCATCTCAGCATTCCTGAGAGATATGACAGTACTACCCTTGAGAGTGAGGCAAGAGAAATCACAATATACACTAAAACTCAGGGTTAAAATTCTGAGTCTCAAGCTTCAGTGATGGAGGAAACTAAAAGAATGTGATACAGAGACATTTCCTAAGCAAGGTGACCTGAGTGATCTCATTCAGGGAGTGGTAAAGGTCTCTGCTAGATGTCCATACCAAGAAACATGGGCAATCTGTAACTCCCCACCCCGTGGTCAGTAGGTAGGGGACAGATTCTTTCAGGATCCTTCCCACCAAAACATGCTGGCTCCTCAACTGGCAGTTCAGTGGAAATCCTTACAGACTGTACTCTTAAGAAGATAGCTAGGACCTGGCTGTGATGGTGGTAGCATCTCTGTGATAGCATATTGAGGAAGAAAAAAGTAAAGCAGCAGCAGGTTTTGCAGTCAGAGGAAGAGGGAAAGATGCAAGAAGCATTTTTGCAGACAACAAGGTCAGTGAAGGAGAGGAAGAAGGTGCTACAGGTGCCAGAGCAGAGATTCTTCTGCAGCCCATGAAGAAGGCCGTAGTGAAGCAGGCTGTCCCCCTGCAGCCCATGGAGGATGATGTGGAGCAAAGACTCCCCTCAGCCCATGGAGGGCCCCACACTAGAGCGGGTGGAGACACCTGAATGAGGCTGTGACCCCATGGGCAGCCCATACCAGAGCATGCTCCTAGCAGCACTTGTGGACCCATGGAGAGATGAGTCCATGGCAGAGCAGGTTTGCTGGCAGGACCTGTGACCCCATGGGGCACCCATGCTAGAGTATGGGAAGTGTCCACCTCCTGTGGAGGAAGGAGCAGCAGCAGAGACAACATGTGATGAAATGACCCTAACCCCCATTCCCCATCACCCTGTGCCACAGAGGGGAAAGTAAGAGAATTCTGGAATAAAGATGAACTCAAGAAGGGAGAGCTGTTACAGGTTTGGTTTTATTTCTCATGTCTCTACTCTGTTTTGCTTGCTAATAAATCAGGTTAACTCTTCTAAGTTGCATGTAATGCACATGATGTTAATTGGTGAATGATCTCTTCCTGTCCTTATCAACCCACAAGCCTTTTGTTATTGTCTCTCCCCTGTCCAGTGAGGAGGGGAGCAACGGAGCAGCTTTGGTGGGCGTCTGGCCTCCAGCCTGGGTCAACCCACCACTTACTGTCTGAAAGGCTGAGGGAACTATAGGACTTATTTATTGAGGCTAATCTCAGCATTTAAATAGCATTATCAGAAGCTACAAAGAAGCTATTAGTTACAAGAAGGTCTACACTGACTTGACTGGCAGAAGAAAAAGGAGATGCTTTCTGTGGGGGAACCAGCCTGAAAAAGAGATCATCCCAGAAAGTTTGTGTGGGTTGAGACATACCAGACAGCCCATGCACCAAATTCTCTGCTGTTAAGAATAAAATGTCCTGTAGGATGTTGGGCTGACTCAGGCTGTGTACAACCCAGTGGGATTCCAATTTCTGTGATAACACTGCTACAGGCTATAATAAAAGGGACAACCTCTCACCTGCCTATCCTTCAGCACCTTATTTTTATTTTTTTTAACTCAAGTTTGGAGCCCTAGATTCTCCACCAGGACCACAAAAAGGCATTCTGACACTCACGGCAGGATACTGATTTGGCAGACTTGCACACCAAGTAAATAGGGGTGATTTAATTTATTTTTTTTTTTAATTTGAAGGAATACACATGCCTCAGCTTTGGTAGCCACCGCAGAGGTGCACATAGAGTTGGATAGGTTGCCCTTCAGCTTACCTGCAAGGCAGCTCTCTTTAGAGATGAGGGCACCACATCAGTCCACCTAACTGAGAAGCCTTCATTTGGTTTTTGCATTTTTTTTTTTTTTTAGGGACCATCTGAATCTTGATGCTTTGAGAACATACCAGTGTATATGCAGTGCTAAAACTTACAGGCTTCAATATGTCAGAAATAACAGGGGCACATACTTCAAAATCTTTGGGGCAACCTTTAAATAGTCTCTGCTTATGAACCTTACCAGCACCATCTCAGGGATATCCAGGCAACAGTCCAGCTCCATTGTTGGAGATGTTCTGAAGTTTTTGTTTCACATCAGAACACCTGCAGCTTTTCACCCATCTTCAGATATTTCTGCATCAGACTAACAGTGCCAGAAGATAAATACCTGGAGAATCTTCTCATCTGAAGAAATCAAAAGATCATTGTGAGTCGACATGACAATTTCACAATGCCTTTATTTTAAACAAAGGACTGTTGACACAGGGGTCTAATCAAACCTCATCACCAGGGAGATTTTATCCCAGTTAAAGTCAAGAGCCTGGCTGTGTATCACAGCACTATAATTTGCAGTTCAATATCTCTGAAAAATAAACTAGAATTCTTGGAGGAAATAGATGAAAAAGTGCAGAGGCAGATGACTTTAACAGTTCCAGGATCTTTTTACTAAAAGAGGAAGCACTCTTGGGACATCTTCCCACAACCACCAAGGATCTAGCATGTCACCATAGTATGCTTAAACAGAAGAACTTTGTCTTCAGTTCTGATCCATTCTGATTCCCACAACCACCAAGGATCTAGATATGGTGACTTGCTAGATCCTTGGTGGCTGTGGGAAGACCTTGTCTCATCTGCATAAGGGTGGTGTCATTTTCCTCAGCCTCCATGATGACACAGCCCAAGAGCACCTTTGAAGATTGATGACAGAGGTAAACTGATGTTTTGTTCAGATAACACAGGGAAAGGAAAGGCAAAGTGAGGTCTACAACCATGGCTGACACAGTCAGCTGAAGAATCAGCCCTGCTTATAGATTGTTTTTCACCTCAGAGGAGTAAGTGAAGGTGCCATCACAGAAATGCTTTTGGGGCTGCCTTGCTAAAGCAACCTTGATGAACCTTGCTATTCATCACAGTAGCTCATTTGAGCACTGCAGTCCCCAGTAAATCAAAACATGCCAGGATGCCTGTAGTTCTTGATCAACACTGAGTTTCCTCTCTCCAAACCCACCCTAAAATAAACCCCAGAGTGGATGCCAATTTTGCTGCTGGTGCAAATGAGTATACTTCCACTGAAACAGAGAAGCTTCAGCCAATTTAAACAAGTTTAAAAATTTGGATCTGATGCTGCTTCTGCTCCTGCTTAGAGTGGTTTTTAGATACCACAGAGTTCTTGCAGGACCAGTAACAATGAAACCATTATCTCCTGAAGCAGCTTTCACACAAAGGTTTGTGGTCCTTGACCATGGAGATCTCCTTACCCACAAGTTTTAGCTCAGGCAAAGGAAGAAGTGACTTGTCCAAGTCTCATAGCTAAACAACAGCCAAATAGGGCTGTGTCCAAGCCCTGGAGACCAGGTTTCAGAGCATCCATTTCACAATTACGTCTAACCAAGTATCATTTCAATGAGGGGCTTGAAAACGAGGAACCTTTTCATTTTTTTTTTAATGGCTCAAAACCACAGCTACCACATTGAGACACATTTCTGAGCTTTAAAAAAGGCTGCTTTCAACATTCCTAATTTGCACTGTTTATAAGCCACGACTTTACTGAATGATTATTTTTTTCCCTGCGTAGTTGAATATGCCCTGTATCTAGAGGGTAATTTTGGCTTTAATCTGCTCTAAATGCTAGAATGTCGGACAAGTGAAGCATTTGATGGTGATGATAATGAGTAGCCCATTAAAGGTAATTTTTAAAAAGTTAATGAGCTCTCACTAAGGGACCGACACGCACTGTAATGAAAAATGTTTGCATAAAGAATCTAACTTTCTCACTATTTATTTTACTTTATAGAGTATCTATAAAACTTTTTAATATGTCTTCAATTAATTCAGCCGTTTAGACAACACTCGAGCTTTATTTTCATTCTTGTTTTGCAATAGAAGGATACAGAAATCCGTTTTTCTAAGGAAAGCAACTGATATCTCAATTAATCACTCTCTTTTACCACCCTACTCTCTATTGAATGTCCAGGGATTCAATTTTTTTTCTTCCCC
Organism: Porphyrio hochstetteri; assembly: GCA_020800305.1. Classification (NCBI taxonomy): domain Eukaryota; kingdom Metazoa; phylum Chordata; class Aves; order Gruiformes; family Rallidae; genus Porphyrio; species Porphyrio hochstetteri. Next base: position 46,299,262 of record CM036907.1, read on the forward strand.
CTGCTTAATTAAGGGAACTCAGCAACAAAGTGATTTAATGATAACGACTCTTGCCATTTCTTTAGCTGTGTGGTCACTGTTAGCCACTATTTGAATTTACCAGCATAAATAAAGCCCTTCAGTGACTAAACAAAGTTAAAGTAGCAATAAATTAAGTCTGCCATGTACATTTGGTTAAACCTTTAGCCAACATAAATACAAGCGGCCTTTTGCTGTGATTTGCTTGGTACAATGACATCATACATTTCCAAACAAAACATCAAGACCAAAGCCAAAAAGCTAACACAATTCCCTTACGTGAATCAAATTGCAATAATCTAGAGTTTGTTGCACTGACTGCTCAGTTTCTGGCTCCTATGCCCTCCGCTCTCATGTGACCACATTATAAAATAATCTATATGGTGATCTCAATCTTGCATTTTCTGCATGATTACATTTTGGCAGAGGGACTCCCTATGTCAACTCTCTCCACAGGAATGCTTTGAAAGTTAAGGAAAAGTCAGGATTTGCCAGTTCAGAGTCAAATCCAACATTCTCCTCCTGAACTAGATCCTAGGAGGAATAAAGGCTACAAAAGGGCTGTGCTCAGAAACAAATGAAAAGGCAAAAAGCCCACCAAGAGTCCCAAGCAGATACACTGATAACTAGAGCTGGGGCTGATGAAAGAAGCCTATGTCTCTTTTGGATGGGAAAGTTTTTAGGCAGTGGAGAAGAAAGCACAGGGGGACAAGAAAACTACTGCACATCTATTTTCTCTAAACAAGCCCAGACAATAACTCTGCTCACCTTCTGATCCATTAGAGGCTGTCCCAGGGAATGGGTCTACACCACAGGGCTACACACAGCCCAAGGACACCTGAGCTACCTCGATATAGAGCAGCTTCACTGCTGAGAAGAGTCACAGCACAGAGCACCAATGTCAGGAAGCGTTCACTTGGTCTGTCAACACTGACATGAGCCTGGGTCAGAGCACACACTTCTACAGCAACACAGCACCTGAAACCCTCTTTCAGAAACATGGGGACTCCTGTGCCTCCTGAGGCCTTTTATCCATCTGGGTCTGGTCAGGAGCAGCTGATTATCATCAGAGCTTTGGGCTCCTTCCTGCAAAATAAAGGAGGGCAGTTTATTTTGTACTACTACTGCTTTAAAAAAAAACCTCCAAAAAACCCAAACAAACAAACACCACAACAAAAATTCCAAGCAAACAAAAACCCTGGAGGTTTTTTGCCTTGACAAACTCCACCCTTAGCTATTTGTGAGTTTTCTATCACAGTGAGTTAGCAGAAAAGCTCAGAGTCCTTGTGAGCTACTGGAATGGAAGGGAAAATATTAAACACTTTCTTCTCTTTCCCCTTGTATTCCTGCCTCAGCAGCAGCCAGGTTTAATCCAGAACTACAATTTACTTCTAAAGAATTGCGCTCTTGTAGCTGTTCTCTAGCAACAGTTTCTTTACTAAGTAAAGTAAACCAATTAAACTTCTTAATGCATGAAGGAATCAAATGAAAAATTGCATCAGAGATATGTTACTGATGCAGAGATGAGCAAAGGATGGAACAGAGGGAATACCTCTCTGAAGCTGTGTGCACAACAGATTTTTAAAAGGAGAAACCTTAATAATTAATTGGTTATAATTTTATGGCTCAGCCATAAAAATGGCAATAAGAACATTTTGCCTGAGCCAGTTTTGTGCTGAGCTGTATAATTTTGTCACTTGTTATTTACATTTTCATCATGAAAGTTTTTTTGAAAGAGAAGCACTAGAAAAATACGGTGAGGCTAGACTTCACAACAGATCATACTTTTACTGTGTTTTAAAAACAAAGATAGAGCAAAACTCATTCATATATCAGCTTTTCTCTACTCTTTATTCTCCTAAGCCCATGTTGAGTAATAATTCTTGCCTTCTAAATCATGACATTTTAAGGATGAAAAAGAACCCACATTCTTTTCTTTTCTTTTTTTCCTCCCTCCCTTTCTTCTTATGACTCCTTTTGAAAGATCTGCAAAAGGCTGAAATATCATCCAGGTCTCTATCAAGCCAATCATCACAATGCTTATTAAGCACAACACAGAAGATGTGGTCTATTTTTAATTAAGCCATCTTTGAACAATGCAACATAAGGAACCTGGCTTTTGAACTGCAAGGCAATCAGTGAATGGACGTTGAGTGAATTAAAAGTAAACAGGAGGAAGAGTTCCAAATACAGGGAGAGCTCAGAGGGGCTTTCCAAAACCAAAAAAAGAGAAAAAGGTTTTCTCAAGGAAAGAAAAAAAAATGAAGATTTTCTTATTATAATTTTGAGGGTACATTTCATTCCCTATTTGACTCACTTTTCAAAGCCACATCAGGTTGTTTGTAGAAACAATTTGTTAGCAAATACATGGTTCTCCTCTGCCCGGAACATTAGAAACTGCAACATATATACAACACTTACTGATGTTTAAGTATCAATCAGATTGTGTATTATTTGAGCAGAGTACACATTCAAGTCCACTTTACACCCTTATGGAACAGACTAAACAAACCTGACCTCAGGGGTGACCCTCATAGGATCCCTAAAGATCGCAAATGTATAGTAGGCAGTCACCACGAGGCTTTTACAGCCTGGTAATGGCATGCAAATGACACTCTGTCTCTGTAACACAGCCAAATTCTGGGGTTGTATATGAGAGTAATTTCCTGAAGAATTTGGGGAAAATGTGATACTTTTCCTTTTATGTATGAAATTCCCAACATCTCCTTTTTTAACTCGAGGAGTACAGGGAAAGGCTGATAAACTTCTCGTCGAGCCGTACTGTTCCCTGTAGCAGCACCTCTCCAAAACTCTCCCTCCATAAGTGGACTGGGGATGTTTCTCCGGTGCACAGAGAGAGCCCAGCATGCTGAGCCCGGTTTCCATGGCCCAGAAAACCCACTCAGCACCTCTCTGAACTACCTATGCGAAGCATTCTCCTCCAGAGAGAGCCCAGCTTCAGGCAGGAGACGATGGGGAGATGCTCTGAATTGCCCTGTGGAGGATCCGTTCTCCCTCTCTGGCATTTCTTGAGGGTGGAAGGAAACTGGCTGCAGTTGGCTCCCTAAAATCAGTCAAGGGGGATCTGACTCCATCCCCTCAGGGCTGCATTTTTTTAACAGAACGTATGCAGAGATACAGATGGTTCAGTGCAGGGAAGCTGTCTAGAGGGTCTCATGCCAGTGCAATGGGTGAAGGCTTAGTTTTGGTCATTCCATCACCGAGGATGAGGCCAATTTTCACAGCCACAGCCACACCTACACATCACAAATGTAACTTCTTGTCCACACAGCTCATATCTTTCTTGCCACTTTCAGCACTGTAGCTGTGTTATTCCAGTTTTGCTTCAAGGCTTCCACTGCAGCTGTGTATACATTTGCCATAAATCAGCTTCGCTGCTCCCACTGGAGCTCTTAGCAGAGGAAAAGAGACAGGGAGGGAAAGGTAAATGCATCTTCCACAAGCCTTTGTACTTCCATGCACAGCAGCTCGTAACGGATCAGGATCGTCCTGGTGTAACACAGAGGAACCCACTTGTGGTTCCACCCTGGGCTTTGAGGAAACAACCCACTCTAGACATGCTGAGCAGCAGTTCCCAAAGGACAGCAGGCCATGGTCACGCTCCCTCGCTCAGTTTTTACGAGCTCTCACGGATGGACATCTGGTTTAAGACTTTCTTACAACAGCAGGGTCTCAGGAGGGTTTTTTTCCTCCCTGCCTGCCAATGGAGACCTCCCTAACATTACCTGTGCTTTTATCATATCACTGATGCGTTCCCACACTGTGCTCCATGCACAGACATATCAGGGATTGCTGAAGCCAAAATTGGAATAAGAGCATAGCAGCCCCACTTTTTGGCACCACTTTTCAGCACCACTTTTCAAGGGTTTATTTGGTACTCGCCTCGTACAATTTCTTTCACCTGACCTCCCTGACTATAAGACACCGGTTACTACTTGGAGAAAGGATGGTACAACGAGGACCTGTGCCAGTTAATTGTGTGCCAAATAGGTTAGGATTTTTCTGTTTGCAGTGACTGCATTACAGAGAGACCCTGGGAAACCTTGCCCAATGTAATAAAGCAGTGTTAATTTAGCATATCTGCCGTGTGGAGCACTTAGGCAGACATGGGACTTAATTTGGAATCTGCATCTATCTTCCTCAAGGTGCTGCTGTTTAAGGCTAAACTTACACAGAGACTACACCAGGGCTGCAAGGAGAAAAAGTGTTGTGTTTTTATGTTTTCTAAGAAAATAAGATCCTGTGAGATTTTGTTGCTTTGAAGACCCACTCTAGACATTTCTTCCTTTTCCAGTTGCTCCCCTTTCTTTCCTCTTCCCAGAATCATGCCGTCAGTAACCTGTTTCCTTCCAATCTATAACATTACAAATGGGTATTTTTCCCTCCTCTGCAGTTCCAGCTTCTTCTGGGGAATTAAGTTATGCATCCTGCATGAAAAGAGGACCACAGGCTGGGCCTCTACAAGCTGCTAATTGAAAACCTTGTCAGAGGTAGGAGGAAGTGGCAAGGAACTTGGCAGGCCCACACACTTTTCTTGCTGTTCTTAGCTCTTGGTACTTATGAATGGCAGCTCTGAACTACTTTGCAGAGGTTTACAAGTTGTGCCAGTACTGTCTCTGCAATTATAGAACAACATGTTCTTCTCTATAAGCTGGAAAAAAAAAAAAGAACATTTATATCCAGAAAGCCACATCCTGTGTTTTTCATCCAGGTAATACTGCCACTGAAATGGAAGTGAAGACGACAGAAGACAAGACCTCACATCAAACAGCTATCAGCTACAGAAAAAGTGGATGAGGCAATGTTATTCTTTGAAAAACCATCCGCTGCCATTGCTGGCAAAGAAGATCTTGGGCTATAGTAGGTAAGAAGGTGAAAGAACGCAGAGGGGAAGATGTCTGGACCTGATCCTGTAGCTCTCAGTTGAATCCTGCTTCAAAACATCACCTCGCACGGGAGCTGAAGAATCCAGCCCCATTAAAAATTACTACAAATTACCTGATATGAAATGCTTACATTATGAAAACAGGGATGATTTTGCATCTGTTAATGAGGATAATGACTAATATATTCAGCAGTAAGACGTGACAGCTGTCTGTATGTTTTTTAGGGGCATGTATTTTTAGATGCCATTTACCTCCAAACATATTAACTACTACATTCTTCCACAGCGCTCCAAACCTCGGAAGCTTAAGAATGCAGGTTAAATTTCCTTCTGCTTCTGCATCACTCAGTTACATCACTCTGTCTCATTACTGGAAAGCTCTCATAAATCCACCACTCAGATCCTCAGCTAAGCGCTATGGTAAAGAGAAATGGCTAATGCCAATGTGAAACAGAACAAATTTGAAATCACAGTCCACAGAAACATTGCTTAAATACAACTGTGCTGCCTGCTGCTCCATTTTAACTAGTTTAATCACTTGCTGACCAAGGAGGGCTTATAACTGTTAAGGAATATATGTTTGTACTTTTCTCGTCTTTTTCAAAACCAAAGATTTGCAAGACAAACTCCAATTTTAAGACAAAAGTCACCCCATTAAATCTTAACAGATGTTTCTCAAGTTTAGAAGATTAAGAAAGATTTCAGCATCAAAAATCAAAGAAAATATTCTATGACCTTAAAAAAGGATAAATCGCAAAGCTCTAAACAAACCAAAAGTCCACTTTGACAGCTGCATCTGACTGAATTGATGAGGTGCTATTGATGTTTGGATTAAACTATGCCTCTGTGATCAAGTACTCAAACATGGGATAAAAGAGGAATATATTCTTTAATCCCACCAACTAATTTTGTGTAGGCAGCAGTTGCAGAAAGCAGTGGTTACAGAACAAACGTTGGAAGTGGCTTCACTTTTGCTTATTGACAAAGCTATTTTTATTTCATTAATTCACCAAGTATACTACCAGCGTTTAAACTAACACAGGGAAATCTATATCAGGCACAGTATTCTCCACAAACAAATCACTGAAAATTTCAAAGTCATTAAAGGTAGAATCAATAGGATATGATTCTGAAGGGCTAGAAAGATGCAGTGCTAAAGTGTAATAGAAAAATTAGATATTGATTATTTTTTATATAATCTTGATAAACAAAGTAAACAACAGAGGAGATTCCAGTTCTGGTATTATAGCATGTCTTCTCCATAAAGGGAAAGGGTTAAGAGACAATTAAGTCACTTGTTAATTACTGTCTTCATCTATCACTCTGTAATCCTAGAAACTTGCCACCTGTAGGAGAAGACTATGTGACATCGGCTTTCAGAAATCCTAGCAAGGGAGAACTGGAGCAAAGCTAGGCTCCAGGTACTGCATTACTAGCCATCCAGACAGCAGAAACTCAGAAACAAAACAAGCCACTGGGATACCGGTGTCCTCATCTGACTGCAGCTGGGAAGGGGCTTTGGGGTAAATGAGAACCAGACCTGTGATGTTCAAACAGCAGCACTGGGTCCACGGCTGTGTGCCTGGATACCTCCTGGTGTTCAGACCCATTGCAAGAAGGAAAGGTAGGAGGGCATGGGAGAGATCCCAGTTACTTGCAGAAAGTCCAGCCCCAGGCTGACACCAGGTTGCACTACAGGCTGCCAACACGTGAAGGCCTGCAACCTGAGCAGACAGCTGGGCACATCATTTTCTGGAGTGGAATGTCCAGCATTGGAAAAAATAGGACACAGGGATCCTAGATCTGCAGAAGGCAGGCACAGAGAGAGGGAACACTCACACATAGCACATTTGTATTCCAAATAAAGTTCCCCTGCTCATGCACACAGAACAACAACCAAACGTTTTTTTCACTTGAAGCACTCCTGAATGTGATTCTGAAGTAATTGCCTGGAGAATGATGTCACTTTAGGAGAACAACTCCCATCAGTAAATATTTACTGCGAGCATCCTTAGACTAAAATTAAGGGAGGAAATGTATCCTGAAGAGATCAGAGACCATAAAGGTAGACAGCAGTTCACAGAGCAGACTCGGTGGTGGTGCTGGTGGTGGGTAAATCTACTGAAGCGGGTGGCAAAATTCTCACTCGTTTCAAAAAGGCTTGGACTTCACCTCTAATTCTTTACTCTTCCACCCTCTTCTTGTTACTTCTGTTTCTCTTAAAAGCAGCTCTTTCCATATGGGTAAGGAGCACCTACTCTCAGATCCAGATTTGCCCACGCCATTCATCTATTGTGCATGCGTAAGGAGAGGAAGAAGAAAGCATTATAATTCTGAGAACTATTTCTGAGAAGAGCTAAGCACTCCCAAGTTGAACCGAACTAACCCATACATTTTGCAGGATTAGGCCTAAATTAACTAAAAGCAGCTGCCTTGCATTCAAGAGAGGCAGCAAAAGTGACAAATTATCCCATGAATCATAAAAGAGAAGAATGAAAATAACGGATGGTCTCTTCACCTGATTTAAAAACCTAAAAAAAGGTATATTCTCAGCTTTGAAATAGTCTAGACCGTTTATCATCTCTTCAAGCACAGTTATATGCACATTTTCAGGAAGGGGTTGGATGTAAAAAGAACCTTTCATTGCTATCAGTTTAGTCAGTCTTTACAGTCACTCGTACTTGAAAGATACAAAACCACACAATAATACGGCTGGAAAACACCAGATGAGAAAATGCATGTGGTCAGATGGCCATATATTAATGGTTATTTATATAAAAGTGTTTTGTTTCTGCATTGTAGAAAAAAATACATAGAACATTGACAGAAAGTTTGAGCCTATTGCTGGTTTTGGGGGGTTTCTTTCAGCTGGATAAAATAAATCTTTGCAATTTTTTTTTCAAACTCTTTTTAACTCCCAAATATATCTGCTTATGCTTCCAGAATCATAACTACAAAACCGAGCAACACCACCAGTTATGATTTATATAGCTGGTCTGTGACTATTATGCAAAGACAGGTTTTACCATTACAATGATACTTATGTAATTCTGACAGTTTTCTTTGTGTTGCTAGGGAATTCTGTAAACAAACCCAATAAAACCACAGAGTACTTCAATAGCAGTGACAAAATTTCGTAGCCATAATACTGAGAATATGGTCTAATTATTCTATAAACACACTTTGATTTGTTTACTTCAGTGTCAAATTAACTTCAAATATGTAACAACAGTCACTGATTTGATATGGTATACAATACTGCCAGTGACTGCTTTCATTGTGGTGTGTGTAAATCTATCTCTTTTTTTAAATGAGTTCATTTCTGAAAGCATCTCTGCCATACACTGTGAATACTAAACAGGGAAACACATATGCAACTTATTTAAAAGAAAATTATTTCCAATGAATTTTGCTATGATCCAGCATATTTCAGCTCCATTTTATTTTTCCTTTTGCACAGTAGAAGGAATAATTTTTAGGAAAATTAATAACTCCTGACTTAGAGAAACAAATTATAATCTCACTGGGGAAAAATGAGCCAAACTAACCTCATCTCCATCCATGCAGTTGCCCTGAATCAGTAGGTTGTTCTACTTTACAAGAAAAACAGAACTTTGACTGTTATAACCAACAGATAAAACTAGGATAAAATCAAAATTTTTTTGAGCAGTTGCAAAGAACACAGATCCTGGAGAGATGTACCTAAAGAAACAAATGATTACACGGTGGTTTTAATTTCATACTATATTTAACTGAACTGAAATCTAGGGAAAACATCGATGGCTTACACAAAGATTTGGATGTGGGATTTTTGTTCTTTTTTCTGGAGCTCTTTTCTGGGGAGCAGCATGGGGATTGCTGGATACCGTGACCATTGGTGGTGGCAAGTAACAAATTCGGTAATGGCAGCCCCTGCTCTCCACAAATTACTTTGAAGTGGCTTGAGACATGCATGCCACAGCTTGGAAGACCCTGGGTTGTATCATAATGTGCCTTTCACAGAGAGGAATCTCCAAATGGTTTCCAAGCTTCACATGCTATGGACAGGTCAGAAGGCCACCCGCTGGAACCAGGCCAGCTAGGGACAGCATGAGGCTGCCAAATGGCACCTGTAAAAGTACAGAAGGTAATTAAGCAGAAAAATAAAGAACATTACTCCCATATTCCCCCAGTGCTGGCTGTTTGTGCCCATTTGCCCACATAGTACTGGGAGGTGGGACAACATCCAGTGGACCAATTTCCCTTTCAGCAAGCAAGGAGGTAATCTCTCACTTGCAAAGATTGTGTGTATAAAGCAGAGACATGAAGGCAGGAGCGGGGACCTGGGACCTGTCCCAGAAACCAGAAGGGGTTAAAAACATTAGTTTTTAAGATAAGAGGTATCACTCATGTCCAGGGTCACTCCAGACCAGACTGGCAAATTTTCTCCCACTGGACATAAAGTTTTGTGATTTAAGACAATATCCATGCTGAAATTTCATCAGGAGACCAACCACCCCTTCTTCCCTCCCTGGAAATAGCAAGACCTGCAATGAGGTGGAAAAGATGAATCTCCATCTTCTAATCTTCACAATAAGAGGCTTTCAGCAGGCCTGTGTGAGACACCAACTCCAAGGGAGAGGTTAACATCCCTTTAACTCCCTGCCACATGGCTTTTTCTACCATGGAGGGTGTGACTGCATCCCAACCTGTTTATGCAAGCTGTCTGCTGTGACAAAGAGCAAAACATTTCTGTTGCAACAACTGAAATGTCCAACTATTGCAGAAAATCCCTGGAAATTTTGGGGGTCCTGCAGGCATTTCACCAAGCTCACCCAGTAAGTGAAACTCCCAGGGTTTCTCAGAACAAACAAGACAGACACTGTCTCAGCATCTTTAGAGATGGATGGAACAACCTCCTGTGAGTGATGCAGGAGAACAACGCCGGCTGTACAGCTGATGACAGTGTTGGGCTGGCATCCTTTCTGGCTCTGGCATGAAAAGTGATAATAAACAAACAGATTCCAGGGTAAAACAATCATAGAGATGAGATGTGAAAAAGCCACAGAAAGAAGTGTTGTATTTCCTCTGGGACATAAAATCCAGCTCTGCAAAGGCTCCTTATTTACCTTTATCCTCAAAGGTTGGTGAAGAAATAAACTGAGGAAATGAACTAGAAAAAAACAGGATCAGCGACTGCACAGGGTCAACCTCCCAGCTCATACTGATACCAGTACTGATGAGGTTCCTTCAGCCCTCTGGTCTCTGGGACATAAACTTGCAGAGTTGCGTCACTCCTGTTCTGCTATGGGACACCTAAGGAAGCTTTGACCTTATGGACATCCCAGTGACCAAGGATTTGGTCCCACAACGTTAACAGGCATGCAGTGTAATCATCAGCAAGACTCCAGAGCTGACTCCACTGCTCCCTGCAGTGCACCTCAAAGTGTGCTGAGCAGAGACACAAGGACTCCTGCCCTTTAAAGGACTAAAATCTCCAGGAAGAAAATATTGGATTTACTGTCATTAAGCCAAAACAATCTAGGGATTCATGGAGAGCTTAGAGTTTTAATACTTGTGAGGTAGGAATTGTGGAAATTAACAATGAAGTTGTGGAAATTAGAGGTTATTATTACAAAGCCTCTATTTAAGGGATAATGTTCTTGGCAGAGAAATATACGAGGCAATAAATTGCATTACTAGGTGATTATATTCCCAAAGCAAAAACTGCAGTGATGGCTGAATAAGTAACCACAAACACCATTATACTACAAGGAAAAGGATAAAAGACATGATATTGTGCCTTCTAAAAATATTTCATACACACACATTATTTTCTTCCATTATTAGTGCATTTAAGAGCCTTATGCTTCATCCCTCTTAGCGTTCCCATATTTACCCAAGTAGTACAGATGAAGTCTAAAGGAATTTAATTCAGATGTGGTCCTTGGACACTTGACCCACCTGACACCCATTGGTAAGGATATACAGATGGTCGGTAAATCAAGTTCATGGGTAGAGAAACATTTTCAGCTTCTGAGAGGCCCTCCAGTATAGCTCTGCACCTCCATAAGCACAAGAGTAGAGCAAGAAATCAAGAGGAAAAGATCATCTTCCCAGAAATCTGTGGTCCAACCCTCTGGGGGCACTTCTACTTGTACGGGTAATACCTACTCCTGGGAGAGATCGCTAGGTCAGCCCCTCAGCCTGACTGGGGTAGAGAAAGTAAATCCCTTCTCCCCATCCTTAGCTCATAGTGCTCAGCCCTCCCCCCCCAAAAGAAAACCCCAAAACACTCTTCACTTCCACCTGTACAGGGTGAATTTTATCGAAAAGAAATAACTCTTCTAGCACACAACCCATATGGTTAGCTGAAGCAAAGCAAACTAAGAAATACAGCAAGGGCTGCATCTTCATCTTCCCTGTACTTTGCACTTTGCAGCTCGGGGCTCTGATGGCTCTTCAGCTATTTCAAGACTAGCAACAAGGATTCCTTTTTTCCCCTTATTATGTATGGCTGAAAAATTGTAACTGTTTCACCAGCTCGGAGCCTCACTGCCATTATTCCTGCCTCTGTCACATCACTATAAGCTTGCTTTATGTGTATGGAGCACGCACCAACCCCAGGCTACACTTAAACTCGCTTTGAAATGGGAACAGAATGCAACATGCCATTGTTATGCACAAGTTCCCAAGAAAATTATTCCTCTTCTACAATTTGCATTGCCTGCCAGTGAGTTTCCATGAGGGGGAGGTGTAACGGAGCTGATTTTGACCTATAAATTGCTGCTTAGCTTGCAGTCCATCTACCTGGCTATTACTCAGTCGCCAGAAGGGGATGGAGTGCTCAAGCCTCTGGAAAGCCATTTCAAGATCAGAAAGAGCAAGTTAGAATCATACAATCAGAGCAAGTTAGAATCATACAATCACAGACTGGTTTGTGCTGGAAGGGACCTCACAGCCCATGTAGTCCCACCCCCCTGCCATAGGCAGGGACACCCTCCACTAGCCCAGGTTGCCCAAAGCCCCATCCAGCCTGGTCTTGAACACTGCCAGTGAGGGGGCAGCCACAGCTTCTTTGGGCAGCCTGTGCCAGGGCCTCTCAGTAAAGAATTTATTCCTATTGTCCAATCTAAATCTCCCCCCTCTTTTAGTTTAAAGCCACTGCCCCTTGTCCTATCACTGCACTCCCTGATAAACAGTCCCTCTCGAGCTCTCCAGGAGCCCCTTCAGATACTGGAAGGCTGCAATAAGGTCTCCTCAGACCCTTCTCTTCTCCAGGCTGAACAAGCCCAACTCTCTCAGCCTGTCTTCACAGCAGAGATGCTCCAGGCCTCTGATCATCTTTGTGGCCTCCTCTAGATTTGCTCCAACAGGTCCATGCCTTTCTTGTACTGGGAACCCCAGAGCTGGACACAGTGCTCTAGGTGGGGTCTCACCAGAGCAGAGTAGAGGGGCAGAATCTGCTTCCTCAACCTGCTGCTCATGCTGGTTTGTTGCAGCCCAGGATACGGTTGGCTTTTTGGGCTGAAAGTGCACAGTGCTGGGTCACGTTGAGCTTTTATCAACCGACATCGCCAAACCCTTCTCCTCAGGGCTGCTGTCGATCCATTCTCCACCCAGCCTGCGGTTGTGCTTGGGATTGCCCAATCCAATGTCTCGCCAATGTAGAGAAACGGATGTTGTGCAGGACAGTGTCACATGCTCTGCAGAAGTCAAAGTAGATGACATCAGTGGCTCTTATCCACCGACACTGTCACCCCCTCATAGATGAACAACAAACTTCTTAGGCACAATTTTCCCCTCAGTGAAGCCGAGTTGACTGTCATAAATCACCTTATCTTCTATGTGCCTAAACATCCAGGGGGATGTGCTCCAAGATCTTGCTGGGCACAAAGGTAAGACTGACCAGCCTGTAGTTCCTCAGGTCTTCCTTTTTTCCCTTTTTACTAATGAGGGGCTATGTTTCCTCTTTTCCAGTCAGTGGGAACTTCACCTCAGCTGAAAGGAGACCAGTCAGATCTGTTACAGAGACTTTCAGACGCAGCTTTTCAAGAAGATCCAGAGCCAGTCCCCTGCTTCAGTTCGTGTGAGCAGCAGAAATACATGACATCAGGTGATGCAGATCCATGTACCAACTAAGGGCAGGATTTGAGGACCTGGATATTCTTCTCCGTACTCCTGAGGCTGGATTTTCAGCTTTGTGGGTTTTGCAGGTGATCCAAAATGTCTGTTAGAGTGCAATGAGTTTTAAAGGGCCGAATTCTGCAGTTTTACTGACTCTGCTGTAAACATTCTGGTATTTCTTTGAATGTTTCCAGGGACAGGGCATGTGCTGCCTCTCTAGGCAACCTGTTCCAGTGGCTCACCACCCAGGTCATAAAAAATGTCTTCCCTCTACCTAACCTCAATTTACCCTCTGTTAGTGTAAAACCACTAACCCTTGTCCTGTTGCAACAGGACCTAATAAAAAGCTTGTCCTCATCTTTGTTATAAGCCCCCTTTAAGTATTGAAAAGCTGCTATAAAGTGCCCCCAGAGTCTTCTCTTCTCCAGACTGAACAGTCCAAACTGTCAGCGCATCCTCACAGGAGAGGTGCTCCATCCCTCCAATTAATGGATGCATTGGTTTGCACTCCTTACTTTTAAAAATATGCCCTTCAAAAGCCCAACATTTCATCTTCTATTTATCAAGCCGATTTGTTACTTCTGAAGGTGAAACAGAAACAACATTGTCCTTCTCTTACCAGACAAGAAGACTTCTCTGCACCCAAGCACCCAACAGTAACTGTTGCACAAGAACAACAGGCTCCACTGCTAGCTTGGGCTTTATAAAACCTAGTGGTACCTCCAAAAACTCTACATCAAAGCAGAAAAAGCTCCAAAAAGGTAAATTGAAACTTTACCATCTGTTCCTACAGGACCCTTTCATTCTTTGACCGTTCTACTTATCAGAAGACAACTGTTAACTGACTAAATTCACCCTGCCATGGACAGGGAATCCCAATAGAAGGCAGCTGCCCAGGAGGAAAGAGGGCTAGTTCAAGATCAGAATTGAAGTTCTGGGGATCAGCATTTTTTAACTGACAACAGCAGCACCATTAAGTGAGCAACACTCTCACTACAAGGCCTGGAGTTGGTCCCTTTGCAATAAGCAAACATTTTTACCTATGAATAGGTTTCCAGGCCTTAACATCTGAATCAGTTGTGCCACCGTTTACCTGAGAACTTGTCCCAGTTTAACTCCAGCCAGCAATGAAGCCCCACGCAGCCACTTGCTCTGTTTCCCCCAGAGGGATGGGGAGAGAATGAGAAGGGTAAAAGTGAGAAAACTCATGGGTTGAGACAAAGACAGTTTCATAGGTAAAGCAAAAGCTGCTGCACAAGCAAAGCAAGACAAGGAATTCATTCCCCACCTCCCATCGGCAGGCAGGTGCACCTTGCCCTTCTCATTCATCACTGGTGGGATGGGGTGAGATGCAGAAAAGGCCTCAGGTCTGTGTAAGCACCACCCAGCAGCAACAAAAACATCTCTGTATTATCAACACTCTTCAGCACAAATCCAAACCATACAGCCCCATACTAGCTACTGTGAAGAAAATTAACTGTATCCCAGCAAAAACCAGCACATGAGTGCAAAGAAGCAAAGCCACAACCAGAGCAGACCTGTTTGGAGGAACACCTACAGAAGTACACCAAAGCAATATAAGGCTTTAGGAAGGTTTTTCAATATTTTTCTTTATATTTCCTACTTATCCTATGAGCCTACAGACTTTTTTGCCTGTCTTTTTTAATATCCAACACAAGGGTAATTGTACTTGGGGTTTTTTTCCAATTACTTATTTTTTGCCCTCATTGGAGTCCCCTCTCTCTACCTCCTCACACTTTCACACATGTAAGACAAATATCAGCTGCATTGCTGGCTATGCTGCCAGGATTGTGTGCAAGAATAAAAGTCTGGGGGTATCCAGCACGTGCATTTGGTGTGTCAGACACTTTGTGGAGTGCTGCAAACCCCTAGTGAAGGCTTTGGGTTTGTGTACACTGGCCGTAAGCAAACACATTTCTCCTGGATTCCTCCGTGCTCACAGAAGCCTTGTGCCACTTCCCCAAGCGAGCTGACCAAACTGGCCCTTGTGCACATGCTGCACAGGTTATACCTCTGCTGAAAGTCACCCCAAGGAAAAATAAATGAGTCGACACCACAGTTCTTTCTCTTCTTTTTTATTAAGACCAGATGCATTTGGGACACAGAACAAGCAGAAAAATTGAGTGGAAACCTCTTCAAAATATTAACCCTCCTACCATGGTAATGAAGTTTCTGTGTCTTTCTCCTCACTGCACTCTGATGTCTCCCACCTCAAACAGCACACTCCATTGCTACCAATGCACTGGGCAGTAACACCTTCCCAAATCAGTTGCTGCCGGCTGATGGTGCAGAGAAAAGACCTAAAAAACACCCAGCATGTTAAATCACACTGAGAGTTGTTGAATTGCTGCAAATGATCGTCCTAAGATTCAGAGAGGAAAAAAGCCCACCACCACAAGTAACAAGTAAGGTTTTCTATTTCTGCACCTTCAGTAGAGCAATTTGTAGCTGACAGGATCTGACAAGCATCCCACTAGAAAAAAAATTACTTCCAAAGATGAGCTTCAAACCCATGGGATCATCAAGGCAGCGGATGGGGAGAAGTGTGGGGGGTGGGGGACTGCAGGAAGTTCTCTGTTCACTGAAGTGCAGTCATATGCAATAAATTTCATCACCAACTGTGTGTTGCCAAACCATCCTGCCAAGGTCTGTGGCTAAGGCAAACCAGGGATTAAAGTACATTCTTAATTCAACATAATCTTAATTCCTGCAAGAGCACTGTGGGCTGTCCTGTTCCATTGCTGAGGTACGCTGGGCATACAGCAATGCTACTAGACCCTTTTGTCAGTGCAAAGTGAGATCCGGTGTAAAACTGAGATCCTGATCCCCTTCTGACAGGAGGAGAAAAGTCTTTCCCCAAATCAGAAAGATCCTGACTCCATTCTGGATAGGTAACTTTCCAGAATTTCGCCAAGATCTTTTTCTTCTGTGTCTGTGAGACAATCAGAGTTGATGAAGGTCCTCATACTAAAAAGCTAGGAAAGTGGTCAGTCAGTAGGAAGGAAGGCAAAACACAAAAGACAATTGGGAAACTATGGTGGATACATGCTAATGAAAGGCCCCCAAGAACCCTGCAGCTGAGATGATTTATTGATGGCTCATACAGGGATCACAAAACTACTCATAAAACTACAAAGCTATCTATAAATACTATTTGTACCGCCTTGGACCACAGCAGGGAAGCATCTCCTGTGGGTCCAGGCAAATTCAGATTGGCTTTCCCCAGACTCCGTAGTAGACTGGAGCTACCAAAAAATCTAACGCTCATGGCACATAGCAAACTTCTCTGAGATGCCCTGCCTTTTGACAATCTTTCTTGCCCAGACCCAAAGACTAAGGAGGCTGAAGTCTCAGTTTAAGAGATGGAGCTCAGTACCTAATCAAACTGTTCAGTAAACTTCTTTGCAAATTAAAAGGGCCTGTATTCCCTAGATACAGCTATTAAGTGCACCCAATGGGCTGTGCCACCACCTGAAAAGGAAACTGCTTGTCAAGTAATAGCTTTTCCTTTATTTGGTTTAGGGGTCTGCAAGGCAGGAAGGAAGCAGGAACCTGCTGCACAGCAGGAAACAGCCTACCATATTCAGTTCAGGAGCAATTCTTTAGCTGTAGAGAATTTGTGGGATGAGCTCTTCCTGAGGAGACACAGAGATAAGAAGCCAACCCCCAAGCTCAGGAGAAAGAGAAACTGGTCTTCCCAGAAAACCCTGTTATGTGTTGCTGTGAGAAGAGGCTTCAGACCTACCTTTTTGTAGCCTGTGTCAGTGAATCATTTAGTCACTACTACTCCTCACTCAGTCACTCTTAAGTCTCACGACATCCAATTCAGTAGCTAACTGCTACAACATTGCATAGCACATCTGAAGTCAAATACCCTCGAGCAACCACAGAGAGGGACAACAGCAAAGAAAAAAGATGTTTATTAATTCCAGTGTCCAAGGCTGTAGGGAGAACCCATCTTTCCCCTACACCCTCCCTTTCTGGCTGTATATCACACACCAACTCTGTCTTTTGGAACAGAGGCTACAGCAAAGGACTCCTGGTATTGTCTTCTTCAGAAGCTTGGTGGGAAATATAACAGTATCACAACAGAGAAGGAAGGGAAGAGATGTGCATAAGCAAAATAGGGTTAAGGAGCATGGAGAAAATGCAAGGAAAAATCTTTTTGTCCTTCAGTTACAAGGAAGAGGCATTTAAATGCTCATCTGTGGTCACGTTTATGTAGATACCTTCAAGGCAGATATGGAAATACCAACAAAAAGGTGGTCAGAATTGTTCTCCCTCTTTTTAAATGGCACTTTAATAGACAGTGGATGTGTAAGAGAGGAGTTGGCTCAGCTACCTACAGTAGAAATGTTAACGGTTTTGCAACACAGTAAAACACACACACTGAGCTGAAAGTAAGTTGGAAGACAGAAACCAAATTTGGGGTCAGAAAATAAAAGGGCCTCTGTACCTGGCAGGAAGAAGGAAGTGTTAAGCCCAGCCAGGAGCTTGGAAACACCGAGAGAGCCCACACTAGAAACAGGCTGTTTTGCTGGTGATATTCTCTCAGTTGTGAGTCTACCTGCCGACCCTGCAAACACATTAATAAAAGCAGACCAAGACAATTTAATAAGCTCACTCCTGCTGGCAATTCCTTTTCCTCCTTTAAAAGAAATAACCCATCCCTCTGGTTCCAGTCTGCTAACCATCTGGCATAAAGCCCAAGTGGGGCTCAGCTCTCCAGCCCTGAAAGGCAAGAGGTGAAATCCAGTCCTTCCTTAATACCAACAGTGTAAAGCCAATTTAAGTCTTTAAAAATCTATCTTTGATCGAAAGGAAGATGTTGTTTAATTGAAAAGTCTCCTTTTCTGGAACAGCTGGATTTTCCTCAAGCTGCAGCCACTTCAAAAGGATTCCCAGTAATGTCAGAGCTTCTTAGGTTTAAACTGTCAGCATCGGAAGGGCTCCTACAGGCTTTCGTCTCCTGCAGGTTCCTAAAGACCTCTAGTGTATAAAGATCCATTTTAAATAATATAAATGCTTTAAAAATACAGAAGGGAGGGAAAACGCTGAGGGGAAAAAATCCCTCCAAATACAAAGTTATCACAGTTTCTGCTGAGGACTGATTTTTGCAGCAGTTGGGTATTTTTCTAATATTAATACTTTCGATTCTTGTTCCTTAATTTGCATGACATGTAAACAGTGATGAGGTACCCATTGCTGTAGACACAGAAAAACATGTTTTGGAATTGCTGCTTTACCTCAAATGCATTGCATTGAAATGCAGATGGAAAAATGCACTTAGGCAGGCATTATTATTCAATAAAGTGTGCCCTGTCATGTCTCATCATGCTTGACTAAAACTTTGTAACTCTGGCATAGCTGGCACAAAAATAGGGATACGCCAGTATCTGGATGGAGACATAATATTCTCCTCCAGGGAGAGCAGACAGCAGCTTAACAAAATTGATGTCATACCCAAACTCCACTGAGCCCTCAAAATAAGATAGACTGGCTTTTTTAAAATTTCAGAACTGCCCTCTGCACCTTAACTTTCATGACCCATGTGAGGATTTACCATTCCTGTATATATAGCTTTAAATTCTTTATAGATCAGCAAAACCCATAGGCAATTGGCTTTAAAAACAATTCCTCCACACAGGCAATGCTGAGGTCTGTTCAAAATTAAAGTAGATTAACAGAGACTCACCTGTATTCTCGAATCCGTTGGCTGCTCGGGTTTAAGGACAAAAGATTTGAGGCCATATCACCACTGGACTGGGGAGAGCTGTGCTCTAGAGGCTGCGTAACACCAGGCAGGATGGGTGCCCCTGTTCCCTCAGATCTCTGCCTGGATGACACTGACCATATTCAGCCAACCTGGATTCTACTACATCTCCGTGCCTTGCTTTCCCTGCCCAGGGGCTCTAAGAGACTTTCCGTTCAGCAGCTCATCTAAGCTTTGGGACTTTCCCTCCCTGGACTTACATCTTTAGGGTGAGGTCCTCTGTGAATCTCATCCTCATGTTTCTTTGTGCTTAAATTCCTCCCTTGCACAGTAAGAACCACAGGACTTCAAAGGGTATTTGTGAGGGCAACCAGGGCTGCTCAGAGACTGTAGGAATGGAAGTCATAAAGTGGGACACTGCAAAACACGTGACAGGAAAATCTTCTGAAACATATGCACATATTTAATAGTAACTGATTTTTGGGTTCCCCATGCATGAGAACCCATAAGGAATCTTCTGTCATGTCACATTGTATTAGTCACAGTCAGACCAGTGTATTCCCTTTACAGCAATCAGGGTGGCTGGTTTTCTCAGTACTCATGCTCGCGATCAGTAAATTTGGGAATGAGGGACAGGGGGTTAGATTAGGACAATTAAAAACTTTTTCCATTACCGATTACTTACATCACTGTGCTACCCCTGTGCTATCCCTGGTGTCGTTCTATTACGTTTTTGGAGCTGCTACAGGGACAAATTTGGCTCAATGTGCTTAAATATTTTTTTTGTATTTGATACTCATAGCTGAATTTATATCTAAAGCAATATGTCTCTTATTACAAACATAAGTCTTTGTAATGGCATAAACCCTGAATGCATAGGACATTTAGCCCATAAAAATAGCCAAGGTTTGATCTGATCTCCATTGAAATCATCTACAAAGCTCCATCACTTCTAATGGGAACAGAATCAGGCCCCAGCTTTTCTGCCCTTAGAGGGGAGAGTTGCATTAACAGTTAGTGGTAATATCCCCATATTGATGAGTCACTCACTTTGCAGTACATAACATTTTATGAAGTAGAGAATCACTTTCCCTAAGCAATTACAATTTTGAGACAGGATCTCAGGCAATGGCAAGTTCCTTTGTTTCCCAGCCCACTCTTGTGTGGCACTTAAAGCCATTCTTAACGTGCCTGCCTGGTTATTTGCTAGGGTAAATAATTTGTAAAATGTGGTTTCTGTGATAAGAAGAGATCCCAGTTGGATATTAAAGTGTGGGTTAAGACTTCAATAAGTGAGGGCTTCCCTTAAACTTCTCACCCCATTTCTTCAGCTTCTTGACTAGGGGCCTGGCAGTAAGAACAGCCACCTCTGAAGCATATTAGCCCTACTGAAAGGATGCCCCTTCAACTGAGCACTGAGAACCTTATCACATATACAATAACTTGAGCAACTACTACAGAAATCTTTAAAAATCTACATGTATTATCTTCTCTGTTCTCCAGGGAATGTAGTGATAGAACAAGGGGCAAAGGCTTCAAGCTGAAAGATAGAAGGTTTAGGTAGGACATTAGGAAGAAATTCCTCTCTATGAGGGTGGTGAGGCCCTGGCACAGGCTGCCCAGATTGACTCTGGAAGCTCCATCCTTGGAGTCAGGCTGGATGGGGCTTTGGGCAACCTGGGCTAATGGAGGGTATCCCTGCCAATGGCAGGGGGCTGGAACTAGAAGGGCTTTGGTGTTCCTTCCAACGCAAAGCATTCTGTGACTCCTCACTTGCAGAAATGTACACATTCCTTCTACCACGCTTTGGGAAATACTGCAGACCACCGGCAAATCCCTCACATCTCTCCAGCAAGACTGCTAAGATCTAGTGTGAGCGCTGCCCACAGGAACAATGGCCCGTGCTAAGAGCATTGCAACAACTGACATTTACTGCTCCATCCAAGGGAAAAGTAGGTATGGGTATCAATGGCTTTGGTCAGTGAAACAGCAAGATTTAATCATTTGGGAAGAAGCCTCCAAGCCACACCTGTGTATTAAGAAAGAGAAAAGATGTAAAAACCAGGAGGGCATCAAAAGGCATTGGATAGATCGGGCTGGGGGTGGCTGCGTTCTTGTCAACTAGGAAACGTGCCGCAGCACTCGGGCAAAGCGTTACCTTGGCCACTCGCTCTCTCTAGCGGCCGCTATGGAGAACAACCCGCGCCCCCAGCGCCGCGCACGGCCGCCCGAACGCCTCTGAGACACAAGCTGCAAGCTACAAACGGCGGTCATTGAACTCTGCCACTCAGAGCTTTGCCATCTCGCCATCAGGCTGGGGGGAGAGCAGACTGGAGTGTCTTGGTGTTCCTCTCACAGACCTCCCTGAGCTGCCACCTGAAGGCCCCGCCTCAGTGTGCGCGGCGGCCGCGGTGCGCTTGCGGCGCTGCCGGCGCGGAGTGGCCGCAGGCGGGGAGAGGCGCGGCTGCAACCGCGAAGGTCCCAGCTCTGGAAGCTCTTACACGGTGTGCTATATAATACGGAATAGCACCTGCTCGGAGTCCAAGAGCAGCAAAAATGGTGCTCCTAGAAATGAAATGGCTGTGGGCTCTGCATAAATAACTAAATCTGATTCGGTTTTGACAGGTAAACGCAGTTATCAGAACCCGGCGCAGACCCACCAGCGCAGACCCACCAGCCAGGCTTTCTGAGCCACTGCAGGTCCTGCTCTTACAGACTTCAGATGGCCCAGCAGCACTGTAAATCCACTTCTCACATTCCCCAAGGAAGGGCTGCGGACCTTTGAATTACGTTCTGCTAGAACCAGAGAAGATGACTTTTAAAATGCAAAGAAGAAATAAAAGTTATGGATGAGAGTCTAAACCAAGTGGGAAATAGATGTGAATTAAACAAGGGCTTCCTGCATTCTCAGCAATGGAAAAGACAATGCCAAGGCTTTGGTTTTAAATAGAATGCTTCCATTCCAAGTAATTTTTTTAATCCAGAGATTGGAGTTACAAGGCAGTACCTCAGTCTATTGTTTAATGACATTTATAACTCTATAATAGTATTTTGCAAAAATTACTGCTCGGCCTTAACATTTCTGATTATGGAACAGACAATACAGTGATGTCATGAATGCAAAGTTAGTAAATTATAATCTGTCATTTGGCTTTAAATAAGTGTATTTCTTCAGACAATAGGCATGATGAATATAAACGTAAATGAACCATGAATCTCTTCAATTATTCTTATTTAGATTCCTTTTCCTATGAATTTTCATTTAATTCCAACCACAATCTCTTTACCATAAATCAAAGGCAGCCCTGTCTTGCACCAACATGTCTACTTAATGTAATGAAGAAACACCTACAGTCGTTAAAAATAGCACTGCCGTGATCCAAGCTTCTTTTATAGCAACACAGTTCTGTGTTCGAGGCTATATTCTGGAGTGTGCAGTATTGTCCTTTCTTCTCTAGCATCAGATTGCCACTATCAACCCCAGCAATTACACAGAAACTATATTAAAAGCCATGCAAACAACCTTTTCCCTTTAACACAAATCCCAGGTAACCTGTAGTGATAAGGAATCCTTTAGTGCTAGAACCTCGGCTCATCTGCTCATCACCATTCATCTCTTGCCCCGGCAGCGTGGAAACGAGCTGGTATTATCAAAATAGCCTATGTTGCATCTCTTGGACTCATGCCCAAGGCCTGAGAGACTCCAGATCCAGCTTTTCAGCTCAAGCAGATCCTCAGGGGCACAAAGTGGGCCCTAATTGCATCAGCACTAATAAAGATGCTTAGCTTTAGCTGTCCCGCTCAAGTCCACAGCCCCCTTGAACACGGCAAGCAGCTGGGCCAAAGTTTCCCAGCCAGAATCCTTGTGCTCCATCTGGCTCATTCTGCCTTTTGAGTTGCAAACTGCATATCTGCAACGGGATTCCCGTGCTGCTCATGACACCCCTGAAACCCTCCAGAAGATGTCGTGGACTCAGCTGAGGTCATGACCCCTTGTGAGAGTAAGTAAATGCATCCTAACTCTCCAAGAGGTTCCAAAAGACTCCTGTCATGCCCTCTGTTGGGAACCTCTGATTTAAAGCCACACACAAAGCCCCAGGGTCGTAGGGTACAAAAACTGTGCCGTGACTCCTTTATGTTGCTTCTTCCTCACCTGTTTGCCTCCTAGCACCATATCAGGTTTTAATCTTCTGTTTTCCTAACCTTTGTGGTGTACAGTTGATCAACTTCAGCCCACTTCCCAAGGTGATCCTGTTCACCCATGGAGCCTCCTGCCCCTCTCTCCTGACACTCTCCTATTGTAAGCTGGCAGAATAGGCAGAAGGCAAGGAGATAATCAGGCAGCCGATGTGGTCTGAATACAAGTCTCGTTATCTCTTTATGCATTCTCTCCTCAAATTGTATGACCTGCATTTCAGGCACCCTTGGGCTTGGGATTTACATTTTTAATATTGGGGGCTTGTGACGCCGTCCTCTTGTTGGTTAATTGGTATCAGAGAGCAAGTGTTTTCCCTTCCACAGAAATAAATCTCCCCTAAAGCTGCAATTGCTCATTCTTTTGTTCCATCCTCATTTGAAATGGGTTCTGCAAAGCCTCCACACCATGCTAAATAATCTTCAACTCTCACTTTTTAAAATCTGTTGGTTTATGCCCTAATGGCTTTGATGGGCTTTGCTATTCAGTCTTGTTACTTAAACCACTTTCCTCATATTCCTAAACTCTGTGTTTTCATTCATCCTTACCACAGTGGGCTCTTTGAAGCTGAAAGGATTTATTTATTATCCAGAATACTTCCCCCCCTCCCAATTTTGGAAACATACCTTTTTAAAAGACAATGTGACACAGTTCAGAGTATTTTCTTGGTCTAGAATATTCAGCTTAAACCAAGCACATTTTGTGTTCTGATTTGCTGAAAAATTCATCTGTACCTCGTAGGGAATCATTTTACCAGTGGATCTGTGTCAGCTCCAAACAATAGAAATGTTGCGCTCATCATCAGTTTAATGTGATCTGAAATAACATTCTGTTTGAATTCATTTGTTAGTGGCGTTAATAAAAGCTAATCAGTAGCAATGGTGAATTTCTGGAAGATTACTGCATATGAGCTGTAATTCTCTGTCTTCAATATGCACTGCAATTTTAAATTAAACTAATTTGGACACACATAGGAAATGTCAGTCTGGGTAACGCTATGTAAACAGACTGAAGTATCACAGAGGAGGATCAGGAACAAATAAAATCGTCTGTGTGACTTTGTTCTTAAATCAATGTTGACACTTTTGCTGCTCCTACAACGATAATGTAACTTCCAGCTCTTTCTTCATGTGCTGTCCTTATTGTGCAACCCTGGAAATACTGAAAAGTGTAATTATCATTTTGTCAGTCATTTATTTTAATGTTGGTCTCCAAATATTTGAAAATATCTAAAAACAAGGACAGAATTTCCGAAGCTCATCTATCAGTCGGAGGCAGTCAGCTCTCTTTCCAACCCACACACAGCTTCTTCGAAAACTGGAAAAGTGTCCGCGTAGTTGAAACATCACCAGTTGCTCCCAGGCCAGAAAGCTGATGTGCCCAGATTCCTCCATCCTCTGGGGAAAAAAGAAATTGCTACTTGAATTGGGAGCCGAATTTGGTTTGTTTCCTCTTATATTTTTACACTGATTCCAGAAAGAGATGGTGTCACCGAAACTCTTCAGTCAAAAAGAGTTGTTCTAATGACTGAAGCTGTGATTCAGCCCCAAAAGACACAGACTTTCAGCCAGCCTTAAGCCTGAGATTTCGCTTCATCTGGCTTCTGTGGGAAAAGAACTGAATCCATGCTGAGCCCAAATTTCTGGGCTGATATGGAATAGCATTTGCCTAATTAGAGTCCAGCTGGAGGCTTATTGTATAGCAGGCTACAGTGGGCTTTCACTTCTTCAAAGCAGTTAATCATGCACACAGGCTTGGCTGGAGACCTTTGCTTTCGCTGACCTAACCAGGACACGATGGTATTAAACGGGGCTCTGCCTCTCTTTGTATTGCAAAACGGCCCCTGCAGAGCTTTGACCTTCCCTGTGGTCGTGGCCTCTCACCTGCGGTACTGACACGATCCAAGCCGCAGGCGAAAATACCAGTTTTAAGGGTGTGGTCAAATAGGGAGGCAGGAGCCAAGGTTTGTACCTGCATTGGGTGGCCCAGGGTTACCACACTAAACTACCTTAAAGTCACCTTCTTAGTCAAGAATAATACCACTTTTTTTAGCATCTCGCAACAAGAGGGGGGAGAGGTGCTACCAGCATTAGTTGATGCTTGCAAAGTGCTCTTGAGGTCGTAAAGAATTTTAAGTGCTATTTTATAAAGTTGTGTGCAGAATGTGACAAAACAGGCCACTCCTTACCAGGTCTTCTGGTCAAGATGGATTTCTCCAGCATGAGATTTCCAGGTCATACAGTTCCCCGCTCATACTGTGGCTTACATTCCACCAGTGAAGAATTTGGTGGGACCCTGTTCTTGGGCAAATGAGAAAATTGAAATCCCATGACAGAAAATATTCCAGCACTCCTCCCAGGTTAGAAATGGGTTTCTGTGTTATTGGGTGGGCTGGGGGAGGCTAGTCAGAAGGACTCTTGTCTTCTTGCACAGTGAAGTGGTCATCAGCAAAGTGTTCAACAAAGATGAGGAGAAATAGACCCTCACTCTGCAAAATGCACCATTGACTTGATGTTATTCATGGACAGAGTACCTCATGCTTCCAAGAGGACAGTAGTTGGAACTTCAAAGGGATGTAGTGTGCTAACTCCATACTCCAGTGGTACTAACCGGTATCCGTTAGGACTGAGGCCTGATTTTGAGCACAGCAAAAAGACAGCTTGCCTGCCACAGATTTTTCCTAATTTTTGTATGATGAGAGAGTCTCAGGCCTCAGGCACACTTTCAAGGGAAGGGAAGGGATCCCTGTCATTGGGCCCACAGGTACTAAACTGCTGGGAAACCAGGAGGGGAGTCTCCTTCAGCCAGCATAACTACCACTCTTGGAAAGGAACACCTGGAATAGCACCTTTCTTAACTGAGAGTAGCAGTGGCTGTACCTGGAATCTCACAGGCCACACTCCTTGCCCCACAACACCTGTGACCACCTCCCCACAGTGTTTCGAGGCCAAGTGCAGGTAACCGGCTCCTGCCCTGTGCTGCTGCAGCTGCTGGCTCTGGTTTTCACTTGTGTGCCTCTTCTGCCCTGGCAGTATCAGCCCAGAATGTGAATCAGAAAGTTTGAACCCAGAATCAAAACAAGCCTGTACCACCTAAGAGGAAAATCCTCTCTCTCCCTTTGCTCACTGATTAGTATTTTTTAGCTGCTTCTCCCTCCCCCACACCTTAAAACTTACAATTCAAGAAGTGGAGAAAAAAGCCCTTATCTCATTAGCAGCAACAGTCATGTGAAAAAAATACTTGTCTCACTAATTACGGGCATTGTGTTCGCAGTCCATTTGCTCTTGATCACTTACTTCAGTTACTCCTTGTACTGCTGCTTCATCTTGCTCAGCGAGTAAGGCAGCAGCACAAGGGGATCCAGTACCTCCTACTGCTCAGCTACTTTTTTTACATAACCTTAGGGAGGCCTTTTCACTTCTCTTCTGGACGACAATTAGATACAGTGAGGGATGATACTAAAAGTCCAGTGACAGCAAGTCCTGTGTAATGCTACTCTGTACTGCTCTTTAAAGACATCACATATCCTAAAACAAGTGAGTCAGCAATACTTTTCCATGGAGCTTTTTCTGTCCCAAAGAAAAAAGAAAGAAACCCATAAGCTAAACTGGGCAAGCCACTTAAACTGGTATTATTTCCTTGCTTATCCAAAGGAGTGAGTGAGGACAAGATATCTCCGTGCTTAAAAAATGAAGTTAGAGGAAGAGATGAGCTCAGCATCCGAAACTGGAAAGGAAAGAAAAGAAAAAAAACAAACCCACTTGACAATTCCAAACTGCTTTCTGTTCATCGTGTTTGCAACCAGACAAACCTTATTAGAACTGAATTTCTGCAGAGCATCATAGTGACATTCAGTGGACCTCTTGCAAAGTACGCATTTCCTTCAAGTGTCCAGAACAAACTATCTGGACCTGTAGCTGGGGCCAGCTGTTTGTTAGAAAGCCAAAGCTTCGGGCAAAACAACCTTCCAAGCTTCCACACTTGCTCCAATTTGCCAATTAAATATACAAAGCAAGTAATGGGGAAGGGGAAGAAGGGGGGGGCGGGGGAAAACACGGTGCTGCTTTGCCAGATATGTCAAAATAAGCCAGAGATAGGAGCCAGTCAAGCTACTTACACCACATTATACTATGCAGAGCATTGCCTGCCTCCTGATCCTGATAGTAATTTGTCATTATGCCGAAGTCTCATTGCATTTGTTTCCTTCAAGGGAGCCAGAAGTCTCCTACGCCACCCCCATCTTTGAGTGAATGTGGTCAGGCTGCCTATCAGACTCTCCAAGGCGAGGCCAAGGTCTGCGCCTTGGGAAGCCAACAGTTTCTCTGTCTGTGAGGAAACCTGAAGGACACAACATAACATGGAACAGTCTGTCCCAGCAAGGGGCTGAACTATTTATGTCCTCTGGTATTGGCTAAAAGCAACAAATGCCCCTGCTCTGGGAGCACAGTGAGGTCAGTGAGCTCTCAGCCAACTCACGCAAGCAGTCAGCACTGCCAAGGATGCCTTGGGATTTCCCTCCGAGTTTCAGTACCTACCTTCTACCTGCACCCAGAGGCAGGTAGCCACACTCCAGGCAGACTACAGACAGGCTTGTGTAAGACCTTCAGTATTAGACTCATCCTGAACTCCAATTTATTATGTGCCCCAAGAAACTGGATATCACATTAAGAAAAACTATGCTGAAATTATCTCATTTTATCCATCTCTCTGGCACTCTGAGGGACATTTCTAGCTGGGGACTGTGACTTTCAAGCACCCAGGCCTGAGGATAAGGGTCCATGGTAGCTTGAGCTCAAGCCTGTTTTGATGCCATCTTCATCTCTGTAACACAAGTCACATAATCCAGCCTCCTTCCTTGCACTGTTATTGGTGGTCATACATGTAAACCAGTAAGGAGCCCGCACAGCTGAAAATAGCCCACACCAAGCAGAGAAAAAATAAGTGATTAACTTGCAGACAAATCAGTTTCCTGAACAGATTCACTGAACGTGAATGGAAAAGGAGGGAAACATCTTTCTGTGGGAAGGATGTAACCAAGCAGTATGGACCTAGCACAGTAGAACTGTCCCCAAAGGCAGTGGCCAAATGAGAAGTGAACTTGATACTTGCTATGCCCAGGATGGCAGATGGAGATACTTGCTAAGACAGGGGCAGGGGCAGATGGAGAGAAGGAAAGGAGGAGCACCCTAGGGTGGCTCCACCAGGCTCTGTGTACCTAGCGCCAGCTCCAAGCCCCGCACTACACTGCAGCTCTGCAGTCCAGACATACATATTCATTGATCTCAGAGACGGCAAGGAAAACCATCAGCAGTGACTCTGATTCACCTGTAATTTCCCTTTCCAGCTCCAAATGTGCTCCTTGAAACTGTTAAACTGTTCAAGAGTCTTTCTTTTTATGAATTAGGAAATGCACATCCTTTGCTTCATTCATATATTTATTTATCAGGTGCCCATCCTGTAGTTAGAAAGCTTCTTATTGCCCTTACAATTTAGTTCATATCCATGTTTTATTGTAAGGACAGCAGCAACCCCTACAAGAGATAGGTTATTCCAACCCACCATCTTGTTTTAGACTGTAGCAATGAAAAAATTGTCATTGGCAATTTGGACTATTGTTGAGTATGCCAATAGGTTTGTTTTGTACTCTAACAGGGAAGTCAGATAATTGCTTTGGCAAGACTGCACATTGCACTGTGATTGCAAAACCTCCAGCAAAGATATACATATTTTTTGTTAAGTTTTCAGAGACTCTTAATCCTATCTTCTTGCCCCCAGCACCCTCTTTTTTTTTTTCCCCACACCCAAATCTCCCAGATTTACTTTATTCCTGACCGTAAAACCAACATAAAAAGCAAAACCTGACAGGAATTGGGGAGACAATATTTAAGTAAAGGCGAAACAAATCTTAAAAGGATTTTGGTCATTTTTAAATATTTAAAGACTGCAACCACAAAATCAAGGATTTGTGTTTCCGATACTTTTATGTACTGGTCTAACTGAAAACAGCTTTGTATAAAAATACAGTTTTGCAAATCAGCCCACTTCCATAAAGAGAACTATCCCCTTAAGCTACTGCGAAAAGGTCATTTGGCCTGCAGGGACTTGCCCCCTTCTCTCATACACTCCCCTTAGCAGAATGGGAATGACCCAGCATCCCATAAACCTCTAAGCCCTTGAAATACCAGAGGCACCCAAGTCAAAGAGCAAGAAAAGCCATTAATTTGGCACTCATTTCCCTTTTTTAGATGCTTGGTGGAGCCGTTTCTGGACCTGGATCCTGCAAAGGCTCAAGCACAGGTTTAGGTTTAGCTTTACACCCTGCATGGGGCTCCATTTACTTCAATGACTGCAAACACTGGGAGGCCCAGGGATTTACAGACAAACTGGAAATCAGGCTCTACTACCTCTTTAGGAAGAACCCCATCTATCTGGAAAGCCCATTTGCATCTGGGGGGAGTTGGGGTTGTTAACCTATTACAGTTACATTACACCGTGATTAGTCCAACTGAAAGAAAACAGCAGGAAGAAAAAAAAATAGCTCCTACTTCCTCCCCACTCCCAAGTTAGTTTATTACGTGTATTTGATGGCCCTTCACAAAGAGGCAGTAAGACCCTGAACCTGCAGTGACCCCTGTTTCCACACACAACATATGGCCTTCAGTGCAGGGGTTTGCCTGGACAGGGCTCATTGTCAACTGAGGCTCAAACATCCTTGAGCAAGCAGAAAAACAAAAACATGTTTTAATGTTCCCCTTAAATATATATATATATAAGTCTAGCAGATATATTCTGTTTCTATGAGACACTTCCTATCCTGTTGTTTTACAAGTGGTCACGTCCCTGTAGGTGCTGGATGCTCGGTGGGGTCTGCACTGTGTATGTGTAAGGCACCATTCTGCAGCATCTTGAGCTGCGTTACTCAGCACCTTCAACTCTTTCTGAACCCTTCTAGAGTTAAGGGCACTCAGCCCCTCTCCGGATGGGACACAAAACCAGTTTACTTTGATCTTAAGTGCTGGAATTGTCTGTGATTAAATTTAATTTCATTGAACCCTCAAATCTATCCGCTCCCCTAACATTTGCAACTTCAATGAAAACAATACATGTACAAATCACTAGCATTACACATCCTACTGAAGATGAAGTTAATTTACAGAATCTAGCCTTTAAAATACAGGGATTTCACAACAAATCTGTTGCTATAGCAACAGAGTAAGCTTATGTGAACTTCAGGCATTCATATTCATAGAAACTCCTGAAGCAAGACTGACTGTTGGCCATAACATCCCTACTCTTGCCAAGTTTCAAATAGTGCATGAATTATGCCAAAAATAAATGGGTGTGACTAATACAAGCACACAGAACACTGAGGGAAAAAGAAACACCCAAGCTTTTGCCTCTAAGGCAACATTTGTTGATAGAAAAGATGGGCATTTGGAGAGCATGCCTTTTCCTTCCCTCTATCTTTTTGCTTTACTTGCACTTCATAAAAGCCCCACATGCACATTTGCCTCCCATAAATTGTACAACTGCTAGTAATCGCACATCTTTGCAGTCTATAGAACAAATCTTTTTTTAAAGACTTGCTCCCTTTGTACTCCCCTGGTATTTACGGAGCACGTGTGTGCTGGAGGAGGAAAGTCAATCTGTTTTAACTCATACCCTTCTCTCTCTGAGCTGCAAGCAATTCTTTTTGCAGCCCCTGAAAAAAGCATGCCCAGCCCGAACCTGTGACAAGCTCTGCAACAGCAAATCCATCTCTCAAATCTTCTCCCGCCCACCCTGCCTCTGTATCCCAGCCCTGCTTGCCCACTCTCATTTACCAAGGTCAGACTTTTCTAAGAGCCGGCCTGCATTTAACGTGCTGTATCCAGATCCAGAAACTTCCTGCTAATTACTGTGGTCACACTTCCTAATCCAACAAGCATCAAACGGCACAGCAGTCTCTTGAGTGGAATAGGTCACCTAGCTATCTGCTGCAGGTCATTTGCTTGGCAGTTTTTGCTTGATGAAAGATAGTTCTGCAAGGTAGCTGTTCTAACATGAACAGCAATCTAGACTAATTACATGTGGTACACCCACTCTGACTCAGGAGATAGCACTGAAGGAAAGAGAGGGAGAAAGGGGAGGAAGATGAAGAGAAACAGGAAGAGTAAGTACAGTAAGTCCTTAACTCATCTAAAGAACAAGAGGAAAGTTTCATGCTTTCCACTCTTCCCTATGGAGTGGAAAGATTCTGCCAATTTGGGAATTTATTCAAATCAAGATGTTACCCTTCTTTCCCTACCTGCCCCAGCTCCTCTTTCTAGGCTGTACAGCAGCTCCATTTCCCATCACGTTTCAACCAAGCCCAACATTTCCTTCTCAGAAGTCAGTAACTGCTTTTGGGTCTGATGAACTCAATAAACGCTGAACAAAACATTATTCAAAACAAAGAGGAAAGCAGTGGAAGCATCTCTCTATCTTTTCACTCCATGTTCCCATAGAGGATTTTACAGTCTTTCACTCTGCCCAGACCCTGATTTTTGCTTAATGATAGAATTAGCCCAAATACATGTTGAGAGAAGAACATGAAAACATGGTAGGGCTCAGGAGACCAAGGTAGACCACCATGGAGCAGAAGTTTTGCAGGAGGAAAACATAAGGCCCATAGAATTAACTTTACAACTGATCTTGAAATTCAATGTGGGGATATGGAAGAAGGATTTCTTCTTTGCATGCGTTGCCTCATCATTCAGTCGCCCCTCTCAGATGAAGTGTTGGGACCTGAAACCATGATCTCTCACAGTGGGTTTTGGACACAGTGGTGGCCTCCGACATGCCTCTCATCAGCCATTACATCAACATGCCTTCCCTCCTTTCACGAACAGTGACAACCACAAACCTGCAGCTCAGCAACTAAGTGTGGACAGAATTTTGCCCAAGCTTTAAAATGATCACCTCACTTGCCCCGTGAGTTTTTTAGCACCATTATTTTTCATTTGTCTTGACAGTAAATTGATTTCATGAGATTTTAATAATGTTCATTCCAGAGTGTGAAAAGAAACTGATAAAAGTCAGGCAGGTCAAGAAGTAAATGCAAGAACATGCCATATCCTCAGAAAAAAAGAGTTGGCCCAATGGGATAGATTAAGTAAGGTGCAACTTGTTTCAACATGGTTGCTGCAGGAATGATGCCACTTGGCTGGATTTTCTTGCATGTGTCCTATTCTTGGAAGTTGTACTGATCTGGACACTAGGTTGCATTTATTTTCTGCTGCACAAAAGAAGAAAAAAAAGCCACCTATATGTTGCTTGCTAAGTATAGTACCTTCTGTTAGGGTGGCTATAAACATTTAAGCATGAAAAGCTGTGAAATCCAGGAGGTCCTTATGAATAAGGAGGATGAGAACACAACTTGCTGATTCATTGTGACCATCCGTTGACAAGTCCACTTGTGTGCTGGTAGTTTCCAGGAGCTAGGCCTGGAAGCTGGGGAGATCTTGGGTGAAGTATGAAAGCAACAGAAAAATAAGGAGGAGGCAAAGAAGGTGAGAAATCACAAAAAGTACTCTTGGTCTATGGACATTTAAGAACACCTGTGTTACCTCAACACTTGACCTTGCCTTGCCCTGGATAATTCATAATGCTGGCATCGAGTCGCCACTTGCCAGGAAAATCATATTGGGTTACTCACCATCACATGAGATGGGCCTGCCTCCAAGCCAGTGAAGATTCAACCAATGCTGGAAATTGCACGTATCCATAGGTCTTTGCCAACCGACTGCCATAAGGGTTTTGGTAGTTTGCCTTCCAGCCTTGCTGCTAACAGCACTCAACTGAACATAACGTCTCTTCTGAGCATGCTGGGGCACTAACAGACACTGCAAAGCCAGGTCTGCCCCCGAGGGCTTGCTCAGAGCTCTTAGAAAGGCTGACATGGGTAAGCCTTGGCTAACATGGGCCTTGGGTCAAGCTCCACTCCCTACTCCCTCACATCAGATTAGAATAGCCAAAAGTGGGGAAAGGAACCAAGATGTGGACTCACCCACTAGATTTTACACCACTGATCACAGTTGGTTTACCCTTAATTTATGTTAGAGGTCACTCCAAGCTAATTCAGCCCTGTCATCTCATTCTGAAATGTTGGCTATGGATTTTGTCTTCTTGTTTCACAGTCACGCTTTGGTCTTGATTGATGGGTTCTTCAACTCCCATGGATCACTTTTGCTCCTGTCCGGGCACAGCACAACACTGTACCACATGAATACACTTTCCTCTCAGAGTTTTAGTCAAGGGCTTCTACAGGATGCAAACCTGCACTTCCTCAGACTTCAAACCACCCGTTCTTTTAGCACTATAATGCCAGCACCCTGGGGGCAATACGGACAGTTCCAAGAAAGGACTAGCAAGATAATCTGGAATTTGCTTTCATTTCTACCTGTTAACACATTTCTGGTGCCCTCTACCCTTTGGCAGAAATACTGAACTACCGGAAAGCAGAAGCAAAGTCCCATTGCTTCATTTTAATAGTAGCCCAGGATGTGCTGGCAGGCCATGTAGTGCCCATTGCCTGTAAATCAAGTAATTCTGCTGTTTGGAGAAGCATTCAAGTGAGCTTTGGCAGAACAGGAGTTAAGATTTCAGAGTGGTTGTCCTATAATACTAGTTTAGCTTAAAGAATTACAGGTGTTCCAGAGGTGGGTCACTATATTCAAACTGGTTTTCTTAATAACATCTCCCAGAACTGCTCAGGACTTGTAGCTCTGCCTTTCTTCAGGAGCTGTCATTAGTTGGCTTCACTGGAAACCTGAGCTTTTGTCCCAGCCAAGCTCCCTTTTCCATTTCTTCCCTCTAGAACAGAAAAATTTGCTTCTACCTATTTTAACCTATTGTGCTTCTTACTCTTTTCCCACTGAAAAATGCTGGGTGTTTCTAGACAGTTCCTTTTTGGAGGAAAAGAAACATTAGTTTCAGGCCACACACATTAAGTGAGTTTGTAGCTGTCATAGCCAGGAAGCCATAGTTCTTCAGTGAACAATGAAAGGACAGTCTCTGCAAGAGTGCAGGATGTTCTGGACGTTGCCACCAAACTGCCCACCTGTGTCAGAGACAGTCTGTCTAAGCAAGCACAGCAGTCAGGCCAAGGCCACCCTTTGCAATACAGGTAATATCCAAAGGTCCTTTGATACTTTGCTCCCAGGTAAATGCCCAAATACTTCTGGGAATTGAGAAGTCCTCTGCAAATTCACAGTGTCAGAAGTATGAGTGACAAAGGATACTAAGCTACTGCTTAGGACCTCCTGTTCTCCTACTCATGAGATCCAAAAGGCCACGTAGAGACCACACTGACCTCACCATGGAGGTCAATGGAAAAGACTCTCACAAATATTCATGAATGTGAAACAGAGCCACGGATAAGTGTTATTGTAGATGAGTCCTATTACTCACACTAAAGGAGCTTAACTACTTCTAAAAGAGAGGGAAGAAACTACATTCCTAAGTATTATTTTAAATAGCTTCAGTGCTTTAAATAAGTGCACTAAGTATCTACTGAAGTGTCAGATTCAGAATGACTCTGCTCTTGGTAAATGAAGGCTTCAGTTTTCCTGGTAGCAAGATGGAGATCTGGCGCATAGAGATGAAAAACATTTCTCTCATTAATTTCAATAGGTCTGCCTGGAGACCCAAATCTTAAGCACATGCTTATGTACTTGATTGAACACAGAAAGGACTTAAGCACATGTTTAAGTGTTTTGATGAGTGTTGCCATATGAATTTCAACATGGATTTACAGATCTATGGCTTGACTGACAGACTCAACCCTTTCAAACATATATTATCTAATTAGTGCCTAAAGGGAAAGGCCTAGATATAGAACATTTGTCTTTTAGCACACAACTCACACAGCATTCCATGACGTTTTGACACTTATTAATTGCATTCAGTTTGAATATACACACTGTCACGTGATCCTGAATCGAGAATTGGCTGAAATACCATAAACAAAGGATTACAAGCAGAGAGCAGGGAGGATGTGTCTCAGGGGGTGCTGTGAGGAATTTCGGTTGTGTCCAGTCTTGTCCTCAAACGATAAGGAAAATAGAATTAAAAACAAGCTAGAGATTGCAGACAGTAGAAAACAGACATGAGCTAGAAAAACAGAGTACCTACAAATGTTTGTAACTTGGTGGAAAGAAAGACAGAGTTATAATGGAAAGGAAGAGTCAATGTTCTCAACACCTTCTGTCCAAAGAGTTAAAAAAACCCAGCAGATGATCCAAAATACCGACAGAGCAATAGTAGAGACAGTATCACACAGAGCAGTAAGAGTAAGCCACTGCCTCCAGGAAGAAAGGCAGAGGAAGATGTCTGTAAGACTACCATGCCTTCTAAATAAACCCCAAACCTAGCAGCAGGAATGGCACCAGTATGAATCCCTTTCCCGCCTCCCCTCTGACAGCCTTCTTCCCCGAGGCTGTTCCATCTTTGCCAGCTCCAGGTCTACGGACTATGGGCTTCAGTCATCCCAACTCCTGTTACAGGCTGGGACTTGTGACAGAGGGAAGATAAACTGCTTTCCCTAGCTTGTCATCACATCTGGGAAATTCCTTCCTTGCTCAAGCAATCAGAGCCTGGGACCAGGATGTGACTGCCACCAAAAGGCAGTGGAAGAAGTGGGCGACACAGAGGCACTCAGGGCATTTAGAGTCTCCTACAGGTATGTATGACTTTGCATGTGTTCACAAGAGCTTGGAAGCTCCTATGGGATTGCAGGACAAGAGCCTAAACTTGCATTGGATACTAAGAGAAGGACTGCAAGCTCTGGTACCCTCTTTCTGTATGAAATACACTCTACCCTTCAGCTAAAGGGAAGCAAAATGCTGGAGCCTGTATTCTGCATTTGTAGAGCTGCAAGAAGTTATCCCAAAGACATTTTTTCACATTAGCTTGGCATTTGCTAAAAGCCACTACAGTTGCATTTATAGCATATCATTTTTCAGATGACCAGAAGACTTATTTTCATCTGCTTGTCAATTAATTCATTTATCATTCGGACTTTAAGTAAAAGTGTTCTCTCATAACTTTCATACCATTGTAAATTTTTACCATGTGGAGGAATCAAGTAAAATTCATCAGAGCTTTCAATCAATGTGAGAGATATATATATAGAGAGAGATGAAGAAAGTGCAGCAACAGTATTAAATTTCAGAGCAAAATCATTTATTCTGCCTAACAATGAAGCTGCTATCTAGAAACAAGGCTGATTATTCATAATACTACCCACTGCTATTACCAGAACTCTTTACAGCCCCCGATAAGCTTTTATCCAACGTGTTTAACATGTCAAAGTCAATTTGCCTTTCCACATGTATATTTCATAATGTTACTTAAGTATACAACCAGACACCCAAGTAATAAATAGAGTATACATTTGTTTGTATTTATTTAATATTGCCCTAGTCTTGACAACTAAAAGAACACACGTCTTAGAAATAACTGAGGTTTCTTTAGGAAAAGATCTGCCATAAAAAGTTATGGGTTTTTTTAAGCAGTTTAATGGTAGAGGGTTACTATTTCAAAGTAGGAAGGTTGTGTAATTATATGTCCTTATAGTTACATATTAGAAAACACAGCATAATATACATAGCTAGAGTAACAAAGGACAAGAATACCTGCTCTAACAAACACCCAGCAATGGCAAACTCCAGATAACATGGGAAATAAGGGGTACACCAGGGATCACACAGTGGACAAACTGACCACACAGATTCAGATTTGATTGGAATGTGCTACATAAAATTTAGAACTGTTACTGTTATTTAGCTATGAATCAGCAGGGTCCTCTGCTTGCCATGGGCTTGCTTGTCTTACTTTAAAGTCTAGTGCTCATTAAGAGCAATGCCACCACTTCTGGCATCAAGCTGCTCCTGATTCTCACTTACTCCAACACACCGTACGTCTCTGCACAGAGCAAGCTCAGGTTACCCTACATCCACAGCCCAGGTGTAACACACAACCCAGGCAGCCACTCGCAGAACACTGACAGCATCCTGCGTGTAGCTTCACCTGCCCAAGGAGCACCGCACCTTCACCCAGCAGATCTGCAGGGTTAACATCTCCTGCTTCCTCCTCCCGCCACCAAGCCCATCCTCATCAGATCCTGACACAGCTCATGTGGTGACAACAGATCACTCACCCTTCAGAGAGCAGCTTCTGTTGCCTGGTAACCTCAGGATCCTGCTGCACATCAAACACAACTACAGGGCCCCATCTCCTTCCCATAAGGGCACAGTTCTCCCACTCTGAGTATCTTTTTATAGCCCAGCTTCCTCATGCTGCACAGGACTCTAGGGCTGACTGAGCACCTTTCGATGCTCCTCTGCCTGGTGAGGGTGGGACTGTGCCTCCCCACGCTGCTTTACAAATACTGAATGACTTCACATAGCCTCTGCAGGTCAGGGAAACCATCCTGTCCTCAATGGGGAAACTGAGGCAAGCAGCTTGAGCATCATCTCTGCTGACTGTCATAAGCAAACCTGTGAGCCTCTTACATTAGCAGAGCAAGTCAGGGGTAGCTGTGTAGGCCATAAGCAGGTCAGCTTCTCACACATGAAAAGCCTGTCTGAAGCGCCCATCACCAGTGAGCTCTGAAGCAGATTTCCACACAGTATTAGCAGGGCTCCCTTTTGGATGAAGCACCTTCACAGCCAAAACTGAAAGCCTGAGGAAAGCTTATTATCTAGGAAACACAGACTTACCAAAAAAAATAAAACAAAACCCCTCGATATTTTGAATGTAGCTCACCTTGAAGCATCCCTGCTAGTTTAATGGAAAGACACATAAGCATGCAAACACTGATGTGTGGGTTAAGAACACCTAGCTGAAATCTAGGGCACAGCTTTCTTCCTGTTCACATTTCTGAAATAAGCCCATTTGGGGCCAGGATGTTTCTCGGCTTTTGTATCACCAAAACCATGAGCAAAACCTCAATTATTCCTAGTAAAATACTTCTGGAACATTCAGCATTAAATACATGTGTTCCTCCTTCACACTGTACACTGCATGCACCTGGTGGCACAAGCTAATGGAAAAATGCACTGTTCTTCTATGTTCACTTGTGTTCCTCTGAATAAATACAGAAAATACTGAAGATTTTCTCCTAAGTTACTTTGGAAAAGCTCCTGCAGTCATTCTTGCAGTCTAGTAAGCAATTCCTCTAATAAATGTAACACCCAGAAAGACTGAGTTCGTGTGATGGAGACACATCCCTAGAGCTGGGAATTGTTGTCAGGCTTTGGATCCAGCTAAAACGAGACGCATTAGCAAATGCAGATGATGCATTGCTGTTCCCTTTTGAAGGAGGTCTGACCAGTACACCTGATGAATTCTCAGACCCCTACATGATATAAATGAATTGCCATGATTTTTAAAATAATTTAGAGCATCAGACAAGTTTTTTCGGTTTGAGATTTAAATGAGAGAGACCACACTTTTTCACATTGATAGTCCATACCTTGGACAGCGCTGACAACAATTAAAATGGGGTAAAAAGGCTTCCCAAATACAATAACAATTTCAATTCATTAAGACAGGAAAATGCCAGAATCCTAAAACCAGTACTATTTTACTGGCAGGCTACTGGGGGGGTGGGGAATAAAGAGGATTTATCTGTTGGCCAGCAATACAAATCAAAACAACTGCAAGTAGCCGTGGGGCTAGATTCTGCTCTTATTTACACCATCCAGGTAATTCCATTTATAGCAGTGGGATTACTCCAGGAAGATATTATGGGGATGAAGCTACTGAACACCTCATGTAGAACAGAGCCCTCCAAGGAAAATTTGGCTCCATGCATTTACGCTTTCTATCAGGCACATACCGCTAAGGGGCTATAATGAAGTGTTAAATAAATAAAGCAAAATCAAAATAGGGACTTCTGGGTCAGGTTTTAACTCCAGCTCCTGGCACAAGGGTCCAGCAGATTTACCAAGTTAGCATTGTGTCTGGGAGGCGCAGCAAAGTATGAGGCGTAAAGAGCTCATTTCTTCATTACTAATCCCTGTTACCATTAGCTGGAGTCAAGAATAAGGTGATGCAGAGTGAAGATGTCAGAAAAAAAGATCAAATAACTTGAACAGGCAATAACAGCACACTGACTAGCTGCACCAGCTGGCTTACAGGTGGTAGGCCTTCCTCCTTGTCCTGGTTTCAGCTATGATGGAGTTAAACTTTTTTTTAGCAGTGAATGGAATGCCATGTTTGGGTGTTAGCATGAGAATAGTGCTGATAGCACCCTGATGTTTCCGATTTGTTGCCGGGCAATCAAGTACCTTTCTCAGCTCTGCATACTTCCTTACTAGTGAGAAAGGAGGGGACGCAGCCAGGACAGGTGACCCGAATTGGCCAAAGAGGATATTCCATACCAGTTACGTCATGTTCAGTATAAGCGGGGACTGGGGGGAAGAGGGGGAGACAACGCCAGGACGTGCAGTTTCTGGGGACGGTTGGGTTGTCTGGGACGGGCTCTAAGCTGTGCGGCCTGAGTTGTGTGGTTTGGTGAGAAATTGCATTGTGTATCACCAGTTTCATCTATTTTGTGCTTTAAACTTATGTTATTGTTATATCTAGTTTTCTGTTATTGTTTAGTAAACTATCCTTATCCCAACCTGCGTGGTTCTGGTTTCTAGGTTGTGGTTTCTTTTCCTCCTTTCTTCCTTCCCTTTTTCCCCTTCCTCCAACTTTCCTTCCTCCTTCCTTTTAAAAGTACAAGCGACTGTGTGGGGTGCGGCCCCCAGCTGGGGCAAAACCACGACAGTTATTTTGGCGCCCAACGTGGGGCACGAACGGTTGGGATAACGGTAGATCTGACCCTAACTATCGCAATTAAGATAAGCACTGTTGTTTAAGCAATCTCTGATCACGATGCTGTGGTATTTATTCACAAGGCTGTGGCATCAAAACCACCGCATGCTGTATACAATCCTGGCAGGATTCTTTACTCTCTCAGGTCTGCTGCTCCCGTATTTGTTCCCATACTTCATTATAGTGTATTTTATGATATCGGTCTATGATACAATAATGTCGATGATCATGAGCTTAAGCTGGTACTTGTATGAGATTTTGCTGTCCTGTCCATTCTTTGGACAGGGAGGGGTTAATAACAGCAGCCGGTATGGTGGGGGCACTGCTTTCTTTTCCTTTGGGCTAAATACAACAGCTCTTAGGGCAGTTTTTGAAAATCTTCAATATCTCTGGGATATTCAAACTAGCATTTTGCTATTGGTAGGTTTGGGGCAGATGGTTCAGTTTTTGTTATATATCAAGCATAGGTTTATGAATACCACTGAAGAGCTTTCTCCGAGACAGAATAATCACGAGTGGCAGGGCATGTGGCAAAGTATGGGCAAGTACCTAGGTACTTTCTCACGCCCGATGGTTTGGAATTTCACTCCTGAACAGTTACAAGGCCCCGATCAAGTGACTGCATACCTAAGGAAAAATTGCTGTAGGTTTCCCAGAGACGGACACCTTACTGCACTGTGCTGGGCTCTGGCCACTATTTATCAAACACTGCTTGATAGCAGGCAGCACTGTCAGCACTGTCAGCACTGTCAGGGAGAAGGGAAAGGAAACAGACTGGCAGATACTATAGCTGCTGCAACCACTGGGGCTGACACTGCAGCTACTGCAACCCCTGTGACCGACACTGCAGCTACTGTAATCTCTACAGCAGACACTGCAGATGATCCGAAAAACCAATCCACACCAGTGTCTGTTGCTCCCGTACAAAAGAGGAAAGGCACAAAGAAATCAGTTTGCATAGTGACGGATAAGGATGATGATCAACCGGGATCATCTCAAGGATATCAGGATGAGGCAGAACCAGAGATTGTTACCCGATCCCTGACTCTGAGTGAGCTGCGTGAGGTTCGAAAAGATTTCACTCGCCACCCAAGTGAGCACATTATCACTTGGTTGCTCCGATGTTGGGATCACGGGGACAGTAGTTTGGAATTAGAAGGCAGAGAGGCCAAGCAGTTGGGATCCCTAGCTAGAGAAGGAGGAATTGACAAAGCAATTGGGAGGAGGCCGGAAATCCTCAGCCTCTGGAGGCGACTACTGTCAAGTGTGCAGGAAAGATATCCCATAAAGGAATATATTACATGCCAGACACCCAAGTGTAACAGCATAGAGACATCTGTCCAGCACCTGAGAGAATTAGCTGTACGGGAGATAATTTATTATGATCTGGACAATTCACGGCTTCCCTCTGATCCCGATGAAGTCCTATGCACTCCAGATATGTGGCGTAGGGTTGTACGAAGTGCACCGTCAGGGCACACTAATTCACTGGCAGCAATTGACTGGAATGATATGGATCCGCCAACCGTAAATGAGGTGGCCTGCCGACTCCGGAAATACCAAGACAATGTTTCCCTCTCCGTCATTGCAGCAGTAGAGAAACTGGTTCAACGACTTGACAACAATGTGTCCAACTCCCAACCCGTATGGAGCAATGTTGCAGCTACTGGGAGAAAGCGTCCATCGTTCCAAGAGGGAGAATACACACCACGACGTACATTGTGGTTTTACCTGCTTGATCATGGAGAAAACATGAGGAAATGGGATATGCAGCCCACCTCAGCCCTTCGAGCACGAGTAAATGAGCTGCGGGGTAAAACATTCGCACAACGAGATTCTGCCAGGAAGAAGGCTGCACCAGTTTCTACTGGGCAGTTCCCTAGACCAACTGGAAGGCCTACCTATATGTCTGATGTGCCTGATCCTTTTGAAGGGACCTCTAAGTCCTTTATGCAACCAGTGGAAAACAAATATGATCAGCAGCA
Organism: Porphyrio hochstetteri; assembly: GCA_020800305.1. Taxonomy (NCBI): domain Eukaryota; kingdom Metazoa; phylum Chordata; class Aves; order Gruiformes; family Rallidae; genus Porphyrio; species Porphyrio hochstetteri. The sequence goes on from CM036907.1 coordinate 46,341,051, forward strand.
ATAGAGGGGCCCTGCCTCCAGCCAGGTGGAGGAGAGGGATAATCGGGTTTATTGGACTGTGTGGATCCGATGGCCTGGCACATCAGACCCACAAGAGTACAAAGCTCTGGTGGATACTGGTGCCCAGTGTACTCTAATGCCATCGAATCATGAAGGGGTAGAACCTGTTTGTATTTCTGGAGTGACAGGGGGATCCCAACAACTAACTGTGCTAGAGGCTGAGGTGAGCCTAACTGGGAAGGACTGGGAAAAACACCCCATTGTGACTGGTCCAGAAGCTCCGTGCATTTTAGGTATAGATTATCTACGTAGAGGGTATTTTAAAGACCCAAAAGGGTACCGATGGGCTTTTGGAATAGCTGCTTTGGAAACAGAAGAAATTGAACAATTGTGTGCCTTGCCTGGACTCTCGGAGGATTCTGCTGTTGTGGGGTTGTTGAAGGGTGAAGAACAGCAAGTGCCAGTTGCTATGACGACGGTGCACAGACGACAATACCGTACTAACCGAGATTCCCTGATTCCCATCCATAAGCTGATTCGTCAACTGGAGGATCAGGGAGTGATCAGCCGAACCCACTCACCCTTTAATAGTCCCATATGGCCAGTGAGGAAGTCCAATGGAGAGTGGAGGTTGACAGTAGATTATCGTGGCCTAAATGAAGTCACTCCAGGTATGAGTGCTGCTGTGCCAGACATGTTAGAGCTCCAGTATGAATTGGAATCGAAGGCAGCCAAGTGGTACGCCACAATCGACATTGCGAATGCTTTCTTCTCGATCCCACTGGCGCCAGAGTGCAGGCCACAGTTTGCTTTCACTTGGAGAGGCATCCGATACACGTGGAATCGTCTGCCCCAGGGGTGGAAACATAGCCCCACCATCTGCCATGGACTAATCCAGAATACACTGGAAAAGGGTGAAGCACCAGAGCACCTACAGTATATTGATGACATCATTGTATGGGGCAACACAGCAGAGGAAGTTTTTGAAAAAGGAAACAGGGTAATTAAAATCCTTTTAGAAGCCGGTTTTGCTATAAAACGAAGTAAAGTCAAGGGGCCTACGCGAGAAATCCAGTTCTTAGGAATAAAATGGCAGGATGGGCGTCGTCAGATCCCAATGGACATTATTAATAAAATAGCAGCTATGTCTCCACCAAGCAACAAAAAGGAAACACAAGCTTTCTTAGGTGTTATAGGTTTTTGGCGAATGCATGTCCCAAACTACAGTCTCATTGTGAGCCCACTCTACCATGTAACTCGAAAGAAGAATGATTTCCAATGGGGCCCTGAGCAACAGCAAGCCTTTGAGCAGATCAAACGCGAGATAGTCCATGCAGTGGCCCTTGGGCCTGTCCGGACAGGGACAGATATTAAAAATGTGCTCTACACTGCAGCTGGGGAGAACGGCCCGACCTGGAGTCTCTGGCAGAAAGCACAAGGGGAGACTCGAGGTCGACCGCTGGGGTTTTGGAGTCGGGCCTACAAAGGATCTGAGGCCAATTATACTCCAACAGAAAAGGAAATACTGGCCGCCTATGAAGGGGTTCGAGCCGCCTCAGAAGTGATTGGAACTGAAGCCCAGCTCCTCCTGGCACCCCGACTGCCGGTGCTGGGCTGGATGTTCAAAGGGAAGGTTCCTTCTACACACCATGCCACTGATGCTACGTGGAGCAAGTGGGTTGCACTAATTACACAGCGGGCTCGAATAGGAAACCCCAATCGCCCAGGAATCGTGGAGGTGATCACAGACTGGCCAGAAGGCAAAGATTTTGGGATGTCACCAGAGGATGAGGAGGTAACACGCGCTGAAGAAGCCCCACCCTACAACGAACTGCCAGAGAATGAGAAGCGATATGCCCTGTTCACTGATGGGTCTTGTCGCATTGTGGGTAAGCATCGGAGATGGAAAGCCGCTGTATGGAAACCTATAAGAAGAGTAGCAGAAGCCACTGAAGGAAAAGGTGAATCAAGCCAGTTCGCTGAGGTGAAGGCCATCCAGTTAGCCCTGGACATTGCTGAGAGAGAAAAGTGGCCAAGGCTCTACCTTTATACTGATTCATGGATGGTGGCGAATGCCCTGTGGGGGTGGTTGCAGCAGTGGAAAAAGAACAACTGGCAGCGTAGAGGCAAACCTATATGGGCTGATGACTTATGGCAAGATATCTCTGCTAGGTTAGAGAAACTTGTTGTAAAGGTACGTCATGTCGACACCCATGTACCTAAGAGTTGGGCCATGGAGGAACATGAAAACAACCATCAGGTAGATAAGGCTGCTAGGATTAAAGTGGCCCAGTTAGATCTAGACTGGCAACGTAAGGGTGAATTATTCATAGCTCGATGGGCTCATGATACCTCGGGTCATCAAGGGAGAGATGCAACATATAGATGGGCTCGGGATCGAGGGGTGGACTTGACCATGGACGCCATCGCACAAGTTGTCCACGAATGTGAGACATGTGCTGCAATCAAGCAAGCTAAGCGGTTAAAGCCCCTTTGGTATGGAGGACGGTGGATGAAATACAAATATGGGGAGGCTTGGCAGATTGATTACATCACCCTCCCACAAACCCGCCATGGCAAACGTTATGTGCTTACAATGGTGGAGGCAACTACCGGCTGGCTAGAAACATATCCCGTACCCCATGCCACTGCTCGAAATACAATTCTGGGCCTTGAGAGGCAAGTCCTCTGGCGACATGGTACTCCAGAAAGAATCGAGTCAGACAATGGGACTCATTTCCGAAACACTCTTATAGACACCTGGGCCAAAGAGCATGGCATTGAGTGGGTGTACCACATTCCTTATCATGCACCGGCCTCTGGGAAAATTGAACGATATAATGGACTTTTAAAAACTACACTGAAAGCAATGTGTGGTGGGACATTCAAGCATTGGGATACACATTTGGCCAAAGCCACGTGGTTAGTTAACTCTAGGGGATCTACCAATCGGGCTGGCCCTGCCCAGGCAAAAGTTCCACGTACTGTAGAGGGAGACAGAGTCCCAGTAGTGCATATGAAGAGTGTATTGGGAAAGAGAGTTTGGGTCATCCCTGCTTCAGGCAAAGGTAAACCCATGTCTGGAATTGTTTTTGCTCAAGGACCTGGCTGTACTTGGTGGGTAATGCAGAGGGATGGAGAAGTTCGATGTGTACCTCAAGGGGATTTGATTTTGGGTGAGAATAGCCAATATAAGTAATAAAGTAGAAATTATAATAATTGCCAAATAACCCATTATTGTATATTCATTATTGTTATGATTGCTGTATGTTGTACCATAGCATTATAGCCGGAGTCATACAAGTTAATGAAGAATGAGTGCCATGATGATGGAACTAAAGCCTGGCCTCTCAAGAACTTTTTTCTCCCTTTGAAAATAAACTCTGACCCACAGACTATGAGCATGGACCATGCCAGGTGTATCAGTCAAGAGCCTGAGATGCAGCATGCAACGAGCCAATGGAACATACAATTATCCTGAGAAACTGTTACGACAAATGGAGCCTGAAAATCATGGACTAAATGAACTCAACAACTTCAGAGGGATGATTCACAGACTGAGGGAATAAGATCTGTATGCACGTATGTGTGCATATATGTGTACATACATATATGGGTGTGTGAAACACGAAACTGGTTGTACCAAAAGAAAATTGTTGGATCTGGTCATGACGTAAATGGTATGGAATAAGGGGTGGATAATGTCCTGGTTTCAGCTATGATGGAGTTAAACTTTTTTTTAGCAGTGAATGGAATGCCATGTTTGGGTGTTAGCATGAGAATAGTGCTGATAGCACCCTGATGTTTCCGATTTGTTGCCGGGCAATCAAGTACCTTTCTCAGCTCTGCATACTTCCTTACTAGTGAGAAAGGAGGGGACGCAGCCAGGACAGGTGACCCGAATTGGCCAAAGAGGATATTCCATACCAGTTACGTCATGTTCAGTATAAAGGGGGACTGGGGGGAAGAGGGGGAGACAACGCCAGGACGTGCAGTTTCTGGGGACGGTTGGGTTGTCTGGGACGGGCTCTAAGCTGTGCGGCCTGAGTTGTGTGGTTTGGTGAGAAATTGCATTGTGTATCACCAGTTTCATCTATTTTGTGCTTTAAACTTATGTTATTGTTATATCTAGTTTTCTGTTATTGTTTAGTAAACTATCCTTATCCCAACCTGCGTGGTTCTGGTTTCTAGGTTGTGGTTTCTTTTCCTCCTTTCTTCCTTCCCTTTTTCCCCTTCCCCCAACTTTCCTTCCCCCTTCCTTTTAAAAGTACAAGCGACTGTGTGGGGTGCGGCCCCCGGCTGGGGCAAAACCATGACACTCCTAAAGAACGGCCACCACAGCAAACACTCTTCAGGGTTAAACATGGGATGCTGCTCAGGAGAATAAAAGAAGATACAGTCTTTGAATGAATTCTCCATTGCAGCAACCCTGAAGTAAGGTATCATCCTAGGAGGAGGAAGATAGACTTTGTATTTTCACATGCCCTGATGTTTCCTTATGCTCCCTTATGCTTCTGAGTCACCATGGAAGAAGTATCAGCTCAGGCTGAATGTATCGCTGGCAGGTAAGTGAGTGGTATGTCTGAGGGTCTGTCCCCTGCAAAGGCTCACGCTAGACATGAAGATGATGTCTTTGGGTGAGGCCAGTGGGCTAGGAAATGTTCGTGCACGTGAGCAATTCAAAATGGTGTGAGCAGGAATAACAATATCATTTGACTCCCTGCCACTAGGTCAGGCAACAGAGTCTTCATCTTGGTGGCTGTTTTTTCCTGACCTTTCTCAGTTGTGGCCCACGGGTGGAGTGTATTAAGACAGATGTACCGCCTTCATCGGACCCCTTCAGCTCCTAAGTAGGCTCTCGTGACCTCGTCACAGTAAACTGTGAAACAAATGATCTGCAATATAAAATGACTTCCAACCAAACTGATTCAATTTCACAGGTCTTTAAGGATCAAATGCTTAAAGGACATGGTTTCAAGAGAATGTATGCAGATGCTTTTAATTAGATGCAGAAAGAAGCGCTCTGCTGAATGAGAAGCTAATGTGCAGCTGTGAAAGAGAAAGGTTGGCTTGTTAAATGCAAGATTTCTCACATACCTGGAATAATACACCTGCTTAAGTTTGAAAGCAATAGCTGTTTTTTACCTACGCTACCCACTGAAGGCTGGGCAACCAAGTATGTCTTTTGTCTGCACTGAAGTTGCAGGAAAATCTCAGGCAAACAATTCAGCAGAGAGAAAAGAGTGTTTTCCATGGCACAATGTGGATGACATTTTTCTTTACAAAACACTGCAGGCTGATGGCAGGGTATCGACACAGAGAAGTTATCCTCTGTTCCAAAGTTATTCACCTTTGGAAGATACTGCTCCGACAGCTGATAACAGACTGAGACAGGAGTCCTGCCCCTGAAATAATTTCCCATCAATCTCAATCACTCTGAAAGGCTCAGCCACCAAAGGTTCCCAAGTCAGCTGGCACACAAATGTCCAGACCCTGCCAATAGTTTGTGATCCACTTACTGTAAACACACAGCTAATGAATGTTCATTCCCTTGACGATTCTTTCGGAAAGCGGAGATGTGTCTAAGAGTCTTTAGGAGGTGTGTGGTACTCCAAAAAATTGATAAATATTCTGTCACATCTTAAAACAGAGGCACCAATGCCTTCAGCCAAATAAATGATGCTAATCTTGTATAAAGACATGGGTTACCTCAGGAGCCCCAACATATTAATTTCATTATCACTGACCATCACAGTTGATAAACATTCTGACCCCATAGCTTGGGGAAGGACAGGAACATGTCTAATGCTGATGAAAACTATTAGCTGTTATGGAAGTCTTTCCACAGTTGTAATGGGAGTTTTGTGTCAATCTGTGGATTATATATTTTCTCCATCAGCAACAGTCATTGCTGATCCATAATAGTGTTAGGAGAACGGAGACAGGTTCTTCTCAGTGATGGCCAGCAATATGACAAGGGGCAATGGGTGCAAGCTGGAGAGCAGGTTGGAGCATAGGAAGTTCCATGTGAACATAAGGAGAAACTTTTTCACTGTGAGGGTGACAGAACACTAGGACAGACTTCCCAGAGAGGTTGTGGAATCTCCTTCTCTGGAGACATTCAAAACCCACCTGGACATGTTCCTGTGTGACCTAATTGAGGTGATCCTGCTCTTGCAGGGGGGTTGGACTAGATGATGTTTCCAGTTCCCTTCCAACCCCTAACATTCTGTGGCTCTGTGATAATGTCCACTTATCTCCAGGATCTGAGACAGTGCAGTTATTCCAGCAAACAGGATGTCCCAACTCTGGGAGAAATGCTGACCTGCAAGCTAAATTGTGATGTGCCAGCGTTGCTGTCCACCTTCCCTCTGAGCTAAGGCAGAACATGGCAAGGCAGTGCCAATAGCCTATAGGAAGGCTTGAATCCTGTTTGTCTTGATGCCCAGAGGGACTGATCTTCTAAATAGCTGGGCACAGGATAAAAATTGTTGTATAAATTCATTCATGTGCAGAAAGACACTTAAAAAGAAAGTTGAAAATGAGGTTTTAACAGTATTGTGCTGAGAATCATCATGAAATTTTGACTTGAGTTTCTTTCCATTACAAGTCCCTAGAGGCAGATGATGTGACCCTTTGAACACAGTAAGAATTTGTCAATATGAACTTGCAGATGCTGGCACAGGCACAGTGCATCTCCTGTAAGGCTGTTTTCACTGACTGCCATCTTAGAAAGCTTCGAGGCTTGAAGGAAGTTTAATGCAATCTTCCTGTCCTTCCTTCCACAGAGAGCGTGTCTTCCAAGGAAGGGAATAGGAAACCTGCCGCTGTGTGGGATCATGTTGCCATCTAGTGACCGCAGCCTGGAGAATACTCAAGCCCTATCACTCCTACACAAGCACAAGGCTGTGGGTGAAGCAAGTGTCTCTCTATCTGAGACCTCAGGGGAAGTCTAAGCTGTTGCCAAGGTATACTGAATTATTTCTCCTAAAGTTACAAATCCCACTTAAGCAGAAACAGCAAGTTCCTTGGGTAGAGCGGTAGCAACTGAAAGCTCACAGAGGTTGTAGCTCTTACAGTACCATTTTTGTGCCACCCTTCAGGTCTGGGGCAAATACAGCGCTTCCCTTTCCTGAATTCACTTGGAGAGCTGGCAAGGCCAACCACGGCACTCAGCCATGGCCTGCTGGTCTCTGCCATTCCTGTGAGATTTGCTCAGCTGCCAAGCATGAAGAAGAACAAAACATCCCAGCCTGGGTGGTGCACACTGCAAGGTCTCCTCTACTGCCCCTTGCACCTGGATTCAACAGCAGATTTTCCAGGACAGGGGGAAAACAGAGTTAACTTCTACAGCCCACAGCACTCTTTTTTTTAAATGACCAAGACATGTAGGCAAATAAAATTTGGAGATCCCACACAGAGGTACCCCTGAATTCAGGCATTCTGAAATCCAACTCTCACTGCCCTTTTATCAATTCTGGCCCAAAGCACCCAATCTCCATCAAAGCTGTTTGAGTGTTCTTCAAACTTACAGTTACAGTGGCACACTTCTTTTCCGGCCATTTGAGATGGCAAACCTTCTTTCATAAACATGTATGTGCTCAGTCCATTTGTATGTAGAGAACTGTACATATACATGTACATAAACTATTTATTTATACACACACACAGAGCATCCTCTCTAGGATCAAATCTGTGGGGTTTTGTTCTCTATATACACATTGCTACAAAGTCAGTTGTAGACAACTGGCCAAAGATACAGAGATGCACTTCTTTGTGTCTTCCTGCAGTATGTCTTGTGAATTTTTCACCCTGCCTAAGCACCAGACATTACCACCCTACAGTGTCTGTGTACTGAAAACTACTTCTTCTCACAGACTCAGGTTTTGTGAAATTTGTTTTCCCCCTTGTCGAAATAAGGCCTTCTGTTTCTGCCTTCACAGTCACATATCAACCTGGATCAGTATCATCTTGTTGGGGCTGTCTGTAAACATACACACAGAGAAAACAAAAACAGTTCATATGTTTTCTTCCTATTATTCTCTGCACTATCTCTTTCTTTTGCCTTGAGATCTGAAAAGCCACTGATTTGTTTTTACTAAAATATAAATAAAATTGAGGCCACATATTCTCTGATCAAATACAGACAATGAAAGGCGAATTTCAGCATACTTCTCTCCTTAAGCTGTTATAGAAGTCTCAGAGTGGTTTCCTGAGAGATATGATACACAGAAGAATTGCTAGCAGATATAATTTACTAGCTCAAATTTATTAGAGATCAAAGATTGGGGAAAATAGGCCTCGTTTTTCTTGTTCCCAGCAGTGGAACTTTTAGATCACTTAGAAAACCAAAAGGCAAGGGGAAAAGAAACAACATGAGGATATACAATTGCACTGGGGAGAAAATCATGATCACACTGAATTACCTAAGGACGGCTTCCAAAAGCCTTCCTAATAATTAAATACATAAACCAAGTCAGAAGCAGATTACCAAGCACCATGGGCCTTATCCTCAACAGCCAAAAATCTACCTTGAGGTAGCTATGATAGTGTGAAAGTGACAAAGACCTTCCTCCACTGTGGGGATGCTCTAGGGTTTGGGATGGGATAGTCCCAGTGGAATATGGAGGAGAGCATGCAACTACATACATTCCTGCCTGGGAAATAAGGAAATCACATTTCTTAAAACATTTTCCCTCAAAATGCACTAGCTGATGAAGCTAACCTCCACCAGTCCTGTGACATTTGCTCAACATTCCCTGTTAAGCACAAAGAAAAGAAACATGAAGCAGAATGAAGGATGGCCACGTGCAGGATTGCTACTTTTTTTCTCTATTATGCTATATATGATTATTCATGTAGTCAATTATTTTTTCCCCAAAAATAACTCACTAGTTGAGACTAGAGACTAAATTTTTGTTCTATTCTCTCCTATGGGAACTTACATTCCTCAGGCAACTCCATAAAATCAGGTCTTCTTTTAGTCTTTAGTAAAGTGCTTCCCTTCCAAAGAGACCACCCAGAAGAGAGTAGCAAGTTCCATAGTTTCATATTCTTTGAGGAGCAAAATGCTGAGTTCAAGCCCCAAACCCAGCCACCAAGGAGTTAACGTGTTGAGCAGCTACTTCATGTTCTGCAGCTATGTATGTACTGATTAGCGGTGGTTGGAATAAAAGACTACAGCCCAAGGAAGGCGGAGCATTCTCAGAATCAGCAGTCTGGCAAGAAACTGTCAAAGGAATAGATCCAGAACCCCCAAGAAGAATGACACAGACTGACTGGGAACAGTTAAGGAAAATCACTGCATTCTCTATAAAGGGGATCACAGAGCATCTTTCTGAAGTTGTGGGGTCCCTGGAAATCCCCATTGTGAGAGAGCAAACCCTCTCACAAGGAGAGTGGAAAGTCTTCCCCAGCATTATCTCCCTATCAGATGTGCTGAAGATTGCAACAGTGCTTCTAGAGCAGGTTTCATCCCAGTGCAAACCAGACAGCTGCCGGGTCCTTCTTTTAGGGGTCATTCACAGTAGCTGCCTATTTCAAATAGCAAAGCAAAATGCTCCAATGCTAGCAGCCAGTCTCTCTCTCCACTCTTCCTATCTGACCAGAAGTTGTACTGGACAAAGCTATCCAAAGGCAAGAGTCCACCCCCAAGGCCTTAGCTCTTTGATTACTCTAATCAAAGACAACACTAATGATTAGCAATGACTATTGAGCAGCTGAACTGCCAGATTGACTGACATTACCAGCTCCTTCTATGCAGACAACTGAAGAACCACCAGTCCAGTCTAGGAACTTTCTCACTGAATCTTACCCAGTTCTAGCTTGAGAAGCAGACAGCAGTAGTCATCTCAGAGAGACACAAGACACTACAGATCAACAACAGTCTGTTCCTCATCCTTGTATTTGGACTCCACCTTGATTCCATCAGGTTTTGTATTTTTCTCAAAAAGCACGTTTAGCATACACTGATATGAAACTGGTTATCTTAATTAAGAAGACAAAGAAGATTTCTTCTCTCTCTGTCTTTGGCTGAGTTTTGGCCCCAATGTAGTCTAGCAGCAATGAGTTTCACTGGCTACGTAACGCTTCACGTTACGTGAAGATGCATTCCCACAGGGCAGCAGTGATCTTTTCCAGGAATCAGCAGCTTTAAAGTTCTGATACAGTGATCATGGTCTCTGTAGTCATTGCTGCTTCTTTCTTTTTCCTGTGAGACCTCACAGGACAAAGGTTATGTTCCCGGATGGTCCCGTGTCACAGGATGACAATCACAATATAAAAGTAGCTCCCCCCTCAAAAAAAAAAATCCAGTTTATTAAAATTATTAAACGACCTTTAAGGGCTCCTTTTAATAAACTGATTTTAAGGAGCAGAGCTCCTTAAAGATCAGAGGCTTAACTGGACCCATGTTTCAAGCTGGAGGGAGGGCAAGTTACAGACCAGGCATATCAGCACTCTCACAAAACAGGAGTGAATGGGGGACTGAATGCGTGATACAGAAATATATGGAATATATATGTGTGAGACAGAGATATATGAAAGGAGGACACAATGTGCAGGGACTCAAAGGTGTGAGTCCCATCGCTACGCAGGGGATGTGCCAGCAAGTTATATTCCACAAATGATGGAACAAAGAGAAAATTCCTACCATCAATCCTACATTATTCCTTATTTGGGGAACTTTATCACATCCTATCTCCTTCATCCTTGTAAGGCAAATGAGTCTGTTCTATGGCAGTGACATCCTTCTAGTACATGGGGACCAGACAAGTTGAATGCACTACATGACCTCAGCACTTCCATCGAGTACTTCTGTCCCTATACACCTCTTTGGGTACAAAGACAGGAGCAAAGTTTGTGACTTGCATCCCATCAGTCAACAGGTATTCTCAAATTCCCCAGAGCATAACATACCTGGCTAGAGCAAAGAGACAGTCCTGTTTCTCCAGACTAACATTCTCAGGCCTGGCATGGAAAAGCCAAACAAATCCATGCCCTGACCTTCAGAGGTATCACAGAATTGCATAACGGTTGAGGATGGAAGGAGGTCATCTTGTCCAACCACCATGCTCAGGTAGGGTCACCTAGAGCAGGCTGCCCAGGAACATCAGCCTTGCTCCTAATGGTTTTAGTGGGAAGTTCTGGTGCTTTGAGCACCTGTGCAGGACAGATTTCTTTCCTTATTGTATGTCATAATAAATAGATGAGGAAAGCAAGTGATAATATTTCACAGGAAGTAGTGCTATTTGCAATGGAGATACGGACTTCAATACTAAAGACTGTAAAGCAACTACTTCTATGTACGCAAATAAGGGTAGAAATGTTTAAAATATTTATGTGCAGGATTAATTCACAGACTGTAAAACTCTGACTGCAATCTTACATCAGAATGAGCCATCTGCTTATTTATCCATCTTAGTAAACTGAAAATATAAAGAACAGCAAAACCACATAAACCATCCCCTCCTCTGAAGGAAAATACATGCTGCTCTCTCAACACTGAAACAAAAATAAAAGCAATCATCTTTGAAAATTAATTAATTTATTGAAACTCTTAAAGAACCAATCGGAAACAGTTGCTAAAAAATAAAGCTGCTTAGGCTGTGGAACAATTCAGTAATGAAAAATCCTATTATTCTCTTTGGAGTGCTTCGAAAGGGACTGCTATCAACTTTTCAGGTGGGAAAGCCAAGGCCTTAGGAGGTGACATGATTTACCCAAGGTCATTGTACCACTCAGTAGCAGAAAGAGTAATACCAAAAATGTTTCTTAACCCCAGTCCACCGCCACCTTCCTTCCTTTAGCCTTATCTCTATCACAAGTACGACTGGAACAGCAGTGGATAACCCATCTCTTGTGGGTTGTGGGCCCTCCCATTGTGCTTTCATCAGAATCCACATGGAAACCCGGTGGCACTGGAGGACACCATGCCACAGATCGCTTCTTCCTTATGCAAATAAAGAAGCTCAGGTGCAACAAGGCCTGAAGAAAAGCTAGCACAATTTCATACTGGCCTGAAGAGGCCTTTTGCAGGAGATGAGTGCGAGCGCTTGGGTTCAGATAATCGCAGCAAGTCACACGGGGCCATTCCAGGTAGCCCTGCGAGGAGCTGGGCTCGTATGGGCCCCTTCCAACTTAGATATTCCATACCAGGGAAAGGCTTTGAACAACTTGCCCCGAACTTGAGGGCGCTGCTTCCCCCGTCCCCAACGGGAGTCCCACGGCCCTCACTCCTTATTTTCCCTACCCCCACTGCATCCCTCGCACGTGGGACAGGAACGCATCGGCGGTCCCGTTCTGCGTACCCGCGCCGCGGCGCCCACCCCAGCCCGGTGCCCGTCCCCTGTCCCCTGTGCAGGTATCTCCGTCTTCAGAAACGGTACACCCCGGAGCAGGCTTCGCACGGGCCGCGGCGACGAGCTGCCAGCGGCTGGAGCTTGGCCAACCCAACCATCACGTTCAGGATGACCCGGCGGAGGAAATCCTTCCCACCGGTGGCTCGGAATTACCTCTGCCAGCCGAGCTGGGGCGGGAGCCCCAGCAGCGAGCCGATGAGGCAGAGGCCGGTGCCGCGGCGGACGAAGCCCCCGATCGGCGCGGCCGGACCGAAACGCTCCGCCCGGCGCGAAACGCTCCGCCCGGCGCGCGTCTCGCCACCAGATGTCGCCCGCCCCTCAGGCAGCGCCGGGGCCGGCGGGCCGGCCCGGGGGAGCAACCCCCGCAGGGCCAGCCCGGCACCGCTCCGGCGGGAGGGTGGGGTGGCTGCGGCGGCAGCTCACCGGGGCCGCGTCGGGACCTGCTGGCTTCCACCTGGCGGCGGCGCCTGGCTGGCGCGGAAATGCGCCGCCGGGCCAGCGGCGGCCGGGCGAGCGGCCGCCATGTCGCGGAGCCGCTCGCCGCCCCTTTCCAAGGCCGTGGGGCTGACGGCTTTCGGGCTGCTGGTTGCCTGCCCTCTGACCCGCAGAGCTGCTGCTTCCTTGGTGACCCCGGGAAAAACCCACGGGACCGGTGCTACTCGCTGGAAAAGGGAGACTGTTGGCACTTGGTTTGGGGCCGCCTGGGGCTGCCTCACCTCTGCGGGGCTCCTGTGCTGGCTTCAAACCAGCTGCCCTCCTTGCACTCAGGGCTGGGAGGCTCCAGTTCTGCGAGACTGTACAGGGACAGTTTTGCTTTACAAAACTCTTCCTTTTCATGGCCAGTTCATGCTGCTTTTCACCACTGCCCTTCAGTCCAACCTGGCTTTCACCATGCCTTTGGGGCACTGAAAAAAGCCCAAATCCAGCAGTCTATCCAATAGAATCCCAGAGCGGTTTGGGTTGGAAGGGACCTCAAAGCCCATCTAATTCCAACCCCCTGCCATAGGCAGGGACACCCTCATTAGACCAGGTTGCCCCTGGCTCCATCCAACCTGACCTTGAACACTGCCAGGGATGTGGCAGCCACAGCTTCTCTGGGCAGCCTGTGCCAGGGACTCACCACCCTTACAGTGAGGAATTTCTTCCTAATGTCTAATAATCTAAAGCTTAAATCAGTTACTCCTTATCCCATCGCTGCATTCCCAGCTTTTCTGTAGTCTCTTCAGGCACTGGAAGGCTACAGTAAGATCTCCTCAGACCCTTCTCTTCTCCAGGCTGAACAAGCCCAACTCTCTCAGCCTGTCTTCACAGGAGAGATGCTCCAGGCCTCTGATCATCTTTGTGGCCTCCTCTAGATTTGCTCCAACAGGTCCATGTCTTTCTTGTACTGAGGACCCTGGATCTGGATGCAGTACTCAAGGTGAGGGCTTGGAAGAGCAGAGCAGAGGGGCAGAATCTTCTCCCTCAACCTGCTGGCCACACTTCTTTTGATGCCACCCAGGGTATGGTTGGCTTAAGCATCTAAGAGGGTGCCTGCTACTTCCTGCTGCTTGGAGCGTGCAGCAAGATCTTACGGTGATTCAGTGTTAAGGTAAAGCTACAATCTTTACTAAATCCCTCTCTCTGGACTGAACATCCCCCAAAAAATGACCAGATGCAACATCGTGATCCTAAAGTGAGTCTCTTGCCAGGCTCCTGGAAGGCAGTTACAAGTTAGGACTGAAAGACCTGGCTGGGATGCAAACAGCTGCTCTGCTGGAAGATGTATCCACCTCCCACTTACTTGTCAGCTCCTGCCTGCTAGAGGGTTACTACCTTCCTGACTCTGTAGGTCGGATCACCTTATCTAAGTGTTGCCTAATCCACTTCAGGCACAATCAGCCAGCCTGGCTCAAACACTCTGAACTGGTGGGCTAAGCTCAGCTAACAGATTGTCCTTGAAGCCCATAGTGGATGCTGGATGGACAACTCCATCAAACTGATAGCGGTGTTATCTTTCCACAGGTCAACCAGATGGAGAAGAGAATGAGTGAAGGAGCGTTTTCCTGGGCTGTCACTCTCCAGTGGCTTCTCAAGCCAAGTGACCCTTTTCAAACATACCACTAATTCCTTTCACTAAAGATCTTCCGTGTACTCAGAGGAGGCTTCCTATCCCTGCCATATATAACATCTAGATCCAGCCCAGAGCACATGTGTTAGTACTCTGGTTCTGAGTCTGAGAGGCTCACACACATATAACCATAAGTGTGGGGGAGACGGGAAGAACGAGGTCACCCACAGCAGCCTCTGAGCAATCCTGTAACGTAAATGATGTAGGAGTGTTCAGAACAGGAATCTGCTCTCAGAAAATATTTGCCCTCTGTGACACGAAGAGTCCTGCTGATGTCAGTGAAACAGGAGTGGCAAGCCCTGGTCCTCAGTAAGGAGTCAGATTTCCCCTTTTCTTAATATATTTACAGGGTTATTATGAACATCTGGAAAACAAATTATTTCTTAACGATTGACAAGATTTTGACCATTTCCTTTCAGACAGCTGGCTTAGAGTAGAAAGACACGGGCTCCAGGGTTTAGATGCTCTCTTGTTTTCATACATAGCTTCTTCCACACAAGAACCAAGCAAAGTTTCTGCTTACACGTAATTGTATTTGCCAGCAAACTATAACTGCTGGGGGGCAAATTTTTCCCTACGACTGCATTTAAACCCAAGCATCCTCCTTCCTTTTCAAGGCAGCACTCAATACTATAACACAGACGTAATGGTACTTGCTTTGTAGGATCCCATGTTTGTTTGGATACCTCTGGAAAAGAAGATTGAACAATCCTAAACTCTGTGCAGGAAGTTAGGAGAGTTACATAGCAATTAATCGCACAAGGAGGAGACAAGTAAACCTGGCGTGCGGGAGAACCCTTCCTAATTGACTCCCTGGATCGGATTTTGCTGGCAACCATTGGAAATGAAGATTGAAAGAGCTCAACCGCTCCCATTTTCAAAACATGATTAAGTGACTTTTAAGAGGAAAATATCACACTTCATTAAGAATTTCATTGGAGCTGCCATGAATTATGATCTAAACAAGCTATACTTAATCGCTGTCTTTGCTTACATTGGTTCCCTAGATTCAAGTGCATTCTAGGGGAGGGTATTTTTTGTTACCATGGTAAAAATAATTTTAACTATATATGATCAGCATTGCCCCCTCTGTTTGTTCCTAATCTCTTCTACTCCCCCAGTTTCCCCTTCCAAATATATAAGCATCAACATTTTTTTCCTTCTTCCTTTCACTCACATAGGTAACAGAGAAACAATATCCAGCAATGGCACCCGTTTATTAACTGGTCTGGATAAAGACCAGCTCTCTTTGTACAGCTAAGCGTTCAAGACAAATCAAAAGAATTTAATAGCTGGAAGATAAACTCTCTTTTTTTAGCCTGGCTTCCTAATGAAATGAGGCTTATGTGATCCTGCTGCTTTACTCTCCTTTTCCACTCTCCTCCCCCATCAAAGGCTTTTAAACCTGTTGGCTAATTCCAGCTAAATTGGGCAGAGAGGAAAATAGTATCTTTGCAGCCTCACCAAGCTTAATGAAAATCAGCGCTGGGCTGAGAAGACATCTCCAAATGAATGCCCTTGTTTTAGGAAGGCCGTGTAGTTCCACAGGCATCCATCTGGCTCCCAGGGTGACCCAGCAGCATGCACACACCAGCCAGCCTATATATTGGTTACTTGAGCTTTCCTACCACAAGTGTCTCTTGCTTGGCTGGTGCTGTGATATAGGAAAGCAGGTGAGACTTACATGCTGGGGAGAACTGGGGCTGTGGTTACAGGGTTCTGCATAGAGAGGCATGCGATAAAGACACACGGGAAGCAGCTTTCTCTGCATCAGCTGCTCCCAGAACAGCTACTCTCAGTGACTGATACTACCCACCTGGTAATAGCCACCTTCAAACAGCACAGTAATCCAAACCGGCACACTCCTTTCTTCGCTTTGCTATTCTACATAAGCAATTTGGTAGGGCACATACAAGAAGATTCCCTGTACAAAATGCTGAACACGAATATTCCTTATCTTCCATAGCCACTGCCTCCAGACAACCTATATTATGCCCTTTGCATCCTGGGGGAGCCAGGACTGCTAGAGTGATGAATCAATAACCTCCATGAGGAAAATGAAATGGAGGAGGCTCTTATTCAGTACATTTCTCTTTTGTTAATTGTTGCTATATTTTATTCCAGCCCCCCATCCTTCCCATCAGCTGGGACTGTGACTCAGCTTCAGCAGCTTACATGCTCAGAAGAGAGAAGAGTCACCCTCCAGGGGCTGATTTCACTATGGCCTCATAAGCTCCACAGCTCAGCAGGCTTGTCCCTCACACAGATCCTTTTCGAGGTCTCACCCATCCCGTGTACAGGATCCCTGTCTTGTCCCAGGCAGCCGACCACCGTGCACAAGGACAAGGACAGATACAGGATCGGGCCAGCAGAATAATCCTGCTAGCAAGACAGGGAAACTCTGGCTTTGCTCACCTGGTATCACTGTCCTGTCCTCATCAGACGCACAATGTGAGTGACAGAGCATGAACTGGGTGTAAAGACAGAGAGAAAGAAGACCCACTCTCCATCCCTGCTGCAGAAATGCCTGATGGACAGGCAATGCAAACTAAGAAGGACAATTATTTCTTTGGCTGTGGCACTTAAACCCAGTAGATTTGGTTTGTCAGTCATGAGTCAGCTCTGAACCAAGCTTGTGCCTTCTAGGTACGGTATAGATGGTTCAGAGCTGACACCTAGTAAGTTACTGTCTATGTATGGAACGCGTAATGTTGCTGTTCGTAGGTAGCAATTACACTAGACAGCAGGTTGGAAGGAGGGGTTCGTGTAACTGGCAACCAGAAAAAAAGGAGTCAAAATAAAGTTAATGAGGTTCCTTTTTAAGGTTACTGCTATGCCCTCCTCAATATAGATCAAGGTCCCTTAGGTGGAAATTGAGGGGAAAGCAAAACAAAAAAACAATGAATAGCAACAGGAAAATAAACTAGAAATATATGTCAAACAAAGACAGAGGCAAACCAGACCAGCCTTTCCAAGCCTCACCCTTTAAGCCCCAGCTCCTGGAGCCCGGAGATTGCATACAGTCCCTGGTTTCATTAAAGCAAGCTGTTTTCTCCTTCTTGATATCCTTTGCAAAGAAGACTTCAAAACCATGACACAGGAGTGCTGTAAAAAGCCAGAAAAGGCACCCAGGTTCAGCCAGCAAACACTGAGTCTTTAAATCCAGAGTCACCTGGTAGTTCTTCGAGGTTTGCCCCACAACTTTCCAACCAGTGGTGTTCAAAATGCTGGGACTGGGTTGGATGAATTAACAGTTTGGGCCCTGGAAACACTATACAACTATACTGCTTTCTGAACATAATGAGACTATTTTAATTGAGGAGAGGGGGAAGTGTTTATGTGCAAACATGTGGCTTTCAGGTCAAAGAGAAACATGGTACCAGAAAATAAACAAGGAGGGCAGAGATGGCCCCTGTCAGGCTAATGTTCCAGGGGCATCGGGAGACGCTACATCCATAATGCTGAAAGACCCAGCTTGCATCGCAGTGACAGCACGACGCTGTAATGATACTGGAAGCTGACTGCCAGTCTTCTACTACTGATGTTTTAGAATAGGTCAGACACCACAACCCATATTTAGAGCGTGCTTTTCAGAGACACTGGCCACCCACAATTCCTACAGGGCTGGGCACAGACATCAAGCCAACAGCTGTAAAGCTGTTACTTCCAATGTTGTGTTTCCAGTCAACACACAAAGCTTAGGTAGGGAACATACTGTCAGGAATGTCTTCTGGGTTTGTCTTTTATTATTTTTTTCAGCCTGTTTCCCAGCTAGTCTCACTGAGGAACAAGAAAATCAAATGACTTGCATGGAGGTCACGGAGTGAGTCATCAGCTCAGCCCAGTGACGGTCAAATAATGCTTATTTGTAAAACTATAATTTTATAGTGCTCTACTGCATAGCTTTAAAAATGAATGTATGGGAAAAATACACCCACATATGACAAACGTACTTATACTCTCTCCACTTTGGGTGGACGTTCTGTTAGTCACAGGGAAGCATCTGTGTAAAGCTTTTTTTGTTGCTGCTTTTTGCTTCTCTAGACATTTCATCAAATGGTCCCTGAGTCAGAAGAAGTGGGTTTTGCTATTAAAGTCTGTGTGGAGGCTGCATTCCAAAGCTGTTGGAGGACTCAAAGATAAATATTCCTACTTTGGGGAAAAAGAAGGGAAAAAAAAATTCAAACATCTTTGATTTAAAAAAAAAATCAACAACAACAACAACAACACTCCAAGCTGAATGTAATGTTTACAAAGACAGCAAATAACTAATGATCCTGCTTGGTAGTTACTTTGGAACTGAAACCTGTGAGGAGTTTCATTAAGGCACAAGTTCCTTTAAAACTGCTTCCAATTGTATAGCGTACGCGCCTGCCGCGCTAAAAAAAAGGGTATTGATTCATATTGAAACTAATTCCAACAGCAACAAAATATTAGCCAGCAACCTCATGCAGCCACTGTGCGATGAACAAAGCTCTTTGGAGCAGGAGCCATCTCTGTTCTGCGATTTGTATTTTGTGTGGTGAGAGTGGAATGCAAGCCTGTAATAATCTGTCTCAAGAAAATATTTGGGGGTGAGCATATAGGGTATGGCTCCTTTGGCTCGCTCCTTGGGAAGCCTCACGTATCCTCACAGATGCATGGCTTGCTCCAACAACGTGAGGGAAAGATGTGCAGTGGAAGATGGTAGAAGCACCCCATCCTGTGAACGCCTGTATTCCCACAGACGTCAAGCCTGCAGCTGGAGAACAGGCTGGAGATTTAATACAAGGAGGTCAGACTTGAATTTAAATCTAGGTACAGTGCTCAAAGTAGCATCCCTGCCTTAGTTCAGGGCAGCTGCTGAGCAGTGCCTTCAGACCCACAGTTCTCGCTGCCATGTGCAGTAGAAATGACAAAGTCAGTGCTCTCCCTGCGGAGCATCTGTCATCATCCCTTCTGTGAGGATACCTAAGCCTGGATGGGCTTGGCAGGATTTTGGCCTCCCTTGTGAGGCAGAAAGAGTGTTTTCTCCCTTTTGCCCTGGGTGGGCCGACAGGCATGATGGAGGGACTGACTCATCCAAGGGCAGGGAAACCCACAGCAAAGCTGGGCCCAAAGGCAGTGACCAGAATTGAGTTCTCAACCCATCCCATTTTGCCCATGAGGGGATGAGCCTCTAAAAGTGGAGCTTTGCAGAAGAAGAACTGTTGAGAGAGACTGCACAGGAAAAGGAAACAATTTTGTTTGAGCTGGCCTGGTCCTAGCCTCACACTGCCGATATGATCATGACCTAGGGAAAAACAGTCTTCCAGCAACAGTGCTGAGCCTGGTGCACCTCATCTGTGATAGCCAGATCACCAAGGCAATTACAGCTCATGTCCAAGAAAAGCTAAGAAGATGAATGAAGAAAAATGTTGAAATATTAGATCATCAACAGAACAATGAAAACCCAAACCAGATACAAACAACATTATTGCCTTTTTTTTCTTTTTTTAAACTTCAAGCTGAAAACCTGTTTGGGCCAGAATTCTTTGGAATCATGCTACTGAATGTGCGTGTAGTTGGGAGATAAAAAAAAGAGGCGTTAAAGCTGCTAGGAGATGTGATCATCACAATGAGGGACTGGTTGCAGCCTGCAGGAACCTGAAAAGAAACTGGTGAGTGCAGGAGTTAGAAGGCATTGCTATGACAACAAAGCAAACCACCCCTGAAGAGAATAGAAAATATGTACAGCCATGCCAAGATCATAAGCAAAGAAATGTATATTCTAAGAGGAGGCAAATGAAACATTGACTTGGAAAACAAAATGACGCCTGTAGCATGATTTCTTCTTTATACATGGCACCTCTTCAGGAAAAGCATGCATTTAGCAGAGGGAAACAAACTTTCGTCAAAGCACCTCTTTGCCCAGTCCTTACGCTTTGAGGAGGTAGCAGAAAGATCTGTGCTCTATGTTTGCACTCTCAGATTTCGGTAAGCTGTGGTTGTTTCAGCTATCCATAAGATGGTCTCTATGCTTTTTTTCCAACCAACACTTACTGTACTTGTGAACAAAATTAATTCTAACTTTCTTACATTTTCCCTCCTAATAAAATTAATCTCATTTACCAGAAGACACCTTTTTATTCACATTCAAAGCCTAGGATACTCCATGGAGGGTTAAACCTAGAAATTCCTCTAGCATTCTGGCAGAGAAGGTTTCCATGTTCTTCTACAGCTGCACATAAGTCATTAACAAGATCGGTCCAAGTGGTTGTCTGGACCATACCTAGCAGAAAGATCCCTGGTGACACTGATGCTTGATGACAGTCAACTCCTGAAGTTAGAGCCAGCATGGATGTTGACATAACGGTCCACACTTTGTGTGCTCAGCCAGGAGGGGGAAAATCCTCTGGTTCCCAAAGCAAAGGAGCAAATGAGCAAGCTAGCGGAATACTCTATAACAAGTGTGGTGAGGAGGTGGTGAGCAGTATCTAGGGCTTGTCGCAGGGAGCAGAGCTAGGCAGTTTTGTGCCACGGGATTGTTCTGCATAGGGGATGGCTTACACAGAGAGAACTGCACTGGTGCTGTGGGGACAGAGCACTATCGGTCAGTCAATGGCTTTTAAGATTAATCTTCTAATTTAGCTCAGGGATGGTAGGGGAGAGGGTGTCATATACACGGGCTCAAGTGTCTCTACAAGGTCTTCCTGGTGCAGACTCCTGCCTCCCTCCAGCAGAGCCGAGGGGTTCTGCATCACTTCCTGGCATAAATAACTTCCCTGCTTTGGCCTCAGAGATTTCAATCCCCTATGGCACTCCTTAGCTTGAGACTGAAACACAGAGCTCAGCTGTTACAAACACATGCTGTATGCTGTAACACGTCTGGAACATCAGCAAACTAACGCATGAAAAACGTTGTTCCGGACTAGGAGTTATCTTGCTGTAACAACAACAACTACAACAAAAGTGTAATTGTCCTTGCCCGTCCTGTGAAAGCTACTGCCACGGAGCAGCACGCGGTGAACCCCTTCACAGAGACACGGCCTGTGCCACCAAGGGGAATTTCAGCCTACGGCAATGCCACCTACGTACCCAGACACGCTAAACTGTCAGAAACACTCATCTGTCAGCATAGCTCTGTCTACACCAGCACCTTGCCAGCAGTGGGGGAGTTGATTTCTTTCCACACCCTAGAATTACACTGGCAAACTCCGCAGGTTACACTAAGCCACAGAGTGCAGGCCACGTGTGTGTACACTTTATTGGCCTTCATTTGATCCTGTGCATTAAAGGCAGCTGGGCTTCCTCTCTTTCCAACTAAATAATAATTACACCTATTGTTCCCAGTGGGCAAAGAGACCCTGTTCGCACATATCCAGAAAGACAAGGCATATAATTAACACCTTGCTGGGATAGAGAGCTTTTGTTCAGGTTAGTTATTACATGTCTTGCAGCCTGAAAACAGTGCTTCTTACATTCATTTCAGCTCATTTCCTCCCTGCCTCAGAGCTTAACTCCCTGCTTCTTCCCAGGTCTTTGTGCATGAGTGTGTCCAGCAGCAGGGCTTGGTAAACTGGGGCCAACAGCTTAATCCAGATGTCTGGAGCAGGGGGTCCCAAACTGTCATGTGCATCCCACGTTCCTGCATACAGACATGTGCTGTGGCTGTCACTGCTGCTGCCAGACCCGTTTGCAAGCAAATGGCAAAAGGCTCCACTGAAGATGCAAGGCAGAGGACAAGCCTCCCACCTCGAGATGAAGTTCCACCAAATGGCTGCTCTTAAATAACCATTCATTGCTCTCCTTTTCCTCCTTCCTTTCTCTTTTCTTCTTTATTCCGCTTCCATCCTCACAGCAGTTCTCATTCTCACTCTGCGTTTGGTCCCTTCCCATGTGCTGGACTCCACCCTCTGCTGACGAGTGTGGTCAAAAATTCTCCTTTTGCGTGTGTAGGTGGATTTGAGGTTTTACTTTTTCATTTTAGGTTTCCCTTTTCAAGCCTCTGGTTCAGTGCATTCAACTGAACAATCCCAGGCAGGCTGAAGACTGGACCAAAGGGAGAAGCAGAACAGTCACGGTTGAGGGCAAGGAAAGGGGGGATGTGCTCCCCTCTGCTAGCAGCAACGTGCCATTAGATCAGCTCAAACTCTCTTCTGTAACTTTGCCATTTGTTTTACCAACGCAGCGATTTGGATTACAGTGCTGCAAGGAGGTAGGGAAGATTGAACTACATCATTTTGTCAGTAATAATGTTGCCTAGGTACAGTTAGAGCACCAAAGAATCACTTCATTTCAGGGCCAAAACCCCATAGGCAAAAGCAGCCTATTGCCAAAGTAAGGTCTATCTCTATGACACGTCTGTGGTGACTGCCTTCTCAGGAAGGCAGCTCACAAACCCCCTTTTGGACACGGTGTTCCCCAGCACACAGAAAGGCCCGATCACCCATTCAGGCAGAGCAGGAAACTCCTACGCCTCCAGATTTGATCTGCTGACAAGGCCGCCACTTGCACCCATAGGCACCAGCACTCGTGAGCGCAAGGCAGAGAGAGCAGGAGCTGAAGAACAGAAGCTACACTCAGCACATGAGGAACCAGCACAAGAGCAGAAACCAAATGGTTTGGCACAATCAGTACAGGTTGTGGCCATCGACTGACAAAGGAGCAGCTGTGGCTACTGCCTTACAGCAGCAATAGGTCTTGGCAAGCAGCAGAGTTACCAACGCCCAACCGACAGGCCTTTACATAGCCAGCATTTCATCACTTTGTTCCACGCTCGGTCCAGCTGGTACTACCTGATTTGGCAAGGTCTCTGCAACCCCAGGGCAGTGTTTTGCCCACTGACAGCTTTAACTATAAATATCCAAAGCCTCATACCAATACAACCTCTGTGAGAAGGAGCACTTACATCAGCTTAAAGACCATGTACCAAGTTTCTTTGATGCAGCCACTCTCTGCTGCCTATCATCAACATGAAGCCAGAGGTCAACTCTATATCAGAGCACTCCCAAATCAGATGGATTAGCTTAAAATCCGTTTGTCAGCTCCATAAACTAACGTGGTGCACAGCTGGGTTGGTAGTATGTAACATTTTCGCTGCCTCGACACAAAGCAGCACCTGTGCTTTGAGGAGGAAAGGTCTAAAAAAGACCATTTCACACCTGTACTAACTTAATAAACCCAGTAATAGCTGTGTTTTGTAAATGGAAACTGCAACCACACTCATGCAGGCTAAAAGCTGCTGTACAGCACACGGTTCTGTCCTCTTTTGCAGCCTCTAAATGCAATGGCATTGACAGCTTGGGGTTTCAGACCTTCCAATTAACTAACAAGCTTTATCTCCCACTGGTGCAACTGAAAGGTGATTCTATGATCTCAGGAAACACTAATTGCTCTTCCCCCCTCCTCCCAGTTCTAATTTAAATAACATCCAGTCCCACCCTACCAAATAGCCATTGTAAGGAGCTCTAAAAGGTGTGCACCCAGCATAAGAAGATTGCGGCAGACAGGTAAGCAATTAGGCAAAATAAGCAGCAAGTTCTACAACAGCCATGCAAAGGCACTGCTCATTTCCTGTGACAACTGCTGTACCTAAATGATGGAGGATGTTTTAAATGGATTTGACACATGACAATTTGCTAATGTTCTCTGGTCTCAGACCTCAGTGTTAGAAGTACCATGAAGGTCCCTTACGCATGCATCCCACCAAAATTGGTAGGACCTAAGCAAGCATCTAACACCACCACAATAGCAATGTTCCTAAAACATGAGGTGGTATTATTGGACTGTATTTTGAAATGTTATTGTTAGAATTAGCAGTTTAAAGCCTGATGTAGCAAAAAAACCCCCAACCCAAACCAAAGCAAAAACCCAGCCCCAACTTCAGTTCTCTTTCCAATTCTATCTTCAACAATATTTCAGCAGCTGCCGCTGGAGAGGCTAAAATATCTCTGCAAGAGCTAGGCACTGCCAGGAGAAGGACACGGAGTGCTCTAGATGGGCATTGCTTCCCCTGTCCCATGAAGCCAGCAACCAGAGCAGTGCTGTTTCAGATCCTTTTGTAACAGCAAGTTGGGAGAGTTCAGCGCTGCCCAGCAGGCCAGGCAGATGCACAAAGGATTTGCCTGGTACACCCTTTTTCTACTTTCCATAGGAGGTCTTTAATCTGCTTTTGCTGCTGGTGGCTGGAGATAATAGCAGCTGTACTGCCTTGGGGTATTTTTCTCCCGGATCTCATCCGGTTCCCAGTCCATTCCCTGGATGAAAAGTTATTTACCGTTCCAGTTACCTCTAAAGGGGGGCTTAGCCCTGAAAAAGGCCCTGTTGTGAAGAGATGGTGAAAGTAAGAATATAGAGAAATGCAGCAGCAAAAGTGGACCACATCATCTGATTGAAATCTCAGGTTTTACTCACGGTTTACTGAAACTAGACTCCCCCCCTCCCCCCACTTCCAAATTTTCTCATGGCAGAATGAATTACTCTATCAACAAGTGTAACAGGAAATGATTAATTTACCTCTCCCATCCAAACTGATTACCGAGACTTCCATATCTTCAGGACCTGAGTAATGAATGAGCTTCCTGTGATTATAGCCAGGCACCCGGAGAGGGCTCTGGTGTTAGCGTTCACGCCTCTGGGTCAAAAGCTGTAAGGACCACACAGCATATCTGTGCTCATCAGAGACAGCTGCAATGTTTCAGCATGGCTAACTCGCTCCTGTAGTCTTTGACCTTGGGCACAGTAGTAATCTTGTTTAAAAAAAAAAATAACCACCTCTGTTTCACACAGCACGACGTGGCACACAGAGCACTAGGCTAATGGGAAAAGGCTGGAGTCCTGGTTTCCCTGCCATGCAGACCAGAGCAAGGGTAGCACGCCAGCTTAGACTTTTCTTTCTGAAATGGGAGGCTTCTCTTGCTGGGAGAAACACAAGAGGAATCGGAAGCTCCTATCTTGCAGAAAGACAGAACGCTGCCAGCAATTAATGGATGGTGCCCTGCTTTCTTACATGACAAGCCTCACTCCTGGTGAGATGGGAATTCAGCGTGAGCTGGAAGCTGCAGTTTCTTACACAGCTCCTTCTCTTGTGTGGCATGGTTCCCAGTCGCTGCTCTTACCGTGTGCCAGGCAAAAATCTGTTCTCCTGCTATCTTTGGCCTCCATGCTATCAAGTGCTGTCCCTGATTCAGAGCTGCACTGGTCTGAGTTAAACGGCGTGGCAGTGAGACAGCGGGACAGTGAGGCTTCTCCGCACTGATGTGCTCGCTCCCTGCTGCTAACAGCAATGGGAAAACCAGGCTGGAGATCCAAGCTGGGATGTGATGGTCACCCTCCTCCATTCTGTCCTTCAGATCAGGTAGTGAGCCAAAGGCTCTCCTCCAGCTGCTTTCAAGGTAGAAATTACAAACTACCACTGTCATTCTCCAAATGAATAAAGAACGAAGCTCAGCCGCAGCGCACAGGCCAGCATCCCCCCTTCCCCCCGGAGGAAAATGGTTTCTGTGTTAAACTTTCACAACTAAACCTGAAACCCAGTGATGTTTGTTTTAGGTTTTGTTACAAACCTAGAACACGGGCCAAGGTTGGGGAAGAAGGAAAAAAAAAAAAAAGGCAACAAAAACCTGGGCAAAGTTTCAAGCAAATCAAGACCGATTTATGGTTTTGACTGGAAACCATACTCAACTCACTACTTTCACAAGGGGTTTGATCTGAAACCAGGCACAATCTGGCAGCGTGAAGCTGACTTTTGCTTCAGGTTAAATGGAAAGCCAAACCCAGCACATCTGCCCAAGTGTCCAGGTCTATGGGCTTCTCACAGGAAGGAAGGATTCTGTCACAGATGCTCTAGAGATCCCGTAACAGCAGCAGCAGTATCTACACACTGGTGTAAGTCACTCCAGCCTCACGTGGGTGACACTTTGGACTTCAAGACAGTATTGTAATATATGCTAAGAGCTTTCAGTATAAAATACATCATATAATTGCAACTTTTCTATCCCCCCCCCCCCAATTTCCTTTAACTGTTTGGTTTGCTTTTAATCTCTTTGCTGCTTTGGTACGGTTGGCTTTTTATCAGATCGCAGACAAAAATTCTGGTGGCCTTGTATCAAAGGCCCTAAGTTGCTGCAGTAATTGAGAACGCTGCTGTAGCGCTGATAGCGATTCACCAATTCACTGGGAGATAAGGCGCATGCCTTGCTATGCGCGTACGCTGCGTTATCTCTGCGCTCTCTCTCCCTCTGCCTCACGCTGATACGTTGTGTACGTTTTAGGCCTGCTTACGAAACAGAAGGGCCCATTTGAGAAAAGTGATGGCGACCATGCCACTTCTAGAGTGACAGCACAGGAGTCAGCCTTTCACAGAGGCAGAAGGAAGGCCGAAGCAAATAACAGACAACCAAAACCATTATTTAACGATCCGTGCCTGGCTTCTACTGTTATTTCGCATCATTAAGTGTAACGTCTTGCCTCTCCCTGCCAGCCCTCTGTTTTCCAAGTCCCACTTAATACCTTCTAGATGCAGACAGCGAGGGTTTATACATCCTTGAGTTTGATAAGACAGTCCAGACATGCAGCCACTTGCAACATGACAGCCCAAAGCCAGCACACCAGTATTGGGGCCCTGCATCCTGCGCCTCACACAGATGTACGTGTGTGCTTGCCTATATGCTGGGAGTAGACTTTCACAGGATTAGCCACTGGGAACATTAAGTGCATGCTTCAGTTTTTGTGGGACTGGCAGGCCTATCTATTAGCAAGAGAAACAGATACGTAAATGCTACTTTGCACGTACCCAGTCCCCCATCCTAAATCTTTGTATTTCAATCAGATTAAACTCTGCAGAAACGTATTATTTCATGAAAAAACAAAATGCCACAAAGAACAATCCTTTGTATAGGATATCAAAGAACCATCTTGAGACATGGCTCCAGTCGAGTTGGCACGGAAGAGGTAAAGCATCCCCAGCCACAAATCCTTTCCAAACCAGCAGGAAGCCACAGGGAAGTTTGCTTGTTGGAGCCAGGCTCCTGGAAACGTGCTGCTCTCTGTAGTGGTTTCAACAACAACAACAACAAAAAATCCAGCAGCAAGTATGATGGCCTTAACATATGAGCCGTTCCCCATGCAACCCGCCTTATGCGCTTCAGTGGGTGCAGGGGAATTGTTTTGTCACTGCCCATTTCCCCAGGTCCCTGCTGAGATGGGCTTTGCCTCCCAAGTGGTCCTTTCCCAGTGTGAGGATATGGGTGGAGAAACAGCTGTGCCGGCTGAGTGCCTCCCACCGCCACTGCCCCCACAGGTCCATCAACCTGCTCCCTTCAAAATCTGCTCTTTACGCTGATTATCGAGCTCATTTTCACCTTCCTGCCACAAGCAGTCTCCAGCTGCTTGTGGCAGGAAGGTGAAAATGAGCTCGATAATCAGCAAGCAGCAAACATCCGCCTGCACCTTCACTGTCACATCTCCCGCAGGCCTTGGCTTCGCTCTCCGCGACACCTTGAGCCCCAGCAAGCCATGACAGCCACCTCTGGGCACTCCTCCAAGCTGGGGGACCAGCCAGTGGGTTTCACCCGCAATTCTTCACCTCTGCATGGACTTTGCAGAGAGTTAAACTAAAGCAGAGCTCAGCCCAGCGCTGCCAGCCCTTGTGAGACAGAAGGCAGTTTGGGTTAGTATTCCTGTACTTACCCTTCCCAAATGCACCAGGCTGCATGATCTTTGCAGGCGCAAATCACCTGAGGTGACTATGGTTAGCCATGATCTTCTAGGTGTTAATAACAGCCACCAATGATGCCACCATTCGGTCTGTGTGCAGAGCTGCCAAGCAGCCAACCAAATTCCCCCCTAATATCACCCCAACGAAAGGAAGGGTATTCCGGCAGGGGTAATTCTTACGTCTTCATACTAGGCACGTGGAGCTCCTTAAATCCAGATTTCTATTTACATTTTAAGTATCCTTCTCAGAAGGTAAGTGAATTAGTCAGCTGTGCTGTCTACTAAGGTGGACTGAAAAAATGAAGAAACTATTCCAGCTGAAGCACAGCTGGACAACTTTTCTTGTTCTTATTATTTGATGCCCTTCAGGATATAAAGAAAGTCCGTGCTCCATTGTTCCAGTGACAGAATAAGGCCTGCTGAGACCCCACCACTTCATTACAAAACATTGCATGCTGGAGCAACCACAGAAGGCCACAGCTAGCCAGCTCCGGGAAAATCAGAAAAAGAGTTTGCTAGCTTAAAGTGTCTGAAATTCAGAATTTCTGTCCCCCGCTAATCAGAGCACACAGCATTATTTGCTGGTCTGGAAGGAAATGCTGGCCACCTAAGCTGCCAGTTACCATAAATCTGTTTTTAAAGGGGTACTGCCTTCACATTAGATGTTTCGGCTGGAAGGGGAAGCTCTAGGACCTGACTGTCTTCTGGACATTGTAGTGCAGCCACGGTCCCCCCGGACCAGCTCCTGCCTGTCACTGCCCAAGAGTGCCAACAAGCCACGCAAACACTTGAGCTGCAAACCACATTTCAGCTTCAGTCAGTTGCTTGGGATGTTTCTCTCATGCCTATCAGCATCACCTCTCTTATCAGGAGTGAGCACAAGGCACTTTGCTTCTCTGTACATCCCTAGCCTGCCTGCTGGTGAGCAAGCAAGCTCCCAGCTTGAGCAAGGAGGTAGCTCTGAGCGCACCTCCACACCCGTAGCGCCAGCGGAGCAAACCCTGGAGGACAGAGGCCTGCAGAGCCCCACCAGGGATGGGGCACATTCTAATAACACTAGCCCCTGGTGCCTCTTGCATGACCCTACACATCTACCTCTATGCGACCTGCCAGCAAAATGAGAAACCCCGGAGCCTATTGGGAAGACAGGCTGGTGCCAGTGATCCGGTTGTTAGAAAACCAACCATCCAGTGGCACAGCCACTTAAAACCAAGCACCATAAAGCTGTATGCATCCATCCCCTGTTGCTTCCACTCTTTTCTTCACTGCTGCTTCTTCAATATCTTTGCCTTCAGCCATAGCCCAGGCTCTACCCCAGGCGCTGTTGTGAGCCTCGACCTGTGCCCTGGAGACACATCCAGGAGTTGCAAGTACTCCCCTGGGGCCTTAAGCTAGTAGAGCTTCCAGCCACCCCATTCCCCAGGTTAAACGCCTCCCTCTTCTTGTTTCTGCCAAAGCATATTGCTCAGCAGGAGTTGAATGAGGCCAAAAAACCCCAAAACATTTCTAGGGAAAAAAAAAAGACAAACCCAAAACATGCAATTTTGGAGCTTCCAAAATGAATGAAGCATGGCAAATACTTTCAACTGTATCCAAAATATAGGGGGAAAGACATACATATCTACATTTCTTGAACAAAACTGTTTTGAAAATGCCACAGCATTTTATTTCAATGCCTCTTAAACACAACCCTTTGATTTGCTATTTTGAAGTGGCATTTTCCACTCAAAAGAGACCTGAAATAGAAGAAAGTGTGAGAAGCAAGAGGGGTAACTAACCTCAAAACAAAACATTACATTCAACATGAGATTCGTGTTGACCCAAAATAACATGTTGGGTTTTTTCTCATTTCCCTCAGGCAAAAAAAAAAATAAGGGGGGGGTGGGGAAGGAGGGAGTAGGGAATTGACCTGATCCAAGTCTTTTTCTCTCCACTTTCCATCTCAGCCCCTGAACTGTGGCAGGGCATATTCTCTGCTTTGTGCCTCCTTGCCATGCAAACACGGAGTGAGTAGCAAACTCAGCTGCTTCGGGACAAAACAAACCCTTGGGTGTCTTGCCTTTGCTCAATCTTAACTTGAATGTACAAAGCACATGGGTATTACCTGGGCTGCCTGACTCATGAATTTCAGGAGCATCTAAAACATGCATTGCAGATGATAGAGCCTTCGCATAAGCACATGTGAGGCAGGCAGGGTGAGGGGAATCGGTTCATGTTTAATCTTTTCTTCCTAACCCTGTCACACTTATGGTACAGCTTTGGCAAAGTCGATTCACTGGTGTGACTCAGTTTCCCTGACTCCAGAGCAGAAACAGGCTTTATCAGCACAGCAAGTGGCTGGGCTGGCTCATGGGTGTGCTCTCCCGAAAACTCCACATTAACCACATACAGCAAAGTTTCTTTCCCTCTATTTCAGCATCTACACAATACAGAAAGGCTGTAATGGTCTAAGCCTGCCTAAGGCGGGTGTCTCTTTTGGGATGTAACTCTTGCTTGCAAGGGCAGCTAAGCCTTGAGAAAAACAGCTTCTTCCCTCCCCCCATTTCCACTTTTCACTTTTTTTTTTTGCATCTTCCTCCGCGGTTTCCGGCGGTTCCTTAAAGCCCCACAACAGACAGCTGTGCTCACTGTACCTGTGAGTGTGTGTCTGACTTTTGCCTCCCTAAGAGATTTGTCTAGAAGATAAGCAGAAGCCTGCGGAAATCCCGTGACACCAGCCATACAGCAGCTCTTTCTAGCGGTGATCCCAGTGACAGTTTGTCCTTCTGGAGGTCCCACTGACAGACATGTCCGTGCATTTTGCACCCCCTGAGAAACTGAAGTAAAGCTTTGGATGTCTTACACTGTGGCCCCAAACACATGAAGCTCCACTGCTGCTCTGTGGTTTTGCTGTGGCCAAGCTTGCTTTCATTTTTACACAGTGGAAGGGAACGCGGCATCTGGCTTTCACCCAGGGAATCCCTGCACTGAGGTCCTGCGTGCTGCACCCTAAAGATACTGCACATGCAAGGACGATCCCTCCCTCTGCATGGGATCAACAGGGAATTCATCCCCTGAGATCTGGGAGAACAGGGGTATAATAAATGCAGTGAAGTTTTGAAGTGTTTCATTGAGTGATGACTCTGAAGGGAGAAATGAGCAGTGAAGGGATGAAGAGTTGGGGAGGGGGGTGAGATGGGTCAGGCATGTGTCTCCTGCATGGGAGAATCCCGTCTTCTTGTCATGGAGTGAGGGCAGTTCATTGCATATTAAGAAGGGTTTGTTGGCAGAAAAAACATACCCAGGAAGGAAAATCAGGACAAAACAATATTCCAAAGATGCCTGTTAAGAGGCCGGGATGGATCCAAGCCTTTGGGATCCGTTTGCCCCGAGTCAGATGGAAGCAGGGTGCAGAGCCCCCGTGGTTTGGCTGAGGTTGTAGAGGAGTTCAGGGGCACCTGAGGACAGGCAGCCAGATTTCAGCCCTTCCAAAGGAGCCTCCTTAGTGCCTGAGACAGCTGCCTTCTCCTCAGCATCACGCCAAAACTTCTCAAGGCAGACCCTACCACATTCAACACAAACCCACACAAATACACATGAAAAGACAAAGCCAGGCTCCCCTTTCCCTGGAGCTAGGACTGTGTACAATGTATCAGACCTTCCCAGTTCCACTCCAACCAAAGGGGGTATATGCATGCTTTTCTTTTTTCCTAGTTTGGAAAAGCAGAAAAATATTTCTTGGGCTTTTCTTTCAAAAATCACTATGCTGTGACATTTTTGCAGCAAACTATTTCAATTAGGGTTTTATTGTTCTTTCTTTTTGTCAGTAAGATGGGTATAGCATCTGGTTCCATGGACACAGCAAGAGTGTAAATCAGAAATTAGAGGAAACTGGGAAGTCCCAAGTGGACCTACCTGGCCACAGAGCAAAGATTTAAGATTTATTTGAGGACATGGAAGTAGAAAGAACAACAACATTTCCTCTGGGAGGAGCATCTCTTGTATTCATGGCTTCCAGTTTAAACAGAAGTGTCCTCCCTCAGCGATTTTGCATCGCAGTGAAGCTGGGAGATATAACGCAACTGGAAGAGGACAGGGAGGGGAATCCCTAGGACTTGCTGGCAACATTAAGTAACTCCAGAAACTCTCCTACAGGAAACAAAAGTCAAAAGAGGAAAAGGAAAATGGTCAACACAACCTTCCAGTTCAAAACTCTCTGTAAGCCATTGTTTTGTAAATGAAAACATCAAGGTAGGCAGTGTCTTCTGGTGGTGAATATTCCCGTATTTCCTCCTCCTTTTGAACTTGGCCAGAACATCTGTGTGGAGCCTGGTAACCCCACGGGCAGCTGCACATCTACTGCAGTGGGAGAGCTGTGTGCCTCCAGAGTGAGCCCAGGATACTCCAACCACGATGCTCTACCAGAGCAACTGCCAATATCTGATACTTGAAGGGGATTGCAAAACCTTACCCCCCAGCCATGAATTACAGGTAAAGACTGACAGGGAATAGAGGCAGAAGAGGAAAGTCTCACTCCAGCAGGAATTTGGGGAGGGTGCCTCTATATACTTGAAGTTCAATGGAGCCAGTGGTCTCTGAACCTACCCATTCAGCTCCCAGGAACCATGGAGGTGGAGGATGAATTTGGCATCAATCTCATATGAACCCAGAAAGGAGGAATGTGGTTCTGCCTGGTTGCACAGCCCATGGCAAGGTTTCCATAGCTGCATACTTTCAGGGAGCTATATTAAAAGCCAGCTGCTGGTCTCACCGTGGTATACGTATATCCAAAATAAAGGCACCGGTGGTGCTACTCCTGGTCTACACTACCATACTGGAGAGGAGAAATTTTCGTCAGTAGTTTTAAAGTCACCTAGAGCTCAATGGTGATTCTTCACACCAGGCATGATCACCCCTTCTCAGCCTGCAAACCACTACCCAAAATCTTCACACCACAGGGAGCCATCAGACCTTGAATCCCCAGCCCAAAATCCATGGGGTGGAGGAGCTGGGAGGGAGAAAGGGAGAGTTACCTCGTCCCCAAGCTCCGCAGCTCCCTGGGTACCTGGCCACAGGGGTTTCCACACAGGCTCACACCCTCCCAGGCGATCGGCCACCCTCACTTCAGCACCAGGATCAATTTTTGCAATCACACCCTTCTTCAAACCAGTGGGAATTAGAGGGTTTGTGACCTGACTTCCATGATTCAGGCGCTTGCAATTCTGCGGGATGTGGGTGCGTGGGACATCTGAAAGGGCAAGCTTTGCTCATCCTCACAATTACATACAGTGCTTGGATATCTTTCATGTCGCAGCACAATTTCCTGGCTGAATGCATATGCTGCACCCCTTTATGGTAAGTATGTTTTAATTTAGGCCTCTGTGATGTACGACCCTGAAAAGTGCATTTGAAATTGAAAAGGCAGCTGGTCCTCTACACTAAAGGCACAACGAAGATACCGCAGAACACTTTCTGTTGGGCGTGCCTTCTTCAAACACACCTTCATTAGAAAGATTAAAATTCAGAAGACAGGCAGCATATGTCTTACAGTCATTATTAAAAAAAAAACCCAGAAGTTGGGGGAAGCATTATAACAAAGAATCTAAGTTTGATTCTTTATCCAAGTTGCGTGTTGGCACAAGTGCAAAGGAAAGGGCTTTTGTTTAGGCAGCAGAAACTATTTGTAGGTGAAAACACTTCTTTGGAGGGTGAAAAAAGCATTTCATCTCTAGAGAGTTATTTTCAAACCTGGAAATCTGGGCATCAAGAATTTTCCTAGGGTGGAAGTGCACTCTGGAGCACTTTTACTCAGGCCACACTGGGCAAACGATTACAACCACATTCAGTTTGACGGGGCAGCTCTTTGTTTTAATCCACGCTGACTCAAGTTATGAGAAGAGAATAAGCAGGGTGGTGTTCAGGCTTGAAGTGCTTCCCAAAATTCTCCTAAGTTTGGAGTAATTCTGGTGTGTCTCACAAACAGGTTAGAATTTATTTCTGTCCTTTCTGACAGCAAATCACAGGGAAACAGAGGGGCTCGGGTGATTGGAATACCACTTACAGCCAGGCAATTAGACACACGTAAATGAGCACAGGGAATTAAACTCAAGTGGAGTTGTCTTCCTGTCCTTGATGACTCCCAAGAGCTCCTGAGTCTGAGTTCTCCCCGACACCTGGGTATTTCCTTGGGCTGTGACTTCTTCATTTCTTCTGCTCTAAGGGAAGATCAGCACTTTTCTCTGCCTTTACAAAGGACTGTGAAGGATGATCATGAAGACTGGTATGTCAGACCAGACATGATTACACAGACGCGGTAACTATATCAAAAGCTACAGAACATCATTTATTACCTGAGTGGTTATCTTTTTGCAAGATCTCGTGTTCCTCAGTGATTATCTCCCCTCCACTCCCCACCCCCACCCTTGGAAAATTAATATGAGAAACTTCTGTGTAATGAAGTGCCACTGTTAAAAGATCAAGGTCCCTTTTGGAGTAATTGTGTGCAGCAAAGTAAGTTGCTGCAAAGCTTCCACTCCTTTCTGGTATAGCAGATTTTATGGTCAAGTAAAGCTCTGGCTGTGATTTTGGTGACAACAGTGTCACAAAGTCCTTTCTGCTGTCTGTATTCTTCAGAAAGCAGGAGGCAGCAAGCTCTGGTGCCCCTTCTCAAAGGCTGCTTTGCTCATCCTGTTACTAGCAGAGGAAAAGTCCATCAGCAGAGGGGATAGAGTTGACTTTGAATTGCTACAGCAAGGTGAAATTGCCTTTGCTTTGCACCCTCCCAGGATTTTAAATCTACCTATCTTTCTTTCAGGAAGACAAAGACTTAGCCTGGTTTGCCTGTGACCCCAAAGAGAAGGAACAAAAATCAGACTGCCATCTTCCAGGCCTTTGATCAAGCCTTGTAGGAAACCTTTCACATTTGTTACTTCCTTAGACTCAGAAATGTCAAAGAGAAGACCCAAATCTCTTTAGAGCTGAGCAGGAACCAATCTGTAAGCAGCTTTTCAATGTCACAGTTACCCTGAGCATTTTATGCAATGACAAATTAAATACTGGTAGCGTGGTGATGGCTTTGGTACGAGGAGCAGCAGCCACATGTAATGCATACTGCCCATACAGTTAGGGCAATCCCCTGAGTTTTGGGCTACACTGTGTGGGAGGAACAGACCTGGTGGGAGAGAAGCAGCAGAACACAAAAAATAAAAGCCAAGCCCCGGATTCTGTGATAGGTCCGATGAAGATGAAATTAATGGCATTAAACAAAATATCATCAGTCACCAAAATGTCTTCTCTAGAGCCTCTCCAGCTCCCTGGGTAAAAAAGAAAAAGAAATGATAAAATGCTTAAAATGCCAGACAGTGCTGCCAAGTTGGGGATGCAATAAGAAGGTAGGTGTCTGGGTACTGCTGAAGATCTTGTTCTTTGTTCCCACAGAAATGTAGGGCAACTGAAAACCTTTCTGAAGAGAGGCCCAGAGTTTTGCAGAGCTTGATGCCCACACTGAAGCCATGTGATGCTAAAGCTGCATGTGGTGACAGCACACACACGTATTCCCCATGTTGTCAATGGGACAGCTCCAATGTGTGAAATCCGGAGGCAGGAATTTGCCATAAGCCACTGAAGGCAAAATATAAAGTCTCTTCTGATCCTGGTGCCTTCAGCGGGGTCGAATCAGGCAGTTGCCATCAGTGCCCCGTAACTCCTCCCGTACAACCCACCCCTCCAGCCATACTTGGTTAGGCTGCAGTTAAACAATTATCACGTGTTAAAAGTACGTGCAAGAGGGGATGAAGTTCTCTTCCTAAACACAGCTTTCAGCACGTCCATCTGAGTGTAAATGATGGGGTTTATAGACTCCAAGAGAAAAACAGAATCAAAGGCAAATGTTTACCTGCCACAGATCTAGGAGGTTTCCTTCACACTCCCTGCAACATTAAGGTAATATTCCTGACTGCAGAAATTAAGCTTATTTTCCAGAATGTCTTCCATTTGCTGTTTCCCAGCACTTTCTAAATGATTCTTCATCACAATAAACCTTAAATTAACCCCCACTCCTCCCCGCTGCAATTTTAGCACGATGGTATCTATGACTGTAGAATGACCCATAAAAAGCCCTTCAGCTGCCATTTCAGTACACCCCACATCTTGGATTGTTTTTACTTCCAGCTTTTAAGGTCAAAATGTGCACCCAGCAATAACCAGCTAAGAGACAGAAGAGGCTTCTACGTGAAACAAGGGAGTTTTGTGAGCAGGCAGCAAGCTCTGGGGAGGCGAGCTGGTGCTTTTAGCTTTGCAGGCCTGAAGCTCTCATAACCTGGCCTTGCATTTCTGGACTTCATTAGCCCTGGCAGCAAACGCTGCTGGAGGTGCAGCTGGTGGTGAGCGTGTCAAAGGCCTTGCACCCAGTTTCTGCACATGGCAGCGTCTGTTAATAACCACGCACAGAGCAGAGCTGTATGTCTTCATTCCCTTGCAGACAGAGCTGGGACACATACCAGAGTGTATGTATAGTCATGAAAGATTTGTGTGGGGCGACTAATTACTTTTCTCCTTAGAAGTGGGCAGGGAAGCATAATATGTTCGTGATTACAAGGGCATAAAAGGAGCGTGTGATTATTTTCCATGGGAATCCTTGGGAACAGCAATGCAAGCGTCTCGGAGGATGGCTGTCTAAGGTGGTGCTCTCTACAGGACCATTAAACCCTCCTCCCAGCTTCTCCACCTTCTCCTGCAACCAATCCCTGGCAGTGGCATCCAGCAGCACACAGGCTTAGCCATGAACTTTCCTCAGCTTGACCTATCCACCTCCAAGTCGTCCCAGGACACTCAGAAGCCATATGCTATATTTGCCTAGCTGGATTTGTTATGAGGATGTTACCACAAGGGAAAATATCTGCCTGGAGAAGAGGGTGGACTGCTACCCTTTGAAATTAAATATTGTCAAGCATCTGTAAAGGACTGTGTGGGTTGGTGTTGCCGAGCAGCCCTGAAGCCGAGGGCTCAGTTAAGGAGGATGCAAGCAGGGGACGTGCAGCGCTTGTTCCACTCGTTTCCCCTGCGTACCATACGCCACTGACGCCTGACCCAGCTGCATCCTCATTTCCATATATCAAAAGCTTAATTTAGCTCCAGAAGCCTTTCCCAATCAATACCTGTGTGGGGGTGTTCTGCCACAGCTGGGCCTGGACTGGGTAAACCTGGGATTGTAACAGCTCAGGTACTGAACTAGGGCCCTCTGCTCACAGTGAGATGCCAGATGAGAAAGGCAGGGCAAGCCATGAAAACTGGTTTTGCCAAAGAGAACAGTCAACAGTTCCTCCTGACACCTGCTGAGGCCAGACAGAAAGCTCTGCAGTGGAGGAGAGATGCAGGCTTTAGCTCTGTGAGAAGAGGAGGAACACCAGTTATTGAGTGAAGTTTGGAGTATTGGAAGGCAACTTTCTTAAAATGTGCTTAATTGTCCAAGCCCAATTCGAATGATTCCCAGGGAGGGGAGGAAAAGGTGTTTACAACTCCAGCGCTTTTTCCCAGCTCCATCCACTTTTGTGTTCCCTGAAGTAAAAACAGATTATTTGGCATCTGTTTATTCAGTTCCCATGAGGCGCCTGGAAACAGCTGTATCATAAATGCTGAAACCTCTCAAGGGTGGAAAGGCATCTTGAGAGGAGAGCAGCCCTTCCCTCAAGCCAGAAGTAGCCCAGCTGTAGAACTAATCCTGACGTTGTTAGTGCATCCGTGACACTGGCAGAGCTTGTGCACACTTATTTTTTGATCCAATGGTCTATGGCATCCTCTGAACCAGGAACATGCAGAAGCAAAGCACTGCTGAGGAACCAATGGTGACACGTGAAGGTTTTGTACCAGTTTTTTTCCTTCCAAGTGTTCAGCAAAATAAGAAGCAATCCTGCACCCATCTCTTGTTGTGCCCATGCCAGGAACCTGGCTCTAGTGGGACTCCCAGGAAACATCTGAAGGAATCACCCCTGACAACATTGCTGTCTCACTAAATCTGCTAATGCCACCCTGTCACCAGGGTGAGATTTGGGGGGTGTGAGAGAGGCTGAAGCGCTGAACTCAAGATCAGAACATTTTCCTGCTATCTGCACCACAAAGACTGTGTGTCATGTGCTCGTGAGATTACAATTTGGGTTTGTTATCATCCCTTTATATCAAAAGGAAGTTATGCACACAAGGGAAACACCAAACCATCATGGCAAGAGGGCTATAAATCACTTACTGCTGAATATCAAGAGGACATCAGAGCACCCAGTAGTAAAGCAAGGGTTTTGAAAAGCCCTCTTTTCCTCACAATCCCCTCATTTCAATAAGCTTGCTTTTCTTTTGGGAGAGGGTGAAGGAGAGCACGTGGTTTCAAGAAAAGAGCTACAAATGAATCCAGGTTTGCCCCATATGTGTGACTTGTGGCTGACCGCAAGCATTGGTCAATGCCTTCCTGGCCATCAGGATGTTGCCATGGCCTAGGTGGATCCCATGGCATCCAGAATGGGCTTGAGCTCCTGTCCTACCTCTGCTTTCAGCTGAAAGCACCAAGCTGATCCTCTAACCAGACATTTATTTTACTGGAACTGGTGAGCACTGGGTTGTTTTGAATATCTTTACTCTTCTTCCCCGTTTCTCCCTTCCCCTTCTCCCCCCACCCTGACCAGCAGCCCCAGCATTTCTAAAGTTGTGCAGAAGCACACGTGTGCAGTAGCGAAGAGACCACCTAAGCTTTCTTACCAGTTTCTGTTACACAAAACAAGAGATGGAGAAAACAGTGGGACAGTGAGCTCTGGGGCAAAACAACCCATCTGGCAGCAAGGATCCCTTTCTGCTTCCCTGCTCTGCTCTTCCCATCCTTCAGAAGGATGTCCTGGGAAGAATACGAGGAGCCCTCCGCCTCCTCTTTCCCTGGCGGGTGCCCGAAATCCTCCCAACATTTCTCCAAACCACCTGCTGAAAGCCCACTCCCACTAAAAAAAACCAACAAAAACCCCCTAAACTTTGTATTTCCAAACTCCATGACCTCCCAAAATGTGTCAATAACTCTCAAAGCTTTTAAGCTGACTGCAAATGTTGCAGATCGTTCCTGTAGCTCTTAAATTCTGCGTGATTATAATGGGGGAAAACACAGGTGTAATCACTGCCTTTAAAATGTGATTGCTGCTCAAAAGAATTATCGGGGAGGGGGGTAACTGTCTGGAGGATGGCATGATTCAGGACTGCTGACTTCTACTCCTCACTCATTCAAAGTCACTGTGTGAGTCAGTGGAAAAGTCATTGAAACTAGCACAGTCAACAACGTACCAACATTCACATTTAGGTTCCTAAATCAACAGTGTGGAAGGTTTCAGCTCAAAGGTACAGGTTTTAAAAACAAGAGTGGGTGAAGGGAGCAGGCTACATTGCAAGCCCTGCATTAAATGCCATCCCAAACTGGGCCACTTCAAATTCCAGTGCTTCTCACCCCCAACCCCCAAAAAGGCACCAGCTAAAAGTGTAACACCCCTTTGGGGAAATCCATTTCCAATCCAAGCAGAAGCAAGGTCCATATAGCAGGTCCTCTGCAACGGCTAAAATATTACTCTGCATGTTCCTTTTAAACATCAAATGCAGAATACTCATAACATGCAAATAGTTAGCATGCAGAAGCTGCTGTTTTGAAGCTCTGCCACCAATGGCTAATTTATTCTAGGTACTGTAACGATCGCATCGCGGGGAAGCGCTACTCCATGTGTAAGCAGAAGCTCTGTATACAAACAGTACAATGCACGAACAGAAATCGCACCTCCGAGAGCCTTTTCATTCAGAAAAGTCAGTCATCTTGAAAGCACTACTCACAAGAGCCGGCATGGTAACCTGAATTTTAGAGAAATAAAAATTCAGCGTTTCTCTGTGTGAAAGCAAAAGGAAGAGGGTTGCGCGGTGAGAGAAATCGTTCAGAGAATAAATATCTTGGCAGCTTCCGAATTAGCAGGGCAGTGAAAGCAGAGATCAAATGAAAGATCTTGCAAATCCACAGGAAATGACTCAAGAAACTAGATCGAGTAAAGCTTCAGCTCCCAAGCTTCAAACATATTTGCTGCTTGCCATTGGGGCAGATACACACACACACACATACACAACAATACGCCCAGATCATACAGTCAAGCTCTCAGGCATTAATCAGAGGGTGATTAATACCCAGACCTCCTCAGCAGTATATGCATTATAATGGCCTTTTAATTACATGACTGCGCGCTGGGTTTTTCACATGGCCATAACTTGGTCCTTATTCTGGGTCTGTAGTAGCCAACTGCTAAATGCCACACTCCCCACTTCACGCGCATTGATGCTCCTGCTGACCACGGACATTTTTGGCATGAAAGATGCTAAGGATGTTAGACATCTGTGCAATCCCAGCAGCATTTGAGGGGAAAAAAAAATACATAGGATGGGTGGAAGTGTGTCAAATCATTACATCTGGTCTTTTATGGCACAGCAGCTGAAGCTGTTCCTGCCATTTCCTTGCTCCCAACCGCTTACTCCTGCCCTGACACTTCCTTTCGCTGCCAGCCCAGCTCTGCCAAGATGTTTATCGTGCCATTCTGCAAGTTAGATCCTTGAATAACTTTCCAAAATAAAGATGTATTGGGGAGTAGGGGGTATTCTTAGCTGGGACCATTTAGCAGACCCAGCAGTGTGACTCTCCAGCGGGGCAGGGGGGTGGGGGGTGCATTAGCAGAGTCAAGGGGGTGTCAAACTGCTTTGCAGAGGAATGAATGGGTGGGAAGGGGATGGAGGGAGGGGCAGCATTGCCACCCAAATAAGCATGCCACAGGCTGCCTAGGGGAGGGAAGGGGGCTTGCACTCTCATACGTTAGCTGGTGCTATGGCCAAACCTCTAGCAATGGCAACTATGGTGCAACACCACCAAAGCTGCAGATCCTGGCATCATCTCCATAGGACATGCTGCTTTTCCCTGTGGGTAACCTCCCATAAAGAAGACCTCAAAGCTTTCATCAGCTCTCGCCTCCATCGTATTACTAGCAGTCCACAGATTTTTCTCCAAGTTTCCACTCCTGTTCCTGAAAAGAAAATTTACAGCACTTAGAAACTGAAACCCAACAGAGCATAAACACAATTTCCATCCCAAAATCTGGACTAAACCCCATAGACAAGACTTGAAAGTGGGTTCCTTAGAAATCACAACTGTACAGGGTCTGCATATCCCTGAGCAGTGGGAACAGAGATGGGACATGTCCCCATCCACAATAGGAAAGAGATGCTGCAGTTGAGGAGCCCACAGAGAGCCCAGAAGCATGAGATGATGTGCTTGCATGGCACAGACAGATTTCTTCTCCCAGGGCACAGAGGACCTGATGGAGAAGCAAAACTAAAAGTCACTGCTAGTTACTCAACTTCACCCACCAAATATTCCTTTCTAAAGTCAGCTCCCGTCACCCCTTCCTCTGTGGACCAGGCAAGTTTCCAGGGCAGAAGATGGTAAGGTGTAGCTGAGGACGCATCAGAAGTTGGGAGAGTCTTTACAGGTACAACACTGTTCAGTGTGGCAAAACCCAGTTAAAATTACCTGCAGAAATCCCTGCGTGATGCTACCAAGCACGCCCACGCTCATGCCATAGTGTTGCTGAGCACAGCTCAAATCATTGAGCTCTTGTAGAGGGCAAGACAAGAATGCAAGCGTGGAGAGGAACCTCTGACCATGGCTCTGTGGGGCAACGCCAGCTCCCCGAGCTCCTCTACCAACAGGCTGTTAAACCCCGCGCTGCGCACACGGCATTGCGCTCATCGCTTACGGGAAAGTAAATCCTTCCTACGGGTCTTGTCAGCCATGATGAGGAGCTGCGCCGAGCCAGGCTGGGTCGGGCAGAACCGACCTGAGCTGGGCCAGGCTGGGTCGGGTTGAACCCTGCCAAGCTGGGCAAAGTTGGGTGGAAGCCAGCCAGGCCCGGCAGGGCTGAGAAGGGCGAGATCGGGCTGAGCCGGGCCTTACTAGGTCAGGCTGAACGGAACTGAGCGGGGCTGCGCCAGGCTGAACTCAGCCGGGACCAGCTGAGGTGAGCCGAGAGCCGAGCCGGACCGGGCCGGGCCGGGCCGAGCCGAGCCGAGCAGAGCCGCGGCGGGCGGGGCGCGGGGGCTGCGGCGCGGGGGGTGGTGCCGGCGGGCGGAGGCGAGCGCGGCGGCGGCCGCACCCCGGGCACTGCGCCGCGGGGGCTCGGTGGGCCGGGCCGGGGCGGGCCGCGCCGCCGTGGGGGAGGTGCCACTGGCAGGCGTGTCTCCTCCTTCCTCGCCGCCGCGGCTCCCTCCCTCCCGCCTGGGTCCGGCGCTGCCCTGCCCGCTCCCGGCGGCCGCGGCCGCTCGGCAGCGCCGCCGCTTCCTGCTGAGGTTCCCTCCCTCTCCGCTCCGCCGCCACCCGCGGCGCCCCGCCATGGCGTGAGCGCGGCCATGGGGCTGGCCCGGCGCCGCCGCCTGCCCCCGGGCGCTGCGCTGCTCCCCCGGGCCCGGACCCCGCGCCGCCGCCGTCGCCGCCGCGCCCCGCCGCGCCCCCGCGGCGCGCTGACCGCCGCCTCTCCTCCTCCGCCCCCTGCCGCCGCCGCCCGGCGACGAGCGCGGCCGTAGCCCCCTCCCACCCCTCTCCTTTCCACCCCCTTCCCCCCACCCCCCCGCCGCCGCCCGCGCTCCCGCGCCGTCGGGCCCGGCGCGGCCGCCAGCCCCGGCCCACCGCGGCGCGGCCTCCCCCGGCATGTGAAGCGCAGGAAGATGCGGAGGCGCAGCCCGGCCGCCCGCGGCGAGGGATGAGCCTAGACGGGGAGAAGATGACCGAGGAAGCCTACCCTGACGAGTGAGCGGGGCCGGGGGCGGCGGGAGAGCGGGCGGGAGCCGCCTTTTGTTGCCCCGGCGGGAGCCGGTGCGGATCCCGCAACACCTTTCTCCCCCCCCCCCCCCCCCGCCCCCAACCCCGGTCCCCCACACGCACAGAGACCGCGGGCGGACAGAGGGGCACGGACACGCGCGTACGTGTGCGCGCTGCCCGCCCGCGCATCCGCCATTTCGCGCTCCCCCCCGGCCGCGCTCATTTGCATACCGCCTTTCCATTCATAAAAACCCCCGGAGGCGCGGGGCCGCTGGGGTGCGGGGGGGGTGGTGGGACGGGACGCGACGCTGTCCCCCTCTCCGCCGGGCGCCCCTCGCCGCCACCTCTCGAGGTGCGGGTGGGAGGGAGGGGGGGGAGTTGGGGCGCCCGGCGGGGGCGGCCTGCGGCGGAAGCGGGCGGCGCGGCGGTGCGCTCCCCTTCCACCGCCCCGCATCCCCCGGGTTGGGGGGGGTGGGGGTGGGTAGGGGGTGTCGGGAAGCGGCGGGAGGTGAGGGGGATGGGGGGAGGAGGACGGGGACACGACGACGACACGACGTCGCGGATCCCCGCCCCGGCCGCCGCCGTTTTGTGAATAAGAGGGCGGCCGCCGCCGCCGTCACATGACGCCGCATTCATAAACCCGGTCACCGGCGGCCTCCCCATTCACCGCCACCCCCTCCCCGCCGCGGGGGGAGCTGCTGCACCCCCGCACACACACCCCCCTACACACCCCATTCCCGCGCAGGCACCCCTGCTCGGGGACGCTGCCCCCCCAAACCAACCCCCCGGGGGAGGCTGCACCGAGGCTTCCAAAATGCCCGACGGTGCTCTTTGCCCTTCTTGAAAACCAGCCCTCCCCCGAAATCAGACCCAGGAGGAACTCGGGCGGCGTTACAGGAAAGGCTGTTACAAGCCCAAACGTTGTTCCTGGCTATCTCTTTTCTGGGCTTTGACAGTCGAGAGCCATGACTCACTGGCGTGCAGCGCTGGTGCCGTGCCAAGCGCCATAGGATGTGCCGCGCTTTAAAATGACTGCTCACGGGGCTCGGAAAGCGCCGCCGGAATTGGGCAACTTTTTCGGCTCGGTTCTGGAGTCTGAAGAGAAAAAAAAATTTGAAAAAAAAAAAAAAAACCCTGATGAGCAGCATGCACCTTCATAGCGTCAGACGGATTTTTAGGGCTGTTTATTGGAGAAACGTGAGC
Organism: Porphyrio hochstetteri; assembly: GCA_020800305.1. Classification (NCBI taxonomy): domain Eukaryota; kingdom Metazoa; phylum Chordata; class Aves; order Gruiformes; family Rallidae; genus Porphyrio; species Porphyrio hochstetteri. The sequence goes on from CM036907.1 coordinate 46,385,239, forward strand.
GGCGAAGGAAATGGCTCCTGCCTGCGATGTGCGTGTTACAGGGAATTGTTATTTTGGCACCTCTTAATGAAGGGACTGTAAATATGCATTTATATCTAGCTTCTAAAATCGGGGCTGTTTTGAAGTCGGTTATGGTTCTTCCCGCCCCTCCCTCCCCCCACAAAAGCCCCCAAGTTGCATTTTTGTTGCGTGGATTGCCATGACCTAGTAGGCTAGAAAAATGTGGCCAACTCATTTCGAATAAAAGCCCTCTGGTTCTCAGTTTGGGGTTTGTTTTGGGGTTTTTTTTTTTTGTTTCGTTTCTCAAATTGGAGAAGAGGAGGAGAGGTGGGTCTGTGTCTCTGGGCTCACTAGCACAGGGGCAAACCTTCATCCGCTGCATCTGGTTAAGCTGGTGCTCTCCAACCCCCATCTCGCTGGCAGGCATTGCTCTGAACATGTTTTCTTGCAGGGCTCGGTGTGGAGGTGAGCATCAGTGTAAAACAGCGAGTGCTTGGCTCTGATGGTTGGGGTTGGTTGGTTTGTTTTTTGGGTTTTTTCCTTAATTGGAGGCTGCAGTTTGTTTTGGAGCAAATTCTTCCACGTGCCGCTGCGCTGCCATGGCAAGGGAAGCTTTGGCAGATGGGCTTTTGGGTGGACTCTCGGGTCCACCACCTCTCCTGGGGTCAACCCAGCAATGCTGTGCTTCAGTCCTTGGGAGATGGAGAGTGCTGGTGGCCCCGAGGAGCTGGTACCCAACCCGCTTTGCAGCCCAGCATTGGTTGGATGTGTTGGTTTTCAGTGCAAATGATGTGACGTGATCCTTACCCCAGTGCACATCCCAAATGTGTTTTGGGGGCTGCAGTTGGGCTTGTCGCAGTTTAGCCCGGGCCTTCGCCTTGCAGGGCACAGCAAGGTGGTTTAGGTAAGCCATGGTTTCCTCCGTAAGCTCCTCGCTTCCATCCAGCCTTGCATTGATTGATAGCGTCGCTGAGGCCGGTGACTCATGGGTTGTTTTTCATTTCGGTGGTGGGTGAAGTGATTTAAGGGGTTTTTTTTTTGTTTGTTTTGTTTTCAACATATATGGTGTTAAAAGAAATAAGGACAGGCTCTCCTGATAAGTTTTCTCAAGCTGTCAGAACAATGGTAGTATAGCGTGCTATTTGCCCTAGATATCTGGCTTTAATTTGCATAGCTATTCTCATTTCACTGAGTGCACTGTGAGCAAATGTTAACAGCCAGATCACCAAAAATAAAAAAGGACCAGTGTCAGGATGCTTTTTAAAATAACTCTCTTCAACTGAATGATGGGGGTGTTTGTTTCCTGCCCTCCCCCCCCCCCCCCCCCGCATTTTTGGCTTTTTTAAAATTCTTTGAGTGCCGCTCGATAGCGGTTTGAGTTTTGAAACGATTTATAAAAACCGAGGAGGGAGAAAATAGTGCTCAGGATGCTGGAAACTCATTGGTCCCTTCGTGACTGCACCATTTCAGATCGATACTTAGAGGTCAATTTGTCATTGCAAAGTGAGCGTCTCTTTCTGCATCTCAGCCTTTAGTTCTGCGTCCCTCCTTCCCCCCGCCCCATCACCGCTCCGTTTCCTCTCGGAGGGCAATGGGCGGGGGGGGGTGGTGGTGGGGGTGTGGAGCTCCCGGTAACAAGACAGTGGCACGAAGCTGCAGTGCTGAGCCAAAGTGAGAGATTTTCAGGCAGCGCTGCCTGCACCCGGGAAGAGGGGCAGCTCCCTGCCCACTGCTAGCGGTGACCTGCTCCGCAGCCGACAGCTCCCGGGTGGGCTGCTGGCTCCTTTCCACTCATAAGTAGGAGGATGGAGCCGAACCCTTAAAGCGATTCGGTTACGCCCGGAGGCTGCCGCCTGCTTGTTCCGATGCAGGGTTCCAAGAAAGTCACAGGAAGTAATTAAATGGAAAAGGTCAGAGAACGAGGAAGTGTTGGTTCGCAGCCTTTCGCTGCTTGGGTTGGAGCTGCAACGCCCTGCCCGAGCCAGGCAGACTTCATCCCAGGGGCGTCCCAGCTGCTCAGCCAACGCGTGCTTGATTTATTCCAGCGAGCCTCGAGCGTGCATGCCAAGTGCTTGCAAGTGGGACCGGTCCCCCGGAGGTTTTTAACAAGCTGGGTTAAGTGGGATACGTCTCGGGTGGTGCAGGGAGTTGCTGTGGTGTCATGTGGGATGGCAAAATGTGGCAAGAGAGCATGCTGATGCTTCGGGGCGATGTATTTTTTCCTGTTCCAGGGAAAGGAAAATTAAATTTGACTCAACCCTTGTTTGTCCTTTCACTTGTCCCACAATCTTGCTTCTCCATCACTGAGCAGGGACGGACGGTGCAACCAACAGCACTTGCTCTGAATACTGAGTCTAGCAGTGTTGAAGTTTGCCCTTTGCACTGAAAAAATGATCCCCCCCCCCTTTCATTTTTTCCACACTTCTTTGCCCAATACTGATGACTTCTCTGTAGCTGTCATAAGCGTCTCATTCAGCCAACTTTCTTTTTCCTGTTGCAAGCTTAAGCTTGGGGAGAAAGGCACAGGACACACTGTATGTCATGACATTATTGCTCGCAAATAGGACAGGAAATGAAGGATTGCCAAAATATAACTGTTTATTTCTTGGCCTGAAAACATGCCTGTTTAAAATACGACATGTAAGTGGCTGCTTTGTTCGGTTACTGGGAGAAGTTGCTGTTTATGAGGGAATAGGAGTTCACCCTTTCTACTTGGATATGGCTTGGAAAGGAGCGGTGGGCGTAGATGGATGCAGGGGGTGTTTGGCTGGACAACTGGACAGCAGACCAGTGGGAAGAGGGTTGCCACGAGCAGGAGGGAGCCAGGCTTGAATTTCTCTCCACATTAGTCCACGCTATGGCTGCAGGCACCCCTTGGCTAACCCTGATCCTCTATTGAAGAGGAGAAACGTGAGCAACCTGCCTTCGGGCCAGAAAGTAAGGGGTGTTTTTTTTCCCTGATGAGGCTCCCCTCAGCAAGAAACGTGGTGGGATGATGTTCAAGCGTGGCGCGGATGCCACATCAGCAATGGGATCGTCTTCAACCTGTTTTTGCAGCCTGTTTTTTATCTTGCTGGGGCGCACCTCGAGCGTGGGTTAAAAGGTAGGCTTTATCTGCTCGTTTTAATTAAATCCCGAGGCTGCAAACAAAAGTACATTGTGTGGTGAGGCTTGCTCTTAACATGGACTTGGTTCGCTGGTAGCTGGATTTAAACCACAAAATCGTTTCCTGTCGGCCACCAAACTGCAGGGAAGTGCTGGTAATTGTACTCCTTTTTCTGGACCAGGCTGGAAAAGAGGAGCTGAGGACCAAGAGACAACTTAACGATTGGTTTCAATCCCTCTTTTTGCTTTCTTAGGCATTCTGGCAGGCTTGAGGAATGGTTAAATTCATTTCCCTTCCCTCCAGCAGAATAAGAATAAACCATCCTTCAAAGATATTAAACCTGGGAGAGAAGTACTTGTTAAGTTTGGGTACCAAAACAGTGCAGGTGGGCAACCTCATCCCATCATAGGAAGGATTGCATGTTGATCCAGCTTGTTGAATGGCAGCGCCCTGTTACCACAGAAGTTGAGATCTTGTGGCTCATTGGCAGGGGTGTGCCTCTTGCTTTCTTTGATGTTAGGACCAGCTTTAGGAACTTTAGGACCAGCTTTAGGACTGTGCTGTAGGAACTGCCACCTTCAACAAATTCAGTAAAAAAAATGTGTTTTGTTTTTCCTTCCCTTCCACCCACCCCTTTTTTAAGAGAAGAGGGTAATCCTTCTTGCAGGAGATGTACAGGGTTGGAGAGGATGTAGAAGATCAGTAAAACTAAAAGTACAGCTCTGGAGACGGTGCATTTGGTACATACCCTGTTTGCTAAGGGGAGCATTGGGGTTTTGGAGGACTCACACTTCTGAAGCAATGTATAAATTTAAAAAGAAAGACAATTAAAAAGGTCAGTTGGCTAAAAAGGCACAGATAGACTGTGGAGTTGATTGACAGCAGATGTCAGCCGCAGTGGTCCCTGCTTCTGTGGACTACCAAAAGCAAGTGAGAAGCTGTTGTCACATACATCCTGGCAGCTGTAAGAGAGATCTTCTCCAAGCCTGTATCAAAGCAGAGCAGTGCAGCATCTCAGCACCTTGCACTGACCCTTTCTTTCCACCTTAGCGTGGATCAACTCAAATGGTGGTTTCTAATGCTTTTTTTGTTGTTGTTTTGTTTCTTACCTATTGGTTTCCTGCCAAGATTTTGTGCGTCTTCTTTTCCTTCCTTCCCTTTTCCTTGCCCACATCCACCCCCTTCCCTTGTCAAATTTCCTTTAATCATTTCTTTTTCTGGTGCTTGCTCAGTACTGAAAACCTGATACTCTGAAGCTACAGAGAAATGCAGCTGGGCTATGCCAGCAGCCTTCTTGATGCCTGCCCATTGTGCCTAACACTCACCTTTGGTTTGGCATCAGCTTTTCAAAGCAAAAGTTGGGTTTGCCCATGTAGTTCCTCACACCTTGTTTCCTTGCATGACAAGGCTGGCCTGGCCGTCTGCTGGTCCTCTCATCTCAGTGAGTCAAGGGTGGAAATGGAGCTGAGGTGAACCCTGCTGATGCAGTAAGAGTAGTGTTTTGGGCATTGCTTTGCTGTGCTCCTGCCCACTGGTGCAGTTGTTTTGGAGAGTTTTACCATGTCATTGTGGCCAACAGAGTTAATACCCCCAAATACAGCGATGCTCCTTGCCTCAATTCCTGCTGCAGCTCAATGCCAAACAAATGTTGGGTGGTCAGAGGAAGGTCATCTCCTGATGTCCAGGAGGATGTATTCACTCTGTCTTATCGCTGTCCCTCATCCAACAAAGTATCTTGTGGTTCCTCCCTGCCCTGCACCCATCATGCCCAGGGAAGCAGGCTTACCCAGCAGCAGCTGGATGGCTCTTGAGCACAGGAGGCTTAGTCTTGCCTCTGAGGCTGGAGCAGCTCTCCACATGGAGCTGATGTGGGGCTGTTCCCTCCTTCCGCTGGGTTTCTGCTGTTTTCCTGCCCACTTTGTCTGTTTCGTTTCTTGTTCTTTGCTTTCATTTCCTTTCCCCTGCACTCTTGAGTTTTTGGTTTCTTCTTCTCCCCCCAGCCACTTCTTCTCATACCGTTCCTGCCTGGATGCAAGATTTCTGCCATCAACATGTCTCCTGCTTGCAAACCAAACTCTCTGGTGATACTTTCTCCATAGCATCAGGGGAAGGTGGTCTTCCATCATGTGTACCTTATGTAGGTAGGCACTGGAGCAAAACTATCGATTTCCTGCAGTAGAAGCTTCACCTTAGAAGTAAACTGTTTTATCCAAAGCAGCATTACAAAGTCTGCTCTCAAGGCTGCTAAAGCCCTTTCTGCTGGCAGGTTTTACCTGTTGCAGTAGGTCTAAGTGAGATTTAACCCAAATTACTATTTTTGTCTCTGGTCTGCTCGTTCTTAGGCTTTTTGAATAACTTTCTTCTTCATCTTTCGCAGCTCAAGGACTGTGTTTTGGGTTGGCGGTTGGGGTTTTCCCCCCTCCCCTTTGTTCTCAACTGTAATCAGAGGAGAGATCTTGATCTGTCTCAGCTGAGCCCTACAGCTGATGGTGATTCCAGCTAGGAAGGAAACTTCTTGCCGACAGGCATGGGGAGGAGGTCTTGCAGAGCTCTCTAACAGAATTACCTGACTTCTCCATCTATGATGTCTTCAAAAGTGAGATTATGGATTTGCCCACCACCCCCAAGAGCTTGGACTTTGACATGAAGTCTACTGTGGTGGTGGAGCTTCTTCCTTGCTAGCTAGTGCTTTTTGTCTGAGGTACTACAGAATCTAGGCAAGATGCAAGCCAGAAATGAACTGCCTAAACAATTAAAAAGACTGCTGTTTGCACATGTGTAAAGTAAAGGCCTTTCTAAAGTAACATTAGGACTTGTTACCCATGCACATCTCTCTCCAGGAACAAAACGTGTTTCTCTCATTGAGAGCAGCCGCTTTCCCCCTGGTTTTTTGGGGGGTTTTTTAACTGGAAAAGTTGAGTTGGTCACTGTTACACCTCTGCTGTTGCTTTTTGTGAGACTTGCATTGATAGTGTTGGTAGATGTGTTGTAAAACCTGATAGTGTCTTTTGATCTAGGGTATGGGGAAACATGTGTCTCTGCTTGTAAGGACCTGTGCTGCTGTGCAAGGACAGGAGCGTGTTCTGCACATGCACTCAAGTACCAAGGAGGTCTGGAAACGCTTAGATTAGTTTTTTAATTGCATTATATATACGTCCTGTTTGGATAGTCTCATTACTTATAGGGGGTTTTTTTGCTAGTTAAAAGTGGGTCTGAAGCCTAGGCAGCTTCCCTCCCTGCACTGTACATTAGAGCTTTTCAGCGTTGCTTCCCTGCTCGGTGTGTGCAGTTAGGAGAAAGATTAGTTTCCTTTGTAATAGCTGAAACATGCCAGAGGTGTTTGCACAGCAGTCAGGAGTTTCAAAACTCTGTGGGAAATCACAAAGCTTCTTCCCTAAACACTGGAGCCTGTTGCAGCACCACGGTCTCGCTTATCAGCTCCTTCCTCATCCTCCCCTTGCCTGTGGAAAGATGTTGTTTCTTAAACGATGTGATTTTACAGCAGTTAAGTCCGTGCTTGGGATTAGTTGATGCCACTAGCAGCAATTAGCATCTGAGCTAAAGCACATCTGGGTGACTTTTTAATTATTATTTTGCTGTGTCTCTAGACCATTTATGCTTTTTGCTTATGAATTCACATGCTGGTGGTGGAAAGCATTTTTTAAGGGGATGGGGGAACCTGAGGGGAAAGAAAGTTCTCTTAGAGCCTTGTTTATGTGTCTTTATAGGTGTGGGGGCAATGCTCGTTCTTCTGCAACCGAGATCCCTCCTCGCCTGTAGCACCTTCAGCAGGTCCCCACGGTGAGGGGGCCGTTGCCCGAAAAGGAGCTCAGCTCTCCTCCGCTCGCTGCATTTCTTCCGCTGACATGTCCAAACACTCCCGTCTGGGGTGTTTTAAGTGCTTGGAAGGCAGGCTGGCTGTTTGCCTGGTTTTAGGAGTGGAAAGGTATGCCCCCAAGCTGATACAAGGTTACTAACGCTTCAAGTTGCGGCATATAAGGGAGAGTGTGCTCTGCCTCCAGTTGAGACGAAATGAGGCAAAGGGAGTGTGTGTGGATAGAATGGCTGGGTTCATGCCCCGGTAGGGAGCAACAGCTCAAGTGCTTCATCACATGCATCCTTCCCCCCCCTGCAGCCCATCACCCCATCTCTTGGCTAAGGCAGCAGGAGGGTACCACCGGGATGGTGGTTTGTGGGGTCTTTGCAAGATCTGAGAGCTGAAAAAAGAAAAAGCATCCAGGTGTTAATACTGGAGAGCTAGGGGTTGGGTGCTTTTATTTTCCAGGAATCAAAGGGATGCCATAACGAGCTGCTGGAAGGCAGCAGCGGAGCTGGTGAGTAGACTTGGCCGCTGCAGCAGGGCTGGGTCTGGGGTTGCAGGTTATTTACAAACAGTCTGGCTCTTAAAAATTACATCGAGATCAGAAAGTATCACCCGAACTAATTCAAAGCATGCTCCGAGTTTTTCCAGCTGTTTAACTTTGGGTTTGTTCGATAGCACAGTTCGTTTAGCCCTTGGACCTTTCCATCTCTACTGTCTGTACTGCAGGGGTGGGAGTGCAGGGACAGAAGTCCGGCGGCACAATGGGGAGCCAAGTGTCTTTTATTTTGCCTTAGATGCCGAATGAGATGGGTCCTCGCAGTGTTGGCAATCTGAGCGATGCACCTTCCTCTGCTGCCAGGTTGGCTCTTGAAGAGCTGTGTGGGAGAGCACACTGCTGAAAGTGGGGGCTAGACCTGCCTTATACCATCTTCTCCACAGTTTTGGCAATAGAGCTGCCTTATTTGATTATGTTTCCTAAAATTCAAGGTGCACAATTCCTTAGTACTGATTTTTTTTTTTTAATTATTTCATTTTTATTTTTTTAGCTGCTGTTAAAACCCCCCAGTGCCTTGGTGGGGATGGAGAGCCAGGGTCCAGCCATCCCTGTTAGACCCCAGCGTAAATCCCTGTATTTCAGAGCTCATTACACTCCATGTTTTTAAAGCATGTGAGTATAAATTACAGTAAAGCCACTGATATTTCGGCAGGGCACACTTGTGCTTTTTTTTTTTTTTAAATACTGGTGAAATTACTGCAAAAAACTTTATCGTTGGAGATTTACAGCACTGCCAACATAATTCATCCTCAACGGAAACTTGGCATGGGAGGTGTTAAGCTGGTTGCAGCCTGTCGTTGCTTTACATGTTGTTACTGGATGTGTACAGTTGGGTGGATGTGCAGATAGAAAGGTTAGGAAATGTTAGAGGGGTTTGTAAAATTATGATTCCAATGCTTGTGTTGCTTGAATGACCTTGTGTTTTTAAAAAGGCATCTGATGTTTAGTTGAACTAGGGGAAAAACGTACTGCAGAGCTTGTTTTCTGTGTTTCAAAACAAGAATAAAAGATTGCAGTACAACTAAACCACTAGAGCTGCTTAAGAGAAAAATTTCCTGTTTTATTTTTTGGGACTTGATTGGTGGGGCTGTTTTTTCCTACCAGTATTTAGCATTTGGGTATACTGCATAAGAGCCTGAATGTGGGGTGGCTGGAAAAGTTACTAAACAATGCTGAAGATGAGCTTCTGCTTGTTGTCCAAAGGAAATGTAGAGAGTTAACTAGCTTGTTTAAAAACAATAAATTAAAAAATAAAGGAGGAGTGATAGGAGAGGGGGAGAAAGGGGACTAAATGCATTTTTGAAGACCCAAACAATTTTGTGTGTTATAGTCCCAGGTAACTTGCATTATTTTCCGGGGAAGAACACACATCAAGAAGAGCTGTGACTTTCCTATTTTATGCACTGTAGTGACTTGGAGCTTGGTCCTGCTGAGCTGCAGGATATACAGCCTCTGTGCTGCTGAGGCCCTGGGTATAAATGTTGTGGACAGGCAGTCTGGTGTGGAGAGGAGCTGGAGGATCTAGAGGTGTACGGAGAGCACGGTCTCACAAATGCACTCAGGAAGTTCTAGAAATACCCTTTATAAACACTGCATCCTACAGGAAGAACCTTAGAGCCCAAATAAACCGTTTCCCCCTATGCCTATGTATATATAAACTCTACTGGTTTGGAAGATCTTATCGGGTCAGTGATGTGCCTTTTTACAGTAGTTTCTGAAACAAGTTCTGTGATAAATACCAACTTCTTTCCTTGCTGAGCTGTTTGTCAGGTCTGACTGTGCTTTTATCATTCATTCAAAAGTCTGTGCCTCCCTTGCCCTCACCCAGAAGTCCTAAACCTTCCCAGGTCAGTGTGCCTGGGTAAGTAACCATGTTTGGTTAAAATCCTTCCAGACATGGAGTGGTGTGGCTTGGTGTGGATGGGCAGAGGCAGGAGGAGGGTGGGGGTTTTATCCATTTGACTTGATGTGTGCATGTGGGGGTCCTTCCGCCACCTAGGAGTTGTGCTTACATGTGTGTGGTGCACTTAGAAATTATTACAGGCAGCAGATAAAGGGGAGGCAGAAATCAGTCTTATTTTAATGCCTTGGATTGAACTAGAATTGAAGAATTTATCGGTTCTGGGATCGTTCTGGCCATGTTGCATGATGTTGGGCTGGATGGTGTTAAAATAGGTGTGCTTGCAGTACAATGACGTTTTTACCCAACTTCTCTCCTGTGTTTGCACATTAAAAAAATCTCCTTGCATCTCTCCCAGCTTTATTAGTAGGTCACAGAAATGCCTGTGGACCCAGAGGCCAGGATCTAGCCGGGGTCTCCCAGTTTTTGGATATGGAGGTGGTTGTGGCTGTTGACCCTCAGCCATGCCGATCCTCCCCCAGTGAGTGGCTAAGAAGCCTTTTGAAATCACAGCCTACGAATGAAAAAAAAGTTACAGCTTAATGAGGTTTGCCCCAGCCATTCATTTGTTTTGGTTCTGCATGTACGCCTTTAAACCAGATTCCTGAAATAAATTTCCAGGGTGTGCAGAAAAGTGTCGTCCATCCCCCCTCTCCCAACAACAAAGACAACTCTTCCCTAAATTTAACAGCCACGTGGACTATTTCAGAAATGGTGATCGTGAAGATCCATAGATTGAAACACAAAAAGCCCCTTCTGAGGCATTTTTGGGGGGAGGTTGGGGGAGCTGGCTGCTGAGCGCTGAAATGCTGTTGTGGTTAGTGCCTCTGCACACACGTTTTTCCGTGCTTTCTTGTTCAGGAGAGCTCATGGTGAAGTGTAAACTGGGCTAATTTGTTGATATCATTTGCTGTTCTGTACAGAAGTAATGAAAAAGCCTTTCTAGCAGCTTTGTTGCTGGTGGGGGTGTTTGGGTGGTTTGTTAGTTGGCTGTTTCGGGGTTGTTTTTTTTTTTCCTCCTTCCCTTTACTCTATCTCTAAGGAAGCATGGGCTACCTTTATCAGAGTATTGGTGGAATAGCTTCCCCAACCTTTCATAAGGTCGAATAAAAAAAACAAACACCCCTCCTTATGGGAAGGAAGGGATGGAGAAAGAAGGCTGTTTGTGTACACTTTCCCATTCATGTTTTGAAAAGAAAATATATAAACTTGTGGAGTTGTCACAGTAACTCATGTGATTAAAGGAGCTGAGAGTCAGAAGCTTAATTTGGCTTCTCAGTGCTGAAAGGGGAGTGAGCAGGAGAGCACTTGCAGCTTGGTTCTGCATCTGTTGGGCAAAATGCACTCCAAATTCTGTAGTGATTTAAGCAATAAAATCACAGGGTGCTTTTGCAAATCACTTCTCTTTGGGTTACAGTGGTGTCTAAGGCTCATGTGTTGTCTTGGGATGAGATGGTACAGAGGAAAATGTCTCCTGTGTTCCAGCAGTTAAATGTTGAGATTTCAGTAAAACGCATACCCTCTGTGTAAGCTTTGTATCAAGAAAAAAAATAGTTAAATGGTACTAGACTCTACCTCTTCTGCTTCCTCACTGCTGCAGGGTTAGGAGAAACAGTTTTTCACAAGGGCTTTTGGTTGTGGTTTGCATGAGTCTCGTACCCTACTGCAAGTAGTCCTTCCCTGTACGTGTCTTAAGAAGGAAAAAGTTGCTCTGATTTCTGTGTTTGTGGTATGAGTGGTAGAAGTGGGACTAGAAATGAGCAATCCCAGTTGGACTTTCTCAAGATGATCATCCACCTTGGGTCATTGGTGTCAAGCCCAGGCTACCTACTTGTGCTATAGACACAAGTCCAGCAGAAAAGCAACCCCTGCCCTGTAAGCGAGGGTGGAAAAACATAGATGCTTTGCCATGAGCTTCTGGATCTGTTTTATCTGATGGGTCATCAGTGGAACAGTAGGAGACAATATATAATGTATGTTATTTGTTGCAGTTAATGCTGTAAAGGACTCATTCCGTAGACTGCCAGGGGTCTAGCTGAGAGCTGCTGCTCGAGGTTGCAGGGAACGTGCTTGTGCCTGGAAGAGGTTGCATCTTCAGATGGTTAGTTAACTGCCCTTCAGCTTTGAACTGAGCATCAGAGATCTTTCACATCCTCTCTCATCTTCTTATGAAAGTGACAGTCCAAATATTAGGATGCATTAAAAAATCCTTGGTAAATCGCTAATGTCACATTTGAGTGCAGTTAGTACTGGGGTTTTTGTAGTGTGTGTGGAAGTTAACATCCCTGTGTGTAAACGCGAGGTGGTGGGGGAGAGAAGGGAAGGATGGGGTGGCAGAGGAATTTGTGAACTTAATTGGCAGTGGGTCAGCAGAAAACGTATTAATGGGTTTTGTACTGTTTCTTGCCAGTTTGTGGTTCTGTAAGCTATCATGACGTGATCCTGGATAGGTGAAGGTGGTGACTGTTTTTCTTTGATCAGTGGAAGTGAGCCTTCATGGTGTTTGCAGACAGTGACTTTCAGTGTCAGATGGTGTGTGTCTTCCTTGGCTTATTGTCTGGATGTGTGTTTCCTGTCAGGTACAGAGCACCTGGCTTGTTTCCTTACCCGTTAAGCCTAGAACCATGTCTAAGTTTCTGTCTTCTGGCAGGATCCAGATGCTCAGCAACATGGCAGCGTAGCTGGGGACCTGCTGTGGGCTTCAACCCAACGACTAGCTCAGGCTCACCCTCAGTGCCTTGTGCTCTTGGCGTGACCCAGATGTGCAGCTTGGGGTGACTCCAGAGGTATGACAGCAGCAGTTGGATGCATTTGCTTGGCAGTGCTGACTTGCTATGATGCTTGCAGAGGAAAACCTGATTCTCCTTTCTTCCCTGAAGCAATTCTCCTTTCTTCCCTGAAGTGGTGAAGAGCAGGAGGTCACGCTGAGTGACTGTTTGCAAAGTAGCCTGAGTGGGACGCTTTGGGGTTCGCAAGCTCTTTAATTGAAAGAGGCTCCCAACAGCTAATGCGCAACCGCTCTTCTAGCTTAAGCTGTTGTTCCTTAGGTGGAAGGAATCAATGCTCGGCCCCTTTCCTCTGCTTCTGCATCTGACTTCTGTCAGCGAGAAACCTCTGCTGATCCCTGAACTGTGTAAAACCGGTTAAGCACCTGGTTTGGGCATCACCTGCCATATAATTCTTTAAGAGGATTTAGAAACTCCCTTGATAGCAAAGGTAAATTTTTAAAACCAAGAGAAAACTCAAGATGGGAGAGAAGGCAAATGTGGCTCATTGGGAGGTGCTCCATTGCAGGGAACCCGAGTGCTGCTGTGCAAGAGTTTCTTTGCTTAATTGAGTAAAAGAAGTTGAAAGGTTTGTGCATGTTTTTGCTATCTTATATTTAACTTCTTATGAAAACTGTAGCCTTTAAATACGGGGAAGGAAATACCAAAGAAGCTAAAAACCCAGTCTCCATACTCACTTTATTTTGGAACATCGTGAATAAAGGAATATCTCTATTTTGCAGAAATGTGGCTTTGTCATTTATGTGATCTACTTAAAATGCTAAATATTCTAACCTCTTCTGTGCTTAAGGAAGATATTTGCTGTATGTGGTAACTTAGCTCTGCAGGTTAGCCTTCATTTTGTCAAGAGTGCCTTGTTCTAAATAAAGGTCAGAAGGTGGTTAGTTAGTGTCCTCCCACCGATCAGATGTCTGCAGGAAGAAGTGGGAAAATGTCTCTGAGGTTTGGTCTTTGTGGGTTTTTGTGCAAAAAGACACAACAACCTGGCAAGGGGGGATATGTAAGTTTGCAAGAAACCTGTTGAAGAAAGTATTTCCTGCATGTTTGGAGCCAGAGAGTTAACTTGGAGATGTAGTCTCCTGCCTGAGCACAGCCAACAGCCTCTGTGAGGCACTACCTTTGACAGCGGTTCAAGGATAGGTTCGCAGTAGGCTCCTTCAGCGTGTCAGTGCACACATGCCTTGGTAGCTTTCAGGGTTGTGCAGGCTTTCTCCCCGTGTTGTGTAGCTTGGCTTAGATAGTATCGGGCTGTAGCTCTAGTTTTGTGAATGATTTTTGCCTTGTAGTGCTCCTCTGCATTATAGATAATGCGTATGTTAGTCTGCCTGTACCAGAGAGCAGAATGGTTGCAGAGTAGATCCTGATTTTATTTTATTCCCTCAGCTAGGCAGCGTGCTGAACATGTTCTTCGTTTTGGCTAAAATTAAACCTTCTCCCCACCCCAAGTTGTTCTCCCACCCTTAGACTTCCACGACGTGAAGCATGAGAGACATGCAGAGGACACCAATAGGTTGGCATGATGTTTCAATTAACTATTAAATTCTTGAGCCTAGGATATGACCTAATTAAGCTTGAAGAGCATGCTTGCCCCAGGTGAACAGAAAGCCTGCCTGAACAAGCACTGGGGCACCGAGCAAAAATTACTCCATATCAAAGAAGAAACTTTGAGTGCTGCAGATCTAAGTGGCAGCCTGTGGATGCGGCTGTGGCCCTGCCAGCTGTTAGCAGGTTAAAGCTGTTAAATTCTGCTGCTTGGAAATGGCGTGGGCACGGCGGGGCTCGGCAGAGCTGTCCCCTGCCCCTTCCACAGCAGCGTTTCAGGAAAGCAAGTGAGGAGCCACTTTGAGCCTGCAATGCCGCTTGTTTGGCAGAGGATCACGAGGAAGTTCCGAGTGCTGTCCAGGAGCAGGATTTTTGGAATAGTCCCCGTGCCATCCTTCATACTGACAACAGCTGGCCATTGTAGGCATGATGGGTGTCTGGGGTCCCTGGCACCAGACCCCAGCCTTTCCCGTTGCTACCTTGGTTGGCAGGAAAGTCCATGGACTGTGAATACTATGGAAACTTTTTAAGCTGCTTGATTTTCTTTTTAATTGTTATTTCATATTTTATTTCTGGTCTCACTGGCATGCGCCTCTGACTTGCTGAAATGCCCATGGACCTCAAACACTGGTTGATTTAATGGAAATGAAAAACGCCCTGTGCAGCCAGGGCTGTGGAAAGCCAAGAAGCCATGAGATGCCCCAGAAGAGATGTCTGACACTTGGAGCATCAGCTGGCTTACAGCTGTCCTCCAGCACCTCATGCTCTGTTACCAAGGCTGCCAAAGCTCAGAGAGCCTCCCTGGACAAGGCACCCATCATTTTCTTCTGCTTTTTGTGTTACTTCATACTATTTTTATATGCTTAGAAGAAAGTGGCTTCTGAAAGGATCTCTTGGATATTGGTGGACTATGGAGAAAAACAGACTGTTGTATTTTGCTAATTGGCTCACACTTGATGAACTGCCTTGATGGCAGGAGTCAAAGTTTGGTGTTTTTGTTGGAAGTACTGCCCGTGATTTTGGTATCTCGTTCTTTCATCTTCATCTATAGCAAAGAAGGGTGAAGCCAGAATATCTGCACGCTGTTTCAGGATTGAAACGACACTTCTGGGTGACGTTTCAGGGTGCGAAGCACGGGGAACCTTGGCACACACTGTATGTGGGTGCAGCTTCACTGCCCCCTCAAGTACTTAATTAGTCGGAGAGCGTGAACTTTAATAGGGCTCTTGATAGAGATTTCCAAGAAGCCAGCGTGCAGGGTCTCTGCCTGTGTCTGTTGTTGTTATTCTAATTTCTGCTTGTAACTGGTAATTAAACAACTCGCATCAATACCATCAGTTAACATGAGGAGCTGAGAGACGGTCGTTTCATCACATGAAACCCTGGTACAGTAGCATGCATGGGAAGCAAAGCAAAAATCAGGAGAGATTAACAGTTGGGGTACTTGGATGTGCAGCAATTTGGCAGGATTTTCGTGTAAGTAATCTTTTGAGAAGGGAATGTGAATTGGCACGAGGCAGGTGCCCACTGGCTAGCCTGGCTGGCTCGGGTGGGTTTTTGAGCACAGACCTTTGCTTATCCATTGTCATCGAGGAGTGTATCAATGCACTCTGTGGCACTGGAGCAGTGTTGGCATTTCTCTAGACAGGAATAACTTGGGTGAAGTGAAATTTTAAGGTGTTCTGGAGTCCTAACATTGTTTCTCTGATTTTACTGCAGTTTAATTGACCATGCTGCTGTTGCCATAGGTCGTTGTCCTGGTTGACATGCACAAAATCAGAAAACCTGTGGCTTGGTATAGTCTGTGTCACACAAACAGCAGATGTTTAGTATTAGATACAATATTGAGATACATAAATATCTATTCAAATGTGCCATACAGTAAGCACACAAATAACATCTAGTTCTTCAGTGCACTTGTGGCAGAGGCCAAACCCAAGTGGACAGCTAGGTTGATAGTACTGCACTGGATTATTTCTTATTAATGTAGGTCATTGTCCTCCATAGTTAACTAACATCTGCTAACTATTTTGGAAACTTAATTATATTTCCTAAGCAATGAATGCTTCAAAGGGATCACTTCCAGTGGACAAAAATAATTCAGTAGTATACAGTACTGAAGAGCAAAATGACAGTAACATTTCGGAAACATAAATACTTAAATAATTTCTTTTTCGGTTTTAAGTTAAACTCCCTTTCTGTAGTTACAGCTGGGAACTCCACAGAGAAGCGTGAGCCTAATTCAGTTCTTAGAGTGGCGTTCAGTAGATCTCTGTTGCATTGGTTGCAGTAGGAATGATCTGGATTTTGTGCAAGCTTTTGCAAGAATGAGGTGGAGAAGTCACTTCAGAAAGTTCCTGAACCAGGATAAATTGATGTGGTGTCACTGTCCTCTACTCTCCCCACCTCCTTTGATAGCAGAAGACCCCTGGGCAGTGCTGTGCTTCAGCCTGACTAACCTAATTAAGACGGCTTATGTATAAGACGTGACGTGAGTCTGAGGGCTCCTTGCATTGCCACCATAGGCTAGTGTGGGGTGCTTGAGATGGAAGAAAAGGTTAATGCCTCCAGACAAGGTGGTTGTGTCTGCTCAGCTTAAGTGACTTGTGGTGGTCCAAAAATAGCTGTGTCACCAGGTCGCAGCAGAAGTGGTGGTTGGCTTCAGCACATCCCTTCTGCCTCCTTGGAGGGGCTGTCATTCATGGCAGTGGTAGCTTTATGTTCGCCAGAACAAAAACCAAGGTGGGAGAGTCCAGAACAGCTTTTCTTGATAGTTTCTGTTTGTGGCAAAACACGTCCAACAAGTAATATGGAATATTACAGTAAATTTGGCAAAACACGTTCCTGGAAGTATATATGCCTTTGTCCTCTGGCTGGGTGGCCGGTGGGGGTGGGAAATGCAGCAATAGGAGAACTTGATTTATGGGTATCACCTACAGAACATTGTCTGCTCAGGGACAAGCCTTTCTGTGACTAGTGATGACTTTAAACGAGGTGAAAACTGACTAACAATGTTGGCTAGGGAGGCAGCTATTCTGTAAGGTGCAGGATGGGCTCCCTGGGTTGCTAGCTCTGGGGACCTGAGTGAGGAAACTCTAGGCAGCTGCTTTTGTATAGAGAATAGTGTGATCTGCAGATGGAGGCTTTTGCTGGTATCTTAGGCTTCAGAAAAACAAATATTCCCTCAAAATAACATAAAAAAAATAAACTTCCACTTCTTCCTGTTTTTATAGTTTGCTTATTTCCTTAGTGTCACGGTTTTGTCTCCAGTACTGTAGATTATTAATCTTCAGAGGATCAGGACCTTCATAGAAGTATTTCCTGTACATGTTTATCTGTCTCTTTAGCAAATTAGTATCTACTTGTTCTCTTCTGAATTTTTCTGCAACTAATAGGAAACTCTCCCTCAGTAATAAGGCTTTTTGCTAGAAAAAATAGCTAGATGAATCGCTGCCAGGGGTTAAAGTACCTTTTGTATGACTTGGTTGATGGCATCCTTTAGGACATCTGCAAGTAGCCCCAAATTCCAGAGGTCTCTGTCTTTGTGTTGGTTTTGGCAAAGCATTGCTTCAGCTGAACTTCATTTATTTGGTTCTAAGTGCATCTGGAGGTCTCCTGTTTAAGTTACCTAGATTTCTGAAGAGAGATGCTGCCACATCTAGAGCTTGTTTCAAGACAGTCATGGATTTCCACCTAATTTATTAGCAAGGTGAGTGTTGGCTGTGAGTCAGCAGACAACTGCCTGATTTCTACACCTAGCTCTTGCTTTGCCTTGTTGCAATCATAGAATCACAGACTGGTTTGGGTTGGAAGGGACCTGAAAAATCATCTAGTCCCAACCCCTGCCATGGGCAGGGACACCTCTCACTAGCCCAGCTTGCCCAAAGCCCAGTCCAGCCTGGCCTTGAGCACTGCCAGGGATGGGGCAGGCACAGCTTCTCTGGGCAGCCTGTGCCAGGGCCTCACCACCCTCACAGGGCAGAACTTCTTTATATCTAATGTAAAACTACTCTCCTTCATAGCAGGATGGAGGCAATCTTTTCAGCCACTACACTGCTAACTCTTAATCTCAGCTCAGTTTTTAAATACATGAATTAAATATGTCCATTTAAATATATTAGTCCTAAAACATGCATGCATATGTGAGGTGGATGGGGCCTCAACTCCCAAGCTCTCCATGGACTCGTTAGAGCCCAGATGCATCTGTTCAGGCTGAAGCATGGATACAATTTCTCCCTTCTACCTCCAAACCGATGGTCTGCATCATTCACACATCTCCAAGGGAGAGCAGTGGACTGGGACAAGTAGTTGGCCTTTCCCTTTGGTGTTCTGTTTTGGATGGAGCTGTCATTGACTTCATCACTGAACCCACTGAAGTTGGGTCTGTTGTACCACCTATAACTTAACGCCTGTGCTGGCACCGCCTTGGGTTTTCGCAGCATATGCTGGCTGTATCAATATCTCCATTGCATCAGTGTCTTCACCATGTTGGTGAAGATCTTCCAGGGCTGTCCCTTGGATTGGGCACCTGCCTCAGGTGCTAACATTAATAAAAAGGCGTCCTGGGCATAGAAGCAGCTTGTGGGACTTTCAAGGAATAACTTTTTGAATGCCCCTTGCAAATAGTGCTTGATCAGACTTAGAAGGGCTTGGGGTTTGGGTTTTGGTTTTGATTGGAGTTTTTTGCAGTCAACTTGACAACTTGTGATGTCCCATCATGGTGTGAATTGTTCAGTGAAGCTCATATTCAACTTGCTTTTGAGCAGCGTGTGCGTTATTTCTCTCCCTTCACACGTCAAACACCATCACTGTTTTCTCTGAACATTAATTTCCAGTGGACAGTGTGGCCTTGCAGGGCAGTCTTGGCATGTTGTGCTTCCACCACCATCTTGCCTGGGAACCAAAACATCCCTGTGGAGTGACTGTACAGAGCTACCTGTCCGTTGCATGGCTGTAGTGGAGACCTGTCTTCAGATCAAGGCTCTTCCTTCCTAAAATTCCTCCTGCTGCAAGGTATTAATGGACATAGTGGCAGAGGCAGGTAAATCCAAAGCAAGGAAGCCAGAGACTCATAACTTCATTAAAGCACCATAAGGAAAAAGAAAACCAAGTTTGTAGCTGTGGTGTCGAAGGATAAGCATGCGCCTCCTCTTGATTCTGTGTCCTTGCTAAACAGGAATTAAACCCCTAGTTAAATCTGAGGTTTAAGGGGAGGAAAAAATAAGGCATTTTGGATTGCGATAAACACTTGTGGTTCCATTATCTGCTGAGCAGTCATGGAGTGGTTGTCACACAGCTTGAGACAGTGAAAAACAAGTGGGAAGTTTGGAAAAAAAAAAAAATCAGGTTGTATCTCCTTCCTCCCTCCTAGACATTACCTTAAAAATTTACTGGAGGTGGGTAGTGTATGGTATAGGCTGAGCTTTGCTCAAAGATGAAAGGTAAATACTTTCTTCTTACATATCTGCAGCAGGAAGATGATGTCACTTTTCTTCAGCGTTCTGTTTTTTGATGTTTTTAATCAGTGTGTTGTGGCTTGTTAAATGAGTAGACTTGCATAAGCTGTTACTAGGTGTTTTCTAAGCGTAACTTTTTTTTTGGTCTTGTGGGGGCACTGATGTTCTGGTGTTCCCTGTCAAACCCAGATGATCTGAGATTGCTGATACTGAATGCTCCAAAACCCCTGACAGGAACAGGATGAGAAGCTCCTTCACTGATTGTCTTTGCTGCCAAAAGGAAAGGTCATAGGAGGCTTCAGTCACCTTCAGGCATGCTAGTAGGACTCTGGCTGTCGCTAGGCAGATGTACCCAAAACTTTACTTCTTTGGAAGGAAGTGGCATGAAACCATGAAAGTGAAGCGTGTTGAACAACTTATCGTTACCCACCAAAATGAGAATGTCAGATGACCGCAAGGTAATCCTCCATGATTGACTTCTCTGCCCTACGTCAACAGAACAGCTCTTGCCAGTGGCATATTCAGTAGGCACTTCACACTGCCCTATCTCCTAGCATTCAAAAGATCTGCCTGTTAAAAGGGAGTACAGGAAGTACAAGCCGTTAAATGCGAGTGACACTTGTGACCGGGTGAAGGATGATGGTAGGAAGGGAGCACGCAACTGCCTGCAGCTTGAGGAAGCGCTTGTTTGTTTGTGCTTCTTCCAAAGCCTTTCTGCTTCACAAGGGAAGCGGTGGCTGAGATGTAAACAGGAAAGCTGGCTGCAGGGAGGCCGAAGGCGAGGTTGGGAGATGCGCACTGTTGGCCACAGGAAGGCAAAGGTGTTGGTGAGGAATCTCCAATTGCTGTAGGACTGGGGTAATGTGAAAGCTGTGCTTTCTGATGTTGTCAAGAAAGTTAATGCTAGGGAAGCCATGTTCTATGCAGGAGGGGAAACCTGCACTGTATCATTTCTGTGCTGTGAAAGAGGCAGACTCTGAGGATGGGTACCCTAAATTAACAATAAAATTCCCGTGCTACTAAAAATCAAGGCAGTGTCTCATCAGCATTAAATGTCTTCGTTTAAGGCTATAAAGTAGCAGCTTGTTCTCAAGAGCAGTGAGAAAGAACTGGGCAAGGTATGTTTTAAGGGCAAGGTGTAATGTTTTACTAAAATGTGGAGGAAAGGCAAAGATCTTGAAAATTTGAGCTGGTCCCATCAAGTCAGCCCCTGGCAAAACAGGGAGTTTTAATAGTGGGTGCAGTCAGCATCCCCTTGAGCCTGTGAGCTTGGAGCTGGCCAACACAGTTCTATGGAAGCTTTCAGTGGATAAAGGTTATCATTCATGATGCTTGCCTCGCAGTCTGCTGTATCTTGCTGCCTTTGCAGGTGCTTTTAGCATGAAGCATTGAGTCCATTACACAAAGGCAGTGCCAGCCTTCAGGAGAGGGCAGCAAGAGCGGTTTGAAGCCAAAGAAGAAACTGGAGAAGACAAAGTGGATATATGTGGTCAGGTGTATCTATAGTTAGGCTGGCAGTATTTGCATAGGGAAAAAGTTTTATCCTGCAGAAAGGGACCACTGGTTAAAAGTTAAAAGAAGATTGAAGCTTTAAAAAAAAAAAACCCAACTTTTTTTCCTTAGGAATATTGTGAATGTGTTGTCAGTTGAGATGAGTTGTAGATAAACTGGAGTAAAGCGCCTGTTAGATGAGACCCTCTCGATTGAAGCTGGAATGAAACAACAGTTTGATTTAGGAGCAGACAGCCAAGTGAAGCTCCTCAACTCACGTTGTGAGCAGTTGGTTTTCTCAGGGGCCGGAGGTACAAATCCCTTCATGGCATTGATCCGTCTTTGCTCATAGAGGCAAGGAGCTCTTCAGGTGGGTGACTTGAAAGAGGCGTTTGAGCTCTGTCATCTGGTTGGTCCAGGAGATGCTGGTACAAGGAAAATTCAAATTCAGATGGAAACCACGAAGAGGCAGGATATCAAAAGCACTTCTCCTTTGAGCTAAGTACATAGGTGTGGAAAAACGCAGGAGGAAGTTCTCAGGGTTTTACTAGCCCTTTTTTTATCAGTTTTTTTATCAAGAAAATCACAGTTCACAGCCTGCCCTGTGATGATCGAGTCAACGTTACATGAGTGCAAAGTACAGGGTTGGATTTCCTGGGGTGTATTACAGCTGTTTGTCCAGGTATCAATTAGGAGCTATGGAGGAAGGATTTAATTAGAGGAAAAGCAAGCAAGGCTTTTCCGGCACGGAGGATCTTGGTGCATGTCATTTGTGTAACCTCTCTTCTGGTCATGGATGTTTATTTGGAGTCAAGTAAGACACTCTCAGCGGCTTTCCTTTGATCTATCTGCAGGAAAATTAAATCCACATGGCTTCCATCCAGAACCTTTCTGCATCCTGGATGGAAATACCCATCAATGCTGGGGTTGGTTTTTATTGTCGTCCAGATGTGCAGAGGTCCGTTCATCTGTGAGAATGACATGTCTGACCAAGGCCAAAGCTTTAAAACACCCAGAAAAGAAAAAGTTGTTGCAAGCTGCCTGTCACCTGAAGATGGACTTCTTAAACTTATGTATAAAGCGTTGCCTTGGTTTGCAGAGTTTGAAATGGTGAAGAAATGCTGCTTCCGACTTGCTGTACTCATTTAGCATCTCTGTGATCTGTAAGTAGGTTTTGCCTTTGCTAGGACCTGGGATAGTACTGTATGTAAATATCTGGATGTCTGCAGTAGTCCAGCTGGGACGGTGGCTCTCAGCCTGGGCCCTGAGCTGCAGAGTGGTTGCTGCTGGGCATGAATGGCAATGTGTTCCTACCATGCTGGTGGCTTGCAGCTTGGTGGGGCTGACTGGGGAGGAGGGGGTGTGGAGAGATGAGTCCTCTTGGTTTTGAATGAGATGATGTCTACAAGAGATTAAATACTGCAGTTTTCCTCCTTCCTCAGTTTTACTGCAGTACTGGAGGTACATTTGCATTGGGAAAGCAACATGCTTAATAGGTTCGTGCTTAAACTCTGGCTAAAGTCTGTATTGAGAAATGCACAAGCAGAATTGAGCTGTGCCATGGCCAGAACTTCATGGACCACTTGTCCCCCAGCAGATTCCTCGACTGCTGAAGCTCTGTTCTGCTGTACTTTCAATAGCACCTCGCTTTTGCACAGCATGGGACAGCCTTGCTCCAGTTTCATGGAAAACGGGGAAAGTGTGGTAATGGTACATTGGGAGGCACTCATCAGTGCTCCAGAATGAGAGGCGTCTCTGAAGTGTTGGACAAAGAGACTGCTTCACCTGTCCATGAAGTCTTTTGTTTGTAGATCCAAACAGTATCAGAGAAGAGCACCCTTCTTTACCCCTCACAAAGCACAGCAAGCAATGCTTAGGCAATATTGCTGCAGCAAATCTTGAATAACACGCCTCAAGTAGGTTGCCTGGTGTTCCCAATGTGGTGTTACAGATTTCAGTGTGTGCTGTACAGAACTGAGGCTGCAGGTAGCTGGAAGCCTGGGCTGTGGCAAAGTTAAGTGCTGAAGCATCTTTTGCCTCATTCACCAGCTATCAGGGCTTGGTCCTGTGTGCTGCACCAATGTCGTGCTGCAGATGTTCAGCCTGTTAATAAGACTGGCATTGATGAGGTGACTGAATTTGATTCTCCTAATCACAGTTGTTCCAGCAGCTACAGTGAAAACGGGCTCCTCTTGCTCCAGCCACAGTCAGCTCTTTGAACCGTGCTTGTAGTTGGCCAGCAAGCAGTGGAAAGCAGATCTGCTGCCTTCTTGGCTCTCCAGTCTCAATGTTTACTTTACATTTCTAAGAGCAAAACCCTGTAGTAACATGCATCCCACTGGAAACTGGGGAAAATGTTCATGTATTAGAGCAGCTCTAATCCCTCCTAGGAAACGTACACAGGCTTTGGAGGATGTGCACCAAGCTAGTAGGGATGGGTGTGCTGTGAACACTGTAGTATTTATGGGGAAAAAAGAGTAATTAAAAAAAAAAGCAGCCCAGCAGCACCAGCATCCCCAGAGCTGAGTGTTATTAGCTTAGCCTTAGGTCTAAAGAACATTTGCAAAAGCAAAAACCCAACTGGTGACTGAATTGAAGCTCACAACTATCCAGTGACTTGATAACCACATCCTTTGGGAGAAAACACTTGAGAGCAGGCTCAAAGCCGGCTCAGTTGCTGGTGTTTGTTCTTCCTGACTTAAAGAACAACTTTTCCGTTTGGATGGAAGGCCAGGGCTTTATTTGCATCTGTATGGATTGAGCTTTCTGCAACCAATAGCTCTTCTGTGCCCTGCATTTTCACCGACCCCAGCTCCCAGCACACAGGTGACATTGCAGAAAATACCCACCCAAGTCGCACCTCGACCCAACCATATGAGCTCAGAGCTACCCCACAGCACCCACCAAAATGTGTAAGTGTTATGGTGTGATGGCATTTCCGTGTAAACTCACCTTTTGATGTGCACAGCCCTTACCTGGGTGCTCAGTGCCCATCTCACCCTGAGTTATCCTTTGAGTTTCAAAGAGTATCGGTGGTGGCGTGGGCTGTGGAGCAGGGGGAAGGTGAGGAAACAGGGCAGCTTTGGGGACACATAACCACTCAGATTATTTCAAAAACATGATTACAACATGGTTTATTCAAAGATGGTTTTGTCTTACACTGGGAGGCTAATTTCATCTTCCTCCGTCCCTCGGGAGAAAAACTTTAGAAACTGGACTTAGAGGGGAAAAAAAAAAGGGCTGGGCATCTTTATTTGATTTTTCTGGCTGCTGATGCTTTGGACTTGTGCGCTGACTTCTTGCTGGAGACAGCTGAGGACAGAGCTGATGGGTGCTGTGTTAAGCATTTGAGGGATAAAGCAGTGCTGCTGTGGCGCTTGAAGAGGAAAGCGAGGCAACGAATCCTGGCACCTCCTGGGTAGGAGGAGTGGGCGTGTACAAGTAAAGTTTGGTCTTAAATACTTCTTTTAATTACTTGGATAGCATGATGCTCTGACTGGCTAATGAGTTACGCAGTGGTCACACATGCACTTCTACCAAAGCAGGGTACACTTTGCCCAGGAAATTAAGGACCTTTTTTCTGTTGAACGTTGAAATCCGGTAAATGAAGCTGTCGCTTTATCCCCTGTAACGCATTTCAGATGCTGCCTGTTGCCTTCAGCATGGCTTTGGACTGCAGCTCGACTCAGTTGTTATGACAAAAATGCAGCCACACTGCGAGTAGGTGCCTGCAGCTGTACCTGCACGAATGCTCGCTGGATGCTGGAGAGAAGCAGCGAAGAAAAGCTGCTGTCCTGGCAATTTGGGATATCCTTGGCATCCTCTGTCAGCCTGGTGCCTGCAAACTGTGACTGGATTCAAGCCTTCCTGGTCTTGAACCATGCAAACACTGAGCTCAAGCCCGATGTTTTCAAGCATGTGTGTGACTTTTATGGCTGTAAAATGAAGATGTAGCTTCCTAAAGGATGCTGTCCAGACATCATCACCTCAGTCACTGTTCTCCATCCTGGGAAAAAGGGATTTTTTGCCCCAAGATAAGGGTAAAACAGTTTGGATTGAAGGAAGGCAGAAGCAGCTAAGCCTGGAAACACTGGAATTAGCTTTCTTCCCAACTCCTGCTTAATAATCTTCAGTGTAGATTAGTTCAGAAAACAGGCAAGTATTTTTAGAAGCTGCATTCAGAGCTCCAGTGTCACAATTTTTTTTATTCTTGTCGGTGCCGAGGCAGTTCTTGAGCAACATTTCTGCTTTAAAAATAAAAATGAGAGGGCATTTAGGGATGATCGTGAGCTCTCAGCAGAGGGGGGGGACGGACAGACTGGCTGAGAAGGGAGTTAAAGCCATTCTGAAAGTTTTTGAGCAGCAAGGGGGGTGAGTGCTTGAGACCAGCCACCCGAAACAAAGCTTGTGAGCAGAGATATGGCTGTGCTGGCACTTCAGTTGCTTGGGCTCCCTGCAGTGGTATGGTATATAAGGACCTATAGCTGATACTTATACATACGGACTTGTTGCAAGCTGGAAGTATTTAAAGTCCTGGTAGAATGCTGCAATGGAGGCAGGCGCGTCAGGAGGCTGAGTGCTTCCCCGAAGCCTGTTGAGCTGTTTGGACCCTTGGTCCTAGCGCTGCGTTAGCAGCTTTTGGGTAATAAAGTGCAGCCAGGGTTACCAGAGGAGATGACGCCTGCTTTCAACTTTGGACCTGTTTGCAGTCCTAGTCCTGGGTGAGTGGGTGACGCGCCCGGCAGACTGGTGCAACCTCTCAGCAGTGTGTTTGCTCCGGCAGCCACTGCTGAACACCCCCAATATTAGTTTATGGTGGTTGTATTGTAATAATTTTTATTTCCCCACCACCCCCAGCCTATAACCGGGGTGGGGAAGCAAAGATCTTTGGTCGGTGCGTGCGCTTGTGCTATCTGAGCCCGGGAGGATGTTGCGAATGAGTAATGGTCCGGCCGGGGCTGTAATATGCAGAATACCTCTGGGATGACTCACCCAGCACAATGCAGCACATCCCTCAAGGAGACTGAATCACGCACGGAGGGGGGAAGCTGAAGCTGCTCGCTGGGCAGCAGCCAGCTGGGACGCGGGGCAGCCAACGCCGGCCGTTCGGGGAGGCTGGTGGTGGCAATGATGGTAAAACGACGCCATCGGGGTGTAAGATGTAGAGGAAATGGAATCTCCCAGCAGGTAAGCGCTGGTGCTCTCACTCTGTATTATTTCTTATTTTTATTTTACTTACTCTTTTGTTGGTTTGTCTTTTTTCTTTCCTCCACCTCCCCCGCCTGCCCTCACAGCCCGTCTGAATCTTTTCTACATCAGCGTGTAATTCCTCAGTGGGTCTGTATGGCGGCTTCTGTGAAACACAGGCTTTCTTTTAATCTTATGTGGAGGTTTTTTGCAGAAGTAATGGTTTGACATGCACCCTCTCTCAAATACTGAGGAGAAAATAGATGCTGCCTGGGAAGCTGCATCCCTTGATGGCTGTCTCCATGGATGCTTATTGGGGCTGGGGGGTTTAAGGAAGGTGGAAGGCAAAATCAGCGTGCATATTTGTTTTAATGTAATTAAGAATGTCTTGGTTTACTTTTTTTTTTTAGAAATGTATTTACCTGGAAACAGAAGAAAACCCCTTTAGATTTAGACAACAGTTTCCTGCTTACTCCCTCCCCCCTTTTGTGATATAGATTCAGCTGGAATTGAGTCACAGAATTAATTTTCTTTATATTTTTCAAAACACAGGCCACCCTTTGTAGCTGTATCGTGCATTTCAAGGAGGATGTTTACAGAGGATAAATATAGTTGTATTCTTCACCTGTCAAGATGGAGGAGAGTAGGGGGAAAATGCAAATTGCTTAGGGTGAGCAATTTCCGTGGGGGATTTTTTCTGTGTAAAGTTTGAATTTTTCAGAAATGCTCTGTGTATGCATGTGTGCATACATAATTATTGCTGTGTTCCAGTGTTACCGTTGATTCTGTAGCTGAAGATAAGCACGCCTTGCGTTAGTCTCTGTCATGCTATATATAATAATACGGCTGCGTTAGGATGGGTAGCGCTTCATCTGCAAAATGTGGGACTTAATCTGCAAAATTTTATGGGACTAATGGGATGCCCCGTCTGGCCGGTGCATTTGGTAGCATCGTGAGCACCACGGCGGTGGTGTGACAGCAGGAACTCATTGGATGGGGAAGAGTCATGTGGAAATCCCGTCATCTGGTGAATTGAAAGATTTCTCCATTGCATTCCTCCCTAATTTTTGGCAAGTGGTATCAAATCTCCAGTTTCCCTTCATGAAATCAGGAGGGTAGTAAAACTTCCCAAGCTGGAATACAGTCACTTTACTTATTCGTTGTATTCTTGGTTTTCCTAGTGTCGCCATTCATTGGCAACAGTAACAGGGTGTTTATGGTTGGTGTATGTTGGAGAAAAATTAGGAAGTTGGTTGTGCCTTTTTTTCAGGGAGGGGGAAAAAACAATCAATTCAGGATGCAGATCTCGTGCAACTACCTGTTTGGTGAAGCTTTTATGTGCTTTTTGCTTATCTTGCGTGTGATATAAAACAAATACCATCTGTTATGCAATAACAACTTTATTTCTCATTACTGTAAATGATAATACTAATTAGATTTCCTTGAAATCTGTTAATATTTTGTAGCCTTGCATGAAAATAGGAAGTCTTGAGTGTATAACTGCTACCTGTACTGCACAGTGGCTTCAGGAGCTGCAGGATAAGTTAGTTAGATGTGTTATCTTATTAAACTGGGTTTGGGTTGGGGTTTTTTGTTTGTTTTGCTGCTTCTCACAACTTTCCAAGACATACTGTCTTGTTCAACTATAATGATTTATTGCAGAATTGATCCATTAAAAACTTTGAAGAAAAGTAAGGGGTTTTTAGGGGTGGTGGTGGTGGTGCTGTGCTTTTGTTGGTTTGGGGTTTGGTGGGGTTTTTTTCTTCCATTAAATAAACCTCAAAACTGTCTCATTTGCAATCATGGACAAAGCCACCATGCAGAGCTGCGAGGAGGCTGATCCCGGGGCAGTTCAGTTCTCCAGTGAGATAGAGAGGTTTGCTGTGATTTAATTTTTTTTCTAAAGAGGTTTCATTAAAAGTCTTGTTGTTAGCATGCGACCCAGAGGTGCTGTGGCTGTCTTTTAAGGGAGGGGGAAAAAAAGTAGTAACTTGTGGGGGTATTTTTGTAGCAACTCTTGCTGTGGGTTTTGAACAGTGTGATACACAAATGCTTCAGTACAATTGTGAGTGTCAAATTAATCTGCCCCTGATGCATGTAGACTTTCACTTCAATGTTGTTTGAGTAGTAAGCTAGATTCTGGGGATAGCCCTGAAAACCGTGGATCGCAGCGTGTCCATCAGCATGTACACAGGCCTGCTTTTTTCCCCCACATATATGGCACTCTGGGGGGATTGCTGGGCAAACCTGGTGCTGGAGGAGAGGTTACGCTGGCCAAAAACCCATTTGTCCCGTGTAGGGCTAAACCACACAGCCCTACGTCTGTGCAAATAGTAGCCAGAGCCCACTGGATCCCTAAGGATCACCCCCAGATGGTAAGGAATGAGGGCCCTGTCTGCAGCAGAGGATTGCTCTTGTCCCTTGGTTGGGTGGATCCAAATCGGCTGGGATGTTGCACTGTAAAAATACTCCGTGAGTTACTCTTGTGGTGGCAGCTGATGCTTGTGTGTGTGTGATTTTTTTTTTTTTTTAATTAAAATATTAGTATTAATGTATGTGAAAAAAACTCTAAATATACACAAAACATAATTTTTTTTCATCATATGTCCTGGAAGTATCAGAAATATTTGTGGGATTATGAAATCACATTTGAGTAAGTAGAATAGAGCTGTTTCTCATAAACTCAGCTTTAGATGTTTAACAAACATTTTGGTGAAAGGGTTTCTTTGTTCATGGTTGCCTCAGCATTTAAGGGAGATGTGGAGGCGGGTGGCTGGATTGCTGCAGGTGTCTTGGTTTTTTTGAGAAGTCCTTTTCCTTCTGGAAAAAAAACCAAAACAACACTGCTGTTAATCTTTCTTAGGGAAGCTTTTCAGATGGGCTGCAGTGCTGGAAGCAAACCCAGACTTGCTGGGCACTGGTCATGACCCAACCTGTCTTTATTCTGCCTTTGGGACCACCCTAGACCCAGAAAGGCATCAAGGAATGAAAAATAAAGTCAAAAGGTGCTACTCTGGGTTTGCTCCAGCCTCTTAGAGCTGTGCTGCGGGTGTGAAGCCATGTGTCCTATAGGAAGACAAGTTTTTGAGGGTCAGAGGCGCTTGAGCATCCCTGTCACGTGCAGGCTCCTCATAGTCCATAGGAGTGATCATCCTTCTGGGTTGGGTTTGTTTTGCTGGTCATGACAAGGTTTTGGGCAGGAGAACGCTCAGCAGTGAGTAACCTTTGTGTAAAACTACTCCTCTGGGGTGTTTCATGGGATGCGCAGGTAGGACTGTGCATCTCTTCTAACTTAGTGGCAGTGATTTCCAAATCTTACATCAGTGCTTCCTTTGGGGGCAGGGTTTTCCTCTTCCACCATCCATGTTGCTGCAGCTAACCATGTTCTTGGAGTTAATACTACACATTTTCCTCCTCTCTGTGTGTGTGTGTGGCATGATCAGTGCACAAGCTGAACTCATGCCGCCGCACTCAGTTCAGTAGCCAGATGTGAGCTGGGGAGTTGGAAGAAGAAACTCCTCTCTGTTTTCAGAAGGAAGCTGGCAGGAAATACTGAATGCCAACAAAGTTTTCTCATTTTGTTGAGCCAGAGAGAAATGTCCTAGAATTGACTTGTAAGGTTGATAGTGGTTTAATATGTAGTGCCCCGGACTGGCACGTTGCAAGACTAGTCCAGCATCTCTGGAGTGAAGCATGTGGAGATTGAAATGCCTTGTCCTTACTCTGACCTGGGTGAAAAAGCAGAATTTCGCAGATGCCTTTTTACTCTGGCAATATTGAATTTAAAAGACAAAAAAAAAAGGAAAAATACAGGTTGCAAATTTGTAGTACTAGAGATGAGTTACAGATAGAGTGGTTCTGTGTTCCTGGTGCAATGCAGAGGTGAGGGCAAAGACTTTCAGGTAGTTCTCCATGGTTTTCTCCTGGCTCCATTTCAGCATTGGATCTGACTGGAGGGCTGCACATAGCTTGTTTTTTCTTGCTGATATTTAATGAAGAAGTTTCAAACATGCTGGAAGGCTAAATGGTATCAAAATATCAACTTTGTCACGGCTTCATACACTAAGAAGTTTTCTTTTGACAAAGGGTGAACTTGAGGTTTTGAAGAAGGAAATGTTGGCAGGTATTTCACCCTTGCTAGAAGGTTCATGAACCAAGCATCTGATCAAGAAAGCAGGACACCAAAAATAGCAGTTTTTCATGATTTCCATCAAAATGTCACTGCTTTTCTGCCTGCAGGCTGAACTCCAGGGAGGATCTTAGCAATGCAGTTTCCAGTGATGACCTGGGCAGAATGGGATGGCTTAAACTCTGGCTGTCAGGAGTTGCTGGGGCAAGAACAGAGGGCGAAGTAAAAGCGCCGTGAAATACGTCCAGCTCAGTCAAAGTCAGGCTGTGCCCCAGTAATCATTAAGTTAAATTTGCATGGATCTGTGTAGCTTGTTACCTTTAAGCATGTGCCGATCGGTCCAACCTCTGCCAGGTTCCTGCTGTCCTTTTGGTTCATCCCTGGCATCTGGGAAGACATGTGTGTTACAGACAACAGTCTGTGATTTTGAAAACCATTATATGCAGTTACCTCTCTGTCCCAGGCCTGGATCTCTCGGGGCCTTGTGAGCTGGGAAGCTGAGAAGGGAGGGAAGCATGGAATTGCTGTGTGGCTGAGTTAGAATGAAGGTTTATACATTTGTGTTGTGGTCAGTTAGCCTGGCTATAGGAAAATATATTACTGAGTGGTGGAAGGTGTGATTTAGATGCTAAATGTGACTCAAAGGAAAGTACAAAGTATAATGGGTTGGACTATTTCCCTCCCCTACCCCCAAGTTTTTTAGACATCTCCGATGGTATTTACAGATGCTGTGTTGAAGCAAAGTGGAAAAGAAGAGCGTCTGGTGGAAGGGAGCTGCTTGCCTTTTTCAGAGGCACTGGCAACATTAGACCCTTAACTATCAGAGGAATTATGTGCCATTTAGTCCTGGGTTTGAGCTTTCCTCCCTCCCCTCCCCCCATTGGTTTTGCTGCAGTGCCATTGCCCTAAGTGCCAGCCCTGGATGGTGTCGGCTGCGCTTAATTCAGCTTCTGCATGCTGGAGGAAGGGGCTTTTTTTTTTCTTTAATACACACCTCAAGCATTGCCTTTCGTCTGAGCACAGATGCTTCATAGAAGTTAAGCCATGCACCCGTGGCTCAGTTACTGTGAAGGAAGGTAGTCATTGAGCGCTTCGTGTTCGGTAAAGCTCCTGACACCCTTCAGCGCAGCGATTACACATGCACTCCTCTCTTTTTTTTTTTTTTTTTTAATATACTTTTTTTTATAGATAATATGCACACCCACGAGCTGTAATTTTTAAAGGGCTCTCTTTCCCTTCCAATAAAAACAGCACGTGGCTCCCTGCGCCACCTTTACTCCCCGGGTTCACCATGGTTTTGTGCTGAGGGTGGGGCGGGCACGCACCCTGAAGCAGCCCTGCAACACGCTGGCTGATTGCCATGCAGCTGGCTAATCCCCGCAGATACTTTCTTCCCAAGCTTTTAAAGCTGCTGAAGACAAATCTGTAGGGTTAAGATAGCAAAGTATTCCATTTAAAAGCGTAATTAAGAATAGTTTGCATGAAACGCGGAGCGCTTAGGCCATAAACCCGACAATTAGAGCGGTCTTAAAGTTTAAGAAGCCAGTAAAAGAAAGGGGAGCTGAGGCTGCTGCTGCTCCAGGTTGCCCTTTTTTATTTTAGCTCTTTCCTTTTTCATGATCCGAAAGGCTGGCGTTATCTCATCTCAGCGGAAATCGGTATCTCGTTAACAATAACAGGCCGAATATTTTCACATACCTCATTAACTGTTTGTCCAGAATAGCCAAACTACAGCAGCTGCCCTGCTAAAAGTGCCAGTGGGCAGCTTGAACACCGTGGTCTCGCTGCTTCGGTGCACCAAGGTTTCAGCAGTGACATGTGCCTGGGGTTTGCAGATCATGCCGGAGGATTTTGAGCGCTTGCAACCAGCCAGAGCTTGGGTGCAGTCGTGTAAAACTAAATAGCAAAGAAAATAAACAGCTTTTATGCTAAGGAAGCGAGGGCCTTATGTGGACCTGAAATATTTGAGTACCTCCCAAGTATTTATCAGCACTAGCATGAAGGGAAGAAGCATTGCCTATTCTAGGCTTGCGCATAGAAACAGGAGGCGAGAGTTTGACATATAAAACTGAAGGAAGCAGGAGTTTGTGCGGCTTCTGAGTCCTACTCCAGTGACAAACCCAAGGTGTCAAGTCTGAAGAAGCCTTCAACACCTTTTTTTCTTTCTTTCTTTCTTGTCTTTGTGGGTTGATTGGTTTCTTTTTTTCCTAAGTCCTTTGGTCTAGGCCGCATGTTGGAGCGGGAACGGGGACGTCACCGGTGACTTTTGATGGTGTAGGACAATGTATGAAGGGATTATATTAACAGAGCCAGAGCCCTGCTTACCTTGCCAAAGGTGAAGCCTTCTGCTCGACAAGTTCCTCTTCTAATAGAGTGGAGGTCTTCTTGCTGTGGTAGGGGAACGGAAACTAGCTTTTCTGGCTCGGTATATTTCAGGAGGTAGCTCTTCAGGTTGAGAGAGGTGATGTTTATATGGTGTTCTCTTGCGTATTTGGGGGTGACAGACAAATGTGGTGAGTAATGAGGAAAGGAGAAAAACATTAACATCTTTCCCTTTGTGTTTGGGTTCCTTTAAACTCATCCTCCACCACGTGTTCTTGAAAAGACAATAAATTATTCCCCACCATCTTTTCTATTAAAGGAAATTACCAGATTGCTCTGCTTGGGTCAAAAACCTGCTATTCTAGCTTGTTTCCTCACCCTCTTGACCCCCAATCCCTGACCCTGTGACATGAGGAGGGAATCTCGGATGTGGGCAGATACCAGCTGCAAAGCCTGGTCCAAAACCTGACCCTGTTCTTGTTGGTCCTCCACACCCTGAACTAATTGTGTGAGGCATCTCAGGGTAAAGATGCTGACTTACAAAATAATAAAAGCCACTCAAAAGTAGAACCAGCATTTTTTGTTAATGAAGCACCCGTCTTTTCCCCTCATAGTCGTGACTTGTGGACAGGCAGCTGATGGGTACGTAGGTGAAATCCATGGCTTTGGTGGCAGAGGTCATCAGATATCATGTCATGATGTCAGTACAGATATGGTTTTTATTTTCCTATGGTTCGGTGCCGCACCAAATTGGGATTATAATGGGCAGGGATAGTAGTCAGAGGACCTAAATTTAGTGTGTAGGCATCCACTAGTATTCAAAGATAATTACAAGCTTGGAGAAATCACCAAGAGGTGATAGCAAAGCAGAAATAACTGGTGCAAATTACAAAGTACCGAGTAGCTGCTGCTTTCTTAATTTTCCTTTAAGTGGACAATTCCTGCAGCAAAATAACTGAAGACAGTGTTACTTCTGCGACAGCCGAAGGCCATGGCTGCTGCCATGAAAGTGCACGGTAAATCCTGCAGGAAGCTCTATTGCCAGTGGCAATTCACAAGCCTGGAAGGAGGAGGAGAGCAGTTTGTGTGGATGACTTGCAGGAGGATGGGAAGGAAGGTAGTATCAAAGCAGCTCCGACATCAGAAGAGAGCTTAAAATTTAATGGGAGTTCTCCAGAAACGAGAGGAGTTAAAAGTAAGTCCAGAAAGGATCCTTGATGAAGAGGAGGACTATATAGAAATGCATGGTTGGCTCGCTTTGCTCTGTATGTTAATTGCTAGTCCTTGTGGACCATATAGGAAAGGTAGAGGGAGATGAACAGAAGAAAAATTGTCTTGGGTGGAAGCAGCTCAGGTTTTGTACAGTGGGAAATGAGCTGAAGGATCGTGCTTAATTCTGAGTGTCAGGATGCTAGGAGATTAAAACTGCGCCTGGTAAAACCTGGAAATATTTTTTCATTAGAGAATCGAAAGGTAAGCCCCGTTTCCTGCCCTGGGATGCTGCTTTAAGGACTTAGTGTGAAAATATTCTTAAAAGCTTTGTTTCTTCGCTCTGTGAAGGCCTTGTGTGGGTCAGCTGTGGTCCAGACTACACATCTGAGCATGCTGAAAAGCCTTTTACGAGCCAATGCAAACCCCTCGAAGCAAGTGGGGATAAACCAGAAGCACCAGCCAACTGTCCCCCTTGCGTGAGTCTGGTGAGAAAGTTAAGAGTATCTGTGAAATAAATCCAGTGAAGGGAAAATCACAGTGTGTGTTTTGTGAGATCTGTCCGGCCACAGAAGGCATTTTCTGGTCCCAGGCACCTCTGCCCAGAAGATGCTTGCTGCCTCTCTTAGTCTGTCCTCAAAACTGCTTTCAAGTAGGATCCGTGAGGCTGCTGGCTTAGGGATGAAATAAAATCTGGTCATATTAAGGAACAGGGAACTCAGACTTCCACTATTCGCACTTGGATTATAAAAACTATGCAAA
This sequence comes from Porphyrio hochstetteri, assembly GCA_020800305.1. Taxonomy (NCBI): domain Eukaryota; kingdom Metazoa; phylum Chordata; class Aves; order Gruiformes; family Rallidae; genus Porphyrio; species Porphyrio hochstetteri. The sequence goes on from CM036907.1 coordinate 46,419,508, forward strand.
AATGTCAGAAAACAGGGAGCAGTTTTAATTTGGGATAGGAAGGGCTGGTTCTCTTTTCATGTTATTCATGATGGTGGAAGAACATGTGGATAGAGGGCACTCCTCAAGGAGAAATTCCTTTCCCTAAAGGATGCCTGTCACTCTGAAAGGCCTTCTCCTGGAGACATACCCAGGTTGAGCTTTCACCTCACAGCCTAGAGATGGACAATTCCTGGGCAATTCTCTTTGCCTGTGCTCTCTTGTAACCCTTGTTGATGCTCATTCCCATTTTTGCACATGTTTGAGTGCCCTGCAGCACTGGTGAGTGTCTTGGCAGCTCTGCAGGTGACAGTGCTGTCTGACATCTAACCATGCCATGGTGACCTCCTTGCGAGGGCATCACAGCCATCAGTGCTGTTCGTGAGCAGTCGCTGGGTTCATTGATGTCTAACATGTGAGAGGTTACACTGAGCCCTGTGAGGCCTGCAAAGCTAATTTTGGTATTTCGCAGAAGTTTTGAGGTGAGACATATTTTAGGCTGGAGTCCGATGTGTGTCCTGTGCAAGGTGTGGGGCTTCTGCTTGCGTCTTGTAGTGGCCTTTCTGCTCCCAAATGATCCTTTCCTTGGTGATGCTGGAGCAACTGCTCTGTGAAAAGGGTGTGGGAAGAGGCGTGGGGAAGCAAAGCCTTCTGCTATGGGGGAGCTCTTTTGACCCCTGTGATATACCTGGATTAGCCCCAACTCCCTCATTACTTTGAAAATAGGTTCTTGTGAAGTTATGACATGTCACCTTTGAAAGGCCCTTGAAATGCTGCTGGAGCTGTTTTAGGGACATGGTGTGGTCCTGGTGAGCTTAGCAGACATGGTTCCCAGCTCCTCTCATCTGAGATATTGGCTGGACCACACTGGTGGGTTTTTTGCCCATAAGGGTGTCCCAGTGGTACAGGAATTTCAGTGCTGGCCTCCAAAGCCCACTTCACTGATTTGATCACAAAAACCTTCAAAGACTTTTTTTTCATGGGTTACTTGAGCTCTGCGTGTTCTTCCAGACCTGATGTGCCAGTGCATCCCCTGTGGGTGGTGGCTTTGGGGTGCTGCATGGCTCGCCTCACTCTCTTGGTCAGTGTCCCCAACAGCATGAGGGGAAAGAGTGTCCTGAATCATGCGCTGTTTGATCTGTATGTTGACATCTAGAAACCCAGTGGGTTCATTCCTTGCTTGGTTGATGGATCTCTTCCCTGTGATGGCTCGAGCAATCAAGACCATCTGGCATGGAGGTGGACTTCCATCCTGGATGTAAACTTTGTGTTGGAACCAGACCACTGCTGTCTGAATACCACCCTCAAAAAGAACACTCTGCTGAGACTGTGATGCTCACAAAAGGTTTTCTTTTTTATTTTGTTGCCATTGCAGTGACAGCTATATTGTGCGAGTCAAAGCTGTGGTTATGACCCGAGATGACTCCAGTGGGGGATGGTTGCCACAAGAAGGAGGCGGTCTCAGTAGAGTTGGCGTCTGCAAGGTCACGTACCCAGAGGGCAATGGAAGAAGTGGATTTCTAATCCATGGTGAAAGGCAGAAAGACAAACTGGTAATAGAACCTAATTCAACTTTTGTCTCTCCTTACAATGACAATTATCCCAAATCTATTGCTATTATATTCCTATGTGAGTTTTGGTGTTTTGGGTTCTTTTAAATAAAAACCAGACATGTGCAACTAGTACCAGATTGGACAAACCAAAACCCATCGTCATCTAGAATTGCCATCCTTTGCTATCTAGGTTGTCGTGCTGCCACCTGGAAGGAGCAGGTAACTTTTCAACATCCATGTGCAAAGATGCCCGTTGATGATGAAGAAAGGGCCTGGGTTGTTTCAGGATTTTTTCTGTTGGGTGGTTTTTTCCCCCACCTAAGACCTAGCAGAGGTATGTGAGAAGTGAATTGGAGTGTAAAGAACCCATGAAGCAAGTCACATTGTACTGAGTAATGCAGTGCAAGCCTTTAAAACAGCCATGAATTATTTATGCTGCGTGCCGTTCAAGGCTTGAAGGAGCAGAGTGAGAATATGAAGACAAGTTGTCTCTTATGAATCGACGCACTCGCTTTCTCCTGGTAGCTGTTTATCTAAAAAGGAGCTCTCTCCTTTCCCTGCACAAATCAATTCAGTAAAGCCTTTTTCCAATTTCCAGGGTCCCTTTTCAATGTCACTGTTTATCTCGTGTCTGTATATTTGATTCTTCTGAAACTCACTCCTGTTGAGATACAGACTAGCTTAAAGATACAGCCCCTGCACAGGCTCTGCAAACTGAGTTTTCTGGGGGTAAACCCCCCCCCACTTCATTGTTTGAGCTAGAGATAATCTTGCTTTCAGAAAGATGGGCATTTTAAAGCTGTGCAGTCTGGCTGTTGTAACACTATTTTGCTTAGGATGCTTTTTTTATTTACTGTATTTTGGAGCCATATTTGCAGTTTTGGGGGACAGGGGGAGACTTGGAAGCCATTCCTGTTCTTCCTGAGCCATCACCCTAGAGATGTTTTTTGGCACAGCAAAGCCTGAGATGAGTACTTGGTTTGGGGTGGGAGGGGGATGTGGGCGAGTGTAACAGCACCTCCTAAATCTGCTGCTGGCAGGTGAAATTTCTGTTGAGCAGAATTGAGGGAAGAGGCTCTCCCTCCACCTGAGCCCCCGATAGCTGTCACTTGTACAGATTTGCTCTGAAACAGGCTACAGGCTCCTGGCATACTGAGGAAGGACCTGCTCAAGGCATGAGCAAAAGATGAATGTGCCGTGGCTGTGAGAACAGTTTCAGTGTCTGATGTTTCTTAGTCATCGTTTGGTGGGGAGGGATGTTCCCCTACATGAGGTGTGACTTGGCTTGCTTTTAGGTCTGGGCCGGCCCTGTCCTTGGGGTGGAAAAAGTGACTTTGTTCCTCTTTTGGGTCTGGTGCCCTCCCAGGTGGTGCTGGAATGCTTTGTGAAGAAGGACCTGGTGTACACAAAGGCGAACCCCACCTTCCACCACTGGAAAGTTGACAACAGAAAGTTTGGGCTCACTTTTCAAAGCCCCGCCGATGCTAGAGCCTTCGACAGAGGAGTGAGGAAAGCCATTGAGGACCTTATTGAAGGTACCATGGTGGCAGCTGCCACTTTGACCCTTGGAAGAGTGAGAAAGGAAGGGGGAAGGTTAGGAAGAGTGGTATGTTTAAAATAATTTCTTGGGCTTGGCTGTCTCTTGTGCACATGTCCAAGCATAGCCGGGCGCTTACCCTGTGATGAGCAAGGCCAAGCTTACTGTTATGAACTGAGTTTTCTCATCCCTTAAGGAGAGAAGGGATTTCAGTACAAGCATTTTCCAATCCTTTCTGGCCTGGGCTATCCAGACTTCCCCACCTCCTCCCTTAATAATTAAGTCTGTTATCGCTTCTTTTTTTGATAGGCTTGAGGTTCACATTAGTGACAGTGACTCAAACAGCCCAGGTTCTTTCCATGAAGCCAGATCTTGTCTTACTGAGTCTTTGAAAATCATCCTATGAATTCCTGTCTAGAGCTGAATAAAGCTTTGATTTGGTTGTTCTGTTGACTTTTTTCTGTAATTAGTTTTGTCTGCATCCTCAGTTGAATGGTAGTTCTTGAAGACTTTTGTTGTGCTGGTTTGGGTTTTTTAAATTCTGAAGAAGAAAACCCCAACCCACATTTTAATTGTCTCTGCTTTGAAGCTATGCTAAGTATTTTTGCTTTTCATTGCAATCAGGCAATGGGAATACAGGTATCATTCAGTAGTACTTTATTTTAATGAAATTAGGTTCTTCATGGGGGTTATTGATTGATTTTTTTTTTTAAATTTTTTTTTATAATAATCATGTCCCTTTATGGAGGGATTTAGTGGTCTGAAGCCTTTCTCCTTCTCACCCGGTATGACCAGGATATTTTTATGTACAGATAGTATTGGGCTTTTTGAGGATACTAACTTAAATGCATATGGCTATGTATTCCCTTTGAGGACACTAGCTCCATAACACAGCTTAAAGATGTGGATGCCCTGTCCTTGTTTTGCCGTGGGAATGGTAGATACTGGGAGAGAAGTAATTCCCAAGGGCTCTTTCCTGGTAAATACCTCGTCAGTTTGAGGAAGGATCTTCTCAGCTCATTACTCATTTGCTTTTTCCTGTGCCACTAACATAAAGGAGTTACAGCTAGACCTCAGGCTTTCTTCTTGCTAAAACTGGGAGGCACTTTGAGTCATAGAAACAACGTTTTCGGTAAGTGGTGAGGGATTGTGCAAAGTTTGGAGGAGTTGATAGCTGTATTAAGTAGTGTGTTGGAGATGTCTGCACGTGGCAACTCCCTGTTCTGCTCTTTCTGATTGACTTTACAGTGGAGGTACTTAAAAACAAGTTCTGCTCTATCTCAGATACTTAAAAATCAGCAAATCTATATTTATTCCATTAAGAGCACAGGCTGATCGTCATGAATGTATTCCTCCTTAACTTCCAAATAAGGCTTTCTGAATGAAAAACAATAACTAGCTCACACACAGAGCATCAGGCGGTGGATTTCATTTATCCTTCATTTTTTGTTCATGTAGTTGATCAAATTTACGAGGTAATATTAATCACAACAAACCGGGTGCATTCAGAGCTTCACTAGATGCAGTCACTGCTTTATTATTACTATTTAACCTGTGGGTTGTTCCCCGTAGCATCAGAAGTATAGAGGTTCTGTGCACGAGTACAGCAACCTTATGCAGCTCTGTAGATTTTTACTTTCAAAGCTAATGTGGCAGAGAGCACAAATGTTTTCACATTACTTAAAATGTTAAGTGGGCTTTCACACTTAGCTCTGCACATCTTTGGGATGAGGCAGCTGAGAGCGGCCGAGGCTGGTGCGGATGGTATTACATAAAGTACATTATTTTTAAAAATTTCCAGAATGAAGGTGGTACAAACCGTTCAGCTATTTCAGTCAGGGATGTGCTGTGGCCTTAATTCAGTCTTAACAGTGGGTTTACATTAAAGAAAAGAGAAAAAGCTTGGACTTGGGGTTATTTCCCCTGTCAGAGCATCTTGCTGCACCCACCCTCCTGGGCAGCCTCATGGGGGTGAGGCCAGTGGGGTCCTTGGACAGGAGTAGGGACAGGGATTGTCACCCCCTACTTCTACCCACAGCCTAAATTTCCTACCAGGTCCTGCGATGGCATGTGCCACCCTCCCTGCTGCCCTTCTGCAATGGGGTGCTGGCTGGGCTCTAAAGTGCCTCTGGAGGGGGACACATGCAGGGGTGGGTAAAGGGTTTGGAGGAAGGGTTTTTTTAATACCATTTCCCCCTTCTTTCAGACTACTGCCATGTCATTAATGAGAACCACACCCCAGTGTTTCATTCTTGTTATGGCTTCGCTCCTTTCAGCTCCCTTCAAATACTTTGCTTATGTGGGGCAAGGTGGTTCTCTGAGAAATAGCTGGTAACAGAGGAGACCTTTACAATATGTAACAACTTCCAAAATTAGAAGAAGAAAGGCAACCCAATCCAATTCTTCACTGTCAAAGTGAGGGTTTTTTTTATTTAAATAGTCTCCTCCCCTCCCCCCCCCCGATTTAGGGAATACATGAAGAATAGCTCATACATGGTTTCTTGACAGCTGAGTATCTAGTCTCAAGCACTGATAAGTACGTAGCTTTACCATTCCTCAGAAATTAAGTCTTCCATAATTGGAAATGGTAACTGCTATTTTTAACGTAGCTAATTAGCATTGGCAGCCATGCAATTGCATGTCGAGAAACACTTTCAGATTTTACCTTTCCAACCCAGGTACCCATAGACAGGTTTTTCTTTCTTAATTTGAGCCATTCTTACAGATCTACAGTGATAAAAAACTTGTGAGGATCCAAATGTTTACCAGCCGAATAAAAACCAAGCTGGGTAGAAAGAACTGCTGTCTTTAAAGAGCTGTGTGGTTTTTTTTCCCTAGGGTCTACGACTTCCTCGTCAACACTTCACAACGAGGCCGAGGTTGGCGATGATGATGTCTTCACTGTAAGTACCTCTCACCTGAGGTTGTTCTGCTTTACGCCCCAGTGTACATGGCCAGGTTGGGAAGGGCTTTTCTTCTCATGCCTCAGGGTTAGCTTCCGGCTGCCATTGTGTTTGGTCAGTAAGTGTGTTTTGTTTGGTGGAAGTATATCCTCCCCAGAAGGTAAAGCCCTGAGTTTCTGTCAGCCTCCTGTCACCATGTGAAAAGCATGGCAGAGCAGATGTTGCCGGGCAGAGAAGTGAGGGAATGATAACTCCCAGATTTCCTGTCTTTTCCGAGTGGCGCGCACGCATCTTAATACCTCTCTGTGTCCTTGAGCTTCTCACAGGCTAGAGTAAACGGCTGCTACTCAGGTTCACGCTCAAGGAAATGAGATTTTTGGATTGCAGTTGTTAGCAAAAGCAAACTTTAAAGGTGTTTTGCCTGTGCATGAAAAGTAGAACGTTCAAACAGTGTTTTTCAGCTGGAGGAAGGTACAGTAGCATGCCACCTACCTAACTAGCAATGGCTTAAGTAGGAGCGAGTTGCTTGTATTTACTTTGTGGCAATATCTATACTATGTTCTGGAGGTTTTCTGAATTAGAAGCTGTGCCTGATAGACTTGCATTCTTTAAAAGAGATTTTTTTGCGGGGGAAAAAAAAATTTGTCAAATGAAATAGTAATCTGATCATGGATATATACCGTGGGCTGAAAACAGGGCGTTCACAACAAATGCTTTGTCATCACACTTCACTCCAGTCGCACACCTCCCGTGCACGCGTTAGATTATAAATCCCCTCCTCATCCCACGGTGCAGGTGCGGACTGGACACAGAAGGTGGGACATCCACAGCAGCAGCAAACTCATTGTCATCTTTGGGATGCTTCCCTGCATCTTTAGGGTGAATGAGGGAAAACTGAGGACCAGCATCAAGCCCTTTGATAAGGGGCACTGCGAAGTGTTGGAAACCAAAAGGTGGTTTTGAGGGTGATGTTTTGCTGGAAGGGGACCAGGGAAGGTTCCCTGCTGTGTTTTGAACACATTCTCCCACCGACTGGCATGTTGTCTGCATCTGTCCTTTTGTGACTGCTCCAGGAGACAAACAACAGCAGGCAGGGTTAAAAGGTGACTTCCTGCGCTCCACAGCGCAACTATCATTAGCAGCTGCTTCCCAACTACCTGCCAGAAGTGATTTATAGGCGCTGGGATGGGACAGACTAGGGGGAGGCTCTGCTGGAGCCAGGGTGGTTTACCAATCTTTGTTGGTTTTTCCCCAGATTTGAGCTGTGCTCTGCTGGGCACGTTGGTCGCGCGTGTGGCTCTTCTGTGCTTGTCAGAAGGGGGGTGACCAGCAAAACATGCCTCTGGTGGGAGTGTGCCAGCTCTCACTGGGTTAGCTGTGGAAGTAGTGTTAAAGCAGTGAAAAGTAGCCTGTGGAAACAGGAAAGGATGTTTTTACTAAAATCCAACTGGCTGGCATTTAGGGACCTGGGAGTGCTCCTGACTTTTTCTCCAGAAGCTTGAGTGTTGATTATTAAACTTGTAGGGTGCTTTTTTAGCAGGAGGAAGAGGTTGTTGCCTTTAAGTAGGTGTTGCTTTACACTGGGAAAGGTGGATGACCGGTGCTCTGGCTACATCAGAATCTCTCAAACTCCTGCATTCAAAGTGAAGAGAGACTTTTTTTCCCCCCTGCTTGACCCTGGGGAGGTGACAGATAACTAACCCCCCTCCTGTGCAGATATTTATGGGTAGGATGCTCGGTGGAGAAGGAGGAGCAAGCTACTTAATAGTGTTAGGAAGGAGGGAAAATTCAGCCGTGGTTGGCACCTTCTTGTGATCTGGGGGGATGACGGACAGACACGTTCACGCTTTGGGTTGTGCCCTGCCTGGCAGCGTTCTCTGGATGTTGTGTCTTCTCCAGACTGTGAGAGGGACTTTACCAATGGCAGCAGATCATGCGGTTCTGTTGGTAAAGCTGTTGCATCAGGGCCAGTGTGTTGTCATATTCCAAAAATAAGGCTTTAGGAGCATCTTTTTCCCCAATGCTTCTTCTTCCCTTTCTCTGGATGAAGTGTCTCCTTTTGCTGTAGTTGTCAAACTCTTTGAAGTTCTCCACTTCCCATTTATCTGGGAATCTTGGTTGATGATGGAGTTATGAAGTCTGCATAAGCCAGAAATAACAGCCTTCTGAAGCATGGAAGGGTTTTAGACCACAAGAAATTCACAGGGCTGTGATATATTTTTACCCTTCTGTTTCGTTCTTTCTTTGCACTTCTTTTTGACTTGTATATCGTAGTCCATTTGGTCGTGCTTGCACACAAAACATCTTCATAACTTCCCTGTAAACCCTTTCCCCAGCCACAGCAGTGGATTTTTCAGGTTTGGATTTGTGGTTTGGGTTTTTTTTTTTTCCCCCCACTGTGTTTTAAAGAGAAAGTACATTTGTTCTTTTTTATTTCCTAAGGTAGTTATTAAAATCTTCACAGTCCTCCCCCTCTCCCACACATGCATGAATAAACTTAACTGCGTGCGGCAGAATTTTCAAAAGCATCTGCATGATTGAGTCATTTAATCAGTCATTTACCCGTCTCTGAAAATCCCAGCCGTCGCTGCTGCCTCAAATATTTGGCCCGAGGTCCTGCCCCTCCTTGAAGATGTTTCAATCTGTTCAACTGCAGCGGGTCCAAGGCTTTAACATCTCTTACGCTGCTTTACAGATGGCAGTCCCAGCTTTATCTTGCACGTCAGCACCAATGTTTGCACCAGTGTCATGGTACCGGCTTTAAAACAATCACTCTCATTACATAGAGGCACTGACTGTTGGACAGTGACTGACATGGGGCTTTTAGACTGTCCCCAAGCCTGTCAGCTTGGGCATCGCTCCGTGGGATGGTGGCTTTGTGTGTACTTTTGTGCGTGCAAGTCGTACATCATCTGTCTCTGTTACTCATCAGCCCGCATGCAACCCTTCTGGGCATCCCACAGGGTAGTTACATGGGGAAGAGGAGGTTTGCCCCAGAGGTAGAGCTCTCCCTCCGGCTGTGATCCTGTGTGACTTCATGGAGGACCATTTTCTTATACCAGAAGGTGCATTTTTTGGTTCTTAAGGAGTTGAATGTTCTGCAGCTGTGGATAGGTGACCGTTTGCTTGGGAAGCACCACTGTTGTGGGTAGCCTTTTCTGCTCCCATCAGTATAACTTGCAGTGCCAAGACCATGACCTGGGCAGCAGCCCCTTGCCCCATCCCTGTCTCATTTGCTCCCCACCCATCACTCTGAAGCATGGGTTGTATCTTTATAAAAACAGGACTTTGCTATCTCATCGTCTTCCTGTGGATCAGACCTACAGCAGCGAGGCAAATCGATACAAACCTGTGCTCTAAAATTCATACCTAATAGGGCAGAAAGCAGACGTGCATGGAAAGAAATGTCGCTGACTTGAGGGGAATATGCTTATTTCTTAAATGAAATCTCCATTTAGAAGACTTAACAATATGTAGTTGTGTTTCTTTAATTCCAGATCCTCAGTAGAGCCCATAAATGTTTTCCATATGTTAGCAAATAAATTTCTCCTGTCTTGTACGTTATAAATCGTCCTCTCAAGAGATGCAGTCTGAGTAAGACTAGCCATCCGTTCTGTCTCCACTGGGGGAAACACTGTCTTTGCAACGGTCTGAGATTGTTCTGTTTGTCTTCATCCATCCAGCCTGCGCCTTCAGCCTTCTTTAATTAACATTCATTTCAGAAATAAAGTTTAATAAGGACTGGATATATTCTGTAGCTCCTCAGCCACAGAATTTGCCCTATAATTAGGTTCTTGTGCCAAAGTTTTCCCTTAATCTACACTTTTACTTTCAATTACAGATAATAATCCTGCGTGACCGTGAAGTGAAAAATATGAGTTGTTTCCAAGGAAAGAAAAGTCTTCCAGAGTCTGCAGAGTGCCTGAAACGGTCTCTCTCAGCAACCCATCTGAAAAGGCAGAGGTGTTCGTTCCAAAACCTTATGCCCAGTTCAGCTGAACCCCTGCTCATGTTTTTCAGATAAATTTGCAGCCTTGTGCCTGCTTTAGTGCTAGAGACAAGACTCCCACTGGCAGGAGGAGCGACAGCTCCCGCGTCAGTTCTGGTTTGTGAACCTAAAAATGGCTGCATTCCCCTTCTGGAGGGGGGAACGCTGAGGAGAACACAACAAACCCCAACCTTATGAATTTTGATGCGCCTGTTGCAATCGTAGCTGCTTCATGTAATCATCAGTCTTTCTCTAAAAAATTTAGTTTTTGTTCAAAATGAGACATGCAGGGTTTTGCAGGTGGAGCAGGTGTGGTTTAGAGGTGCACAGCTGAGCTACAGGGCTGCATTTCAGGACACCTCGACTGGATCCATCACTTCTCTTGCAGCCTCGTGGCTAAAAGCCTTGGTGCCTCAACTACAAGACAGGGAAAATATTCTCCTGCTTCAATAAGGTGATACAGGCAGATCTTGCTGACACCACTTCTCTGTGCTGGCACTGGGATTCACCCCAGGCTTCCAGTAGAAGTTGTCGGACTCACATTTTCGCCACGAAGTTGTGTGTTTAGGAGCTATCTTGAGCTCCTTGTGCCTTTTCCTCAGCGTGAACGTGTATTCCTGTGCCTTAGGGATGTTCAAGTTGGGAAGTTTGTCATGTGGCTTGGATGCTGCTGACAGTAGTTGAAGAGACAGGCACAATTACCCATTCTCTGCCATAGAGGTCCAGATTGTGGCAGATGTTAGCGTTAACAGTCCTCCTTGCATCTCTTCTGGTTTCCTAATTAAAAAACCAGATTTCTCCCTGCTGCCTTTCCATGAAACCTTTTCCCTACTTTCATCTCCCATGTGGGCCTCAAGCGTGTTACAGCCTCACTATTAAAATTTATAAGATTTATGTTAGTTAGATAAACACTAAATCTAATTTTTCTTGCTGGCTTGGTTGTTTCATGTTCAGATGGTTCTTTTAAAGAACCACTGTAGCTCTCTTTAATGTGTGGAAACCCAGTCCAATTCCTTTGGAATAGTTTTGTAAGTTCCATGTGGTTCTGGAGCATCTCCTGTCCCACCCCTCTGTGGAAAATGAGGTTGCTGAGAGTAGTGAAGCACTGAGCTGCAAGATTTATTTCTTTCACAAGTTGCACTCAGGAACTGAGGAGCAGCAAGAGCATGCAATTTCCTTTTCTTAAGGCTGAGATACAGTGTCAAAGGAGAAATGCCTTTTGGAGTAGCAGAACTCTGTACAGGGGTGCTGGGGTGCAGCGCTTTGGTTGTCTCAGTGAGCAAATCCACCTTGTTTGCTCTGTAAGGCTGAGTGAAGCGATTAGGGGATCGTCCCAGCGTTAGGACTAGATGGCCTTACTTCTGTTATTCTTCCTGCTCAGCAGCCAGCTGTGCTTTGCATGTACGGCCGAAGGGTTCATTGCTGCTAGCCACATCCTCTGATGTCTGGATTTTAGGCTTGCATTGTAAACCACAGCTATTCTAATTCAGATTTTAAGAGGAAAAAAAAAGTACTTGCCAAGAAGAGGGAAATACACAGGAACCAGCAGGCTCAAATCCCTCCCTAAAAAGAAGAATGAAAAAAAAAACATACCAGAAAAACAAGCAGAAAAAAACCATTCCTGGCTCTGAGCAATGAACTGGACTGAGATTTAGTCATAGCTTTTATAGTTGGGTGTCTCAGGTTGTACAGGGTGCTCTGGGCATCTTCATCCTGTCCTATGCTTGGTCAGTGAATGGCGATTTATCAGTCACTGCGTGTGTCTGAACATGGATTTCGCTCTTCCCTCTCCAGCACTGTGAATCTGCTTTGATTTGTTTCAGCAGACATACTACCAGGGTAGTCCCAGAGTCTGAAGTAATTGGTTTATCCATAGTTTAATTGGGTTTTTCCTCCTCCCATTAATAGTAGGGTGTCTCAGCTTTTTGGTGGAATTGTTCCTGCTTTTTTTGCCAAGGGTCAGGAGGCAGGAGAGATGCCCCTGAAGTAGTGGAAAGGTCCTGAAGATGCAGCTATTTTAAGGCTAGCTTTTTTTATTCCTTTTTAAATTTTTTTTTTCCTGATTAACTCTGCCCAAGACAAGTTCATGTCCCTTAGTGGGAATGGATAACGATGCTCAAAGAGGTTTTTCAGCTGTGAAATTCAAGTGGAAAGTGTTTCTGTGGCTGTCAGGTTTTGTAGTGTGTTGTGTTTCTCCCTTCAGGACCCCTTGTTTCGTTCAGGTGATTCTGGAAACGAACCCCTTTGTTTTCTTGATCTCTACCGACACGATAAAGCTATACTCACTCTCATAATTTGATACCATTGTCTCTGAGATGGAGGTGTCGCTGTTGTGACCTGAGGTGGCAGCTGCTCTCCAAGCCCTTCAAAACTGTAGGGACAATTACTACATATTTCAGACTATAGGTTGCTCTTCCTCACCCGCAGCTTGTCCCGTGGACAGCAGGAAACACAAAAGCCATGCTGGTGTGGAGGTAAGCAGCACACAGAATCTATTCTTACGTGCGTAACGCATTCATGAGATGTAAATCAAGTGAAGAGCCAAGGGGAACTGATAACTGTGGGGTAGATTGGAAGCTTTATTTGCATTTGTTAAAAGAAAGGAGGGGGAAGGAGAGGTCTTGCACAGTTTATGTATTGCTCTGTTATATTTACCGTAGCTCTTTTTTTGCCTTCGGGTCAATCTCTGGTGGACAAAGCAGGCTTTTCCTTGCTAGAGATCAGGAATAAGCAGTTTAACACAATTCCCAAGTGTGCTGAACTTCAGTTGCTTTGGCACTATTTCAGTCTAAGGCATTAAAATAGTAAAACCTTCTCTGTGGGGGTTTTTTTTTTCCTCCCTTTTTTAAACGGAGCTGTCAGTCTGCTTGTTTTACTGCACCCAGCCTACAGGCTCGAGTCCCTGGCAAAGGTCGGGATCACCCAGCCACTGCTGCTGTGCTTCCCAGAGGTCTGGCAGTCACCACCCCCGATGGGAACAGTTGGAAATTCGGTCACGATCACCTGTGTGCACTCTGAAGAAGTCAGAAGAGCATTGCTGTCACAAAACAGGACTTGTTGTTGGTCTCGTTAGGAGCCCAGATACGGGAAGCAGGTCCTTCCTTGCAAACACCAGCCTTCTGAAACCTTGAGGAGTTCAGCGTGTCTATGAAGACAAGGCGAGGAGCATCTGTCATTCAGTAACAAATTAACTGAGCAGAAAATACCTGTGTTGCCATCAGATACTCCCCAGTCTTGCCGTCATGTTGGTTTTTTATGTAGTTAATTACAGTAGCAACTTGGTTGTGTTGAGCTGCTTTGCTGAGGGTAAGCAATTTCTCTTGTCACAAGTCTTCCTCTCAAGACTGTTCTTGTAGTGTATTTTCTGGCTCTGTACCATTCCCACATACAAACGCAGTCAGTCCTGTGCTGAGATTGGGATATATCCTGCAGGAAACTGAAACATCATCATCTGCTGTGATGGAAGTTTCCTTATGGCAGTATATTGCCAGAACTTCTGAGTGTTGTAATTTGTGAACCAGTTCAGTATTGGGTTTTGTTCGGTTTGCCCCAGCGATTCAAAGGAGGTTTGTTGGTTGGGGGTTTTTTTGGGTGGGGTGGTGGTGTCAGGTTTTTTTGTTTAACACACATTTTCCCCTTCCCCTGTCCTTAGATGATGTTGTGGTGGCATATTTTAGTGTGCTGGCTCTTCCAGTTTTATACTCTATTGAATTATTTTGTTAGGTGTAACCAGACTTGCATTCATACAAGCAATCTTTGGACTACCAAAAGCCTGTTCTCTTGTCATATGCAGTCACCTGAGGCTTTGGGACAAGAAGCATTGCCAGCAAACCTACCTGTAAGATTCCTTGTCCAAAGGTGACTTGAACTCCCTAAGTGTAGTTTTGAGCTGATGTGTTTGTGATGTGAGAGCGTTGTAGCACCATTCCACACTTGCGATCAGCTAGCTGCATGTTTGTCTTCTGAAAAAATAATTTGGCTGTCTAGTAATGTACTTAAACTGTGTGATGAGTTAGTGTGAAGCTGTTTGTGAGCGTATTCCCTTTTAATTCATCTGGAGCTGAATGCTTTAGTGCCTTTGTGTGCTTGAGGCACAAATGTGTCAGAAACAAAACATGGCCAAGATGAAATCACCCTTTCTTAATGTACAGTAAAATGGAAGGGGAAAAAACTTTTCTAAACTTTCTTTTAAAAATTATTATTTTTTAACCTGGATTAGTTTCCTAGCTGGACCAGCACATGGCCCCACAGGCAACAGCGGCAGCTCAAGTAAAGGGGGATGCAGGGGCTGAGCATTCAGAGATGGAGCTGGAATTGCTGGCTGCTGACAAAAGCTGTCTCTGGGACCCCTTCCTGAAGGTGGGCTTTGCTCTTCCCCCGCAAAAGCAGCCACCGTGGCCCTTGCTGTTCCCCTGGCATTGCTCTGATCCCTTGCCCTCAGCCAGTAGGAGTGTTTGTGAGTCCCGCCTGCATTCTCTATGTTTGCAGCGCGGTGGTTTTGCCTACCTCAGCCTCGCAGGCTGGCTTTGTGGCCTTCCCGCTTTGGCCTTGCTTTTGTTCGGCTGTGGTTCCCCCGGCATTTCTTCAGCATTACATAAGGGGGTCCTAATTTGAGGCAAGATGCCCATGAAAACCAAGTTATTTTCCAGCCAGCTCGGTTTCCCCACCTTGCTTTTGCAGCCCAAGCATGCCAGGAGTGGAGCCCGCATGGGGGAGCAGGAATTGAGGTTGCAGGGGTTATTTTAGCACCATGTGTAAAACCACAGCCAAAGGACACCAGCTTTACTGATGCATCCTCAGCCTTGGTACCACTGAGAGCCAGTGGAGTGGCAAGGGTCTCCTGCCATCCTCCTCTTGACCACCGTGGCTGACCCCACGCTGCGCCAGCCCAAGGAAGTGAACCAAAAACTAGCCCCATAAAAGAAAGTCAATACTTTTCCGGTGGTTTAGCTCCTCGAGCCAGCTTGCTGTAGGGCTGGAGAAGCAGAAGTGCTGGCTCAAGGGAAACTGTAAGAGTGATCGGCTAAGTGGGCTGCAAAAAACCTCCACTGCCCCACTAACACTCTCCATACCAACTGAACTTTGCTGCACAGCCACCAGCTGTGGCTGCACAGCCCTCTGCAAGGCAGCCTCGCTGCAGACATGTGCTTCTGCCAGGGGTACAAGTAAGGTAGTTCTTGCAATTGTGGCTGAACCAGGCTCAGTGTTTACGGCATTTTCCTCCCTCGTGTTACAACTGCCAGATTCAGGCTTCGGTTGAGACGAGGAGATGGTGGGATAGCTGAGGCGGTGTCGATGGGGATGTTACAGCCAGATGTAACATCCTTTTAACTTGGAAATATTACTGTAGTTTTCCGTTGGTTCCTCCTTTAATCCCTGCCTTGCAGTTAGCCTTTGAAGCATATGGTCCTTCCTTTCACCTGTGCAGTGCTTGAAAATTCAGCTAAGGCAGAAAATGGCCTTTTTCGTTTACTTAGTGTGCAACCCAAGGAAGTCTTTCTCAGCAAGCAGCTAGATTTGTAAGCAGCAGTCTCTCTGGCTGCTGCAGCTGAATAAAATCTTACGTCTCAGGGTGCTCATGGGAAACAGCACCAGGAATGCTGGCTGGATTTGGGGTGTCTCACCCAAGCCCTGGTCACCACCTCTGAAGGTGAGATGGAGCAGACCCCGTGCGGGGTGTAAACAGGGTTGAAAAGGGGCAACCTCAGGCAGGTGCAGAGGGCAGAGTGATGATTGACAGCTTCCCATGCCATGCATGGAAGGTTTAAGGTATCTCTGCATGGTGCACAACCCGGTGGGGATGGAGGGATGCAGGTCTGGAGCAAGTGGGCAAAGTTGTGCTCAGCCCCAGCATCCAGCCTCTGTGTAATTCAGAGTGGGGAAAACCTTTAGCTCCTGGTGCCAAGAGCTGGAGCATCCGTCTTGGCGGTGGTATGAAGGGGGGTGAGTCGGAGCCATGAGGTTCCTTTTTGAGAGGGAGGGTGTCATTTCCACTGGCTGTTTAAGCACTGGCAAATCTGGATTGAATCTCTTGTCTCACTGTAACAGGTAGAAAAGAAAAAGAAAAAAACAAAACCCCAAAACACAGAAAATTTGGGCTCCTTGAAATGTGCACCCAGGTTTTGCTAGTCTAACCATAATTTGGTTGTATCCTCTGAAATTGTTTTGTTGGGTTTTTTTTTTAAGAGTTTAGAAAGGAAAAGGAGGAGTTTGGTAAAGCTAAACAATGAAATGTGCTTTTACATTTTGAGAATGATTTTCCTTTTAAGTGGCAGGCTCCTCTCTGGTCACCCTTTAAAGAAAAACAAAACAACCTTCTGACCGGTGTTCCCTCCACCCCCAGGCATGTGTTTGGTAGTAACTGAGGACGAACAACAGAACACAAGAGTCCAGGGAGATCAAAAATGGACCTCTGCCCAGTACAGAAATGCGTTCTAAACAACTGCATCTAAATAGCCCTGTTTCCTTCCCTCACCTGTCTAATGTGTTTTGCCAAGGGTCTGCTTGCCCTGTATCTCGTAAATATTTTATGAAAATTAAATCAGAGAAGTGATTATAGGAAGCAGTTCATCTGTCGCTGGTTCTGTCTGCACAAGGGAGGAGGAAAGGCAGAAGTAAATAAGCACCATTTTTAAGTGGAGCCTGACATATTTGCAGTGCATGTGAAGAGGGTATTTTAAAAGTTTGCATCAGCTGTTGGGTTCTATTTTGGTGATGAATTCCAACTAAAATAATGTGGATGCTCATAACTGTGAATAAATGACCCCTAACTGACTTCTTAAAATACCGTATCAGTCTGCTGTGGGAAGTTTGCATTTAACTGCTTTTTCCCCCCTCCGTTTGTAACCTGATGTATTATATAGAAGGAGCGCTGCTGAATTTAGAGGCTGAAGTGTTGAATTTGTACCTAGCAAAGACGTTAATGATGGATTAGGTGCACTGATTCTTTCATCTTAACTAATCTACCTTTTTCATTAGCATTTTTCTCCCTCCCCAACCTTATTTCCCACCCCACATTTGGAAACTTGTGTATAGAAGAGCTGAGATTCAGTGGTGAGCTCTGTGGGACCATCTGTTCCTGGCTGCGCTCAGCAGCAGCTCAGGCTCTCGCCATCCCCTGCGTACGTCCAGTGTTTAACACCCTCCCTGGGCTGAGCTCTATTTCCTAGCATCTGTACCCATCTTCCAAAAGAGAAGCTTTTCAGCAGCATAGCACATGCTAAGTTAAAATTAGGAGCCAGCTCTTTCCAATTCAGTTGCAGCTATGCTGATGGCAAGCAGGTCAAAGTTGGAAGACTTTAAAGAGGAGCCGGTGCCCATCTCCCTCTCTAGACCCCTCGTGTCCACACCCCTGCTTTACCATCAGGATACAGGCCTCTGCGAGTGGACAACTGGGGTCACAGAGCTGATAAGAAAATGATTTGGGGCTGAATTCCTGTGGTTCTCCACCCAAATGTGTGCACTGAGCAGGTGATGGGACTGATGGGAAGTAGAAGCAGGGACTGTCACCTCACCACAGCAGTACGGACCTCGGTGGCCGTCTGTCAGCCTTAGCAGAGGACAGCTGTGGTACCGTGGCTAATGTTACTCGTTAGAGGAGGGAGGCTTTTCTAATCTTCGGAGCCGTTCGAACACAAATATTGGGCAGCTGGTCATCCCAACAATGCCGTCGTCTGCACCAGGATGTCATTTCCAAGGCATAAACAGATTAACAGTGCCCTTTATGCAAAAAGGAAAAGCCTGCCTCTGTCCCTAGATGGCTTTAAGTAATTGGTTGGTTTAAACAGTTCCCAGGCTTAGGTGGAAAGATCCCACTGAAGCAGTGTATCTCATCTCAGCATGGAGAAATCCAGTAGGGCCACAGCAAGGAGGAGTTACAGGAATGAAGAAGGAAATGTAGGAGTCCTGGTAAGGAGAAGCTCTCCAGATTGCCGAGGACACAAACACCTTGTGTGTAGGCAGAGCCATCCCACTCAACCACTGTTCCCTGGGATTGCTGTGCTCCCTGGGGAGCAGGTCCCATAACTGGGGCTTGTGGTTTGGGGTTTTTTCCCCTTGCAACATTCTGTTTTTCCCCTTACATGCACCTGATGCAAAGGCATTCCCTTCCATTGAAGTGGTGTGTTAGTGCAGTGGTGCAGTAAGTGCAAGGCCAGGGGTACCACGTGGGAAAGAAACATTGTGTGGTCCCGCTTGCAGCCTCTGGTCCTGAGCTGAATCCAAGTAAAATGGGATACCATCTCCAGTCCTCTGACTTCTGCTGCATTTCTCTTTGTATCTGCTCAGATACCTGATTTTTCAGAGATGTGCCTGCTGCCTTGTATCGCTGGCAAGTACTGAAACAGGAAAACCTCACTGTTTCCCCTTTCGCACATCTGAGCACTTGCCATAGCATTTAACCGTGTCTGGTTCTCCTATGTTCCTTCTGCCCCTCAAATTGAGCTGTTAAGCCACATCTGTTGTCCATGCAGTACTGACCGGTGATGCCGGAGGCAGGTTTAGCATTTCCTTAATGGAGATGATCTTGTGCACCAAATCCTTGTAAATATTCCATAAGTTTTGCTGACTTAAGACAGCACAGCCACCAGCATCTCTCTGGCACTGACAGCTATAACCACAGAACTTCAAAATAAGAATAAAAAAGGTAGTGGTCAAACTACCTAGCTTTCTGCACTCGGGACTGGTGTTTGTGTAAGCAGTGACTAGGAAACAGTCCAAACGTTGGAGAAGTTACAGTCCTGTTCTGGTTTTAGAAAACCCTGAATCTGGGCTTATTGTATAGTGCTTGTCTACAGCCAGTTTGTCTTTGAACCGTGCTGGAATGTGATCTAACGTGAAGTTTTTCTTTCAGTCTCTCTGCTAGGGAAGTGAACTAGATTCTGCTCTGGTAGCTCTCGGTGGCTGAGAGTGTAGAAAACGTTGCCACGATGGATGGGTGCAGTTTTCTTCAGTGTAATTTCTGTCTTGTCTTCAGTGATAGGAAACAAACAGAAATGTGACAAAGTGTTTTCTTCTGTGGCTGTATCTTGCCATGACAAACAAAAAGCTTGTACTCGGGAGACAACAGGAGTCTCAGCTCTTGAAAGTTTTTCACACTGAACCTTCCTCTTGGATAATCTCAGTATTAAGGTGCCTTTGAAGAGATCTGTCCTGGGTATACGGGGCACTCATAGAGGTGGATGGAAAATGTCAGCTGTTTTCTTTTCTGATTTTTTTGAATAGAGAGAAAAACGTGTTTCGAGACAAAAATGAGGATTTTTGCTCTTCCTTTCCCTCTTAAATTCAAAAGTGCTATATCTCTTCAGGCTTAAAAAAAAAAGGATTGAGGGAAAGGAAGGACTTGTTCTGACAAGATTAAGCTGAGGGAGTTCTGGGAGACTCTATTTTATCTTAATTTCTTTGGAAAGGTGGAAGTTTCTTTGCTATGTGTCCAAAATAGCTCTCGGACTTCCTCTTTGTGGAGTTCATAAACAGTGGAGGCTCTGCAGATAAACTTCAGATTAGGGCTTAGCTCAGTACTGCTCACTTGCTGTACCATTTCAACTGCTTTTAGAATTTTTCCTTTCCATGTTGATAGCACAGCTGTGTGTTCCCTTATTTCAACAAAAGAACAGGGCCAAACGAAGAATTGCTGGCTTGTGCTGGGGCTCCCAAGGGACTGCACCTGGGCAGAGCACACAAACAAAGGGCTCCAGCTGCCTGCAAAGGGAGCTCATCGCGCGGCTCTCAGCTGGAGGTGGTCCTCTTCTGGTCAGGGAGGATGCAGCTTGCTGGCTGTCACTCTTCCGGGCTCATCCTCATGAATTGGTGAGGGAGTTGGGTTTCTTGTCCTGGGGGTGGTGGAAATGTCTTTTCACATGATGAGGTGGCGATGGGCTCCTCCTTAACATGTCCTCCTTAACATGTCCTGAAGCAAACATGAGAGCCACTGCAAGTAGCTTAGTTGCAGAAGGCTGCCTTGGTAAAAAGGAGACTTTGAACCCCACCAAGTTTTGCATGTCTGTGCTGCGTGTTGACAGTCCCTCTCAGGTACAGGTGACATAGTGAGTGGGCTTGTGTGGCAGTGGGAGATGAGCAAAGCGGAGCGTGGCAATAGAGAGTGGGATGGTGTGTAGATTTGTAAAGGCCAGGCTGGCATGGGTTTCTGTTTCCTTTAGGACTTGGGAAACTACTTGTTCAACATCATGATACTTCTATTCCCCCTCATCCTCTCCACCTCATGTAACCATTGGAGTTGGGGGGGGTGGGGGGAATATGATAAAAATCATCTTGTCTTTCTTGACCCACAATTATTCCTGACAGCAAACTTGAGAATGCTTTAGCTGCTGAGAGCACTTCTGGGAGTTACAAGTGACAGAGCTCCATAATTTCCCTCTGGCAGCTGATTTCCGACAAGCTGCCACAGGCTGTATTGCTTCATAATTTTGAGATGAATCTTTCTTCTTTTTTATAGTCACCCTTGGATGTTGCATCACACAGGGTGAGACTGTTCTGTAAAACCATTAGAGGTGGGCAAGGTAATCAGTCCAGTTCCGGAGCAGAAGGCGGCTTCTCTTTCTCATTGGTTTTTATGATAGATGCTTATCTCAGAATATTGCTTAGGCACCTGAGTAGCCGGCCAGTCTTGTGTAACAAATCCATTTCAATGAGAAGTAAACTGCAGTAAATGATTAACATAATCTTCTTTACTAATGACTAGGGGTTTTTAATTTAATGAGTCACTTCTGAAAGTCTGAAGGGGAACCAGGGACACTTTTTTTTTAATAATCACAGTGCAGTCATTTGCATGTCGAAGCGCGATGCTGGTTCTCAAACCAGCCATATTAAGCACGCGGTACGTGTGCTTGCTCAGATACGTGCAGCTTAACTTGCAAAAGGAAATGTGTAGCATGGGTTTTATAAAATGACTCTTATGGCCGTGGTTAATGATTTTGTTATCCACAAGGCTTCACAACCGCCATAGCAATCACAGAGCTCTGGTACGTGCGGCACAAATTTCTCTAATTGAGCATTTGAGGGCATGTTGAAACAGAGTTTTTTAGTGGACTTCCTGTTCCAAATACTTTAGTTTTGGGTTCGTTTCCCTTTATGTGGCTACTGGGCATGTTTTCAGTAGCTTCCCCTCAAAAACAAATAGTGGATCTGGATTGGTTTCAACAGACTTGAGAGGAGATGGTGGTTTCTCTGACAGACCAGTGGCTCGATGGAGTGGGATGTGTTCTTCCATCAGTGAAATAGCCTGGCTCCGGAGATCACATCCTTTCTAGATGCATGCCTGTAGGCAAGTATGTTGTATTTGGGTGACCTGCAGCACACCTCTCGTGTCTCCTCTCTCCACATTCCTCCCCAAAGTTTTTACCGCTATGCTGGTGGTGAAAATTGCAGCCAAGACCTGGTCTTCTCATGGGGGACTGAAGCTGTTCCCTGCTTCCATCACTGACAAAGTCTTCCCATCGCTTGTGCATAGTGACACGTGGCTGAAGATCGTAGAATTATAGAATCATAGGGGTTGGAAAAGACCTCCAGAGATCATTGGGTCCAACCCCCCCTGCCAAAGCAGGCTCCCTAGCTCATATTGCATAGATAGGCATCCAGATGGGTCTTGAATATCTCCAGCGGAGACTCCGCAAGTCCCCTGGGCAGCCTGTTCCAGGGCGCTGTCACCCTCACTGTGTAAAAGTTCCACTTGTTGGTGTGGAACTTCCTGTACTCCAACTTGTGGCCGTTGCCCCTTGTCCTGTCCCCACAGACCACTGGAAAGGAACTGGCCATTTCCCCCTGCATCCCATACTTAAGATATTTATAAACATGAATAAGGTCCCCCCTTAGTCTTCTTTCCTCCAGGCTGAACAGTCCCAGCTCACTCAGCCTTTCCTCAAGATGCTCCAGGCCCTTAATGATGAGAGTACCTTTTGAGAACATGCCTCAGTTTTGCCAGTCACCAAGTCCAGGTTCAGTCTCAGTGGAGCAATACTGAGAAAACAGGAGGCTTTTGAGAGCCTGAGCATCATGCCCTTGATCTTTGGTCTTGTATTTTCTTCTGAGAATTTCCATGTGGCTTCTTGAACTGCGTTTTAATGATGGGTGCTGTCAGAATTACCTCCTTATCTTTTAATCTTATCTATTTCAGTGAATGCTATGTATCCTTCTCTTCTGAAGGACACCAGAATAATAATTACATCCGACTCATTCCCATGGGAGTCACGATCCTGTAGTGTCCATTCCCATCTTGATGGTCCCTTCCATCGTCTCTCTTCCAGGCTGGGGAGATCCAAGCTATTTAGCTAGGTGCTTTTGAGGAGCCATCCCCTATCTTTGAGCGTCTTCACCATTGCTCTGTGAGTTTGCCATGGTGGAAATACCCTTACTGACACAGGGGGGAGGGGAAGCCAGAACCACATTCAGACTGGGGAAGCACAGCAAATAGGTACAATGATGATTGCTGCTGGGTTTTTTTTTCTTGCCGCTTTTTTCATCTGTTGCTGAGCCACCAGGCTGACACTGCGACGGGGCTGCCTCTTTTAACTCCAAGACCTCTTTCCTAACCAGGAATAGCAAGCTCAGCGTGCATTGTTGTACATGTTGGATCGTGGTGTTTCTGTCACTTTGCACTTTAGTGGTAATTATGTTTTTAACATCTAGTCTCTCAGCATTATTAGATTCTTACGCAACTTGTCAGGGTCAGCTTTCATTTTTACTCTCTCAAATGACTTAAAATTCATCAGAAAACCGTGTCACCTTGTGGTTCACATCCTCGTAGGATCATTCCATGAGTGTGCTCACCAGCAGAGGTATAGACACATCAGGTTCATTGGTGACCTTCTGCTTGAGAGGGAGGTATTTTCTACCCCTTTTTTCCAGTCTTCAAACCATTCATTCCTGTGTTGAGAGCCTTTTCTTCTACAGAAGTTTGACACCTTGGTGGGGGAACTTGTTGGAAAGCAGCAGTGCTTTGTGCCAGCCACTGGTCAGCAAGGTAACACCTGCAGACACTGCGTTTGTCAACCAGTTGCCCTCAACATCACCAACCACTAGGCAGCACAAACTCTTTTACGGAAGAGTTAGCAGAGACCTAGTCCTGAGTAGCTTACTCTCTCCCTTTCTGGGCGCTTAGAGTCAGTGTTTGTGTTGGCACTCTGCCTCTCTAATCTGAGGACATTGAACATGGAAATGTAGCAATTTTTAATAAGGTGAAAGCGGAGGCCAGAGCCCACAGCCTCTCTGGTATGCTGAAAACAGGTTTTGTAGCCATGTCAACACATGTGGAGGAGAGGCTCACTTGCTCTGCCAGGTCTGAAGGAGAATAAGGTGTGGAGGAAAGCAAGGATAGATAAGCATCGGGCAAGATAAAAATCACTACAGCCTCTTTTCCAGTTGCCTGTTGCAGAAATACTGCCTTCCCCGAGCAGCAGCAAATAGCACGCTGCTTGGAGGGCTGGTTATAGCTCCCAGCTGCCCCGCTGAGATTATCTAGCAGTTATATCCAGTTTGGGATTTTTATTTTCATCTAGGAGGGCAAGGGGGGTTGCAGGCCAGTATGCACAATCTCCTCCAGTTGGGGAATTTTCCCAGGCTTCGTTATTTTGACCACGATCACCCACGATGTTTTGGGAGCATATCCACACAAGGCTTGTCCCAGCAGGGCTCAGCCACAGTTCCAGTGAAGGTGAAAGGTTCTGGCGTGGCACCATGTTAAGGCCCTGCCTCCTTTCTCATTTGTGCCAGTCAAAGTTTAACTTAGAGAGCATGCTGCAGACTATGGCTGCCCAGACTATGGTGTGTGTGTGCCTTTCTGTTGTTCTGAGCAGCTTAAATTACAGCTCAGCATCCGGGTCTGCACCACGTACAGCGCAGCAAAAAGGTACTCGTACGAGGCGGGTGTTCTAACTAAATCCTGACTCTTCTCTGGTTTTCCAAATAGGCTGGAACCTTAATGTTACTACAACATACTTGTAGAAGCGTCTCATTTTCTTTTGAAACATCCCCAAATTGTTCTAGATATTGTAGGACCTGGAGGTGTAGGCACAAGAACCAGCTTTGAAGGGTTTAAGCCCCAGATTTGAAGTGCCTTTGTGTAGTAAGGTACAAAGAAGACTGAGCTGATGAAATCAGCTCTTAAAAAGAGCCTAAATATGAGTGCAGTTGTGTTTTAGAGGTGGTGTTAACTGTATTAAGAGTAGCTGTGCTTCTAGTACTTGTCAAAAAAAAGAAACAAACCCATGTACTCTGTCTGTAGTCTGTTCCTAATGGGTGGTTCAGCCATTCAGAACACATCCTGCTTGTTGTACCCCTCAGATAACCCAGCCTGGCTTTACATCAGACTGCAAACAGATACATATGTTTGCTTTCAGCAAAATAAGTTGGGAGTTCAGCGCTTTTTAAGCACTTTACATGTTAAAGAGGCTTGACATCTATTTTATGTTGTAAAGCTTTAAGGTGTGCTTACCTTTGCAGTCTTGCAGAGCCTTGTTTTCAGAAAAAAAAGATCTGCACAATGAGCATCCTTGTGTTCTTTGAGTAAGAGATGTGTCTAGTACGATCTATTGGAAAATAATATTTAGAGAGCACATTTTTGGCAAGGAGAGGTTTTTCAGGTAAAACCAGTCTTCTCTCACTGCTGGTACAGCTTCCCTCCGCTCTTCAGGTTGTGTCTGTAGGTAACAGTTGTGGCAGATGGAAACCTTTCCCTTGGCCTCGTAGCTGCAGCACAGTTTGTTAGATAGGAGGGGGTTGGACATTTTTCTTAGTTCAAAGCACCAATATTTTAGGCACGTGCCTAAAACAGCTCTTCTGATGGCTGTGCATGGAGGCTTTTTCTTCCTGTTCCCGATCTCTTTGTGCATGTAATGGTTGTCCTCTGATATTCATGGCAACGTGAAAAAGCCCAACCAATCTATGAAAAGAATCAGTGGGGAAGATACAGAATGTCTAGATATTGTATGGAAGCTATTTTACTAATGCAGAGCTGTGGAGAGAGGATGGCTAGGGCTGGTACCCTACTATGTGCTTCTCCAGGAGTACAAGTACATTTATTAAGAATCTGTGGGTATTTGCAACAGTGTGTTATTGTGGGATACTTCACCCTTTCACGATTGTTGTTGTGTAATGTTGTAACTGACTAACCTCAAGAAGGTGGTCCCTAAGAGCCTGGGAGGTATAAAAATGCAAGTGACATTGCACATTAGAGATAGGTGACAGAATGAGGGGAAAAATAACCCAAAGGATTTAAAACAAAGGACATAATTCAGGTAGCCTGTGATGACCTGGAATTCAATGACTGATTGGAGATGAACATATAAAGGAGTTTTTGGCTTAATGGGATGCCTGTAGGTTAAGAAAATTGCGAGTATTTTTGTAGCCTGGGTAACTAGTGGGGTACAGCCTGGGCGCACAGATGCTTGCTCTGAGTCTGCCAGCATGACTTACATGATTGCATCATATAACGTGGTTTAACTTCGCTCCTCGGGAAGTGTGAGCGTTCATCATCCCACAGTGCCCAGTATAACAAATGACATGCCAAGCCTTGGTGAATGTCATGGGTAGGCTATGGCATATTATTTTTCCATGTGTGTGGCAACAGCTTTTATAGCCTGGCAACCAATCTGCCTCTTTCAAGTGTTTTATGTGAAACTTTATGAAGCTGCCTGCCGTCAGGTATCATCGGTATTGCAGGTGTGCACAGTCTTTGAGTGGCAAAACATCTCTCTTAATACATGTGCAATAACAGCTGAATGTATGACGATTTCCCCCCTCCTCCTCTTTCTATTTAACACAGAATGCTACAGATAGCTCCTCTAACTCCTCACAAAAAAGGGAACAGCCTGTGCGAACTCTGGCTTCTCCCGCATCCTGCGAACATCGAAGAATTTGCACTCGTGGGCACCTTCACGACCATTATAGCTCTGACCACTACCATCTAGAACAAGTAAGGTTTCTTCCCAGTGTTGCCACCTAAAGGGCTCTGTCTGCCATAGCTAGGACTGATCTTTGGTTTTCCCCCCACATCCTTGACAGATGCCTCCCGTCTTTTCTGCCCCTCCCCTCCTTAGTTAGCTTTAAATTGCTTCTAATTGTTAAAAATAATAAAAAGTGTTTACGCTGTGATTTAGTGTGTTGTGTTGTACTATGTGCACACAGACCATTGTAGGTCTTTGATAGTTGTACTCATTCGTAAGCCAAAGGCTTGAAACTATGATGGGTCACAGTAAAGGGCGTACAAAGAAGGGAAGACAACGCTTTTTAATACTGGCTTTTCACTAGGCAAGGAGACAGTGATTGCTGGTAGCAAAAGTTGAGCTTATGTATCTTTTCTCCCTCTTCATCTCCCTCCCTGCTTCCACAGTCAGTACCGCGATCCTACCGGCATGTCAACTTTCCAGATGATGATGAGGAGATCGTACGCATCAATCCTCGGGAGAAGATTTGGATGACTGGATATGAGGACTATCGCCATGCCCCGGCGCGAGGGAAGAACTTTGATCCTGATGACATGGACTCTTATGTACGTTTTGCCAAAAGCGAGGCCTCAAAACACGAATACACTTATCCTTACGTAGACAACTCGGACTTTGACCTGAGTGAAGATATCAAGGGTGCTGTGATAAAGACTCAACCTGTGAAATTCAAGCCCAGGCGGAAGGAAGATGGTGAGAGATCGCGGTGCGTGTACTGCAGGGACATGTTCAACCACGAGGAGAACAAACGGGGTCAATGCCAGGATGCTCCAGACCGCGTCAAGACTTGCATCCATCGAGTGAGCTGTATGTGGTGCGCAGACACTATGCTCTATCACTGTATGTCCGATCCAGAAGGAGACTATACGGATCCTTGCTCGTGTGACACCAGTGATGAAATGTTTTGCCTCCGGTGGATGGCCCTTATCGCCTTGTCTTTCATTGCTCCATGTATGTGCTGTTACTTGCCGCTTCGGGCTTGTTACCACTGTGGGGTCATGTGCAGGTGCTGTGGTGGAAAACACAAAGCTGCTGGATGACTACAGATGCATTCAAAGTGTTATGTTTTTCCTGTAGTTCAAGGAACACGTTGGTTTTGGAGCATTGAGATCACTCATTTTGATGCAGCCACTGTGCCCAACAGCATCCAGAAACCACCAGTTCGGATCACTTTACATTTGATCGTCTGGGGCTCACACTGCATTGATTTGCTCATCAAGTGTTCTAACTAACTAACCTACAGCATAGACTTTTGTATTATTAATCTGTAATCAAAACAGACTGTCTTGTACATGTTTATTTTATTTTTATTTTTTTCAGTTAAAAGTGAGTTTGAGAAAAGAACTGCTTTAAAAGGTGGTGGATTGTAGAACATCTCCAGGTTGTGTCCGTCTTGCCTCCACTTGTGTGGTACCATCAACATGTTAGCAAGCTTTGGCACTTCTAGAAAGGGGGTGGTGTAGTGATTGAAATCTCACTTGGAAGGTACTTTAACTTGCTGTCAAGTTATTGTGCATGTATAGAAGGTGTGCTAGTAACAAACTTGTACCACAACACAGTATTTCTGTCACTGGTTTTCTTTGGGATTTTTGTTCTGTTTTCCAAAGCCAAAATAGCCATCTAAGCTGCAGTTTCTCTTCTTGAGTCCATCGTCATTTCCTTCAGCAAACATCTTAAATTATGTCTCTGTTCCTGAAGCTCTGTGAACAGAAAGCAAGGCTCAGTTACCATAGTCACATAACCATTGAGAATCTGGTAGTTCTCCTTACCTGTAATCATTTCAGACCACTACTTGAAAGGGAAACTTAAATTTTAGGGTTTTCTTCTTTCCCTAAATAACATTGGAAAAATAAAACTGTGTTTTCAGAGTTCTGCCCAAGAGAAGGGAACTTCTTCGTTAGCTAGCCATTTAATGATCTGTGAATAAAACACTAAGGTTCCAGATGAGGAAAATTGTTGTTATGCAAAGAATTACTAACAATGCAACGTCAGAAGCACTATTATGGCAATTCTGGGGAAATGCTGCATTAAGTGGTGGGTTATATGGAAAATCGTCTTTGTTTGTTTGTTTTTCTGTATAATACATGAGCATGAGAACATACGCGTCCACGGTGGAAACTCCGTTTAGCAGTCTGAACAGGTCTTTAAAAGCAAAAGCCAGGATGTTAACCGCCACTTCCATTTCCTGACCCGCGGTCCCGATCCCCCAGATGCTTACACACGTCTCGACACATGGCGCGTGCGATCGGCGTTTCTGTGAGCCTGTGCCTAGGGTTAACTATGTGAGTCTTTGCAGGAGCCAGACTGAAGCGTCTCCCTGACTTTCCCTTCCCCAGTTCACCACCCAGATTTATCAAGTGGATGCATAAGGTGCATACAGCAGGATAAGATTACTTTAATTTTTTTTTTTTTTTAAAAATGTCATGTTGTCTTGTGTACAAGGCTTGTAATTAGCTTGGAAAAAGAGTATTTTTCTAATATATTACAAGGAATAGCCAAATAATTTTTATTAAAAAAAAAAAAGATTTAGCGCAGTGAGCTCTAACTAGCATAGTACAATCTGAATACTTTGAGGCAGCTAGGGATTGGCTTGTCAAAGCTGGCACTGCTGTTCCTGCCATAATTTCTTTCTGCAGTAAATTGCCAGTGGGCGCATGTCCTTTCCCTCCCTCTATTGCACATTGACATCAGTCTTAAAAGAGAGGAATTTTTTTTTTTTTAATTAATTTGCCAAATAAACGTAAAAGGAACGCTTGCCATTCTTTCTTGGTGGAATGTCCCAACGGTTCTGCTGAGAGTTAATCACAGCTTTTTAGTCAACCATGAATTAAATATGCAATGTGCTTATACACTATAGAGTTTGGTAGGCTTAATTCGTAGCAGTTGCTGGGGATTTTTTCGGTTGGGGGAAAAAAAAGAATGATAGTGGAAAAGGGATGGAGTGTTACACTCTGGGTGATGTGTCTGGGTTTGTTGAATGAAATATAAATATTTTGTGCCTAATAGCAGTTGACAAATCTCTCAATGGTGTCTAGTAAACATCAAGCCAGCCTCTAGAAAAAAAAAATTAATGGAACAACCTTTTCCTTTCATTTCTGTTCTCAAAGTTGTTTCATGTAAAAAAACATCTGTAAGATCTTCTCTCTATAAAGCACAACACTACAAAAAGATCTTACAGCTTTTTGTCCGGTCTTGAAGTGCCCCTATTTATTTAAGTGAAGTAGACATACTCCAAGCCTTTCCGTATGTCTGGAAATAAAAGTTTTAAAAATAAAAATCCCTCTTTTTTTCTTTTTTAAAAAATTTTTTTCTTCCCTTTCTCCCTTTTTTTTTTAATACTTGTAGATTTTGCTACGTGTGATATTTGGTTTGTGAAGGCAGTGGTGTAAGGGCACAATGATAGAAATGGGTGTTTTTTGTAAATATTTCTCCTTAATTTCCACACTGCTGCTGAACAGTGTGTAGCATTCTCCCAGTCAGCTTTGCAATACTGACATCAATCATTTGAGAGAAATTATTCAGATTTTATTTTTGTATCTGTGGTAACAAAACATTAACCAATTTATTTTTTTCCTGTTGTGGAAAGGGGGTTTTTTGGTTTTTTTTTTCCAAGCTATCGCTCACGTTAACAAATTAAAGTGCCTGAAGCCTCATCATTATTGTATCTGTATACTAAAAGTTAAAACCCTGTTGTATTGATTTTTATAAGCCTTTTTACCTCTGTGTAAAAAAAAAAATATATATACAAGTGTATGATGTACATTTTAGTTCTTAACTTCTTTTTTTATTGTTTCTAATGTGTATGATCAGTGTAGCTATTGCTTTAAAATGTACCATGTAAATATAAATACATCATATCAAAATGACACTGCTTATCATTATTCAGCTGGCGGGAAAATGAGATGGTGCTGGTAAATGTGGGGCCATCACTAGAGCCACCTCCCCAAGACCTCGGGGTTTCTGAGGGGAAAAAATGGATTAATTTTACTTTTTTTAGTGGCGGGTGCTGTTGGGCTTTGTCACGGGCCACACTTGCCTGAACACAGCAGGGACTATGAGGGGTACATAATGTTTTAGGTGTTTTTCAGGTGTTACATGCGTTTTGGGGAAGGATGTCCCTGGGGTGGCCTGGCCTAGTGGTGCTGTCCCTGAAGGCCTCGATGGCCATGACAGCAACAGTGATCCCCCTCCTGCTGTCCCTTCCCTTCTCCCTGGGCCCTGGTCCCATGTGCTGTTTTGGGCTGGGCTAAGTACATCTCGTAGACAGTTTTATTTTGTTGTACCCAAGCTGAGCTCTGAGGGGAAAGCGGAGAGAAAGACTGGCAGACATGGCTGCCAAGCGGGGGCCACCTTGCTCTTTGAGGTGCACAGTGGGTGTTTGCAGTTTGCTGCTGCTGAGGAGAGATGCCTGAGGCAGCTGGCACTGCCATCCCTATTCAGAGGGGTTTCAGTGTGGAAGATGGAAGAGGAATAACCCAGTCCAAATGGACGCTGGACTGCAGCTGATTGAGAAAACCAGTGAGTATATCTGCATTTTTTATGGTTATTTCCTGTGGGAGCTAGTGAGCCCTACACCATGTGTTTCTGAAAAACCCTGCTGTGTTTTTCTAGAAGTAAGTGATAACCAAAGTGATAAAACAAGCCACTGATCCTTTTTTAAGATGTGCTGCATCTTGTGCTGCTGAGTAACAAAGCTGCCTAGAATGGTGTGTAAGAGGGGAAGCAAAGAGCACGCAGGACAAACTATGCTGCTTGGATAAATGGTTTGCTCCCTGCTACAGTAGGGGATAGGTGCTTTTTATATGTAAGTATGTCATCTGCACCCACCCAGCACATGGGGTGACCTGCCAGTTGTGTAAATAACCTTGACAGTTGAATTTTTCAGTGCTTTGCTGAGATCCCCAACCCATGTTTGCTTTTTACTGGTTTATATTTGTATTAACATATTTCTAGAAATATTATATGCTCATATAGACAAGAGATATTTGTTTACATTTATGATACAATATTTGTCACAATTTAAGAAAGACTGCAGCCTTCCTGAGAGGCACATGCACTGTGGGTTACGTGGTGTGTTCAGGAGGACTCATTGCACATAAAATACTTCGGTCTGCATTGCTGTTCGCTCCATCCTCAGTGAAGCCAAGGGCAAAGGGACTCCAATAGCCTGTTGCTTCCAGTTTATCATAATCTCTTTACTAACTGTGGCAGGAAGACTTCAAGTCCAGCTTGTCCCACAGAAGGCCTGGCTAAGCTTTCTTGCAGCCTGCAGTGTCCTTTTGTGTGTGAATCAAAGGGGTTGCTTATACCTGGAGATTTCTAAACTGAACCAGTAAATGGTACATTTGAACCCTGGATCCATGGAAAATGCAAACACCACCAAGATATAAGGCACCTTGAAAGGCAATCAACCTCCTGCAGCCTGATCAATGCAGAGGTCCCAGGCTTACTCCTGCCAATCATCTGGGACAGCTACTGTCCACCTGGCAAGATGCAGTCAAGGAAATTGAGTTTGGAGAGGACATAGATACTGTAAGCTTGCAACCATATGAAAGTGTTGAATATTTTATGGCTCTTAAAAAAAAAAACCCTTTCACTAGTAAACGTAATACAAATTGCACTTCAGAATAATGTCCTTTCACCCAGGCTGAGTTTTAGATGCTGACAGTTGTGGCTTGGCATTTTATAGCAGAGACTTGACACCAAATGTGCTGCTGCCATTGCCTGGATCAGAATAGCTCTCCCAGCCTCTTTCAGTTTCTGCAAAAGGAGGGTGCCAGCCCTCTCACCTGGGAAGGCATCCTTGGGTGAAGACAAATGTTATCACACCAGTCACACCTGTGTAAGCTTTTCTCCTTGTAGCCTATGAAACAAAAGAAACAGGGCAAGGAGAGGATTTTCTTGGCTGTGCTCACTCAGGAAACCTGCAAACACTTCCAAGAAGCCTCTCCTCTTAGAAGCACTATTAGATCAGGAATTGCAGGGGGAACAGGGAGCAGCTGAGGGATAACCAGCCTCTGAGGGTGTCTCTAGCTACAACAGCTCTATTTTCCTGCAAGGCACCACATTAACAGTGTCACATGTTTCTGAGGACTGCAGCTGCCCAGCATTACCTTCAGGGGGAGAATTCTTGCATGAGGAGGGTTCACCGACCTCCTGGACTTACTGCTGTGTGAAAATGAAAGCCAAAGAGAGTTTGAATGGCCTACATGATGTTACATGGGGAATTTGTGACTCAAGTATCCTGAGCACAAGTTCACCACCGTCTTAATCCAAAGGTTGTCTCTCCCATCACTCTGTCTGAAAATGAACTGGGAGTTTTGGCTTCCTACAGGATCCTGGCTGCAGGGAGCACGAATGTCATTGCATGTGTTCCCAGTGCTTATCACAGGCAGAATTTGGCTTCTCCTGCAGACCAAACTCAGCCTTTTTCACAAATCAGAGAGTGAGCTTGCAACACCAGCAACCGGAAGCGCTGTCCTTGCTTCAGCAGTCAAAGCTAGATTAGTTAACATCCTCCTAACGCCTTGTCCTTTTCCAGGATGTTCAGCCTTCTGGTATTTTCTTAACATTTTGAATTAGGCAATTAAATTCCTTAGTATCTTGGTGGCATACGTGGAAAAAAATGGAAAAAATGTTTGGCTTCCACCCAGAGACAAGATATTTAAATGGTGGAAAGTATGTGTGTATTTTTGGGGTGGTGTACTTAGATCTCTACAAATATTTTTAGTTGCTTCCCTGCACTCAGGCACAACCATCCCATGCCATTCATCTCATTCCCCTGTTCCCCACTTGTAAATTCATTTAGGAAGAGTTGACAGACTTTGGTTTGGCTTCTGCTAGATTTCAAGCCTGCTGCCTAATGTCGTGTGAGACAGGATCTCACAGCAGCACTCTGATTAGTTGTAAAGAGAAAGGTTTACAAGGGCTGCAGCACACCGCAGCTCTCTGCATGCCTCATCACAGCTCTGTGCCCTGATGTGTAGGTACTCTGAGGTAGCAAGGAAAACACAAAATCATTTCCAGACTCAATATTAGTTCATGTAATGACCTAGGGAGTCACTGATGCTAAGAACTGTATGGGGAAGCTTGAATTAACACATACTTTGGGATGGCTAAAGCCATACACAAAGTCATACGCAGTCTTAAACTTATATAGAATTCTTAATTATATAGAGAGTGGAATATGAAGTGACATTTCTTTTTCTGCATTTTCTGAGGTGATGTCATGATGAGCTGTAGAATTGACCAGTATCTGTTTTGAGGGAAGTGACAGGACCAGTGTCAGACTTACCACTTTGTGCCAGCATTCTTCTGGTTTTCACACTCTTAATTTCTGTGTTTCAGCGTCGTGCCAATGTTTGCTTATTAACTGTGAGAGCTCTTCTTGTGAGATTTCGATCTTACAAAAAAAGAACAGGGATAGGGAACTTGTCAGTATGAACAGTGAGATCTTTGATGTGGAAGGATCAGGTCTGATGTGTTCCCAAATGTACCCTATCTTCTAATCTGAGACTTCCGGTATTCAGATTATGTTTTGCTCTAATGTGATTCAGAAACTAAAAGCTCAGACACTTCTAAAATTTGAAACATTAATGTCCCTGTGCCCTGGAGGGCCATTTCCAACCTTAAAAAGCCCAATTCCAGAACTACTGAGCTCAAGTGATTTCACTTTAAAAGTGCTTACTCTTTACAACTTCCTGAGGACCATGATAAAAGCCAGGTTAGACAGTATAACTTTCAACCACTGTTTCCAAAAGCGCTAGCTGCAGCTGAGAACAGAGAGCATTTTGATGTGCACAGCCAAAAGAAGCAGCACTCTGCTGCTGGCTTTCTTCATGAGTCTGAATGTGGCAAAATGAGGAATGGTTGGACTCGATGATCTTAAAGGTCTTTTCCAACCTTGTGATTCTGTGAAAAAGTAGAAGCCAGGATGGATTGCCTATGTATAGGATATATGGGTCACCCCAGATATGAAATACAGTGGGGTCTGGGGTGGGGGGTGGGGGGAAGGACAGACGACTGGTTGTTTTGGTTTTTGAGGTGTTCCTGGGCTCCCAGGGTCACAGTGATATATTGGTATGGGGCCTGATGTACCCCTTCAGCAGTCCCCATGTATTCCTGCTGGCAAGGGCAGATGGTCTGTGCCCCTGAGAGGAGCATTCAGACCAACACTGCAGCTCAGGAAGCCAAGCAGGAAATGTAAATACACATATGTGTGTGTGTGTGTGTGTGTGTGCACGTGTATCCTTTAGGACCAGAAGTCTGAAATTACCAGCACAAGCTGAAAACCCAAGTGATAGTTACCCTTTAAATAAATAAATAAACAGGTAAGGCTCCAGCTGTGTGGCTGACCCTGGTGGCTTGGCAACAATGAATGGGGTTTTCTGTGCAGTGGCCCCAAGGATTGCGTACCGCTGCAGGATTTCTCTGTCTGCTTAGTGAATAGACCTCAGTGAACATCCTCATCTTGGGGGAAACCCCAGAACCCCACTGAGTGGTTGAAGCAGCCACAGAAGTGGGAAGGCTTCCAAAGTAGAAAGAGAAATAGCAACAGGATGAAGCAGAGAGATGTATTGTGCTCAGAGGAGGCTCTACTTTGCTGTCACTTGGGGGAACCACGGGCATTTTGGTGAGTGGGAAGGCTTATGCATTCATTCATCTGCCTGAAAGGGAGTGGTTTGCTGCAAACCATTTAGCCAGAGCAAGGCAGCCCTTGCAATGATGCCAGCACCACAGTTTAGGTACGGTTTTTGCCAGCTGCCGCAGGGCTGAGACACAGTTGTACTTCCACG
This sequence comes from Porphyrio hochstetteri, assembly GCA_020800305.1. Taxonomy (NCBI): domain Eukaryota; kingdom Metazoa; phylum Chordata; class Aves; order Gruiformes; family Rallidae; genus Porphyrio; species Porphyrio hochstetteri. The sequence continues at coordinate 46,454,255 of CM036907.1, forward strand.
TGTGAGCAGAAGCACCACAGGCCTGGAGCAGGCTTCTGGCTGAGGAAAGTCCTCACACTTTCCTCTCCTTGTCTTTGCAGTGAGATTCCAAGGGCTGTAATGTGTCAGAAAAGTAGCAGGAAATACATCTCATTTCAAAACTCTAGCACCAGTCCCAGACAGTATATTCTGTATTTGTACTTCCCTAGACTTTGAACAAATGGACTCCTTCCAGCATCAGGTAGGAGAAAACTTGAGAGGAACAGAACGTTTGAAGGCAGGAGATTGTATTCCCCAGCTCCCTGAGGTAAAATCCTGACTCCACTTAACTCAGTGGCAAAAATTTCGCAGACTTAAGCAAAGCCAGGATTTGGCTCCTGGGATCTGTAGGATTTGGATGCCAGGATCTCAAGGTTTGGCATCCAAAGTAGGCCCTTCGCTGGCAACTTCCTAAGGTGAACTTTCCATGGTCTTCTCCCTACCCTATGCTCCTAAGGGACACTAGGTACAAGGGCAGCCTAAATACATGAAAAGGGATTTCTTTGCCTACACAGCATACCAGCTTCCCAGTCCTGTCTTTGAAGGGTTATGTTAGAAATGGAGCCACTTTCTGTAGTTATAAGTAGGTGAGTGAGTGAGGAGCTAGAGTGGCTGCTGAGAGCCAAGGAAGGGCTTTGTTAGAACCCAGGATCACTGGTTTTGACCTTAGCACCTTAGCCCATCACCTTTTTTTCCTGTGCCTAATTGCCATGTTGTTTCATTCACTTGGACCTTCACAAACCAACTTGGGAAAGAAAAAAAAAGAGTAATGTTTTTGGTATAACATTTTGAATATGTGTTGTGTAATGTTTTAGCTAAAAAAGGTGAGAAATTGGCAGGGACATTCCCTCAGCCACCTTTCACTCATTTTTCACAGCTCGTAGGGCTTTGAGGTGGCAGCAGTGCTTTCAATATTAGGTTGAATTTCCAACAAAAGATTTAAAGGCTGAAAGGGTGCTTATGTACATAGCTACATGAGCTAAAGGACCTGTTACAAAGATGCACACCCAAAAGGACTGTGTTTTCAAACCCACTCACATACATAACGTTTTAAGAGCTGTCACCATCAGAGCACGTTTTATGGCCAGTTCCTGAAGGAAGTGGTTGTAAAGATGTGGCACGAAGAGCAGAAAATCCAGGTGCTGAGCAGAGAGCTTTTGAACTCCCAGCAAATGCGTGATGCTTTTTTCTAATCAGAACAACTGCTGTTTGTGACCATCTGAACTCTGAGCTGCATGAAAAAGTCTGTGGGGTGAATCAGGCTGATATCCTGTCTCTAACCACAGCCTGTACCAGATACTTCAAAGGGAGAGAATACAAGAAACTCTGTATTGGAATCATCTGCTAGTAGAGGAAATTTCTTCCCAACATCAGACAATTTGTCATTGATTTATCCCCTCAAAGAGGAAAGTTTATGTGCCTCTTCAAAACAAATCCAATGGAATGTAACGGCGACAAGAGTTTATTCATTAAACCTAATAAATTTTAATTTTAATTATATTTTATTTCCCTGAAATATCATCACAACCCTTCTACCATTTTGTCTGGAGATTCTTCTAGTGCTGAAGTGATAGTTTGAGGGGTTTTCCCTATAAATGTTTTATTACAGATAGCCCTGCAAACGTGATGATCTTCAGAGGCTGTGGCCCTATAGCAACCGTTTTGCAAATGCCAGTGTCTCCTCCTCCAAATCCTTCTCCTGGCAAGCGTTTTTAATCCCCTTTTATGGATCCTTTAACCTTAATATTCTTATTGTTGGGATGACACTGTGTTCTTATAGTTGTACAGTTTCTCTGAAGCCTCTTATGTGTCAAAAGACACAAAACTGACTGAGGATATGAGGTGGGTAGTGCAAAGACAGCAGATTTATTGCTTTGTTTATTTGTCAGCTTGCTGATATTGAGCTGGATTTATAATATTTGTTTTCTGGGTCCCAGATAGTTTCAGAGATGGCTGTGCTGTAGCTGTGAATATAATTTAGGAGTAACTGGGAGCCAGAGATGAAGGTGTAAAGTCCATATTTGGGTTCTTAAGTACAAACGGCTTTGCTTTGAGAGGTGTTGCAGGTCTTCATTTCTTCCTGAAACCTGTAAGACTTCCTAGACAGGTAGATGTAAAACATTGGCCCCACTGAGGTCAATGGCAAACATCCCACTGGTTTCAGTAAAATATAATCACCCCCAAAGTACAGGAGACTAATTATTGGCAGCTATTTTTGTAAGAGCATGGCTAATACACAGAGTAATACCAAAGTGCCTCTTCATGTTTGTTTAGTTCTGCAAAGGTCTTCTATGGACTTTCTCATCCCCTATAAAGAAATACAGGAAAATTCTGCACCCTGAGTTGCTACCACAGTCTATTTAAGGGTCATCTTTTTGGCCTTAGTCACAAGTGAAAACAAGTGACTTGCTTAAAGCAAGGCCTGGCCAGGTGAGCAATTCAGCCAACTTGGTGGTACTGATGCAGAAACTCAATGGTTGATGTTTGGATCCAAACTTGAGACATCTCATTTGACTGCTGATTGCTTTATCATGGGCTACTGATGATCAGCATCTCCAGAAATTGGGTCTTAGACCACTGAAAATAATAGGTATGGTTCTGTGCCTCATTGAATTTTATCATAGCTTGGAGTAAAACAGCACACAGAAATTCAACTTTCACTTGGTTCCTAATGGATTTGGATTTGCACCATTAATCTTCTGCTTCTCTTACTCTCATAATGGTTCTTGAACCACATGGCCAGTGAAAATCAGACTGAGGTCTTGAAGAAATTAGTTTCCTACAGGCTTTAAAAGAATAGGCAGGTAGGTAAAACATAGAGCTGTTGGTACTCTTGCTGAGCTCATCCCTGATTCAACACCAGGAAAACATTGTGGGAAAAGCTGTGTAATGAATGCCCTACCTGTGGATAAACTCAGCTGTCAGTCATGCCGTACTGGACACTAAACACCCACCTGCAAGAGCAACTTTGCTTTCACACCAACTTCAGTCGTGCTCAAACTTTGGAAACCAAGTTCTGTTGTTTTCATCACTTGCAGAGTACTTGTTTTAACATACACCAGTGATATCTAGGAGGGAAGTGACATGTTTTCCCAATCAGGGCAAAGAAATGTGTCGAGTAATGCCCTGGGTTTTTTTCAGTCTGGTTCTTGCTGCTAAAGGGTCTGCTTCACAATCCCTTAATTCATCTGAGAGCGTTGGCTGTGTCTTTGAGGGGTTGTAGGTGGATAATTGGCTTTTATTTCTTGCTGTCTCCTGATTGAAGGCTGCTTTCACCTTTTTTTTCTCATCAATATGATACCTTTCCATTTACAAAATTGAATTATTATACCTAGAAAGTCAATGATTCCAAGAGATTTCCTTGGGCTTCTACGTGCATGATGAGAGAGATTCCTGGACTCTAAAAGGCTTAAAATATCTGTGTCTTGCTAATAATAATAATAATCCAAAGGGAATTGTCCAGCTCACTTTATGTAGGCCAGACTTAATCAATTAACACACTGACATAATGACATATCAGCTTATGGAGCCTCCTAAATATGATCATTTGTGAAGATGGCCACTGGCTGCAGGAAGTCTGATGGCTTCACAAATTAAAATAGCAGAGAATGGCAAATATTTACATCTGGGGTTTCTAGAAAGCCACACTGAGACAGCGAGCAACAGTGATTTCTGAAGAAACCTGCATCTTTCCATGCTAATATCTAAACCGAAACCAGGGGACATTGATACCAAAAGTCAAGGGGACCGTTCCTGCCTACGTCTTTGCAGAACAGGGTCCAGCATGTGGAAATGTTGCTTACTTTGGAAGTTTTGGTTGTACACGTCTCCTCATTGTTCAAGCTCATGTGAGCTGAAGTTTGCATAACAGATCCTAAAAAAGTGGGCCTCAAAATGTCAAAGGGAGCCCCCTTTCATGTAAAAGATGAAAGCCACATTGTCTTGGCTGAGTTCCAGCATCTATCCTTGTGTGTTCAAGCAGATGATGGAGGTTTTCTTGTGATGGCTCCTGAACCGGGTGCCCTTTTACAGCCGATAAAACTAAGTCGATTTGCCTTGATTTTGCTGTGGGCTAAACTGCATAAAAAGGGGTTACAGTAAACCCTTAATTGGTGGCTGCTTGAATGTGTGTGCGAGCCCTTAGTTCACCCATCTGTACGATGAGGGCAAAAGCGGGGTCCCTTCCTTTTTGACCCTTTTGTCTAATCTGGTTTGATTGTAAGATCTTCCAGGCAGAGATTGTTACCACATGGTTGCACATGGTCTACTGGGACGGGGACCCTGGTCCCAGTGGTAAATAACAGCCTTCAACAGTTGCTCTCACGTGAATGAAATACGACCGGCAGAGTGAGCCGAGTCATCTATCAAATAACCCACAGCTCCACCCACGTACAGCTCCTCCATATGAATCCTGAGGTTAATTAAAAGAATCTAAAGAATGATGGGTTAGGGTGATTTTTTGTTGAGCACCAAAGATTTATGTATCCTCACAAGTTCCCCATGCTGTTCCTCCAGGCTGGGGGTTTCACATGGTTGCTGGCAAGTCCACGAAAGACCAGGGCTAGGTTTCTAGCTGCTCTGCACAGGCTATGCCATACTACAGGTTTAAATATTCATTGCATTCTTCACATGGCAAATCAGCTAAGTTGGAAAGTAGGACCCTAAGATTTTGCAAAGCTGCTTTTGCACAAAAGGCCATTAAAAATTCATCGTGACAGGGAAAAAACAGCAACATTGCCAGTAGTAAGGAACTTTATGTTGACTTGGCTAATGCTGCGTAGAGCTAAGTTAGAGCTAACCCACATTAATCCACTTAAATGGAAGGGTGAGCCTGATTCAGTAAAAGCAATAAATCCTCTTTAGAGCTGACCAGACTCCGGTTACACTTTAGGAGAACAGGGCTGATGGCAAACAGTTGGCAGGAGGTAACAGGATGGGGCCTGAATTTACAACGCAGCAGGTAATTTAACCCACAGCATCCCCTTTCCCCCACATGTGCAGACCAGTTGTAGGTAGGACCACATCCCAAAGCTCTTGGTGCCAGAAGTGGAATGATAGACTGTGGGACAGGGAAACACCCTGCCAATACAGAGCTGGAAAGGTTGAAGCAGCTTTTCATCATCCCAGGGAGTGGGCACCCAAGATGCCTGTGTTGGCAGAGTTATTATCCCAGGCAGCTTGAGCAAAAGGAAGCAAAGATGGACAGACAAATGCCTGACCTGGAGCTGGTGAGGGTCCGCCTTGCCTTGGAGGCAGCCTGCAGATGTCAGGAAAAAAGGGCCAGCTGTTGCTGCTGCCTTGCTATGGGTGAGGGACTAACTGTCTTGCTGTTAAACTCCAGAGGATTACATCTGAAGCTGAACTGGCTCAGGAGCAAGCAGACCTGCATGCCTGGGAAGTGGCTGTTACTATCAGAGAGACATTTTCTCAAGGCTGACCCAAGGCATGGAACTAAATCCAGACTGGGTGAATATCTCTGTTTCCTTATTCCTCTGAGAAACCGGGCCTGAATTTAAAAGGCTGTTTAACACTTTGAAGCCACCCACAGTTCTGTCTTTGCCTCCCACACAAGCTCCAAGGAACTGACTCATTCCCACCGTATTTTCAGCTGCGCGTAGATCCTGCTCGCAGCCCAGGAAGATCCCCATTCAGCCAAGCGAATCAAGCACACATTGTGACTTGAGTTAGCTGGTCTTGAAAGGGTTTTGCCTTGCCGACTAACAGTCAACTCTATCTGAAGACATCTGGCCTGCATTTTAAAGTAGAGTAGGCACCATACTATTTAGTTAGCTGTATAATTTATGCCTTGTCTGCTGTTCTCTATTCATGATGCCTCCTTATGTTGACTGTTAAATAGCTGTCTGTGAAAATAAGTGACACTGTTAACTGAGAAGAGGTCTGCTCTATGAGTAGGCATTCACCTCTCCTCTGTCCTTCTCCTTGGCAAACTCATCTTGCTTCTCTCCCTGTGGGGATGCTGCTTTGAGGTTTGCAGAGCTTTAAAGAGTGGAATGTATAGGTCTGGATGGTTCATAGCTCGGGAGAATCAACAAGCTTTGCTGCAAAGGGAAGCATAGTGCTGTCCCTCCGTCCCCTGCCAGTCTGGTGAGCTCTAATGATCTATCCAATTTGGACTAACGTCCTGACATCCCTCAATTTCTACCTTGATAATACTTCCATGGCTGAGGAAAACAACTTGCTTCTTGCTGACATCATGCTGTCCTCCCGCTATGCTGTATCCACTGTGAGTCTTTAAAGCTTCATGCTATGCCTGAACAATTACGCCCACGTTTTGGCTGGGAAACAGAGAGAAATGAAGGCAGTTAGAGGGAGGACATGGGAGCCCTGCCTTCCATTTTCCTGTTCTTCACACTGAGCTCATTACGGCCGTTTTTCCCCCTGCCTGGGAACAAATATCTCCGGCAAATACCCTTTGGGTCACCGCTCTGTGCCTTTTCCTTGCTTCTCTGCAGACATATCCCTAAGCTATTTGGGCTCTGGATCACTTCTGCATGCCATGGCACCACAGCACAGACTCTACAGATAAACACGTGCAGGTTTCCGAGTGTAATCCTACTCGCTATGCTCTTACAGAAGCCAGGGGGAGTAAACATCTTTTGCAGTACAAAGGAAGTGTCAACAAACTCCGAGAAAGAGGGGGGGGACATCCAAAGGCATGCCCCCTTTACAGTTTGTTGCATTTGGTTTCCTTCATGTTTGTCCTCTGCAAAAATCTGGGGTAAGGGCCTGGTTTGTCTGTGCTATTAGCTAACGAAGTCAGGAATTTACCTGTCACCACATGGGAATTGAATAATGTAAAACCCAGTTCCTCCATCCTACTGGCACTGGGCTGAGTTCCACCAGCTTCTGAGGAGGTTTTTGGAGTGCAGAGTCCTGACCTGCTCACAGTGGCTAGTATTAACTGAGACATGAATAAACAATAAAGGAGATAAAGGAGAGGCTGGGTTGAAAGCAACAGCTGTTTCCTATGGGCTCCTGAATAAATTCCGGCTCCTCTTGCTGAGGGGCTGTGCCTTTGTCCTCGTGCGAAGGAATGAACTGCTCTGGGAGCCTTGTTCAGATATGAGAGCAGAGCGGCATTTGTTGATTATTAAAGGGTCAGCCCAAGAAGTTTTAAGAAGAAAAGATGTCTCTTTTAAAGTGTAATTTATTTCAGGTAGTTCCATTGTTATTTACTTTTGCTCTGTTATCTTGCTTCAGCGGTGACTCAGGGAGCAGAATGACACACCAGTCTTGCATGTGTAGATCATATATGGCAAAGAGCAAAGTCCTTGGCCCAAGATAGCCTTTTGCTGACTCCAGATGTGCTCTGTCATAAAACACTTTGGAGGCCCAATGCTAGATTACATAAGCCACTCTGTGGTTTAACATTGATTTCAACAGAAGGAGCGATCCCTTCTCTGTGTAACTAAGTAAAAGGTTTGTCTTGAGCCTGTTGTAGTACTACAGTATGTTTCTGAAGCCGGGCTTGTGGGAATGATGCTGTCAGCAAAACAGGGGCTCTGCTGTCCTCTACCCCCAGGAGTGCACAGCAAGTCTTGGGCTTCAGGCATTTACTCCTGCTTGCCACCAGTGGGGCAGAGAGAAGAGCTTGGTCAGGAGAGGTGGATTTTCCTGGTACTTCTCTTGTGTAAGATCATTCCATTTGTGTGGAAATCAAGAGGTTTTGTTTCATAGGGAGATAGAGCCTTTGGTTATCTCAAGCAAGCATAAATTCTAACATCATGATCTGGAAACCAGATAAATGCAACAATCTCCTTTACAGTTACTCCTACCAAGTTCCTGTATCTGAAAATCCTTAACAAACTCCATTCACTCAGGTAACTTCTTAACTTGCTGTTGGGTTTTTTTTTCAGGGGGAGGGTTGTTTTGTGTTATGCTCGACAAATCTTCCATGAGCTGATGTAACAAGGCCCCAGACCCTCTGCACAGCCTGGCTGCTTTTGTTCACATGTGAAACCTGCAACAAATTTGGATTCCAGATTAGCTGGTCCTTATCCTCCCTCCCTCTGCCTCCAAGCTGCAGAAGGGTAGCTGCAAAGTGCACCACTGTCACTGCAGAGACTTTCCCCACTAAAATATAAAGAGTTTTAAAATTTTGATAAAGAGTTTGAACTAGCCCCGTTTAATTTTTTCCCTTTTTCTTTTATCCTATTTTTTTTTTAAAGGTGGAAGTATAATCTATTTTAACAGATGAATTAGCAGATCCTGCTGTGGGTCCCCTGTTTTATTTACCTTTGCAAAACAAGGTACTTGGTTCCAGCTGCGATGGGAATTCAGGGCAGCTGGGGTAAGTGGGCTGCATGGTGGGCCAGGGCAGCCACAACTGCAAGGACTTTGTGGTCTTCTTGGGTGGCAACAGGGTGCCTGGGCTGTTGGCAGACTGGCTACTTTGGGAAAACAGGTCACACCAGCCCTGTCTTCTCAGTCAATCTACTAGTGAATGGTGAATGGAGCTGTGATTGCATCTGCTACATACAGGTTGTATCTTCCTCCCTTTTTTTTTGATGAGATGGGGCGGGAAGGAGAATAATATCCATGGAAAAGTAAAATCCAAGGGTAATTGAGCCTTGAAAGTTCTGTTATTGCTATATTTAAGTTATTAATACCTTCCCTTGCAAAAAACCCCTACATTATAGTAATAAGAACCCACTAAATTTCTAATGCTCTTTTACAAGAGGGTGACTGTTTTAAAGTTTATTATTAGCTAGAACTCAAACAGATCCCTTCAGCATTTGTTTTTTTCTTTCTATTTTGCACCAAGTCTCAACTGCCCATCTCAACTGCTTTCCTGAGGCTCTTTTTTGTTTATCCTTCACAATTTCCTTCCTTCCTTCAAGTCCAGACCCCTTTGCTCCCCTGGGGGCTTCCTATGATAGCTAGGCACTAATCATGTACTTCTGCCCCAGAAGCACAGATAGAGGCTTCCTCCCCCTGCTTCCAGTCAAAGGAGGATGTAAGGCATAATGGTAATCTTAAACAACACTGCTATTCATTGTTTGGGAGATCTGGGAAATATCCTTTAATTCAGCTTGCTAAATTAGCTGCTTCTTGAGTAACCCACAGCTGCTGCGTATCTGTCCCATTACATTTTACAAAAATGCAGCAGTTCTCATTACATATGATATTCTCTCAACATATGGATCTTCCATTAGTTTATGTCTCTGTGCAGTTCTGTTGTCATGAATGTACACACAGAAACATTTTCTTTTGTACTTAAAAAAAAATCCAAAGCAGAAACCCTCCAAAAAAACAAACCCAAAGCTCAACAATTCTTGAAAATAGATTAAAGACAGGCACTCACAATTACTCAGATGGAGCAAAGATGTTGGAGCGCCTCAGAACACATCCTCTGTCAGGAGCCCATGCTTAGATTAAAATGCTGCTTCTGGCAGTAAAAGTGTAACTAGTCATGAGGTTTAAGGCTTCATCCTGCCTGCTGTGCACATGAATGTGTCTCTTGAAGTTGGCAGGTGTAGTCTTGTGCATGCAGATATTGGAAGTCAGATGGACCATAAGTGTAAGGTGATGTTTAACCATCTATCTGAGGCTCCTTAAGGAGGCAGGAACATGGATTTGGGACTTGGGATTTGGTCTTGTGTGTTTTCTTCTTTATAGTGATTCACAGCGGAATTTGGTTTGAAAAGAAAATAGATTCCTGGCGTTAGTGGATTTACACTCCCTACCCTTTTAATAACCTCTCTGGCATGAGTAGGGAACTTGAGCAAACCTTGGGGAGAAAGGTGTCTAAGTCTCCTCCTGCTTGTGCACTTTTCTAGGCTTTGCCCCTCAAAGTGGAGCTGTCTTTTTGAGGAGCACACAGACCTCCATCTTTGCTGTGCTCCCTGTGAAATAGCTGGTTCCAGTAAAGTGTAATCCTTGATGTATCAAGTAGTTTAAATAAAAATGTAGTATAGAACAAATTTTAAAAATTCTTGGACCCCTCAAGCACTGTGAGCATCTCTCTTCTCCCATTCAGGCCTTATGTCATTGACTGGTATCTGGCCAGGGGTGAGCACCAGCTGTGCTCTAAAAGGCAAAGTGCCACGTGTCTGCACGCTGACTGTTGCCACTTTGCACAAGCCATGTGTGTACAGACCACGTCCTCCAAAGGGCATCATCCTCAGGTTATACCTGATCCCACAGTTACCAGCAAATGTGTGACAGTGGTCTTAACTGTGTGGCCATGAATAGTAAGCCAGTAGTATCCATCCCATTGCCTCCTCTCATCTACCTCAGTCCTCTCTGTTGTCCCTCATTCCCTCTCTCTGTTTTTCTCCCATTGTGTTTATTTTCTTTATTCCATTTTTGCCTGGCCAGGAGCTGATGACTTGCTGCTGTAAGTTTGAGGCTCTGTCATACTTTGGGATGCTGACAGGCTTACTCCTGCCAGCTCTGGGGATGTAATCTTTGGAGTTTCCAATTAATCACACTGAAAATGAAAGATATGTCATGACCTCTGCTCTGATTCTGATTTGCACCTCTTTTCTCCTTTTACAACTGACCTACAAATATGTCTCCTCAAACATGCCCACTAACTACAGATACAGCCTGATTTACTCCCATATCTGAGCCTTCTGTGATGTCCATTTGTATCTGATACCTGCTTAGTGCTCCTGTGCTGCAGGAGAGGAGGATCATCTTGCTCCTGCAGGAGCTAAGGAGCAGTTGGAGACCCAAATCTATGCAAGGATGTAGCTCCCCTGCAGCCTGGGGGAGCTGCCAGTGCTAGGGGCCGTCAGGTACCCTCTTCCATGCTGGCACATGTGGGAGGGTGTGCAGGGGATCTCCAGGAGTTGGTCAGCTTTGTGCAAGGAGCTGCCAAAACCTGGCAAATACAAGAGGCTGAGGACACTCCTGCAGCCCTTTGAAGCCATTCAGGTGCTTCATCCTGTGCTATAAGGAGATGTCTCCTCCCTGTTGGGATGCATAGGGAGGAACACTTTGTGAGAGGCCCTTCTCCTAGAGGAAGAGGGTTTTGGTTTCCTTTCAGTGGCCTCTAAATCATTTGTCCAGAGCACAGAAGTGTCTCTTCCTGGAGATATTTAGGCCCATTCCTTTAGAAGTCATCCATGATTTTGTTAGTACTTGTGCATAAATGAATGTTAATGGTGAATGTGGTCTGACTACTGGGCCCACTTCCTCCCACAGCTGTCTTTGTGGGAGACCTGATCCAAAGACATCTTGCACACACATCTTCCAGCCTGGCTCCACAGGCAAGCTTCATGGAGAACGCTTTGCTGGTGAGGCCTGTTGTGGTTTAGGCTTAGACACAGCGCATAGCTGTTTGGTGCTGTCAGGGTCTCAGCAGATCTGCATTTGCTTCCCAGCACATACTTAGGTACCCAGGGAACTTGTATTTTAACTGAAGAAAAGCTTATATGCCGAAGGCCTCCTGTTGTAAGTGAGGTTTACAGCTGAGCAGAGGTTTGGAGGGACTGAACACTGGAGTTCTCTGCTCCAGCTGGCAAGGAACGCCTACCTGCAGCTTAGGTAGTGTTCAGGACTCCAGATTTCAACCTGAGCACCAGCACCTGAAATCAAGTATAGAAACACCTGCAGTATAGCAGCTTTTATTTTCTTTGGGCACGGTTCTGTGCATTTCTACTTTTATCCATTTGTGGATTAATCCCAGGGAGATTTGTGGGGAATAAGCCTGGGACTCCTGTAGGAAACAATGGTCCCAGAAGCAGCAGGTTCTAAGAACAAATACTCCAAACACCCTATTTTTTAATCATTAAATGAGCATATCCATACAGATTCTGGATATTTGATGTATTTAAGAAGGGAAAGGGATTTGTTGTATGACTTGCATGTCCAAACTAAATGCTACTCTTATTTTTTTTGAATACAAAACCTACATAAGTGCTTGCAAACAATCTGCAGCGGATGTGTGTGCTCAGAAACTCTCAAGCAAGTAATTTTGGACTAGCATGCTTGAAAAGGTTGTTTGCAGATGATCCACATGCCGACCACTTTTCTTAAGAAGGAGCCTAATTCAGAGTGTAGGGCAGGCAGCAAAGAAGTTCCCATTGCCTCAAATTAGTCACAAATAATTTTCTTGGCTCTTGGTTTTAATCACATGATCCAATTACAACTTAATCCCATCAATATGAAATAAATGTTCCCACCTTTGGTTATTTCCTCGGTGTGGAAAGCTGCTCACAGCCTCATGCCTGGCAAGTAGTCCATGTTTTGTGTTCTTCTTGTAAAAGGGGAAGGGGGATGGAGAAAGGATGGTTGGTGAAACACATGGCTTGAAAACCCTTCTTTTGGCCCAAAGAGGGAGTGGAGCAGCCCATGGAGATACTGTCATGAATCCAAGCAGGCTGGGGTTAAACAGTTTCCTCAGCTTTTCTCCCTAAATCAATTTGAATATTCTTGGCAAGCTCTGTTACTATGCATGGTGGGCAGCTGTGATTCAAGCGGGGATTTTTTTTTCCCCCTTTCTACTGTCCCAGTCTTCCTGTCTTGTGCAGATGTGATCCTTTCCCTCTGTCTGCTTAACAGCTAATTATTTTACCAGGCGAGCCAATAGTCTGAAGAAAACAGACCATGCATATTCCTGAAAGCAACAACTGTGTTACAATGTCGGGGGGATGGGAAATTAAAAAAAAGAGAGTCACTTCCTTCTGACCCACTCCACTCCTTAAGAAAACCTCCAAAAATAGCAAGAGTTCTGATTTATAAGGGACCAACCTACCTCCCAAGTTAGTACCCCCCTTTAACAGCAGAAACTTGCACCACGTATTTGGGGAAAGTAGGGGAAAAGCCAGCTTGAATATAAAAGCTATCCAGCTAACAGCTCTGCAATCAGCGACAACCCAAAAAATGTACACACCCCTGTTACTGCAAGAATGTGGACAAGAGCACATCAGCTGCTCCCCAGAAACTGCCTGAGATTTCATTCCAAATCACAGTTATGCCTTTCTGATTAAAATCATTAGTCCCTCGGTCTGGAAAGGGCACAAATTCTGCTTTCTGTGTTTGGTGGCCATGTTTGAGGGGGCTTTTCTGGTGGGGTGAGTATCTGGGCTTTGCAGACCTCTACAAAGCCAGCAGCTCCAAACCACCCTCTGCTGTGTCCCAGGTGTGAGCGGGGAGATACCGGGGAGATACAACCACACAGTTGTGCTTTAGAGCCTACAGGCTGTATGCCTGCCATGCTGAGTTTGTGGGCAGGACAGGCAGGGCAACACTTCGTTTCCAAATCCTGCAGAGGCTCAGCACCGGGTACTTGCTGGAGTTCTGCTGTGACATGAGCAGCGTGTTGTCTTGCTTTTATCTGCAGAGCCACATTTGACTGCCAGGAGAAGGCACATCCCCCAACAGTGAAGAAGTGCAGGTCAGGGATGTTCTGTGAGCTCTGGAGATTCGCCTGTTGCACCAATTTGGGGGGGACCCTGGTTTAATCAGTGAGGTTCTTGGTAATTTTTGCAAGTGGGGTAATTGCATACACCTGCTAAGAAGCAGGAATGAGGGCTCTGAAGGAAGGCACGTGCCTCAAAATGAGGTAGAAGCTGTCTGGTACTTTTCAGAAAGTTAAATTAAAGAGTCTTAAGGTGCTAATTGTGGTGGGTTCAGCACTCTGCATAGAGGTCTAGTACTGCTGGTGGAGAAGCTGCAGGGTATTAATTGTACAGAGAATGCTGCTTTATTTTGACAGGCAGCTCTTTTCCTAGGTGGCAACAGCATGCCCCAACATGGGGTAAAACCAGGGCCTGTTCCCAGCACTTTGCATCTGCACCAAGGGACCAAGTGCCCCAGATATATTCTCTTCAAAATTCTGCACAAGCAACTCTTTGAAAGTGAAAGGTGACCCATACCGCTCTGAAGGCCCACATCAGCTGCCTTCCTGCGTAACCTGGGGCAGTGCAGTGAATCCTCCTTAATTTGGAGCTGCAGCTCAAACGTTGAGTTGCTTTTGAGTAAGCAGTCTGCTCTCCTAAAAGTAAGTTCCCTGCCTCAATAACCCCCTATGGCATTCAGAGTATCGGGATGGGAGATCTCCTGGACTGCCTCATTCACCTTTTGAGGAACACATGACTTCCCTAACAGCACTGGAACAAGAGCCAAAAGAATGAATATTCCTCATTTCTTCGTTGCCATTTTAAAAGCGGACAACCATTTAATTAGTTGTTTGCCCTCCGGGGCTGTAAGTTCTTGTATAATTAGATAATGAGCAATTATCATTACAGCATTTTGTTTTCACGTGGTACTACGTGGATTCCAGCCCTAACCATGTTTCAAAGGCTCCTGTTCCCAGTTATTACCCAGGAAGGCTATGGGAAGCACTAGCACCCCCTTTACAAAGTATCTGTCTTCGAGGGGACAGTCTACCAGTATTACAGGTGCCGGTTTAAATCCCACCTGCTCTTACCAGCCTTGCCCCAGCGTGGTCTGAAGTAGTGTTGATACCCACTACAATGGGAAAACCCTAAAATACTCCAAGGAAATTATGTGGTTGGGTGCTTCCCGGAATACTGCCTTTCATGTCCTTAATGCCACCCTTGCCTTTCCTGCTTTGGCAGGGAAAGCTGACATCAGGGTTACATGGTGTGGTTTAGAAAAGTTATTGGATAAAGCAAAGGTCTGGGATTTGGAGTAGCCCCCAGAAGGGCTGCTCAGCTAAGAAAAGCGCCTGATGCAAGTCAGGACTTACAGGATGTACTTGTGTTGAGGTCAGCAACTGGCAATTAATTAATTCGTTAAAATACCTGGAGAGATTTAAAATGGGCACATGGTGAGAACATGCACGCAAGAGGAGGATCTTGAAACCACTTAAGCTTTAGGGCAAACAAAAAACAGATGGGAGATGGGTGTGGTGCTGAAAAGGTGTAGGCAAGGGGCCCATATCTGTCATTATTCCTGCAGCTACAATTTAATTACCATTCCTAGGCTTTAGGGAACTGAGATTTTTTTTATTATTTAAAAAAAAAAGGTATGGAAGGAACACAAGTACTGCGGTTGAAGATGCCCCTTAGCATCATCCCAAGTCTCTGCTAAGCCTTTTATTATGCTTTACTCATCACCCAGAATAGAAACTGTTTCCCTAATCTTAAATGTTAAGGAATTGCTTTTATAGAATCATAGATTCATAGAATGGTCTGGGTTGGAAGGCACCCCAAGGATCACAGAGTTCCAACCCCCCCTGCCACAGGCAGGGCCACCAACCTCAGGCCTGGATCTACACAAGGTTGCCCAGGGCCCCATCCAACCTGGCCTTGAACATCTCCAGGGACGGGGCATCCATCACCTCTCTGGGCAGCCCATTCCAGCACCTCACCATTCTCTCTGTAAAAAACTTCCCCCTAATATCTAATTTAAACCTCCCCTCCTTTAGCTTTAATCCATTCCCCCTTGTCTTGCCAGTGTCCGCCCTTTAAAAAAGTTGATTCCCCTCCTGTTTCTCTGCTCCCTTCATCTACTGGGAGGCTGCAATATGTTCCCCCGCAGCCTTCTCTTCTCCAGGCTGAAGAAGCCCAGCTCCCTCAGCCTCTCTTTGTAGGGCAGGTGCTCCAGCCCTCTGATCATCTTCGTGGCCCTCCTCTGAACCCTCTCCAACAGCTCTACATCTTTCTTATATTGCAGGCCCCAGCTCTGGACACAGGACTCCAGATGGGGCCTCACGAGGGCAGAGTAGAGAGGGACAATCACCTCCCTGTCCCTGCTGGCCACCCCTCTTCTAATGGAGCCTAGGATACCATCGGCCTTTTGAGCTGCAAGAGCACACTGCTGGCTCATGTTAAGGTTCTCATCCACCATGACACCCAGGTCCTTCTCAGCAGGGCAAAGGAAAAAATAAAATACAGAAGCAAGGCCCCTCTCTCCCCTCCTCCCAGGACCTCTCTCCTTGTTTCAGCAGCACCAGAGCACAGCACAGCACAGCACAAGGCAGGCAAGCAGCCCTTCCCCAACTCTCTGGGTTGCAAGATGTGCCCTGCAAGCATCTTTTGTGCAGTTGTAACTTGGGACAAGTGGCTGCAACAACAGGTTACAGAAAGGTGAATTATTTACACAGAGGATACTAAAGCCAACCTTGATGCTTTCATGCAGTGAAGGGTAGAGGCAAAATTAGCAGCCTACTCTCAATGGAAAATAGTTTTTTTCATCTTGAAAGTGGCAAAGTGACAGTGACTTCCACCTCCAGGACAACAAATCAACCCATTAGAGAGGAAGAAGTATCACATGCCAAGGCTCATGTAAAGCAAAATTTGAGTTTAGATTTTAATACTTGCTGAAAAGGTCCAATTTTTTACAATACCATTTTCCAGGTTGCTAGAACACAGGAAGAGATATATTTGGATTTTAAAAAAACAACAACCCAAACCAAACAACAGAAAGCCCCAAACTTGATTTTTCTCAGTATTGAAGCAGCTCATGAAGCTTTTTTGTGGAAAACAGATGAAGTGCCCGCAGGGAGGAATTCAGTATTGAAAAAGTTGACTAGCAAATGTCAACTGAGCTGTATTTAGTCCTTTCCACACAAAAGCCACGTCAGGCAAAGCAAGCCAGTAGGTAGGAGTAGGGAACATGAACTACTGAGCAGAGGTAAAGCCTGACTGATTCCCACTCCCACCACCCCCAGAACGCACACTGATGGAACAAAAATTTTGGGTTTGGGTTTTTGTTCTGTTGGTTTGGGGGTTATTTTCCTATTTAAAGCCTGTCTACCTGTACATAAGATGGCTTGTATTTGACCTAGACCCTGAGACAGACGCACCCAGAGCCAAACTGCAGATACTGCTTCACTCTAAGGAAAACAAAGCCATTATCGTACTGGGGCCATGATGCCTGGTGCGCACACACACACAGAAGAGCATGTACAATCACCCAGAGTGAAGAGGCTGGCTGAGCTCATTCCAAACGCCAGATAAATGCATCATGAGTAGTAGACTAGCCACTAATCCACACACAAAGTGAGAATTACCAAATTTCAGGGGTAAGAGCTGCTTCAAACCAGTGCATCTTTCTAAACGCTACATGTTACCCCTTACACAATTCTTCTATCAGTTGCAAGGAGAGATGCAGCTGTAGTAGCACGTGAGGTCACAATGCCAAGATTTTTCCTAAACAGAGCATCATTATGTGGCTTCTGAGCCTAGCCAGGGATGCTGAAGTCAATACAAGTTGAGGGCTCTTCTCGTTTTTCCAATAGTGAGTAGAGAGCTTGAACTAGGAAAAAAAAAAGATTCCTGTCCCAGGATAAGGACTTTCTTTTCTTTTTAAAGAAACTAAGATGGAGTCTTGGCCAGAGAATGGAGTAGGGGTGCATTTCTCACTCTGTGACAGCAATCAATGTGTTTTGTCATGTCAGATTTCCTCAACATAAGCAGCTCAGGAGAGTTTTGGGATGGAAGTTAAGTTAGAGAAAAACTGACAGAACCAATTTCCCAAAGGAAACAAAACAAACATAATCTACTTTGAAAAAAATCGGATTTTATTTTTGTATTGAAAAGATCTGTCAATTTAAATAGATGTTTATTTCCATTCATGGTCCCAACCAGTGTTGTGTGTTAACATTATTCAGAACTGTATAAAAAACCATTTCTGTTACATCAGTTAATGTCCTAGAACACTGGGGGGGAGGGGTTTGAAGCAGCTTAACATTAAAAATAGGATGTTCCCAAGAAACTTACAACTTATGCAGCATCTTCTACTCTAATTTTATAGGAGCTGAAGCATATTGCAAATACAACTCAAGTTATTTGGTCTTCAAAAAAAAAAACCCAACCAACTTTAAAACCAGATTGCTTTCATAGCAATATTGAAGCTGTCAGCTGAGAGAATACACACATACACTCTCGTGTGTGCAAACACACACATGGAGAACCACAATGAGCACAACTGGAACACCCCATTCAGTATTTGGATTACGTATGCGTTCTTCTGAATCCATGATAGCTGTAATTTAAAATGCTAATTGCCTTTTTTATATATATATATATACACACACACGGTTTCCATGGAAACTCAAGATTCTGCACAATCAACTGACATTTATTACTCATGGTGCTGTGAAGTTCTCTAGCGAAAAGGCCAAATTCCAAAACCTTTACTCAAACATGCACATACCTAACTGAAGCCAATGAACAGGGGAGAAGATGGTTTACAAAAGGGGTTGCAGGGTCAAGGCCTAGATTTGAAAAAAAAAAAAAAAAAAAAATCACATGACAGATTGTCATTCAAAAAAAGGGTTTTAAGTCATTCTTTGGTTTATTTCCATGATTCTCAATACTGTCCAAAAAGCCCAGAGACAGTCACATGAGAAATCATAGCTCTAAAGCAAGCCCACAGCATTTTTAAATCGTGTGTATTAAGTGTTCAGAAGACTACAGGAATTCAGAGTACCCCTTACATTCATGTCCCCAAAAATCTCATAACTGCTTAAGTGCATGCGCTGAGGGCATGACCGGCATGCCTGTAAATTCATATTGTTCAAGTTAAAGAGTAAATATAGCTGCAAAAAACCCCACCCACCTATAATTAAATGGTCATTACTAGCAATACTATAGCGACTGTCTTGTTATTAAAGAAATGCAGACATGGTTTCTGCCTGTTTGGCTTGCTCAGCCAAAAGGAAGCTGTCTGCTCCATTTAGAAAGAAAGCAACTTTGAAGAATCCAAGGGAGTTTAATATTTCCATGTTCCTGGGGTCAATTATTAATGTAAAGATGCAGATGGATGGCAAGTATATGAAAGCCTATCTCGTACATTCCATAGTTTGGAAGTCAAAAGCAGATCTTAACTTCCTTATGCTTAAATGTTATGGTAGGCTTGGAAAACCAGTAAGAACTGATACAGTATTTCTATGAAAAGCGAAGTAGGACTAAGTCTAACCGGCATTCGTATGCAAGCAGTTTTTGCTATGCTTTATGTAAGGCAGGTTTTATTGCAAAGATAGTTACCAGTCTGCTAGTAGAAAGAAAATACAGGCAACTATATTCAGAGAAGATGGCTGATAATTACTAGTGACAACTTCTATTTTTCAGAACAACTCAGCTTTAATGTACTTTCTGGGAACAGCACTTTCATCACTGGTTTTCACCTCCTTCCCCATCCCACGTTAAGTATCAAAAATCAAGGCTGGACAAAAAGAATTGAGGATATTTATCAACTGACAACATCTCGTATTCCAATGTTATTTTTAACTGGAACAAATATAGGTCATTCTTTATAACCTACTGCCAGTGGTTGTTTATAAATATCTGCTTGCTGCAATAAACACTGGTCATTGAGATATTCATTTGCAGTAACTACTTGGCACTAGGTTAATATACTTGTGAAGTTTAATGGAAGTGCTTCTAATGTACACACAAGCACTTAAAACATCAGACTTTTCAAACTTAGTTTTCGGGGGTTTAATATGTATAGTTACAGTTTTCACAAACGTTTCTGAAAGTACTAAAACTCTTCAGAAGTTCAGAGGCTCCTGTCTCTGCATATCTAAGTTTCTCAAAAATTACAGAATAGCTAATTTAACATTCCTGTTCGCTATGCTGAGACAACATGGTACCAAAATTTAGCTATAAAAAGAGGCATTTTTGGTCGGACTGACCCCCAGTTGTCCCTTAACAGAAAAGCAACACAGCTCAAACCTGTCTCCTCCCTCCAGAAAAAAGACACCTAAGGCCACAAATTTACATTTGCCAGAATATCAGGTGTTTCTCTGTTTGTGGCAACTGTGTACGTGTCCACTTAGAGAAATACAGTATGAAAGCCCCATCATCACCTTTAAGGATATATAAACCATCTCAGAAGCCACTTTAGGCAGCAGTGCTTATGGAACCACATTACATCAAAACAGTGTGTTAAAGCCATTCCAGCTAGTTAAACTAATTCCTAACGCTGTTCAATCAAAATTCCTAATTCCAGGAAAGAAAAAGAATCTTAATGTAGAGAGAGGCAAAGAGATGCAAAGATAACCACCACAATGATCCAATAGCAAAAACTCCTGTTTAACGGTTTTCCTATGCTAAAAAAGGCACACAACCCCTTGTGAACTAGAGACAAAGGCTAGCAGTACTACAGCAATAAACCCAGAAGAAAAAGCCTACCAGAATTACCCAATTGCCTACTGAGAAGGAACAATGAAGTAGACAGGCTGCTCTTGCTCCGTTTTGTTTGCAGGGAAGTGGTCAAATTTAATAGTCAAATTTAGCCACATTAAGAAACATTTAACAAAAGCTACCCCAAGAAACCAGAACAAAACCTGACCTTTGGGTCAAAAGGCCGCAGACAGGCTGTTCCATAGCATGTAGCTGAGTGACTTCAGAGATTGGCAATGAAAGAAAAAACAAAACAAAAAAAAGCTTTAGACATGTGATGGGAACAAGCTTTGGGATTTATCGAACAGTCACACCAAGCTTCTCCAGCACACGCACTCCCTTTTCTTGGTATTCTTGTCGAGTCATCCAGAAGTTGTCTTTGTCTTTCATGATGTCTGCTAGAACAGCGCCACCCAGAAACACCATGTGCTTTCGGCGAGGTGGGTCTTCAATTCGGATCTTAAATTTCTAAGGGGAAAAAAAAGAAGCAGTTACCAGGATTCTTGAAACAAAGCCTTTCAAAATAAAATGCTGCCTTCTACCAGAGCAATGAAATGGAAACTGTTTAGTGAGAAAAATGCATCCAAAAAACTGAAATGGTAGCTAGCACAGGGCACTGCAGGAGCTCCCAGCTTGGTCAACTGAAGTAAAATAATTACTTTGCACTGGAAATGAGAGTCAGCTATTGACAGTTCTCCAAAATGATACTTTCAGTGTATCCACAAAAAGCCCAGGAGTCAGAAGCAAAAGCAAAGACTGTATTTTTGCATTTCATGAACACGGTGAAACACTTCCTAAGCCACGATGGCTAAAATTAATAAAAGTTACCAGATCAAACACAAAATATTTTAAGAACTATACCAAGTTGTAGAAGAGCAGATGGAACAGATTTAAATTTACACAATCTGGACCAGCTTAACTAATTAATATTCCTTTATATTCTTTGATGCTAAAGTTCTAACTTTAGAAGCAGAAATGACTATTGTCAAAGCTCTGTAAGAAACATGGTTTGAGACTTAAAACATTCTGTACAATTGAGTTATTCCATGTAGCTGCAAAAGATCTTCAGAGATCACTGTGTTTAGAACCAGGGAAGTTCAATTCAGTTCACCATTAGGAACTTCACTCAAAAGGAATTTTCTCTGCAAAAATCTCCTCCTTGAACAGTAGATAGCATTACAATGCAGTGTTACCTCTGTAACCTGTGTGTGGCTGTTGTCTACTTATCACAGTAGCCAATGAACGAGGGAAATATGTTCCACTTGAAGGTGTGACAGAACTCTAGCCTCTTACACTTTTGAGTATTTCACTGGTAGCAGGAACCAAAACTTTCACAGGTAGAAAAAAAATTTTCTTAATGATGACTTCAAAGCACAAAGCCTCATTAGCTTAATTTAACCTACATTAGAAATTGTGCCCTAGCACTTATCAGCCCATTTTAGGTTCAAACTAACCCAAGACTTCAGGAATTACTTGCTATCAGCACAGCCCAGGTAGCTGTATTGTAAGCGCATACACACAAGCAACCTACTCGAAACACAGGGGTGGGAAGAACCAAGAGGCAGCAGCTTTGCGATCTGAATGGAGGGCCACCAGCAGCTTCTGTCATTTCTGACTGCTTGGTTCCCTCTAGTGGGCATTCCGGCTAAACCTCTGCCCCACGCCAATAAAGCAGCGACTCGGTACCTACCGAGAGTTTTTCCACATCTCCCTTCAGAACTCGTTCCAGGTAGAGCTGTTTAAGTTCCCGCTCCAGCCGTGAAGGCAGCCCCGGGTACATGGTGGACCCTCCGGACAGCACAATGTGTTTGTAGAATTCAGACCTGACAAAGAAAAAAAGCATTTCTAAAAACCCCCAGTGTTCCCAGTGTCATCCAGCATGCTCTGCAGCACAAGTAGGAACCCACACGTCCAGAGGAGTAAGTACAAAACCACAGTCACCACACAAAAAACAGCTTTTGTGTCACTTCAGCAGACTTGCCTGTGCTTTTCCAGGTATCACAAAAGTAGAAAGTAATACTGCACTTTGGAGATTCTAAACTTGTTTGTTCATACCAAAATAGTCAAGTTTCCAGACAACCCATTAAAGCTCTGAGGAGTCATCTCAGACTGACCCCCTACTCCCCCAACAGTTCACAGCAAAAAGAGATTATTTTGTTTAAAGGCAGTTCTGGTGTCACCCTGACAGTGTTCTGCTCTTACCTGGTATCAATGTCAGCCGCCTGGATGGTGTTAAACAGCAGCTCAGCCACACCAACCCCCTCTACATTGATTAAGTGAGGCTGGAAGAGAGCCTCCGGTGCCTCAAACCGTTCTCCACCGACTTTGATAATCCTGCCATCTGGGAGCTAGTGAAGAAAAAACACGGTTTAGAAGACCACTTTTAGCCACTTGGATACTAAATAAACCAAGAGGAAATGACCTACATTGTTCTCTACTGTTTTAAAACAGGAAATTGTTCATAACTGTCACCACTGCAAGAAGTCATTCAGTACTACTGAAAAGATACAAATTCTTCAATCATTGTGCCATTTACTTAGATCAGGGACCAGATATATCGATGCTGCCGTTCCAAACCCTTCCTTGCAATATCGATTTAAGAGTCATGCTTTCCTGCAGTTCCCTTCCTTGCCTGATCATTGGAAGTTTCCACTAAGAGCAAGTTCACCACTCTTGTCTCATGTGTCACTGCCAGAGGGATGAAGCTGAAACAACACAACATGCTGGAGAAGGCGAACTTACTCTAGCAAGTTCCTGAACGGTGACATTCCGATGTCAAGGGTCTACAATGACAACAATGACTATAAAAGTCTTATGGAAAATTTGGTAAGAAAAGAAAGATTTTAGAAGTTCTCTCAGAACCAAGTAATCTGATTCTACAGCCTTCTGTGTCTGGAAAGCGAGCTATTGCCAAGAAAAATTCAGAAGGAATCAAAGCTAGAGCTACCTGATTTTAAACCTATGACATTTAGGACAAGAAAAGCCATCTCAGAACACTCACCGTGTAGGATTCAACTAGTACAGTGGTCTCTAATGCCAGCTTCTGCTCCTGTTCAATGTTGTATCCCACATAACAGAGCTTTTCCTTGATCATGCGAACAGTCTCAAAGTCAGCAGAATGGTTGAAAGCATACCCTCGCAGTAAGAGGAGCTGGAGGGAACATACTACGTTAGCACCACAAGAGGAACAGCCCAGACCTCTTTACCAGTAGGTAGGTACATTCAAATACATCTTAATAACTGCTCTCCCTTTTGTAACTTCTAATTCAGTACTAAGCCAACTCTGTAACACTGTACCCATTATTACCAGAATAGTAGCAGCATTAATCCAAGTGGGAAACTTTCTTTGTCATGACAACTTCCGGTATAACCATTACAAAAACAAGTGAAAGATCACCAAAGTAACTCTTTTATTTAGGACTTGACTTCAGAACACTGCAGTATTCCAGCTTAGCCATAAAATTTGTCAATCCAAAGTGTTGCTCATCTTTAAAAAAAACTAAATAGTCTAGAAAACGTACTGTCTTATTCAATAATCAGGGAAGAATCATTCCAGTATTTTCCACAGTGTAAGAAAGAGTCTAAAAATAGATGAGTAGAACTGATAGAACACAATTTTGTTTTAATTTTATGTATCTGAAAAGCCGGCTTTTCAGTTTTTCCTTCCCAAATATGGAATAAAATCCCTTCCTACAAGACAGCCACTGAGAAAATGTGACATCTCTGAAAAATATCAGTAAGGGCACATGTGACTTAGATCAGGAGACACAGTAAGGACAGACTGAAGCAATACAGAGAATACAAACAGGAGTTCTGTATGTAATTAACAGATGGATAAAGGGAAAGGTATAGTGGTTTCTTGCTATCAAGTTAAAAATCCCTTGAACTGATGTACTACAGACACCAGCCTCAACCATAAAACTTCTTTCCAGCTTACCTTAATGAGGTATCTAGTGATATCCCTCCCAGCGATATCTAACCGTCTGGTGAGATGAGGGAGAGAGAAACCTTCATAAACTGGGCAAATATGAGTTACACCATCTCCAGAGTCCACAACAACACCAGTCAACAAACCTAAAAGAACAGGACGGATAGAACGACCAAGAGATACATTTAGCACCTTCATAAACAGAGCAGAATAGTAGTGAGTTAAGAATAGGATTTTTCATTGTAATCCTAACACAACCTGTTTCCCAGGTCGTCATTTTGGGACAAGCAGGCACAATTTAAAATTCAGTTATTTCCATTCAGCTGGTTTTTAAACTTAGAAGTTCTCATAGTAACAAATACTGTCATATACTTTAAGAAGTATTGCCTCTAGTTTTTCCTAGATGTTTATAACTCTGCCATTCACAATTTTATCTGGTGTTTTGACATCTTAGATACTCTCTTTAATTAGAGTGCAATTTAAGATCATTAAAAGCTTGTTCGGGCACAAATTCCTCCTCAGAATCAGCTGTATATGTACAACCTTATATTAATTTCTCAAATATGAAGAAACCCACAGTTATTCAGGCCACAAGTTGTTACAACTGTTAGGATTTGTGAATTTTGACTGGCATTCAACAAAAAGCACCCCAATGCTTTCATAAGGTAGGGAATATTTGGATTTCACAACACACATCTATCCCCCCCACTCCCCGAAACAGCGTTACGCTGAATCAGATCCACTTTCTTAGACCGAAGAAATTAACTCCAGTGAAAAAGTTTACCATATGACACTTAAATTCTAAGGTGTACAAAACTGAGATATCATAAGCATGTCAAAGCAGAAGTTTCTATACTTTACTAACAAAATAAATAAGAAGCAGAATTAATGTTCAAAGTTGATGAGAAAAGAGTTTCACAGTTTCTCACAAGCTACCTATAGCAAGAAAATGTTTTAAGGGAAGATATTCACATAATGAGGGAACATTTAATATGCAAGGTTATATTGGTTTGGCTTCTGTAATTTGCTCAAGTGTTGTAAACAGAAGGCAAACAAATTGGCTATTTGCTTTGAATGAACCAAAGAACACACCTTGGTTCAGTTGTGTAATCAGATCTTCAGATTTATTAGTGAACTGGGGTAACTGCAATGAAAACACAAGTCTTGCAATCTGACACATGGAGTAAGGAAGGAAACAGTCACAAGGGACTACACCTAACTCCCAAAGACTGCTGTGAGGAATTGCCAAAGAATTTCCGAATTAGAACTAGGTTTTGACATATAAACTCCTTTGCCTTTAAAAAGGCACACAAGCACATGGAATTCCAGGTAAAAACAACATTTAGTCTTAAGAGAGTTTTAACAGCAGCAACAAAATGTGGTGCACTGATGTGAGGCACATCTCTGTATGCAACCCTAGCCATTACTGTAATCTTTAATGTCATAAATAGGCACGATGTTTCAAAGGGCTTTTAAAATTTATTTTCAAAAGCAACTGCTCTATTTCCACGCTACTTAGTTTTTATATCTTAGAAGGCCTTCAAATTTCTTTTAGATGACAGCATGCAGAAATACTGTGGACTGCTCTAAGTTGTTTCACTTTTTGTTATTCAAAGAGTTAATTGAGCACCACACAGTAAAATACACATACCACTACAGCAGCACTTATGTTAGCCAATTCAATACTGATAAGCAGTCAAACCAAAGAAAAAACAAGGGGGCAAAAAAAGGAGAAACACTACAGATCACAGAAAATTCATATCCAGGTCTGCAAATGGGGTTTTGGTTCAACTAGCTTTAATGACTTGCTTAACAGAACCACCCTTCCAGTACCCCACTGCTTTTGCTCTTGGACATAGAAACCATGGTGACACATTCATGGAAGAGGATATTTATGTCCTACTGTGTGACAGCTAAATAGACCAAGCCACTAGTAAACAGATGTAAGGAGTCATGTCATTAGAACTGATGTACTTGAGTAACTTCTTAAAATCCTAGATGGGTTGCAGTCAGTGGCAGAATTTCTATGTAACTCAGTAAATCCATTGTTTTCTCCTCAGGCTGAGGATCATTTAATTCTAGTTTATCTACAGCAAAAGAATCATGTTTTTTTTGTTGTTTTAAAACTGAAAATAGTGCAAAAGTTACCTAGTCATCTTCTTGAAATTCAATTAGGGTAATAAATTTTTCCTTTATCAAAAAATCAAAAGCACATTGTTAACAACCTAGAAAGATGCCAAAGGCTAAATGACTACACCCTGAAACAATGACAGTTTTAATGAACTGGGTTTTGGCATTTACAAGCCCGTAAGTCAGAGCTGAACTTCCTCACAACAGCAGGGAATTAAGCCCAAGACCCATTAACACCATATTAGTACTTTGGCTCAGCAACAAATTTCTGAACTAAACAGATTTTAAGTTATCTTTGCCTACCTTGAGCATACAAAGTAAGAACAGCCTGAATGGCTACATACACCCCAGAAAACTGGTACGTCTCAAACATAACCTGTAAGACGAAGACAAAAATTAATGTCCAAAACAGGTCAACTACTTAAAAGACATTTTGTGAGTGTTTGAAAACTGTGTTTCTACAATTCTGTATTTTTACTAATCAAAAACACTTTCCAAGAAATTTCATCACGCAGATTCTACACAAACATTAGAAACATGCTTGCTTTATAGCAGTAAGTAGTACATTCAGTTCTATACCTCACCTGTTAATGCAAGACAAGCCATATGAAATATTCCACATCTGTTTAGCAACTTTCAGGAAACCCACACACCAATTTCTGCAGCCTTCCTAAGCCGCTTTCCAAAGTGCTTAATGAGTGGGAGGCCATATTTGTAGGCCAGCCAAGTACACTAAAGAGTGACTTGGGAATGAAATGTTTGTTAAAGGTGTGTGCTCCAAATTTAATGAAGTTCAGGTATTTGTCTTCCTTATATCAAGCCCTACAGACTTTGTACAACCACAGACCAGGTTAAGTAAAGACCAAACAGACTCCTACACATATGGGCCCAGCATCAGCTCAGTGTCACGAGTTGCTCTGCACATGTGAGCCGCCTTCTTCCTTTGAAGCACAACTGACAGGTAGAGCTCCTTGGCTGCTGCATGCCACAGGTCTCTGGAACTCTTACTGCAACGTGAAAATTAACTGCCTGTCTTGTAGACTAGTTTCCCCTAACCGCTAAACTAGTTTCAGTGAAGAAACAGTCTCAGATTAAAGGATGTACAGTTTATAGGACTGTGTCCTCTTTATAAACACAAAAAAGGCCAAGTAAACAAATTGTACCATACAGCAGTTTTCCCCTCAAAATGCTTTACCAGGAAAAACAGATGAAGTCTGATTATTCCAGCACATACAGAAGTTTTGCTATTCTGTGGCCTCCTAAGCACTTCTGCAACTTCTAGGATTAGAAAGTGATTAAATCCAGAGTACTCCTCCCACAGCTCAAGTAAAAGATACCTGAATATTTTTAAAGAAAAAGAGCTGATGCCTGGCAATTTTAGAATTCTGAACTATTTAAAGAACATCCTCTGTTAGAACAGTGTGATTTTAAATGACTGGCCCTTGTCAAAAACCCGATCCTTGCAAAGTCAAGTTAATTATTTCACAGCTGTATGGAGCACACTGCAAAACCCCTGGGAAGACCGAGGCCGCCTTTGTTGGGAGCACACAGTATAGCAGAAGTCAAGCAGCAAGGGACACAGAGGGGCTGAGCCACAGAGCACCCTGCCATGAGAACATCACGCTTCGGGTTTTTATAAACCCTGGGCAATATGAAAGGAAATTTAATAAGCAGTCAGGTGCGTGGGCTAAGCGTGAGCAAGACATTATACGGCTGGTTAGTAACTTCTGTACTGGCCAGAATTTAGCACATGTTCAGTGCCTTCAGAAAAAAGCAGCAGGAGTGTCTGCCAGAAAAGGAACTGTTGAAAGGGCAGCTCAAAGAGAGATCCGGTTTGAGTAGTTGTTGTCTAAACCAGCACTATTCCAATGGATGAGTCATGCAGACAAGCTGAGCACTTGCAAAACAAAAATGTAGAAAAAAAATCTAAATTGTCATATTCACACCACAAAATTAATACTCAAATCCTATTAGTTAATGCCTTCACACATACTAAACCCTAGAAGCCACTGCAAAACCCTTTTATAAACTATATGAAGGCCTTTGGGGAGGTGGGTTGTTATTCAATACTTTCAAGACATTAGGGAAAATGCCTTGGCATGGGACATATATGTTAAAAAATCTTAAGATGTAAGCACTGAGCAGGATGTTCTGAAAAGATTCTTCTCGTGACAGCAGCTTTTTGGTTACCTGCAAAGAGATGTTCTAGTTGGACATAGAAAGGAAAAACTAAAAATTGGGGAAAAAGCTAAAGAATACTAGTTTGGGATTAGGAGAAGTGACAGCACTACCCCATATGCCATTACAGTCCGCCTGCTCCCAAGGGTATTACAGAGCGAGAATGCAGCAGGTAACTAGAGACAAACAGCAAACCGTTAAGCTGAGGAGCAACCAGTGCCTTGTGCTTGTTATTAGAGAAACAACACTGTAAAAAATACACATATTTAGCTGTCACAGAATCACAGAATCACAGAATTATCAAGGTTGGAAAAGACCTAGAAGATCATCCAGTCCAACCATTCACCTATTACTACTAGCTCCCACTAAACCATATCCCTCAATACAACATCCAGTCTTTCCTTGAACACCCCCAGGGTTGGTGACTCCACCACCTCCCTGGGCAGTGCATTCCAGTGCCTGACTACCCTTTCTGAGAAGTAGTGCTTCCTAATGTCGAGCCTGAATCTCCCCTGGCGCAGCTTGCTACCATTCCCTCTAGTTCTGTCACTGCCTACACGGGAGAAGAGGCCGACCCCCAGCTCACTACAACCTCCCTTCAGGAAGTTATAGAGAGCTATAAGGTCTCCCCTAAGCCTCCTCTTCTCCAGGCTGAACAATCCCAGCTTCCTCAGACGCTCCTCGTAAGGCCTGTGTTCCAGACCCCTCACCAGCTTAGTAGCCCTCCTCTGAACGCGTTCCAGAGCCTCAATGTCTTTCCTGTAGTGAGGGGCCCAAAACTGAACACAGTACTCGAGATGCGGCCTCACAAGTGCTGAGTACAGGGGGACAATTACCTCCCTGCTCCTACTAGTAACACTATTTTTGATGCAAGCCAGGATGCCGTTGGCCTTCTTGGCCACCCGCGCACACTGTCGGCTCATGTTCAGCCGTGCATCAATCAGTACCCCCAGGTCCATTTCCTCCACACCTGTGAACACTTGCTGCTGTTACTGTGTAGTTGAGTCTGATGGAGCGATGGGGTGAGGACAGAGAATTACTGGAAGTAGAATGAAGTACAGCGCATATAATTAGCTATCATCTTGATGTGGTCCAGATGACCACGCTTTTCTTTTAAAATGCTACTGCACTCTATCATAAAATGCAGAGACGTGATGATATTTACTGCAGGCTTCAGGAAAAAGCCTTAATTCAGTCCTCTACTTCATATTGGGCTAGCCTCCCTATACTGGGCTAGCCTCCCTGAAAAAGATCACTCCGTGTCAAATACGAAAGGAGCATAAATACATTGCAGTTAAGCTAAATATTGCTAGTCCTCACAACACTGTGATCCACTTAAATTATTAATGGAAACAATGAGCTTCTGTTTAACTCAAATTTCAACTTACAAAAAAAAAAAGGATTCTAGTTCTCCCTAATCCTCCGGATCATGACTAAGTATCTACAATCTTTGAAGTGGTTTAAAAAAGCAAATGGAGCAATTACCAGAGTTCAGAAGCCGTACAAGACTTTTCAGTTTATGGTATAAAATTACTCAGTACCAGAATAACTAAAATCCAGCCTTTTGTGTTTACAAGGAAAACAGAAACAAGACCACCATTGTAGACAGCCAAAAAGAAAGAAGCCTGAACAGAAAATCCAGCCATTCCTGCTACATGGAGGCCACCCAGAATACTCTGCTATGCCTATCACACCACAGCTGACCAATATACAATGGTATACTCACATTGCATTATGTAATACTTAAGTAACAGGTGCCTAATGCCCACAAACGCTAAGAAATGCTGCATTTAGATTATGCAGTTGGACTTTTTTTCCCACTTGTTTCCCCCAACTCTGCTATACTTCACTTGCCACCAAGTCACTGAAAGAAAAAATTAAACAAGTTGACTGCTGTGTTGCAGAAAACATTGCTGTAGCTCTGAGGGTGTTAAAGGAAAGGTACATTCTTACTAGCCTAAGCAACAGATTTGGAAAAAGAGAGACACAGAGTATTCAAATTTCTGGTAGCTGGACAAGGTTTCAGACTTAGAATCCAGTCCTCAATTAAGTTTCTGTTACACTGAATACTTACATTAATTGAAAATACCTATGATGCTTGAGGGAAAAAAAAAAAAAAAAAAAAAAATCAAACCATAACAAGAAACTAAGCTTTTTGTCCTTATTAAACATTACCACTCTGCAAAACCAAGTCTTTGTCACATGGTACTAGAGCTAAACAACATATATCTGACAACCTGCATCACCACAAGGTTCAGATGGAGTTTAGGTCACCCAGGGCAGCACTCTGAGATCAAGGATTCAAGAGTCAGGCTTCTTTGAAGGCTTTAATTGACGGTCCCTAGCATTAATCAAAGATTAATGAATTGACTGTCATC
The DNA here is from genome assembly GCA_020800305.1 of Porphyrio hochstetteri. NCBI lineage: Eukaryota > Metazoa > Chordata > Aves > Gruiformes > Rallidae > Porphyrio > Porphyrio hochstetteri. The sequence continues at coordinate 46,484,956 of CM036907.1, forward strand.
ACACCTTTGTTTCTACTACTGCTCCATCTGGTGGCAAGCATCATCTTGCTCAAGGCTCAATCTCCCCTGAAACATTACGGGCTTACAGAAGGCCAAGTCATTTAAGATCAACAACATTCATCCAATAGCTAGTGATCAATATATCTTGGATACACAAAGATAAACGTGTCTTTCCAATTCTGTGTTTGAATGGTGATATAGCTTGAGACAAGAAGCTGGCTTACAGCTTCTGAGTGAAATCAGCTTGTTTGGATTTAACCACAGTAGCCTTCATGACTAGGGCTAAGGATGAGTTTTAGTTAGAAAACAGGAGGACCACTTTGCCTCACAGTTACCAGGTGTTCCAAGAAGTTAAAATCTCTTAGTGATGCTTCACTGACAATACACATCAGTGTCTACTAGACAGACATACCTCCACAATCTTCTCCCTATTCTTAGTTGGATTCATGGGAGGTTCCGTGAGTAATATTTTACAATTTTTTGTGTCAATATTAAGTTTTTCTGGTCCAAATGTGTAATCCCAGAGGTGCTTCATATCATCCCAGTTCCGAACTATGCCATTTTCCATCGGATAATTCACTTCCAGCATTGAGCGCAATTCACTTGCTTCATCACCAACCATGAGATCCTGTAAAATTTTAAGAGAGAAACATGTCAGTGCTTGCAAAGTTTTCTACATACCAAAATCATCAAGAATGTCAGTGAACAGCTCCAGCCTGTGTCCAACTGTGTTCTTACACAATACTCACATTTTAGAATGATTTTCAGGTACTTAGGAAAGGGGTAGAATATATTTCTTGTATTAAATTTGCCTGTTACACATCCCAAACCTTTTCTGAAATAAACTTAATCGAATTTTATTTTCCAATTAACCTTAAACAAACCAATAAACCCTGTTCCAGCTAGATGGTACAAAGACCTTCGTAAGTACAGATGTTTCTCCACTGACAATTCTAAATTTCTTTTATTAAACACTAATTTCTAAGGGCTGAGATGCAAAATAGCACATAAGGGTAGTAGGTGGGATCGGCAGAGTATTTTTTCCATGCATTTTGCAAATTTCTGTGCACAATACCAAAAAAGGAATAATGAGCGGTGAATAAGCATACTGAACAGTAGCAAAAGCAAATAAGAGATCAGAAGTTCCACACTAGACGTTAAAAGAAACAATGGTTTACATATTGCCCATGTCAGTAGGGTGTGAAGAGACACATTTAAATATAAAATACACCTTCGTCTATCCCATGCCAGTCCCACACCAAAAGCCCCAGTAATGCATTCTTACACAAACACAACCCACTAATGCATAGTCTGTATAGTCGTTCCACACCGATTGAGCAATCTGTTTATTAAAGTTAGTTATGCAAACACTGCACATTCAAATTAGTAGCACTGTATCTTCTCCTTTCCCACATATTTCCCAGAGGAAGCAAGCACAGTAACGCCTTATCCCTGCTTTCTATCATATCCCACACTTTTCTAAAGAAGCCTCAGCTGACTCGATCATATTTAGCCTACGAAGAGGCATTTCTAGGCACCAACAGCACTGTTTCCTTACTAGTATTACATTCCTTTCACTGCAGAAAAGCCAGCTGCTTCACAAAACGATGCCACCGCAGTTTGCAGCTGCTGTGTGGCACAGAAAGCTTCGAAATGAGGGTCACACAACCTGCTATTTGATGCTAGAGAAAAACCATGCCCAATGAAAAATCCAGCATCCTGTTTATAGTGCATTTTGTAAGTAACCCAAACAATTACTGTTGACCATAGAAAAAGGAAGTTAATTGAAAATAGTTTAAACCAAATCATTCCTCTTCCAAGCCCTGTCCGTGACAGGGCGTCTTGTTTTTCCTTGCACAGCAGATAACCATACAGAAGAGAGAAGTCCAACTCTGGCATTTCAAATCAAACCTACTCTAGTGCAATTGTCCTATGAAAACTCCACCACACAGCCACATTACTCCTGAGAATTTTAAGACGACAGGAACTCCACCAGCTAGAAGAATCAGAAGCTGCCTTTGTGCATTGTTCTTTGAGGCTCTATGCTGCCCAACAGGACATAGCCCAGGAAAAGCCGCTATTCAAATGTGCAAGGAAAGTTCCACAGAACTTTTGCATCCTTTTAAGACAAAGTTAAAGGGCAGAACAATTGTTCTCAAGAGCATGCTAACAAACGTGCGTGCTCGGTACGTGAAGAGGGAGGAGAGCACAACTGAATTTGCACAGAGGAACCGGTATTATGACATTCAATGTTTCCACCACTTTGACACTCGTTAATATTTATCTCACTGAAATCAAAGGTTTTTCAAGCTCTTGGTTTGTAATATTAAATGCAGGAAATTCTACTGTTAGAGATGCTGAGCTTATGTTCATCCTTAAGAGTTATTCTTTCATCTTGCAAAACTACAAGTTAACATAGCATTTAGAAGCAACACAACATACTCTCATTAATTAGTTATTAGGAAAACCCAAAGCAATGAACAACATCCAAAATAAGTATGTATTCAAATGTAAAATGCAGGACAAGACAAAACAATGAATAGCATTAAAAAAAAATGACATAACAGCTACTAGGTCCCAATAAGCAAAAATGGTAAACAAACAGCACAGGGGCACCTCCACTTACCATCTTTTTGTTATTCTACTTCAACAGGTCAAGAAAGGTGAAGAAAGAAGGTAGAAGCAAGAGAGTCAGAAAAGGCCTAAACGAAATTCTCAAATTATTTTAAGTACACAGTAGAAGTAGGCTGAAAAGAGAGGCACGTACAGCAGGGAATGATCTGAGTTAGTTTAGTTAGGGCCAAACATCCTCAGGATCTCAGATTAAAATGCCTCTATAAAGGAAGCCATTGCTGCATGTCAGCGGTGTGGCACGTCATGTTTATGCATCTTGCATCATAAAGAAGAGCAGTTTATCTGCCTTTCTCTCTCAAACAGGACTCTGTGAGTAAGTATTCTGTACCACTGGAGTTCCACCCTGGGCAAGGCATTTATCCGAACCAGACAAGAGTCTGCACAAGGCATCTGGCCACAACTAGGAAGTCAGTAAAAGCCAAGAGCAGCATCTAGGCTTCTGCTTTTAGAGTCTTAAGGTTGCCATTTTAAGTAAAATAATCCCAGTAATAACTGAACTTTTGTGTTTATGCCCTGACCTAGGGACTCTTGAGTAGGAAGAAAAAGCTGTATCCCTGCTGCTGGCTGGAGTGAGAATCCAGAAGGAAAACACGGACAAAGCAACTTGAAATAGATGGATGATAACCACTGCTTTGATCAGCTTCCAGACTCTTTTCACAGAGTTTCTGAATTTCACAGGAATGACAGCTTTTCTAAATGGTTGTGAGAAGTTAAACTGATAATCTTCTTGCCAGCTTCCTTTACTCAGTTTTAAACTTATCCTGTAGGAACTTACAGTGAGTGGCTAGAATGAACTTTTGACATAAAACTCATCTGCTAATTTATTTAATTATTATTTTGATTTAAAAAGAAACCTCCAAGAATTTCACAAAGGGAAACAGCACTCACTTAAGACTTCCTACTGTATTATTCTACTGGGACACAAAAGTATCTGTGGCAGGGACTTCTTCTCTTGATACACTGTTTCCTTCAGAAGAGTGACAAGCAGATGCTATCAAACTTCTAGGAAGACCCTAGACACTGTTTATACTCTCTAAAACACAGCTGTGTGATCCATGCTTAGGCAGATGGGCAAGGCACATGAAATTATAGTTACTGGTCCTTTTGCACTGATCTCACAGCAATTACCCACTTCTACAGCCTACCTTCCCAACTCAACACCGTCACCTGTAATGACATCAAACTAAGTTATCAGATAATCAAAGGATACCAAAACTGGCAGGACAAGCTGCATCAGACCAGCCTGAAAGAAAACACGACTTCAACAATGGGATTTCATGCAAGAAAATTTTGCTTGGACTTAAGACTAGAAACCACCATGTCACTTTTACAAAACTTCACCAGGACCTCCTTGAAGATACTGTCACTAAGTTGAAGTACATATCCAAAGAAACACTGCTCCAAGTCTTGCAAGAGAAAGGAAGAAGTTCTCTTCTCCTTACAAAACCTTCTATCTACTGTAAAAGGGAAAGATCTCCATCCTTTCAAACAGACTGACAGAGCTGACACAAGGTAAGAGGAATTGCAGGGATTTTTTTGGGGTTTTTTAAACAGAAAAAAAAGGGGCCATTTTGGAAAGGTCTGAGATTTTCCCACCCTCTTCACTTCCTAGTATGGCCTTCTGCTGACACCAGTAACTGTTTACAGGCAGTAGCAGAAATCAGATAACTGAAGTTCTGGTCACCCACAAGGTTCTGAAAATAAGGAACAAAACTGGGGAACTTTTTTCCTTTTTACTAAGCTGCTGCTCAGAAGCAGGAGGGAAAGCAAAATTGGAAGCCCATATATGTGTGGGTTTACTTGACCCTCACTGGCCTGAGCAAGGGCTTCTACAGTTCTGCATCGCCTTCCGCTCCTCCCTCAAGTTCCTGCTTCTGCCCGGCTCTCAAAGGGGAGCTTGCAAAGTTGTCTGTTAAAGCAGTCAAAACTTCACCTGACAAAGAAATCACTCTTTTTTCAGCTGGATCTGCTCACTGAAGCAGCTCACCATGTGACTGCACACACAGTGTGACCAGCACAAGGTGAGAATGCGTGGCTAGAAGCAAGAAGGGAGGATGTGACCACAGCAGAGCCAAGACACCGACTGAAGCCTGTACTGCAGAAGCAACTACTAGCATCTGAAGTATTACTCTGTAATTAATAAGCAAGAAATGATAGCTCCCCAGGCTTCAGAAAAATGTTCTCAAAGGTATGCACCCCCCCATTCATCCCAAGACAAAATAGCCTAAACACAGCCCCTCCATCTCTAACTGGTACCAATTAGTTTTGCTGTCTATCAACAGCAAAAAGAAAAGCAAGCAAAAACAATAGAAACAATGAAGTGCAACACAACCAAAGTTAAACATCTCATACAAGATCACAGATAACCAACTGTGAGCAGAAAGCAAACAGTACAGAAAGACTAAGAAGCTTCAGGAGTTCTTCAGCATTGTCTCACAATCTCACAGTACAGCTCTGTGACAAACTCTGTCCTATTTCTGCCTTCTAATCTTGACATCATTTACATCTTGGCACCTGAAGTCCCTTTTTGCCCAGAACTATTTAATCCCTACCTGCTGCCTCCTTGGTTGTACTACCTGAAGGCCCCAGTGCTTTAGGTTTCCCTCATAACAACTTTGTGACAGGCTAAAATCCAATACAGAAATTAATCAGGAGCTACTGGAACAGCATAAAGGGGAATTAAGGAAAAAAGCATTTCCAAACATTACATAAGTCAAAAGCTGCCCTAAATATTTTTATCTGTCAGAAAGGAATAATAATGAAAAACAGTTACCTTGATTTCAATGTTTCCCACTTTAGCAGTTGATCTTATAATGGGTCTTCCAACCAAAGCTGGGAAAATGTGCTCCGGGAAATTTGAGCCTGCATAGCCACATTTCACAAACTGAAAAGGAATAAATAGTTTTATTACAGCATACTTTACTTTTGTTTACCAATAGAAACCTGGTTTGGAACAAAAAATTAAAAGCCTAAATGTAAGACCATGTGTGCCACTGGAAACCCACTGGATTTATACTTCCAAACCAACTTTACACATTTCAGATGAAAACGACTAAGCCTGTTGAGAGGTGTAAGAGTAAAGTGCTTGAATTCGTATTTCATACAGCTCTATACAAAGTTATTTAGCAACCTGAAATCCATCGTTTCATAAGGTGGATCCCCTTATAATGAGCACCCAATAAGACCCAACTGAAACAGCCTCTCCACTTAGAGCACACAGTAGCATAATGAATTACAGATCAGAAAAAAACAACCCAAACCTTATGAATTCAGGTGCTACGCTGTTAAAAAAACAGAAGTGTGAAAGAGTTGAACTCACAGATAGTCTGTGCAATTCAGAGGAATTTCTCAGGGATTCATAGCTTTCAGGGGTTCTTTTAAGGAAAAATACACGAGCTTGCCGTAAACACTTCTAAAGCCAACAGCATGACCAAGACCTCAGCTGATGGTAGTTCACACCAAAGAGTGTTTGTTACCCAGATAAGTAAGAAAGGAAGCTTTAGATCACTGGGTCCCAAGATAGAATATACAGAGAGAAAGAATAGAGGATTAATTGAGCATTAAAATATATATATATAATGAAAGAAATGGGTCATTAGAGGATGCTCAGGTATAAAACAGGAATTTTAAGTGTGCCAGCAAGAAGTTGCAATTTTAGTTCCTGGGGACCATCAAAATTAGGCTCTTTGGCCATCCGACTCTGATGTTCTGCCTGCAGTTCATACAGAGGAAGCTTCTCTTTCATGCATGCTTAGTGTACAGTGCTACATCAGCAGGCCAGAACAGTATCCTGCAGCCCCAAACTAAACCTTGTGCATTTTCATTTGCAAAATGACTCGGCCATGTAGGTGTAACAGCAGTAACACAGCACCATAGGATCGTACAGGTTAGAGGGAACCTCAGGAACTGTCTCATCCAACAAAGCAACCAACACTGAACTCAGACCAGGTTGCTTTGGGCTTTGCCCAGTTGGGTGATGGAAGCCTCCAAGGACAGAAAATCCTCAGCCTCCTCCGCACCTCGTCCCAAAGCTTAATTACCCATTTCAGGTTGTATTAAAAGCCATCTGCTAGAATTTCCAAAGCGTTCACTGAGTTTTCTGAGCTTGAAAGACTGGCACAGAAATAATTATCACAGCAAAGAGTACAGCTAATTGCAGCTGAGGGGAATTCCGTCATTACACTAACAGTAACATGAAAAGTCACCTTCTGTTGCTCTAAATTACTCGCCTCACTGCAGTAAAAAGGGCACCTGTTTCAGAAAGAAATTTATAAAGACAGTTCCTGAAAGAGCCAAGAGGTGGTTTCATTAAAGCTGGGCTAATACAGGGGGAAAGGGAATTTTTTGCTTTTGTGACCCTTGCTGTCTCCAACAGCAGCACCATGAGGAATACCTGAAGAATGCCGCTGTGCACACAAATCATTCCGCTCATTCTCCTTCAACCCAAGATCTCTGACAAGGCAAGTACTTATGAACTCTTTTGCTTATATTAAGGCCAGAAGTACCTAGGAGTTATATAGATCTTATCTGTGTGTTCAAGGATGCAGTGCTGCTATGAGAAAGCACAGTAGCCACAAGCATTCCTGGATCACACTACCTGAATACACCGCAAGGCGCTACCAGAGGAAACATAAGAGGCATTTTGAAGGACCAAACTGGGTCCAAATAAAAAATATTTTTAAAAGCACTTCTTTTCAAACTTAGCAAATTACTGCATTCAGGGCAATTACACAGCTTTTGTTGTGATTACAATATTTAGGTACCCTTGTTATAAGTTTTATTGTGCAAGACCTGGTCAAGCTAGAAGGAAGTTCCCTAACAGCCCTACAAGCTCAGAGTTCCATAAATTGTTCCGAGTAAAGTGTAACCACCCCCAGGCAGCCTGTACACCTTTACACCCATGTATTTGCTTGCAGCTTTTCCTCCTTTTCTTTCCTCCAGCATGAGGCAACTTCCCTACCAGTTACCACCACCTGTGCTGGCTAACAGAAGCAACACCTAAATGAATCCTTACAACTCAAGCTAGCAGAGCATCCCTCAAGAAGCTCTGCTACCCACACTTGTTAAAATCTTGCTGACTTAGCAAATAAACCCTGAGGTTTACATACCAGCCACTGAGATATGTGACCAAAATGGCCACTGTACATAAGTAAGCACCTTTTGGCCAACCTTAAAAATACCTCTCAAAATCACATACAACTAATGCTGACCTAGAAAATGCCAACCTACAAAAATACTATTATCAGTTCTTACTACTCAAATTGTAATAGTGAATTTTAACACTGTCTCTTCCCCTCCAATTTTGAAATTCCCACCCCCCTACTCCCAGGCTACATGAAAATTTGGTGAAAAACAAGTCAGCTACCCGATCAATGAGAGCATCCCCACTGTAGTATTTCCCCAACATGGTGTTGAATATTCAACTGGTTCAGTAGGTTCACGATGCCATAACATTGGAAAACAATGGCTGAAGCATCAGACTTGGTAAAACTACCAACAAATAAATGCACATGAGAAACACAAATGTATCCAGTACAAGAGATACTGGACAGGTCTAGATTTTTGAAGGGGTCCAAGAAGCATAAGCTACTTCTCCCTTCCTCACAAAAGATCCTCCAACATCTTCAATTAAACATCATGAACTGCAGTAATTTGGAATACAATCAGCTTCTCTTTTCCAGTGCTGGATATTCAACACTCATTCTTTCCACTCTCAATCTGAAACCTTCTAATAAAATTTAAGTATAGGGCACACATTTCTCTTCCACCCCTTATTATCAAATAATTTCAGTACAATGCCTACTACACACCGTATCTGGAACAATAACATCAATGCTCAATGAATTTATGCACCTCTGTGAGGAAGGCAAGAGTTCATCATCACTCACTCTTGAAAGCATTCAATATACATTCAGAATGTTTTAAGAATAGCTACTTAGCTTGCCTATGTGCAAGACCATGTATGTAAGAAGTTTTACCATATATAGTTTCTTCTCCATTTCACTGTGGTTTACACCGACTCTTTCACTTCCTACTGAGTCATCAAGCAGTAAGAACTTGTATGTATAAGTACTCTTTCAAACCAAAAGAATGAGGAAGCTCACAAACAGGTCACATGACATTTTAAAACAAAAGCTAATATTCTTATCAGGTCTCTGTGCTCGATCCTTTCAATCAACACAACTCTGAGAGCAATTTCACAGGCCCCTAAGTAACTTACCACTAAGCTACCAGTAGGAAGATCCATCTCTACTGCTTTAGAGCTTTGAGGTGCCATTGCCTGCCCCTCTTCCATACTATGTGTTGCAAGAACTTCCTTCTAGTCACCTCTTCCTCAAAGATCGGTTGCAGCCAGATATGCTGCAGTATGACCTGTCGCATAACAGGAACAGTAAACTTCAAAAACAAGCCTAAAGTTAAAACTCACATCTGATTTTTCTAACAATGCTCTCCATTTTCATGTAGTATTTCTGGCACCTGACAAGATTTCATCTCAATCGTCGTTTTAAGCACGACATATCACAGTGTAACGGAAAGCACTGACATAAAGCAGGTAGCCTTTGTCATACAGAAAGCTTATTATTATTAAAAAAACTGGTTTCTCAATACAGGATCACTTGATAATCTCAACATGTAGTTGAGACTCAAAAGATTTACCAAATGGAATTTTAGTCTAATTTTATTATCCCAAATCAACCTAAATATTTTGATGTCACTGATTTAATAACTATTTATCAATACTTTGCTATCCAACACAATGATCTCTTATTTATATCCTGCTGGCATAACTCAGAGGAAAAAAAATGTATCATTCCAAGATGTCTCTTGATTTAAAAGCACGTGCAGATATGTTACACTGTACAAAACCTGCGCTGCAAATTCAGTTTGAGAAATCCAGTAAAAATAATGGTTTCTACCCCATGCTTACCAGAGACCAGCCATAGCACAACACTGCTGGTGCTACCCATACACTGCACATTTTATAGCTCCATCATTTCTGCAAAGAACAGTAAATTTCAAAGACAAGCCTAAAGTTAAAAATCACATCCCTGTGCAAATGGCCACATGAAAGGATGAAGCTCTGATTTATTTATTTCTATGTGGGCCTGACAATCAGAGTATTAAACACTATAAAAAAACCCCTCAACCAACCAACCAAAAAAGCTTACACAGCCCTTTGTAAGATGAAAATGGTAAATGCCTTCTTTTTTTCTCCCCTCTTTTTCTAAATTATAGTGTAAAAAAGCACCCAAAGGCTCCAGCCCTATTAAAGATAATTTTCACTACAGGAGGAAAACTGAGAAGACATCAGAACTGTCAAATACAAGAGTTCTTCTTCTTGAACCGTTCTAATCATTTCAGATGCTAATTGGAAAAACCTCTAATTCAGGATACTGAATCTCTAACATCCTTTGTCTCAACTATTCCCTCCTGGGCTTTAAAACAGAAATCTTCTTTATCCCAAATGGTTATCTCAATAAAAAAAAAATAATTTTCTTTTTCTATGCTACTCAAGAGATCTTAACATCTCAGGTCTGTTAACTCTCCACAGTATTTTTGTATGGGGGAAACCCCAGATTTCTAAACAACACTGCCAAGGAGAACTAGTCCCCTCTAGCATCGCATCTCTCTGCTTTAAAATGGTATCTGTTTCACTTCCTTCCGCCTCAAAGCCTTTGTGCCGCTGACAAAAGGATGAATTTCTAGTGGGTGCCTGCACTCATCAAGGAGAGCAGAAAAGGTGAAAGGATGGAGAGAAAAGCCTTCGGGGCTCTCTCGATTAAAAAAAACCCTAAATGCCGATTTTGAGCACACTGCATGTCATGAGAATACTAAAGGAGAGGATGACACTCCGCTGTGACCAGTAGCTTCAAAATCACACCCCCCAACCCCAAAACGTTTCCCTAAACCTCCTAATTCGGCACACAGGGGACCCATCCCAACGCACAACGCGCTCATTCGGAATGTATTTTTGCTGCTTTAAAACAAGGCGTTTCTGTTGAACTCTGGTAGCTCCAGCGAGGCTCGGGAGAGAAAGAAGCTGGCCACAGTACACCGGCGAGACGTCGGGGACGGGGCAGGGCACAGTACCGGGCACCGGGCCCAAGACCCCCGACGGTAGATTTTGCTCAGCCGGCTCAGAACGAAGCGAGCAGCCGGCGAACCGCCCGGACCGGCATTTTTCCGTGCCGAGCTCCCCCCGCCCATTCATTCCGCAGGCCCGCGCCGACCTCCCGTGCTACGGCGGCTGCCCGCGGGTCGAAGCTGGCGGCGGGCGGCGCGGCCCTCGCCTGCCCCCAGCAGCGCCTTGGCACGGCGAGAGAACGCGGCCGGGCCCGGTAGCGGCAGCAGGCCGGGCGCGGCCCGCGGGCGTGCCGGCAGGAAGCCAGGCCGGGTCGGGGGGGAGTCGCCCTGCTTCCCCTTCCCTCCCCCACCCCGCCACCCGCAGGGCGGGTCTCGGGTCCCGCGCGACTCACCCCAGTGCCGTTGTCGCACACCACCACCTTCCTGCCCAGCGTGTCCATCCCTGCGCGCCGCCGCCCCGCACCGACACAGACCCGGCCGCTGCTACCGCCGCCTCAGCCTCCGCCACCGGGCACCCCCCGCCCGCCGCGCGCGCACGCCGGAAGCCGTCAGCGGCCGCCACCGCCCAATCAGGGCGGCAACGCGCCCTACTCCAGTGCCCGCCTCTTTCCCCTCGCCTCGCCCCCGTTGCCATGGCGGCGGCGGTCCCGCGCCTCGGGGCCTTCACCGTGCGCACAGGCCGCCTCGCTCGGCGGGCCCGCTGCCGGGCAGGAAGGCGGGCCGAGAAACGAGCCGAGCAGACGGATTTATTCTCTCCTTTCGCGTTTCCCCGATGCTCAGACGGGCTCGGTGCCTCGGCGTGAGGGGTCACCCAGCCTCCCTTGGCTGCTTGTGCTGCCGTGACAAACGGGAAGACAGTTCCTCTGCCGCCGCAGGAGCACATGCATGAGGTGCCCGGGCAGCCGGGGCAGGGAACCGGGCAGGAGCAGAGTCCCCCGCCTCCTGAGGAGAGCAGGCCGCAGGCCCAGGGGCTGAGGTGCTGCCGACCTGCCCCCTGCCTCCGGGCTGAGGGGTTGCTAACCTGCCCCTGCTTCCGGGGTGAGGGGTTGCTAACCTGTCCCCTGCCTCCGGGGTGAGGCGCTGCCAGCTTGCCCCTGCCTCCGAGGTGAGGGGCTGCCAACCTGTCTTTGCCTCCGGGGTGAGAGGTTGCCAACCTGCCCCTGCTTCTGGGGTGAGGGGTTGATGACTTGCCCCCTGCCTTCCGTGTGAGGAGTTTCCCACCTGCTCCTCTCACCCCTTTCCCTCCCCATCAGCCCGCACCACAGTGGGTTTATCTGCCAGCTCTCCTTGCACAGAGCGAAATTAGGGAGCTGTTAAAGACCAATTTATCATTTCTACTGTGTTATTTCATAGCTTGATGTCTCAGAAGAGCATTTATTCTCCCCAAGAGGTTTTGCCCAGGTCTACTTGGCAAACAGTTTGCATTTGCCTGGTGGACTGCAAATAAAGGAAAGAATGAGTACAGTCTCCTGGCTTGGCTCTGACAGCCCAGTATCTTTTACTCGTGTTGCCAAAATTTTCACTGACTTCCACAAGACTCGAGAAGTGACGATCAAACACCCCTTTTTGCTTCTGTGCCACGAGCTATGTTAATCCACTGTGAACAATGGCCTGTTAAAGCTAGGCATAGCAGAAATTATAATAGTGTGAATGGTTTTTTTATAGTTAATAAATATAAATAATGGTGGTTGTAATGTTTTTTTCTGCCTTGAATTTCACTGACTAGTGGGAACAATCAGAAATTTTAAAAACACCGGAATGTAGGCCATAATATTTTACTTTTTTTTTTTTTTTTTACTTTAATCACATCCAGATACTGACAGTGAGAAGACAGAGCCATGGCTAGTAGGATGAAGAGGCTATGCAAACAGACATGGACTAATCTAGTGCCATGCAGCAGTAATGGAAGGACATCCTGGTCACTCTGGGGCAGCAGCAGCTTTACCTAGGTATGAACTACTTTATAATATAAATATGTTTAACATTCCTATTTTTAATATATTTTCTCAGGGCACAATGTTTTGAGGCATCAATACAAGTAAAGGGTTTACATTGCTGGTTGACACCAGATGCGTAAAGCAATTCCCTTAAAAGCCTGCGTTTTGTCCAGAAAAAGTAGTTAATCTGTATATCTGAAATCCCTCAGCTTCTTGAACCCAACATAGAGGGTTCAGACAGCGGAACAACACCCTGTTTACTGCTCTGCTGTCAGACTTGCTGGGTAATTCTGGACACATCACTTATCATTTAACTTGCCATACCATACTCATGCTCATGAAGAAAGGACCTGCAATCTCTGCATGAGAAATGTGTCATTGTAGGTCCAGATCATCTGTTGGTTTGTCAGACAGAGTACTTCAGCTCTGCCTCCTCATGTTTGTTGGCAAAATTGACTCTGCTCTGAGTTAAGCTGTTTTAATTTGGCAGACCTGAAGGAAAAAAAGTGCAAGCTAAAGAGAAAACTGCCTTCACTAACTTTTCTGAGGTTGCATATTCACTAGATCCTTATATATGTGTAAGATTTTAATTTTATTACATTAATATACATCCCCTATACCTTTGGTCACACAAGCTTTTTCCTGCCAGGGATTTAGACTGTTAGTTAGAGAAAACACTGTGTGAGGAAAGGTGAGTTTTGAGAACTACAGAAAGAAATTACAGTGCAGTCAAAGCTGCTCAAGAAAAAGTGATACCGAAGTCTGCCAATCACTGCGAAATAAATGGTTAATTTGCTGCTTCTAGCATAGCACATGAGATGACATATCAAAGGGCTGCAAGCTCTGTGCCGGAAGCAGGCCTATTAAGGAGGAACTTAAGTACTGCACAGTACAGTCAGCAGCTCCGTTGCTGTTCTTGCTACCAGCACTTGCTGTCGGTTGTTGGATACCCTTAAAAGATTTTGGTGTTTTGTTAAAGGTCGTATGCAATGCAGGGGAGGAAATATAATGTGGTTTGAAGGGAAATCTATTCTAAAACTTCACTAGTTTAGTTAAACTGCGATAATTGTTCTTGTTCTACACAAAATAAAAAGCATTGTAGGGAGAAAGTTGCCAAGCATGGTGACAGCCTTGTTAGTAACAGGGAGGAAAGTTTTGCCATGGTCTGTGCTTGTCAGTGACATTTGCTGGGTGACAGAGGACATCTTTGTCATTGGTGAGGCCACACCTGGGGTGCTGTGTCCAGTTCTGGGCTCCTCACCATAAGAAGGACATGGAGGTCCTGGAGCAAGTCCAGAGAAGGGCAACCAGGCTGGTGAAGGGGCTGGAGGGAAAATCCTATGCAGAGCGGCTGAGGGAGCTGGGGCTGTTTAGCCTAGAGAAGAGGAGGCTGAGGGGAGACCTTATCACCACCTACAACTACCTGAAGGGAGGTTATAGAGAGATAGGTGATGGTCTCTTCAGCCAGCTGACAGGAGATAGGACAAGGGGGAGTGGCAGGGAGCTGTGCCAGGGCAGGTTTAGATTGGACAGTAGAAAATAATTTTTTACTGTAAGAGTTGTCAGGGCCTGGAACAGGCTGCCTAGGGAGGGGGTTGAGTCACCATCCCTGAATGTGTTTAAAAAAAAGGGTAGATGAGGTACTTAGGGATATGATTTAATTTAGGATGAGAATGGTTGGACTTGATGATCTTAAAGGTCTTTTCCAACCTTGTGATTCTGTGATTCTGTGATCTTCCCCATGCCAGTACATCCACTGGTGTGTCAGTGGAGAAGGAGATCCGTTGTCCATGTAAGTGGCGTTGAGGAGCAGCTTAACACCCTGGAGATCCTGTGGAATGTCAGTATTTGTGAAGTACTTGAACTTTGCTAATAGTACCATGTACTTATAAATAAATCATAGCCACAGAGATTTAATTTAGCTACACCTGAAATACACAGAAATTGGTATTTCTTTTCTAGGTCAGCTGCATGATGCAAAGAAATCTTGTAGTGGAAAAGCTTAAAAAATCAGTGATTTTTTCAGTGAAAATATAGGACACCTTATCTATTTGAATTACCTGCTTTGTGTATATATAGCACATATCCCATTCTGTGTATATTCTACTTAGTGCAACTTGCTTGGAAGGTTCTAAAGAAATAAACACACAGAAGAACACAATACTTTTTTCTATTTTTCAGAGTAATTTTGTGTCTATTCTTCATAACTTAGTTTTTTTGCAGTGAATTGGAAAGTAACCTTTGCATAATATTGTATAAATAGAAGATTTCTCTTCCAAAAAAGCTAGTGTCCACTCACTGCTGCTGCTTGCAAAGCCATGAAGAGAACCCACCATTTCCTAATAGGAGAAGCTGTGGTGACTGGCTGTGACTTTAGCAAGAGAGCGAGTTTTCGTGATAGAAGATAATAAAAGTATGATGACTAGGCAGAGTGCTGAATCCTATCAGATAAGGTACCACAACTCTTGTACTGAGTTGAATAGATTGTTAAGAACTTGCCATGCTTATCTTAATGGTCAGGCACAGAGAAACTATATGAGCAGGGGCAGGAAATGCTCAGAACAGAAAGGGAAAATGAGTTACTGGGACAACTGTCCCACAGCTCTACATAGTACAGCTGAGAAAGGAGGGTCTACGAGGAAGAGATGACATCTCACACATGGCACAGCAAACAGGAGAGTTTCTTAGCCCTGCCATCACTCCCTGCAGAGCGCTCTCTCTCTGTGTACCTGTATGGGATCTGGACATGCCAGCTCTGTGCTGGCTGAGGAAACAGCCCGATTCCTATGCTGATGAGGCTGGTTTCAGTGTTGTTTTTTGCAGGGCAGGGAAAGACATTCTGCCTAAGTATTAGTATAAACTTTTTGTTAATCTGTTTTGGTTTTTATTGAGGCATTTTACCTGTGTCTCAGAATTGTTTTATTGCTTGGCCAAGACCAGCCAGTTAGAAATACTCACAGAGAGAGTCCCTTGACTAAATACTGGGTTTATGAAAGAGTGGAGATAGTAAGTTAAAAGCGCTCATTAAGTCTGAATACTTCTAAATAGATCATGGTTTAAAGGGCAAATAAGCCTTCAACAGACACACCTCCAACTTTGTATGACTACCTTATTAGCATTAAGGGACTCTGACCTTTACCAAATCTTTAATATCTAACTTTCCTTGTTATCAAAACAAACCTCGCTCAGGTGCAGTGTGGTCATGCTAGCCTGTGCAGAATAGTTTTCCTGCTAAGAAAAGACAACTCTGGTGTCCAACTGTCCAGTGAGAGTGCTCAGCAGGTCTGGGTTTCTGTGAAGGACAAAAGGGGCTAGGTTCTCCTCCCTAGAAGCACCACCCATTCTGAATCATCTGAGCTGGAAGTACTGGCATAATTGCAAAACATCTTCACACAGATGGTATGATCCAGTGTAGGTTACACTAGGATTCTTGAGAGAGAGATTTGGCTGCTTAATTAAAATGTGATGAGGACGGGTTTTCACTGTTGGGAATCTTTTTATAACATTTTTTTCACAAGGTGGATAAACCATTTTTCCTCTTTAGTGTCACAGGGTTACAGAGTATGAACTTTTGTTGACTTATTTCCAGATAAACATAACGCACTGTAAAGGTCAGTTAGTTGTTTAAATTCAGCTCACATTCACTTCCATGCAGCATGTCTAACGTGTATCACATCTGCCATTCAAAATTTTTAAAACACAGCTTCAAACAAAGTTACAGAGTTCAGACATTGCAAATCATACTGAATCTTGGTCACTGTCACAAAGGTCCAGATCCCTGCAGAGCATATACTTATGTGGATTTCACTGAAAGTTAGGGGCCACAAATAGTTTTACAGTAAAGAAAATCTGCCTTTTCAGCTATGGCTTCTTATTTGAATCACTTTTATTTCTGGTGACCTATGCTGAAGCATTGAAGTGTGTAGATGAGGTGTGCTAGACACCGAATACCTCTACTCATGGCAAGCCTCTGGATGCTCTGGACCCTACTCTCCATTGCCCCAAATGTTCTGTAGTTGTTTAGGCATGTGCAGCAGATGCAAGGTATTGATAAATCTGAATTCTCCACTTATGTCATTGGTAACATTTTGTGGATGCTTTGCAGAGATATATGTGGCATCAATGGAAACTCAGAGTTTTAGGAATCCGATTTCCAGAGATTTTGAGTTCTTTTTATACCACCTGAAGCCATTTTCTGAAAACTGGGTTCTAGGTAGTAAAGTCTGTCAGGCAAAGATGGGTTCTGCAAAGTTGGATGCCACCCCTGAATTGTGATTATCTCATAGGGGAGGTCTGAGACAGAGCCAAGACAAGAGTCTAAATCATCTGATACCCAGCCCCGTGCATTAACCACAACACTGGTCTTTTAATTCTGTAAGCTTGAAAGCTTACTTGTTAAAAATAAATAGAGTTTTCAAAACTTATCCACAGCATATGTAAAATAGTGTTTTGATGTGACTTGCTGATGGTAGAATCCTGATAGCTGAAATCTATTTCAACCTCAAATTTTCAAAGAATGTTGTTCAAATCAATTAATGCTTCGTTGCTGTGAAGTTAAGCCCCACATGAGTGAATGTTCCTTTAAACAAATTGATTAAAGGTGCACTTTTTTAACCATTCTTTATCTGTTTTCTGAATGTTTAACTTCAGTTTTCACAGCATGTGTTTACATAGGCATGTACTTGGTTGCTGTACAAACACAATGAAGGAATGCTGTTGTTTAGAAACAAAATATTGTTACATGCTATTGGATTTTAAGAACAGCCCTTACATTCTTTTAAATAGGAATATTTGGAAAAGAAAAAACATGACACCTGAGGTAGTGGTAATTTGTGTGTGTTATTTAATTAGCCTGTATTTACTTGCAGTAATGACTTTGTCATACAAAATATGACCTGAACAAAACGAACGGGCTGGCATGCATTGGTGTACGTGTGTATATGTGACAATAGGATACTGAATTTGTGAGCAAAAGTTATTGTTGGCACCCCACTGTGATGGATTGATTTGTAACAGTTATTGTGTACTTAGCAGCCCCTGTGTAGTTTTCATAGAGATGACACCCTGCAGTGTTTCACAGATACAAGCGATCCAAGATCCAATGTGTATTTTTAGGAGATATGCAGGTCTGCATGGACTCAAGCTCCATGTGAGGATGAGTTATGGGGAGAGGTAAATGAAAGGTAGAGTTAAGTGTGTTGTAAGAATCTGTTGTTTTAATTCATTTGAGGGAAAAAAATATATGGTCTGTACATACTAGAAACTAGAAAGCAGTGAGTATGAAGAAAAGCTGAGAGATTTGGGTTGTTCAGCCTGGAGCAGAGGAGGCTCCAGGGGGACCTTACTGCAGCCTTTCAGTATAAAAGGGGGCTTATAAGGGAAGGTGGGGAAAGACTTTTTACAGGCTTGTAGTGACAGGACAAGGGGCAATGGTTTTAAACTGAAAGAATGTAGGTTTAGATCGGACATAAGGAAGACATTTTTTATGGTGAGGATGATGAGATGCTGGCACAGGGCTGGCCAGAGAAGCTGTGGCTGTCCCCCTCTCTGGAAGTTCAAGCTCAGGCTGGATGGGGCTTTGAGCAGTGATCTAGTGAAAGATGTGCCTGCCCGGGGCAGGGGCTTAGGCTGGATGACCTTTGAAGGTGCCTTCCCACCCAAACCATTCCGTGATTCTATGGTTTTAGGAGTTACAGTGACTGAGGCAAGATGAGATGCAACCAGAAACTTCAGAGCAGAGTGCACCATGGAAGTAGGACGTGTGAGTTTAGTAAACAGCCCATGTGCAAGGATGTTGGAGAGATTCAGTCCTGACTGATTGAGTCCTGCAGGCATGCAGCATGCAGGAGGTTAGGAGATGGAAACATCTGAACCTTGGTTTCCTGGTCCATGGGATGCAGGAAAGCCTGTTACGCTGCTGTGCTGCAGGGCTTTTCAAGCTCTCCTGCCTGACTGTGCTGGTCCTGCAGTGCTCTATATAATACTTCCAGACCAGGAGGTTTGGCTAAAGGAGAGACATTTCAGAGCCAAGTGCGTTAAGTAGCTTCTCCAGAAAGCATAAGAATTGTCAATACGTGACATTGCTGTGTGGTTTGAATTGCACCTCTCACTTTTTTCAAAAGACTTGGGGTTTTTTAAAGCCTTCTGTTTTTAAAAAAGACCACATGGATTTCTCAGAAGTCCTGGACATTAGCAGAGTCGATTGATCTATTTGCACTGCAGATGCTCACCATGATTACTTTTTTACCATACTCCACTTAGTGGAAAGAACATGACATGAAAGCAACCCGAGACTCCCTTCAAAAATGACATGCTGCTTGTTTTTGCCTTTTCTTCCTACCACCACAGCAGAAGAGAAATAAGGCATGAGAGGTGAGAACTAGTGAGTACTGCCCTTGAAATTCCTGACTGCAGGCCTCTGGAAGCCACCTTGGTTAAAGAAAGGCTGAAATCTTACGAAGACTGAGAACGAAAATTGAGAAATCGTTCAAATAAGCGGATGCACCTCTGTCGTTACACTGAAGCCTCTCTCCTTACACTGAAAAAATATCTGAAACTTTCAACTAGCAATCTTGCAGTTGTTTGCCATGTATTTCAAAGGAAATAAGGCAAAACAGAAGGAAAAGGAAATGAAGGGCGGTGGGGTTTTTTTCTAAATGGCAAGTTGAGATTGGGTGTAGTCAAAGTATTTGTATGAAAATTTTTATGCTTCCTTACAAGGAGGATATTGAGGTCTGAAACCAGATAATAACACAGAGTCTGCCTTTACTTGGATTCCAGTAGCCAGACTCATGAAGAGGAAGTCTCGGATGTGGATAAAAGGCTGTGAGGTTGTCGCCTAACTGATTAGAAGCAGCAAACTGTCAGACATCTGAAGTGTGCAAAGCATAAGACTGTCCTCTAATTTCTCAATTTTGGCAGTTTTGATGCCACTTGTACATAAAATTAGTATTAATCGTTGGGGGAAAAAATGCAACCTTCTCCCTTTAATCTTTCTCCCTTTAATCACCAGATTATAAATGCAGTAGCACATTCCAAGTGTCAGTAACGCATTTTTATCTGGCAATTGCTTAATGCACACAGTAAAATGGATAGGCCTGAGACACAGAACAGTAAGACAGACGTAGTGCTGCTTGAAAAAGGAAATAACCTCTTTTTTGGATTTTCATTAGGTCTAATAGCTTTGGATATCCATAGAAATAGAACTGTTCCCAAGACAGATACAGCATATTGCATTGTTGCTCTACTTCCTGCAACCTGTGTCAATATCTGTCTCGTTCTTTTTGAAGACACATGATTCTGCGTAGAATTGGCTTTAGAAGCAAGGGAGTATTAGGAAAAGCACCGTGATCAGGTTACTACTGATCAGCCAGTGAGTGACTAGGAATTTAAGAGACAGGAGGTGGCAGTCTTGAGTAGCAACTCACTGCTCTCAGTTTAAGCTCAGGCGTAAACTAGAACTAGAGCTGGACACAACTCAGCACGTGAGCCCTTTTTCTTAAACATCATAATGACAAGCAGCTTAGGTACTGAAGATGGCAATAACTAGCTTGGGCTTTAGCTTTGTCCTTTGTGCCTGATAATTAAAAATGTAACTAAGTTATTTAAGAATTGTAATGTGGAGTATGAGTCTCCCTAGACTTTTTAATATTTGTATCAATAGCTGAAGATGGAAAGACTGCAGCACAGTGGAGAGGCAGAATTTAATCTGTTTAATTCTCACCTCTGTTTGTTTCTTTTAACTAGGACAATCATGTTGCATGCTCCCAGTAAAATACTGTATTGTTTTATTAAAATAATAGGTATGTCTAATTCTGGTCCTCCTGAGCATCCCGCAAAGTCAGATGATCCTTCATCCCCTGACTGTGGTCTACAAGCAGGTCATGCATGAGGTACTCCTCACTCTCTTGTGAGCTACCACAAAGTAATGTCAAAACCCTGCTTTTATTAATAATACCACTGATTGAAATGTTCTTAGCAATGCAAAACCTTGCAATGACCTAGTCTGAGCAGAGGGGGGAACTTGATGACATTATTGTTTTCCCCTCTGAAAATGCTTAGTTGGAAAAAGACAGAAAAAGCTTAAATGAATCACAGCAGCTACAGGTGACACCCCACTTGTCATCTTTGGGAAGAATGTGAACAGCACCATTCACTGGGACGATCGGAATGTAACTGAGAGACTTCTGCTACATTGCTGATTTCCTCTGGGTATTCATAGTAGGAATTTAACTTGTAAATTTTATGGTAATTTTTGTATATCTATTGATTTGTTTTCCCTACAGCCTCACATTTTAAATATCAGTGTTTTGGACCAAATCTTAATTTACAATTTTTCATTCAGGTGCAAATGAAAAGTCCTCCTTTAAAAGTTTGCAAAGCAACAAATCCTTCAAATAGAGTAAGTTGCCTTGCTGCTCTACTTAGAAAGTACACGTTTTTATAAGCCTTGATCCATAACAGAACTAATCCTCTAAGCTTGTTTTCTGCCACAGCCTGTAGACAAAAAATACTTTTCTTTTTTTTCCCCTGTGGCTTGAATCCTTCAGTTCCCCTGTGTATGCACAAATCTGTCTGCTCCACACAGACACAGCAGCCTACCTGGATGGATCTGAATGCGAGATGTTTTCTGTAACAGTCCCATTCTGTTAGACACAGCAGACATTGTCATGAAGCCTTTTGTTTAATCTCTTTATTAAACAAACATTTTCCTAAGTTTGCATAAGAAGTCGCCCAGCCATGGCTTCCACACAGTCCTTTAATAACTAACAGGGTGTGGTGATTAAATTTCCTCAGAGGCTTTTCTTCCATCTGACTACCAAAGAGTAATTTATTCCTGGGTTAACATCATGACTTATTCGCTTTGTTTCTTCACCCCCTTCGTCTGTCGGAGATGGATCAGTAAGTTAATAGCTGTCTTTTTAGTGCAAAAAGGGGGTTGGGGATGATTCTTTGAGCCTGATTCCCTAATGAAATAAAGCTTCTGTGATTGTACACTGCCTGTTCCAACATTCAGCAGTAATAACATGGAACCCTGTTGCCCGTTTCATATGGAAGAAAAACAGAGGACTCCAGTTTTTCAGCCTCCCTGCAATTGTCTGAAAATGGATGGCTGGGAGGAGGAAGGAGATGCTACTACTACCTTCCAGTAAGGGAAAGCTTGCAGTGTGAACTAATTTCTTATTAGACAACTTAAAATTCACAAGGTATTTGTTCATTTAGAAGATACATGCTAATTTCAGTTATCAAAATTATGCCATTTTAGATGTATTTGGGGTCAAGATGAGCAACTGTCTTTTTGTGTGTGCTTTTTTTAAAAATAAGGCCACTGAAACTGTAAAAGAACATGCAAAACTTGCTTCATACAGGTGATCGTTACTGATCAGTACTCTTAGGGTGAAGGCTGAGTCTTAACAGCTGCTCTGTGTATTAGTTTGATTTTCACTCCTTCACAGTCATGTTTATGGAATTGGAAAATGTGCTGAAAGGTATTATGCTCTGTGAAAAAAGTGCAATAACCTTGGGCCTTAGAACATCTATGTTGCTGGAGAAATATCGTTTCCTTTTTATAAGCAGGTCTTTTTGGAGCCTTAAGGACTCACTTTGTGTTTCTTGGTTTTCTTAGGACAAGAAGTAGCTGTGGCCTTGGCTAGTTCAGAGGCCAGACAGATGTTCTGCTCCAGATCTAGATGTGCAGAGATGTAGAGATATCTCATCTGTGGCCACACAAGTCCTTCCGGCTGCGACATACTGACCTGTCACAGAGCAGGTTTTGTGAGTTCTCCCTAATTCATATTAAACACAATTAGGTAGATTATTTTAAGCACTTTAAAATCCTGGGTTGAGATACGGCAGCTGGCTTTTCCTCACCTGAATTAGTTCTCCCATTAACTCATCTGTTGGCACATCTGAAGAGTGGTGAGGAACTCCTGTGGTTGTTAACCCTACCCACTGCTAGGTGCAGAATAAATCATCTGTACATAACCTGCAGCCCTGCTGATAGTGCACAAGCATACGGCCTCACAGGCAAGACTTCTGCCCCTACAAAAGATAAATGAATACCATTTGGGGACAGGAGTATCTAAGCTCAACAAACAGCAAGAAAAAGACTGACTTACCTACTTGTTATAAACTAATGCCAGTGAGCAGAATCACATTTAAAATAAGGCCGAACGTGAAAATGGTTTCTTACACTGAGAAAAATTTGAGATAGGCAGAAACAGGGTATTTGAAGAACTGTTCAGTGGTTTGGGGCACCGAGGAGATCTGAGTGTTGAAAAAGTCCTCATTAAATATACATTGGAGTTTTTATAGAAGATGTTATAAAGTATAACTTGGGCTGTGAATGGCACAAGCAGATATTTAGGGAACCCTTGCTTTCTGTGTGGTAGGAAAATCTTAGAGAGTAGGTCCCAGTAGCAAGTAGGTCCATGACCAATGGAATCAATGAAGCCTCGTTTCCGATGGATTTGTGTCTCATGCAAGTTTTTCCCCTGGCTTAGATGGTCTCTATGGCTGTCCCAAATGGAGCATCTGATGTCTTATAAGAATGGGGCTCTTGCTACATCCTACTTCCACTAAACTTGTGACAACTTTGTATCTAGAAACCTGTGATTCGTTTTCAAACTTAGTTGAAAAGCAGATGCTGGATTCAAAAGCTACTCGAAGAGGAAGTGTAGACAGTGGAATAGGCACTCATACACAAAATATGATGACAAGGCCTTTTTTCCTTAGGAAATCGGAACAGTTGGAGAAGACACTTCCTCCAGATTTGGTGATTTCCAGCATTGGCAAGGTCAGTTCCAGTTGGGGCACAGAAAGGGTAAATTGAAGCAGCATTAAAACCTGCTGACACGTTACAGCCCTTGAAACTGTTTCCTAGTAGAAAGCTGGGGTACAGGTTTATAACATTGGACTTTTGTGGTGGGTTTGTTGGCATTCACTTGGATTTTACTGCTCCAAAAATTGCCTGAGTCATGCCAAAGGTATTCCAGCATCTCTCAAACCCACCGTTCACTTGCTAGATCTGTCCTTAATAATAATCTATTTATTTCTCTGGAAGTGCAACCATTCAATTGCCAAAAAAAGATAAAGAGCTCACAAACCCAACACTGATTTTTCCTCCAAATACAGCCTGTCCTAGCCACCCTGCTCTCACAAATAATCTTGCACAACAAAGGTATGGCCTAACAACTCAAAGTTCTGATTGGGTTTCATGCTTTCTTCTCTTCCATTGAAACAAATGTTCACACATACATCTATGAGGATTCAAACAAACCATAAATATTATTTCTGGGCTCCTTGGTATAAAAAGGACAGGGATCTCCTGGAAAGAGTCCAAAGAAGGGCTACGAGGATGATTAAGGGCCTGGAGCATCTCCCCTATGAGGAAAGGCTGAGTAAGCTGGGACTGTTCAGCCTTGAGAAGAGAAGACTAAGGGGGGACCTAATCAAAGTTTATAATTATCTGAAGCAGGGGATGCAGGGGGAATCGGCCAGCCCCTTTTCAGTGGTCTGTGGGGATAGGACAAGGGGCAATGGCTGCAAGTTGGAGCATAGGAAGTTCCGCACCAACATGCAGAAGAACTTTTTCACAGTGAGGGTGACTGAGCACTGGAATAGGCTGCCCAGGGAGGTGGTGGAGTCTCCTTCACTGGAGATATTCAAGACCCGCCTGGACGCCTATCTGAGCAATATGAGGTAGGGAGCCTGCTTTGGCGGGGGGGTTGGACCCGATGATCTCTCGAGGTCCCTTCCAACCCCTACAATTCTGTGATTCTGTGATTATTAATCAGGCTGAAAGCTGCAACTAAGCTTCTGAGAGTGGAAATCAACACGAGCTCTCCAGCCACGGGAAATTAAGATAAATACTCTTCTTTCTTTCACAAAGACACCTGACTTCATGATCTTTGTGGCTCTGGGGGTGTAAAGTCCATCTTACTTTATATTTACCCACAAGTTGTGCTCAGGAGCAGGTGGAAAAACTAACAATGTGCTCAGAGACACACAAGGGCTGCGTGACAACCCGAGCGAGCAGCAGTCCTGCAGCCTTAACGATTAGTCCTTGCTTCTCCCAACAGCATCAGAGGGGGAAACAAGAAAGATTTCACAAGTTACTTATGCCAAACAAGTCTTATAAATCAAAACACCATGAAATCTTTATACCAGGTTTCTATCTTTTCTAGATGTGTTGCCAGGAAGCCATTGCAAACAGAGTCTAATAAACTGTTAAGCATTGCATCCCATGTGCTAAGGAAATAGAAATCCACCTCAGCAGTAACAAGTGGGCACCACCATAGCTATCAAGGTCATAGCATGTAGCAGCTTTAAAGCAAACAAACAAAAAAAAATCCCCAAAAACCCAAAGGAGGAAATGTTTCAGCTTGCAGATCTGTGCTACATGCATAGAGAATGATCTACTTTATGTTGTTCAGTGCTACATAAGGACCACCTTTACTATCATCTTCATAAATGGAGAAAATCTTGTTTTGGTTTGTTCGAGTCTGAGGGATTAAAGATAAAGGCTTTAGAAATAAGCAGAAGACAAGTGGAGGGGGGTTAAATGTCTGCACCACACAGCCCTCGAAGGGGAGAGAAGCCAACAGCTGCTGAAGCAGTAGGACTGGGCTGAAGCGTTCAGCCTCCAGCTGCCTTCTCTCCTCCACAGTGCTCGGGCTGATGCTCCAGGCGCAGATTCAGGGGACAGGGAACTGACTGACTTGACACAAGTTTTGACACTCCTTCACCAGCTCCGACAGCAAACACTGACTCATTTTGTGTTGACCTTGTGCTGCTGAGGCAGGGGAATCAATGTACTTCTCAGTTCAGGGTTTGACGACAGTTCAGGGGGACAGCGTAAGTCAGAACTGGTTTATAACAGTTCCCGTCATTCACACTGCACCCTGGTGAAGTGCTGACCTTCTGCTGGAACCCCCCTAAGCACAGTCTGGTCACCCAGTACCGAGCCTTGGCTTTCATGGCTTGCTCCAGAGCTAGGATATGCAATTCCTTTCCATGAGGCTCTAGAGGTCTGCCCTGGTGATGCCACACGAGCACATACTGGGGAATGCTGCTTAACTAATTCAGTTTGGGAGAAACAGGAAAAAGGCAAAATTGGCTTGGGAGCTAAAACTTACAACCCCATGACAAGAATTCCTTGGCTGCACAATAGCCAAAAATGCAGAAATGACAGTTTCATCAGCTGATTAAGTATTGGAGCCGAAGGACTCTTCAGAAAAATTATATTAAGAGATAAAAGTAAAGCTAAAAAGATGCTAATGGATTTTAGGGACAGCTTTTTGACAGAAAATGTTAGGTGGAGGAGTGAAAGGGGGAAGACAGTGGTTCCAAAAAAGAACTGTTTCAGAGTCTTTCTGATAAAAACCCCAAAAAAGTTTCAGAAGAACTGAGATTTATTCATGCAGAAAAATCTAATATTCCACTATATCTACAAATAATACAGAATTTAAAAGTTCCCCTCCCACTCCAGCCTTAAATCATCCTCCTACCTTGAAAATGCTGCTACATTATCTGCTAGTGTTTCCTGGTCATCTGCCCCAGATCGGTAATAATCATACACTGATTTGGGGAGGAATTTTTTAGCATACTCTTCAAAATCAGCAATACAAACTAGTTTTCCAGACATACTGTCAGATCTCAAGGAGTTAGTTCATTTCTACTTCCCTCTCTTTTAAAGCTCTGTATTTTAGTCTGTAAATCATTAATATGGGACCTCATGAGGGTTTGACTTACCCACATACCAACAAAACCCCGCCAACTTCTTGTGTCATACTGGACTTCAGCACCACTTTTTATTTTATGTGGACAAGGCCAACCTAGAACATAATGGAATAAAATATGGGAAAAAGAGAAGAGAAAATACATCAGCAAAGAGAGAAATCCGTAGTACAACTTAAACCTGCACAAAGAAGAATGTTCTGTCGTATCTCGTATATGCCTTCAGCATCCAAAATACCCAGGAGACTGAAACAAGATAGATACTGTTTATGCCCAAAACATAAAGTCTGGATTTAGATGGTTGATAAAAGCAGGTCCCAGCCTGGACTTGCATTTAGGACAACAGAATCACAGAACTGTAGGGGTTGGAAGGGACCTCCAGAGATCATCAAGTCCAACCTCCCTGCCAGAGCAGGTTCACAGAATCACAGAATGATTAGGTTGGAAAAGACCTTTAAGATAAGAGTCCAACCGTACCTGGCCTCTACTAAACCACATCTCTAAGAATCTCATCTACCCATCTTTTAAACACATGCAAGGATGCTGACTCAGCCATCCTCAAGCCTGTTCCACATCCTGACAACTCTTTCAGTGAAGAAAGAGTTCTAGGTTCCCTAGAGCAAGTCACGCAGGTGAGTATCCAGATGGGTCTTGAATATCTCCAGAGAAGGAGACTCCGCACCCCCCTGGGCAGCCTGTCCCAGGGCTCTGTCACCCTCACTGGGAAAAAGTTCTTCAGCAAATTGGTATGGAACTTCTTGTGCTCCAACTTGAGGCCATTGCCCCTTGTCCTGTCCCCACAGACCACTGAGAAGAGGCTGGCCATTTTCCCCTGTGTCCCACACTTCAGATATTTATAAACATTGATCAGATCCCCTCTCAGTCTTCTTTTCTCAAGGCTGAACAGCCCCAGCTCACTCAGCCTTTCTTCATAGAGGAGATGCTCCAGGCCCCAAATCATCTTTGTTGCCCTGAACAACACCTAACAGAAGTGGCTTTCCAGTTATTCCCATTAAAATCCTGGATACTGAGTCAAGTTGCGGGGACTCCACAGGCAAACTGCTCCTGGTATTTAAAATAATTCCACCTCCTAAACCCAGAGAGAGCTCGTTATTCTTAAAATGTTACCAAGTCATATGTGCTCATCAGCTGGAAATAAAACTAGCTTACAAGAGAGATGACACTCATCCAAAGTCCAAGAGGCTTCGTTAAGGTTTCTTGATTGATTTTGTGGTGTGCTGAGAGGAAGAAATGCAGTGCAAAAGTACCGTGGCCTTGCCTTGCTTCCTTCAGTAATTTCGGGCTTTGAGTGACTTGATTTTTTTCATTCTTCAGCCTTGCTGAAGAATTCAGATAACATCAAGTTAAATATACACAAACCTCTGTGAAAACCACAGCCATCTTCCTTGCTGCTGGTTTATAAATAACAACTAGGAACGCAGTATTCTGCACAGAGTGAGAAAAATGCTTAAGATTCAAAAGAGATTGTCAGTTATCTTTGGAGGAATATCTCAGGGGCTGAGGCAGGAAGGATGGTGCCAGCTGTGAGCTCAGGCGTAAGAATCATTTAAAGAGACCACCAGCATTAAGAGACTCACAGGTCTTTCTCTAGCTGCTTTCCCAGATGAGGGCATCTCAAATTAAGTTGTACAGGGTGTGTGTGGAGTCATTTTTAGAGCTGGTCAGAATATTCATGGGAGGAATTACTGGAAATGAATATCACTGTACATACAATTCCACCATGAGGCATTTATCACACATCAGTGCCAGATACAATTTAAATGCAAACTGGCCTAATACTGACAGGTCTCTGCCCTCCCAGCACACAACTGGGGCCACGTCTGCTTTCATTTATTCAAAGTTTGCATGGCCTGTGCTAAACCCAGGTATTTATCCTGCAGCAGGAGACAGCAAGCCCTGCACCATAGCTAAACACTGCCCTACATGCAGCTGGATTCAACCTCAACGAGGTCAAGAGCTTTGAACATTGGGAGGTTGCACTAAAATTGCTGAAGATAATGATATGGTTTCACCACTGGTGTCTCCTCCCCTCCCGTCCCCCCCCCCCCCCCATAACATCTATATTCACTTAAAAGAAAAAAGGAAGAGTTAAGATCTTTGAAACACTTCCCAGTGTGATCTTTCTGCACTATCTTCATTGCCATATTCACACTGTATGGGACCGCCCTCACTTTACTGGTCAATGGTTGCCACTCCAGCTAGAAGCTCCTCTTCCCTCCCATCCCAAAACTGCTCACATGCCACCCTTTGTGGATGCCCCCAAACATGCCAGCCACGTGCCCAAGCCCAACGGGAGTCACTGACTTCTTGCTGCATCCCAGCCACCTCGCCCTGGGAAGCTCTGTAGCCCACAAGTCCACCAGGAGCTGAGGACACCTCCACTCTAGCAGGACAGCCCCCCACTTCCCACTGCTGGCCAGTTTACAAGCTGGGGTGCAGTGGGAGGTGCCAGTTATCAGCAAAAAGGAAGCAAAACAGGAAGTTTAATCTGCTGCTGAACTTGGAGGAGCTGGCCTCACAGGGGTGTGATGTGCTATGGCAAACCTCACTGATAAAAGTCACTGCACATAATTCAATTGAAACCCTGAGATGTGATTACGGCAGAGGGAAAACCAAAACAAACCCACAACAGGGAGAGAGCAACATTAACATCCTCTGCCAGATCTACTGCTTCTCACTTGTTCCCATGGTAGGTCACTGGGTAACTGCCAACACAGAATGGTGTCATGTCACAGGAGCTTGGCTGAACCTGGCTCTGCAAAGGAAGCTTTGCACTTTAGTTCAGAAAGGGGCACTGCAAATTCCAGAAGAAAAACCCCATAGATGGTTACAAAACACAGAGATACAACTTCTGGCTTAGAAAGCACTCAAATCAAACCCCAAAAAAGCTTTCTAAGAGATACCACAACATGTTTGTCCGTGTGTGTTATTTGCTAGAGATGGAGACTGCTATGCAGCAATTTTAGTCCAAACCACTTGGTCCTGCTGCAGGATCAGACAAAGCTGACTGTCTCCTGTCAACATGCAAAAACCTCCACAAGTGAAGGATGAGTCAGCTGGGATCTTCTCACTTCAGTTAACTGCAGAAAAGATTAACCAGAAGTTAAGTGCAGTGCAGAATTAAAATATCTCAATGGCCCAGTGATTACTTGTTTCTCAAGGCTGATAAAACAGCTTTGTTCAACAAGTAACTTCACTTACGTAATTGGCTGCTTTGATTTCAAAATTCTCTGGGAGTATTCATGATTTCCTCCAAATAAAGTCAGAAAATACCCATTTTCAGCCTGCAAACGCTGTTAGGTGAAGCTTTTCAAGTGAGTAGTTCAGTTCAGCTTGGATTGATCTAATTTACTTCAGCCCTTCAAGTCAGAGGAATTAACAGAAAATATTTGCAGCTTCAGCACAAGACCAAGTTGAAAACGATGGACCTCTTGCAGGGATGAGGACAGTTTTTTAGCCATCCAGCATAAACATTGAGCAGGAGGCCCTATTAGGGCCCAAGGGCTGCCTGTTTTGGGAAGTCAGTTGGGAAGTCTGGGGACTGCTGGGGTGGAATATCAAGCAGAGGACCTGGATGCACGTGAGTACAATGAAAACAATCCAGGGAAGACCTACAGAAAGGTTCTTAGTGCTATTTTTTGCCCCCCCAACCACACAGTGATAAGCAGACATTAAAAGTGCCCTTATCAAACACGATCATTTTATGTCCTTGATGTGGGACTGATGGCCAAACACTCTGGATGACCACTGCCATTTCTTCTTTCTCTGCAAGTATGTGAGCTACCGGCACAGGCTGTGCCAAGATGTTCCACAGTGTCCATGGTCAGCACTCACACCACGCTGAGCAACTCAAAGAAAAACAAGGCCTTTCTGTATAAAAAGGCAATTTAAATTAAAATATTTGATTAATAAATCCCCATTTGTTCCCTGTATATTTAAATATGGAGCTTTCCTTTCTCCTCAGGAAAGACAAAGTGAAAGTAAAGCACACAGAGGTTTTTGAAGTGTTTTTCTACTGGGAAAGAAATGAGGATGTTTAGATAAAAGTAGCCACTACAGCCTTCATTCAAGTAAAACACACCACTTTTGTTACCCTGTAGGGAAAGGAATGAAAAGAAGGTATCAGCAGACCTGGTTCCCTGGCAAGTGAGCTCACAAATGAACCACCAGCACATGACTAGTTGGGAGCCGAAGGATAAGCAGAAAATTGTGGAGAGAAAGCAGCCAGCACTTGGGAAGAGCTGCAAAAGCATCACAAGGGACACACACCACTTCCTGCCAAGCAGCCTTTCAGAGCAAAGCATCCTGGCATCTCCTCTGTGTGTGTGGAGAGGGAGGGTTAATACTGAGAAGGGGAGGGAAACTGTTTCCTTACCAAGATCATACTGCAGGCAAAAGTGCTGTTAAATGCCAGCAACAGCCATACAGCTTTTCTTTTTCAGTGCCCCTAGGAGGAGGCACACACTCCTTGATAGCCCTGTTGCCAGGGCTGGTAGCTACTGCTGGTTGAGTTCAAATTTCTAAGGTAGAAACTCAAGCTTTACTACCACTCCAGTACAGCTGTTAAGAGTTACCATTGCATTTGCTCTATGAAAATAGAGCAAATATTTGGTTGACCGCTTAAAGTAATTTCCAAAACCTGATCACATTTTGACTGGAATATTCCACTTGAAATTTTCCCCATGAAATTGGGCGTGTTCTCATGTCACAATATAGAACAAGCAGCAGCTGATTAAACAGTAAAACAATAAAACAAGTGCTCATGAGGGCTTCATTTGATGGTTCCCCCTTCAGCTTTACATCAGGATATCAGTGTAATGGAAAAAAAGAGCAAAATTAAGTGAACAGCACCTCACCCAACCTGTGCAGCCATGCTGTTCACAGGGAAAGGCAGCCCAGAAAACTCACCTGAAGAACATGAATCTGCATAGTGGATCCAGTACTTGCTCACATCATGCAAACACTCCTCCGTAATGGCTCCTGGTAATCACTTCTCCCTCCAGCACGCCTGGCCCTAAGGCTTACTGCTTTGCTGATGACTGCTCACTGTGAACTACAATCAGAAAACGTGCTGTTTAGATCTACACACTTGCTCTTTGACCACATCACTGTTGGGAGAAATGTACTGCTGGTCTCCCAGGAGTTCGTACACTATTTGCAGAGCTGGTGGGTTCTCCAGGAGAGGAGAACTAACCTGACACAGCCCTCAAGGGTTCAGAGTTACCCTGTTTTGCCCAGCACCCTGAATTTAAGCTCCAGCTGCATTTTATACCTTCGAGAGCACACTGCTCAGCCCAGAGTTACTACAGCCAAACCCTCAATCCAGGTATGATTTTCCCAAGCATAGTTTTTCCAAAGCTTTCCAAGCAAGATTTTCCAAACTCCACAGGTTTGGTTTAAAGAGTTTATGGAACCTTCGTTAAGTCACAACCTTTGTTATTAACTGGAAGATCAGTATGAAAAACAAAGTATTTTATTACACAATGAGCCATCTAAACACTAAGAAAATGAAAACTAAATACATGATGACCATAAATACAAAATTTATATGGAATTTCAGTAAAAATACCCATAATATGAATTTGAAACACTTTCATATACAAGAAAATGCAGTATAATGAAGAAAGCCCATATAACAAGTGTTGCCCAGCATGGGTGCAGTTTATACAGAACATTCCAAAACATGTGTATGAGTTTGCCACAGATGTCTGGGAGAGGAGGTTTGAAAGGCTGGATGGATTTCTAGCCTGCTTGTTCAAAAGCAACCTACCAGGTTTTTTTAAATGATTCTTTTAAGCTCACACATCCAGAGCCATCAGAGGCTGTTTTTCAGAGTGCTGTGAGTCCCATCTGAAATTCGAATCAGTTCTCAAAAAAAAAAAAATCTTATGTCATTTTTGACATACAGATTCATTTTATGAACCTTACAGCCCTATACTTAATCAATACCTTTTCAACAGTATTAGCAGTATCTTCTCCAGGGACATTCTGTCTACGCTTGGAAGAATAAGTTTGATTTTTTTTTTATGTTAACTATAACAGGACACTCAGATTGCACAAAAGGTTGATGCTGACTTTTGTTTTGGAAACACTACTGTAATTGTCTAATTAGTACAATACTGGTGTGGTTCAATTAAGATGTGTTTTAGTATAAAAACCCTGATTCTAGAAGGGATATTAGCAGCACATTTGTACTGTATAACTAGCTGTCTTTCTGTTAAACACAAATTTAGCCTTTACTGTGTTTGCTACTTCTTGTTTGCCAGATAAACATCAGTCAAAGTTGAGTATCTCCAGTATCAGGCTACAATATTTTTCCAACAAACATAAAACCAAGTTGGAGATACCGAAGGTTGCATAACCATCTGTTTTTCTAAAGCCTTAATCACAATTTAGTGATCTTTGTAATAAATACTCCAATACATGTCAAATACAATCAAACTCAAGTTAGCAGTAATTTTTTTTGAAAGCACAGGAGCAACGGCATACATATGTTTAAGAAACCTTAAAAACCTAATACAGCTCGTTTCCAGGTTCACAGGACAGACCTATGAAGAGTTGAACTGCTGTCACTTGCTGCCTGCTCACTTAATTCCTGCTCAGAGTGTGATCTTACACTTAAGTATATTATAATGGAAAATACTTGGTATTTTAAATAATCCAAACTTAAGTGATCGGCAAATTGAGGGGTTGGACTCAATCTCTAGAGGTTTCTTCCAACACCTACAATTCTGTGAAAAAATGTAAGCAGACTTCAGGGAATAACACCACAAAGGGGCTTGTGATCTTTCTCACAGTGTCTCAGAAACCATGTATCTCAGAGGATAAAGTGTCAATTGTGGGTTTGCTTCGTTTTTCAAATTCAAAAGACACTATGATGAAATCCAACTCTTGTGAGAACACCTTATTTGTCTAAACATTCAAAAAGCCCAAATACCTTGAGCACTAAAAAGAGCCACACTTGACTTTTTAATGCTTCATATTCCCAACAGCATACAACAAAGCCACTGTGAGGTATGAGGATCCTATGTAGCTTTCAAAGTAAAAACCTCTCTAAACAGCTGAAGAGGATATTAGGTGTCTGGCTCCATAATACTACAAAAGTAAATAAAGATTTAATAAAAATTAATATACCATCTATTTGGGACCCAAACTACCAGTCTGGTAGTTCTGGATCCAACACTGAGGGGAAAGGTCAATTATCTTATGCAAGTTCATGTACATGAACATACACACTGACTCTTCCTTGTCTTGTGAAATATGGTTAAACTCTTGTTTTTCTTTTACGTTTTTTATGAGCTCCTGATGCAGAGATAATGAAAAAAGCAAATGTATCATGGAAACAAACAAAAAATCTGTCCTCTGACCTTTTATGCACAGAGTTCTTCCCTCCACACTACAGTGGCCACAAAATTTTAATTTTTGCAAATAAAGTTTAGCTTGAGTTTGAGGGGGGGAGGGAAGGGTATTTGTTTTGGAGGCTTGATGGTTTGTGGCAGATTTCTGGGGGTTTTGTTGGGGTTTTTTTGTTCCTTTTTTAAAAAGCTGCTATGTACCTCAACTGCCAGTGACCTGCTGTCTTGTAAGTTTTTACAACTGCTCAGTTACATGGGACAATGCCTGTATAATACCAAATTGTTCTCATTATAGTGCAATATATATAACCAACTGTATGTTTTCACATATATAAAAGCATATTTACATGTACCCACTACATAAAATTCAAGCTCTAGACTGAGAAAGAAAACTCATATTCAATATATGCAATGGAATTTTGCTTGGTGCACAGCTGTAACAGACAACTGCAAAGTTTCATCCATATCCACCCAAGACAAGATATGCAAGAGGACAGAGACAGGAAATCTAGTGAGGGGCTGTTTGCAAGGGCCTCTTCCAATAGGATGAGGGGCAATGGCTTTAAACTAAAGGAAGGCAGATTTAGATTAGATATTAGGAAGAAACTCTCTACTGTGAGGTGGGGAGGCCCTGGCACAGGGTGCCCAGAGAAGCTGTGGCTGCCACTATATCCTTGGAACGGTTCAAGGCCAGATTGGCTGGGGCTTTGGGCAACCTGGGCTAATGGAGTGCGTCCCTGCTTGTGATAGGGGGTGAGACTAGATGGGCTTTGAGGTCCTTCCAACCCAAACCAGTCTGTGAGTCTATGACACATCTTATGCACGTGATCACACACCAACAAAATAGGAACATACAGGATCTCACAGTAGGTATTCCTTACCAACAAACCCTTATATATTAACCAAGACAAAGGAGGGAAATAGTGACATCTTTAATGACTTAAGTCCTCTAACCACACCTAATGCTGTCTACCTGCCAAGCCATTTTTACTTTACACAGGTCAACAGATAAATGTGTTCCTTGATAAAAGTAGCTTTCTCCAGTACCCATCTGTGTCCCCTTCTCTTCTTAATGTGCCAATTGCAGTGACAAAACACAAAAAAGCAATCAGAGGTAAAACCTTACGTGCCTCTTCAGTTAATACTACTAAAGCAGTCAGAGTTCTGCCAAAAGCATTCCAAGCTGGGAATGACAGAGCTGCACTGCATATGACAAGCTTGTATTGGCAAGAAACATACAACTGGCTGACTGCAAAGTGAGTATTTCTTGCCATAATCTTTTGAAGGCAGGGAGGAAGTCATGCTTTGGCAAAAATCCCCCCTGACCAAACTGATTTCCTTTAAACTTTTAAAAAGTTCAAATATATTATAAACACATAGTAGCCACTCTCTCAGCCTGAGGTTTTCAATTACTGAAAGCTCTCAGGCCAAAAAAATTCAGCTGACAAGCTTGAGCTGGGCACCATACCTCCAAATTCCCAAAACCTGAAAAATCTGGGGGAACACAGTGCACTGTATGATGAACTTGCAAAACAAACATTAATAAAAATCAAAGTGAAAGGTGCTTCAGTTGAAATTGATAAAAATAAGCCCATCACACAGAGCATTTTTACTAGAAGACTAGTAAGGTGCCTTCTTTCACTACTGTTATCACTTATCAGGTGCTTTCTGTGGCATTTGGAAACAATAGGCATTCAGACAGAAAAGTCAGTCCTGTAAAAAGTCCTGATTCTTTAGGTCAATACTTAATGGAATACTAGCACACATGACCATTTTATAGCATGGGAAGTGAGACTCTAACACACATTCTATCTCAGAAGACTTCCAACAGATAAAATATACTTATTTCAGAGAAGATACGCTTAATCTGATTGTCATGGCTAAAGTTACACAATACACAGCAGACATAAAACAAACCCAATGAGCAAGTATTAGGTTAAAAAAAAAGAAGCCTGCTGACAGCACAGAGGTTTTACGTAAACACAAACGACAAATCAAGTGTAAGCTTCAGTTTCAGACACAGGGCCTGATACTTCTTTGGTCCAAACATATAAAATCCACCACCAAAAGAGCTATAGTCCATTAATGGCCACCTGACTTCTACGCTGTCTTACTGAGCTTTCAGTCTCTGAATCAGCTAAAGGTTGTTCACTTAAGTCTTCCATTTCCTCTTCCCCTGATTCTTTTCCAAGAGCTAAATCCTCCTCTGAGTCATCAGCACTTGAATTTGCTGCATCTTCTCCATCTGAGAGATCTTTTACATCTGCAGTCTCTTCCGCATCGTCTGCAGAAAGCTCTGCAGCCTCCTCCGGCTCTTCTAATGCTGCATTCTCCACATTATCCTTTGTGATCGCTTCTTCTAAACAAAAAGAAGAAAGTTTCAAACACTGAAGTCAGACTGAATCTCAGAACAATGTCTTTTACAGTTACATCATCGTGTAAATATTTGGAAATACTAATAAACATTACTGAAAATTTGTATTAGACTATTTCCCCTATTTTTTCATTATTTCAATAAATCTTCAGTAGTATTTCCTCCTCCATTTCCATGTGTTTTTCTTGCATATTGGGAGGACATATCTTTTGTTTTGTTACACGAAGTTGCAAACTAAGGACAGATCAATTTTACTTGGCTCCTTGAGGGGGTATCATTACCTAACAAACCAGTGGGAAAGTGAGAAGATACTGGTAAGGTTGGTCAGGCAATAATTGTTGAGTCAACCAGCCAGCTGGAGAGCATACTGCACAGTACACATAGGTGCATTTTTCTTTTGATAGTGATGACCATCTAAGATTCTGAAGATTGTAATTTTGCAACACTCATGAATTTTGAATTTAGCTAAAGTATTATTGGCAAGTGTCCCAGATGCATCTCCATCTTCAACAGCAAACCAATACACACAAATGTACACAATAAAAAATTAGAATTTTAATTAGAGTTAAGTTTTGATTCCACTTAATAGCCCAAATGTATCAAAAGCTGTTCTGGAGCTTAATGCACATCTGATGCTGACAAGAGACTGTATTTCATGTGCAAGGATTTGCCTCCCATGTTTATAGAAAGCAGAATACCATTCAGAAACCTTCTCACTAAAGATCAGGAAGATGGAAGTTTTCTTCTCTTATTTAAAAGAGATGCAACACCCTATCTCCATACTTGCAGTCTTTTAGATTAATTAAATTAATTCCGTATCACCTGCATAAAATACACATGTACCAGTATCTTACTCCAGGACTTCCTCAATTTGAATGCATTTAGCCTCTTCACAGTTGTGGAAGGCAGAACAAGTGACTTTTGGTTTTGGGTTGTGGTTTGTCTGCTTTGCTGTCCTCCAGGAGGATGCTTTAACATCAGTATTTCTGAGCCCAACATACCAATCTTTGTCAGTGTGATTAAAATTATAGGTTCACATCTAAGTTCTCCCTCCTATAAGTGCACATTTAAATCTACATTATCTCACGCACTTAAGAGTTCTTACCACACGCTTCAGCTCTGTATCTTGACTTGGAGGGGCAAAGGCAGTCTGAGATCAAAACCAGTATCTGTGTAAAGGAAAAAATAAAAAAGGAAAGAGGCATTTATTACCAAACCATCCATCCCAGCAGCCCCTGCACTAATAAGTATTTTCCTGTTCATCCTTTTTAGCTAGACATACAATAAAGTTTAAGAAAATTATATTAGCTTGCTCAGAGATAAGAGCTGTCCTAAGGACCTAAATAAAAACACCCAAAAAAGCGTGTTCTCAAGAGTATACCAATGAACATTCTCTGCTTTCTACTCCAAGTTTTCTGCCTCCTACTTCCCTAAATTTATTCAGCATTGCAATGGCCTGTATTTTAAGAAGAGACACCCAGAACAGAGTTGAGGAATTTTTATTTAACTAAAACTTATGCAGCCTTCTTGGTCAATATTTTCTATGTTTTGGGATGTTATTCAATTCAATTTAACTAGCAGTTTCACAGCTAATTAAACCAGTTTGTCAGGAAAGCTGTTTTAAACTGGTTTTGCAATTGGGAAAACACTTGTGGACCAAGCAACTAGTCTGTAAGAACTTTTATTTCCATCTGTATCTCCTTTCCTAACTCAGTTTCTCATTTAATATTGATATTGGAGCCACATCATTCAAATATTCCAAGAGGAAGTAATCCCAGCTCCACAGGTAAAGCAACTTTGAACTGTTTCCACTGGTGAAACAACACAGGGCTCAGGATATGGTCCTCAACATTTGCATATATGGCTAACAGGTTAGATCAAATTACCTTCCTGGTGTTTTGGAGATTGATACATGAATACACAGCTCTGGTTAGCAACAGGAGTGGTCAGATTTTTCAGTTACTAATGAGAACTCAAATCAAAAGATCATGGGGGAGAAAGAAGAGAAGTCAGACTTTATTAAAACCAAGATGTAACCATAAAGCTATGCCCTGGAATAGAGTAAATCAATTAAACCGCCAAATCTTCAAAGCCTTTCAAAAAAATACTTTAATCCTTTCAAGTAACAGTGCAGCAGCATGCTTACATTGCTAACTCCCACAAACACAATCCCACTCTAGTTAAAAAAAAATCTCTCCCCACAAAGCCTGGGTTTTTATCCAAAGTTAGAGTCTTTACACATTTCTGACTACACACACACATATTCAATCCGTCAGTAAAAAAGTTGTGGCTACAAAACACCAATACAAAAATCACTTGTTCAGTGGATGGACTAAAATTTAAATTGAAGCATGAATTTCATAAAAAGATTAGAGTGAACCAGTATTAACCCTTACCAGAAGTATGCAACAACACGAGAGTGGATCTGCACTACTGAATACTGAAGAATTTTAACAGAAGAGATTAGAATAGACTATTTCAGTTGGAAGGGACCTACAATGATCACCTAGTCCAATGGTCAATGGCATTGACCACCTCTCTAGGAAGCCTGGTCCTGTGTCTGACCACCCTCTTAGTGAAGAAATTCTTGCCAAACTTAAGTCTAAACTCCCCTGCACAGCTCTGAACAATTCCTATGCATCCCATGACTATGTATCTGGGAAAAGAGATACATCATTAAAATAAAGTACTTCAGAATATCTTATCAGTTAAGTTCATTCTTTTTCACAAATTAATGCAAAGTAAGAGTTGTAGGTAACTGAGAAAAATTAATATGCTGTCTTACCAAACCCAGGAACAGACCAATCAATAAAGTAGCCAAGATGAAGACTGCATAAGAAATCCAAACATGAATTCCAAGAGTGCCAGTGAGGTAGCTATGAATTTGCTGGAAGTGAGAAAAAGATACTTTGTAACTTCATACTTAGCTCCACTTATGATTTATACTGCTGTCACCATTACATAAATTGATACCAAATTAAGACTTTTCATTTAACAGTATTTATATTAAAGTCTTCCCTCTCAAAGCCCTAGTCATCTTTAAATATCATAATTCTTTAGATACCAATAAATCTTGGTTATCTTTACAGAGCTGTTCACATTAAAAGGCTTTTTAAGCAAAGGATGCAAAATTCCTTCTTCCTAAAGTGAATTAAGGCATTTGAGATGCCATATACAATGTTACTGCAGATAAACCTATGAGGAAGCCTCCAAGCATACAGGAAAGTATCACAACATTCTTAATTCTTATATTCTGCAGGAAGGTGGCAACTGTTGGAGACAGACTATTGAGCTGCATGAACCCGCAGCATGAACCTGTATGTTTGTTCTTACAGCCTCTGTTGTAGAAAGGAGATCATGCAGTGATAACAACAGACACAGCACCAATCGATGTCTATGAAGCTCGTTATTTAAAAAAAGAAACTTAGAACTTAAACATTTCAGAATCAAAAAAGCATCCCAGGCAGGTTAAAAACAAGTAGCCTTTTATATTCCCTTTACAAGCACACCACAAAGTGAAAAAAGTAATCTTGTGTAGAGTGTTAGCCCTATAATTACATCTGGAAAGCAGGAGTGGTAGGCACTTAAAAGTTGCCCAAGAAAAATATGTACTTAAATTTGGGATTTCATTCATTAACTAAAATCAAGCCATTTAGTTCTTACTCTTTAGTTCTGAAAAGGAGCCACCCATTTGAAGTAGACATTAAGTGATTAAACTTATAAATTTAAAGCGCATAATCCAAGTACAATATTAAGATTTCTTGGAAACTTCAGTCTGTTATCCAAACCTACAAATTCAGTTGACTGAACCAACCATCACATCCAAGTCAGATAGCCTGGTAGGAAGTAAATAATGACAATAGATCTCTTCCAAGAGTGTATCCT
This sequence comes from Porphyrio hochstetteri, assembly GCA_020800305.1. Classification (NCBI taxonomy): domain Eukaryota; kingdom Metazoa; phylum Chordata; class Aves; order Gruiformes; family Rallidae; genus Porphyrio; species Porphyrio hochstetteri. The sequence continues at coordinate 46,524,984 of CM036907.1, forward strand.
CTTAGAAAACAAACCACAATCAACATGTACAAATATTTAAATACTGAAATTCCAGGGTGTTGTTTGTTTTTTATAATGCCAGATGCTTCCAACGTTTATTAAAGCATATGCAAGGACAGAGTAAGAAGAGTGAGGAAATGTACAGCTGAAACATTCATCAGAGCAGAAAGCACATTACAGAAAATTTCTTCCCAGAGTACTTAATCTTTCATGAAGGAAACTAGACAGAGACAACATCATTACACAGCAACCCTGGAGGAAAAACACCAGAAGGCTATAAAGACTTAATACTCTCCAGTGAAAGAAAGATTCAGAGATAGCTTGCACAAGAAATCTAGTAAGAGAAAGTTTTGTTTGAGTCTGGATTAGTTAGATGCCTACTGGAAGTGGACCAGCTCTGTTCACACTCTCTAAAACACTTAATATTGTAACCTGCTACCAAAAGTAAGACATTTGGCTACAAACAAATGCAGTCTCTTAACCTTTGCTACAGTTGAAGAATTTAAGAAAGAGTATGTTTCACAATCAAAATTGGAAAGGTCTGAAGATTCTCAGCATCTGCATGCCATGGGAAAAAAATTTGATAGCTCCAAAATGAAATTATCCTGAAATATTTTAAGCTCAAAGCACGCTTCAGTGAAAGCTAAGCATTTCTCCTTTACTACTTATAATTGCTGCCAAAATTTGTTGTGTCCCTACACGAATGGTGGTGACAGTTTGAAATCCAGATGCAGAAATCCTTACTGAAGGATAAAACCCTTTCTTCTCCTGTACTGGATGCAAACAAACCACAAAAGGGCATGATTTACAACTCTGAAAAGGAACCTGGATATCATGTTTAAGAATAGTATATAGTGAGAGAGCTTAGTAGATGCTAAATGGATTCCTGATGTTTACAACTGTTTTTGCAGCAGCTCTCAAAAAGATAATTTATCAAGTTCGCACACTCTGAAATCATGTTTTAACTATACCAAGATAGTAAGAACAGCAAGTGTTTTCAGTATTGATGATAATCTTTACAATCAGACAGACATTTTTGGCATAGGCTATTAGTACTACAAAATGTATAGTGCAAAGATACTATACATCCAGTGTACAGGAAGTGTAATGACAATTTAACTGTCATAAAAGGAGAATAAAAACATTCAGTTTGGTTTTGACTTCTGTGCTGGCTTTGGCTGGGATGATTTTCTTCATAGTAGCTAGTATGGGGCTGTATTTTGGGTTTGTGCTGAAAACAGTGTAGATAATACAGGGGTGTTTTTGTTATTGTTGAGAAGTGCTTACACAGAGCCAAGGCCTTCTCTGCTTCTCACACCATCCCACCAGCAAATAGGCTGGGAGCGCATAAGAAGTTAGGAGGGGACACAGCTGTGACTGCTGACCCCAACTGACCAAAAGGATGTTCCATAACATATGACATCATGCTCAGCATATAAAGCTGGGGAGAGGAGAGGGAGGAAAGGGAAGGGATAGTTACACACATTTTAAGTAACAACACTTGTCTTCCCAAATAGCTGTTGAATGATGAAGCCCTACTTTCCTGGAGATGGCTGAACACTTGCCTGCCCATGGGAAGTGAATTAATTCCTTGGTTTGCTTTGTTTATTAAGCTGCCTTTATCTCAACTCTGAGTTTTCTCACTTCTACTCTTCTGATTCTCTCCCTGATCCCACTAGAGGGGAAGTGACCAAGCAGTTGTGTGGTGCTTAGATGCCAGCTGGGTTTAAACCAGAACAACTTTTAAGCTGAACACTATTCTAAGCATAAAGACAGTGTATGGAAAACACTACTGCATGATTACTTACCCTGATCCATCCAGAGAGGTGAAATAGGCCTGCCATTCCATGCATCCTAGAAAACAAAGATAAGGAACGGTTTCTAAGACAGACAGTTGATACACAGCAAACTGTCCAGAAACCAGAAGAAGATGCTATCCACACACTTGCAGTGCCCTTCAGCCCCTAGTGATTGTCAGAAGGAGGCTACAGCAAATAAATGCTGTTTTCTCTGTATCATGTTGACTTAAGCCAGTTTGGTGCAAAGCATTGCTACAGCAACTTGAAAGATGACATTTGAGCATAATTAAGAAATGCCCATTTCAGACCCTCCTCTCCCTATTACTAAATACCATAGACCTCTTCCTCATTCTCAGATGAAAAACAAGGACACCTGCTGAATCTTTGACATGAATTTACACAAAAAAGCTTTAGCCAGAATGAAATGCAGGCCATTCACATCTTCCATTCATCCTTTACATCACGCAAGCATTCTAGGCTACTTCAATGCAAATGTAATGCTCTGAAAGCAAATGCTGATACACTGCATAAAGCGCTACCCTGCTTCTTGTTCCAAAGGAGCACACATGACTTCCTTGTAAACAAATAAACAATAAATCCTTAAAGCTAAGGGCTGCCTACCCCAAATAGCCAGAAGTCATGAAGTAATAATATGCATAAACATGCATTTGATCTCAGAACTCAGCAGATATTGCAACTGACAAATAACACTCAATGACTGTACTTTTTTCTTTATATATTTTCAAAGATGATATAAAGGGGCCTCAGTAGGCAGAAACAAAAGCAAGTGCAGAAAATAAACTGCTTTTAAAGGTGAGAAACTGGAAAGCAGGCTATCAATACAAATGGCTTGTGCAAAACCTACTTGTCTAAGGAATAAAGGCCTTTTGTCTCTAAGCTGTCAACATAGCACCCTTAATGAATAGTGAGCTATAAAGCACATTTCTTGTTAGTAAAAACAAAGTGATACATTATAGAAGATGGAGACTTCCATCCTGCCACAGGCTCCACAGCTTCCCATTTTCTCTCTAAAACATATCCTTGAAGATCTTCCAATGTCCGTGAGCCTCGGTATCTGCGAAACACTCCATCATTTGCACTAAAAAACAAAAATATACATTAACAGAGATATCCGTTAAAGTAGAAAAAAACCCCAGAACCCAAAAGAGCTATGTAAACCCAAAATTTATAGATTTTATTTGCTCAGAAATTTGAACACCTAAGCATTTTCATTGTTTAAAAACTGTAATCCATGATAGAATGTCTGAGTTTTTAAACAACATAAGCTACTGCCATTTACTGACCTACTGTTCTTCAATAAATATTGACTCACACTACAGCAAATACAACAATAATTTTTAAATACAGCACAATTAAAAGTGTGGATATATATGTGTGTGTACACATAAATGCACAGCTCAATTCAGAGTTCAGTTTTTAAAAGATGATATCTTTTTCATTGGGTAAGAGATACAGCAAACATCTTCCCCGATTTGTTTTTAACAGTATTAACAACAGGAGAACTTAGTAAAGCCACTTAAACTCAAGGAAAACCACAGGTGAGGACTCTATCAATACAATCAAAGCTCAAAACAACAACCTGAACTGAAAACAGAAGTTTATATTCCATCATTTTTAGCTGCATTGCAGATTACAGTTTAAAACAAGTGACAAGTAGGAGTCAACAGCCACATATTGGCATTGAGACAACAGATGCAGAATTCTAGCAGTAAGAGAGGCAATGCAACAAGCTGTGGGAAATTTCTGCACTGTTTTACGTGTGACCTATGCAGTCAATTATTCAAATGAAATATTTTAGTGGCAATCCTATAAGGGCAAGCATATCTGCTTATGTATAGTCAGGTTTTTAGAAGCCAAGAGTGCAAGCCTGCACTAATTTTTACAAATGCTATTAAATGTTTCCAGGCTGAAAAAACATTGCTTTCATCTAGGTACAAAACTGTCCATAGGAGAGCCTTCTATGGTAAGTTAAAAATACATACTTCATGTTCATTAACTGCACTGAGCTCCTGAGAAATGTTTTAGAGCTTGACGAAAGAGAAATAAGCCTGTTGCTCATTACATCTTTCATTCCACTATTCAAGCAGGACAGAAAAAAAAAGGACTATGTACTGAAACAGGCAACTGTTTCTATTATGACCCACTTACTGGTAAATTGTAGGAAGTGTTGTCACAAAGAACCGACCACTCAAGCCTAGAAAGGGAAGACAAAACCACATCAAACAGTTAAATCAGAATGCTGAGAAATTTCAGTTTTGCTTATCTATAAATACCTACAGATCTGTATTCGTAGACTGGAAAGCAACTGACTGCACAGCTTTTACCACTGGTTTGTAAATACAGGTTGACAGTTTGTCTTTGGAAATGCTACAAACAGTAACAAATACTAAATACTGTTGACAAGGGGAAAATGCTTACCTTGAAGCATATGTATTAGAAGGTAATTCTTCTACATGGATTTCACTAATCAATATTTGCACAGAGCTGAAGTTTTTTCAGCCAGACTGGCAGTGTGCACCTCCAACCAAGAGAAAGAAGAGCCACACATATTCCATATTACAGGATGCTGTGTGCTTGTGTCTCTGCAGTCTCATCCATTCATTTCATCTCAAAAGTTGGGCCATTAGCAGTGATAGCCATGACAATGGCTTACATACTCTGGCCCCTGATTTTAATTCATCCTCTAGCTGATATTAAATGATTCTGAGTGACACATTTCAGATCTCAGGTACTTCAACTCATTAAAAAAACCTTCATATTTGTTTTCTTCTTCCAAATAATCCATATACACTGCACAAACAGATTGCTCTTATATCCTACAGAAAAGCTCAATCTCTCTCAAACACATCTGTATCATGACTGTTTTGGAGGCTTCTAGGTTCTTATCTTAGATCATTCCTCTGCAGGTAAACACAAATGGTATGCTAACAAATTGATAATAAAGTTTGGGATGTCTCAGCATTCACTTCTGTAAAATATTACAAGTTTAAGACATGAGAAGAATTTTCCCAGCATCCAGATGGGCAAGAGTATCGACATAGGACAGCTGAAAGGACAAAGAAAGGCTGAAGTAGGGCTTAAAGATGCTGACTGGAATTGATCCCCACACTCAAAGTGGGTGCTTCACTAACTGGCAAATGCATAATAATCTTTTCCAAGTAAAACCCCAGACAGTGAAGCAGGAATGTGATAAATATTAGTTGGTCAGGTAGGAACTACGTAAAGGACGTGCAAAGTTCCACCTAAAGGACCACAATGTTAGCACACTGTGTGCATTGTGAAAGCTCAGGAGAAACAACTTATCTCTGAGCAAGAGGGTAAGCAAGAGGAAGAGAGAAAGAACATGAGGGTGCCTCAAGTCTGCAGAACCAGCTCCATGACTTTGTTAGCAAGGCAAAAGCCTAAAACTCACCAAAAGGACATGTAAGGAAGAGAGGTAAATGAAGGAAACTGCCATCAAAAGTCTCTGAAGTCCACCATAATGTGCACGGTGATAATGAGTTCTCATAATAGAAAAATTAACCATTCCTTGGAAACCCTATGAATATTTTATAAATACTCATATACGTCTTGTATGAAAACTGTGTAAGTGACCCTTTATGTTGTGCACATTAGGAGGAGCGATCCCCTGCGCTGTCCAGTGCTGCAATAAAGGATACCTGCTTAATAGTCACCAAGGCTACTGAGTTTTGATTTTGGCTTTTCACAGCATCAACAGTGTCAACATAATGCAACTCACAGGACAGAAAAATTATCCAAACCATCAAAAAGCAGCTTGTGGGGCAGGAAGTGTTTGAAGTTCTTCAGCCTTGCACTCAGTAATGCTACAGAATAAAAAGTACAAGTGCTTCCAGCTTCACTGCTGTGTTAGGTACACCAGTGAAGATCTCCCAGTGTACAGCTTCATTGCAAAAGAGTCAGCTGTGAAGCAAAAAGCTCCCCAAAAGCTCTTAAGACTCAGCTAGCTAAGTTGTCAGGTGACAGTATCACATTCTCCCTGCTCCCAACTTTGTGGAAAGTCAGGTCTAGTTAACACTACCACATCCTGACAGTTGGTAAACCTGCAAGCACTCACCTGAGTGCTTAGTAATATTGTTTACTGTTCAACACATCCAACTTAAAGACTGCAGAAACTAAAAATGTGCTATCAGTGCAGTCTGTCTTGGAAAAAATACACAGCAGACTTTAGAGGTTATTAACCCCTAGATATGTGAGCTAACTCCGTAAGTAAGGGCTACATTTCTCTAGCTAGTGATGGTCATTAACAAAGTACCAACGTAAAGAGTACAAACCAGCTATTTAACTTTTCCTCTTATAAAGTTCTGTAAAAATCTTTCGTGAAACTAAGTCCTTATTCAGCTTTCAATAAAACAAACAGCCAGGGAAAAGTATGGAGAGAGTCTGGGCCATAGTGAACTAACCTAAGCCAGGTATTCTAAAAAGTCTCAGTAATAATGCTTTTCCTAGTGTGAATTCCACCATAGAATAGGCAAAAAAGTGTTGTGGGTTGTTTTTTTTCCTGTTCTTTGGCAGGTTTTTTGAAGATGTTTAAATCAAATCAAAGGCAAGCATCTTTAAAGTTCCAAAAAGGAAGTCTTCTTAATGTCAACTTTTTGGTTATCTTTACTGCTAATGAGAGGCAGGGTGGTAGAAAGCTCAATACACAGCTAAAAGTTGTGTCAACATAGGGAGATATAAAGTAAACAAAACAAGTGTAACAGTAGAATTAATCAAGCATAAAGTACAGCTACACAAGAAAAACTAGGTGGAGAACCATAAAGAACATAACAGGTCTAAGAGCAGTGAAAGTCATGGGAACACAGAAAGACCCTCTGAAGTTCTTACAGAAACTAGTCAAAAGAAAACAAAATAGCTAGCTTATATCTCTTAGCAATAACCTATCTTAAAACAATCATCAACCATCTCAGAATGAACATTGACATATATAAATCATAAAATATTAGATCTGTTGTCAAAAAGCACCTAAGCATCCCCAAAAGTTCAGTTGGAGGTTTTCTTTTTATCTAAGGCACAGCCTTAAATTAGTAAAGTCAGATGTGAGCCAGCTACAAAAAGCTAGTAACAGACAATGAATTGTTTTGGTGCATGTTTCATACAAACTTGAATCAGACTGTAGTTTTAACTTGAAATACAGTTAAGCACTTGTTTTTGTAAATCAAAACCCAACTTATGGTGATTATAAAGTCAATACATAGTCAAGAATAGGAATAAATCTTCAGTATTTGCACACACACAGTACACAGAATACAGATTCCATCTAAAAATAAAGCTGCTTTCATCAAACAAGTACTCAAAGATTACAGAAGACCAAAGAAGTCTTGTAAATCACAGGTAAACATTATGATTGGGAGCTTAAGAAAGGCACCACAGAACTTGGAGATCAAGAGTGTCTCCATCACTTGCTCTTGAAACACCGAATGTTTCAATAGAGAAGATGAGGAAAGAACAAGCACTTAATAACTAGTACATCAAGTGACTGACATACACTGTAAATTCATTAAGGGCCTGGTGGTTTTATACTTTGGGTATCTGCTGTAATTAAGCCCCATGAATGGCTACTTTCTCCTGCAGGTTTTGGAAGTGCAATTTTATGCAGCTCAGCACTCATCTAGTTGTTTTCCCCTAATCTAATGCATTTTGACCACTTAAAATTTGATGAAGGGGTTACATAACCAAAGCTAATTAAGATACCATTGTGCAAGCAAGGACAGGAGACAAGAGCATTTAAGCACAGCAAGTGAAAAGCCGAAACAAGCCTATAGTAAAAATGTATCTCAGTAGCTTTGGAAAGCTTCCAGAGGAACTCATATACCTTCAAAATTACATCAGCAGCAAAGGTCAAATCTGCAGTACATCTTTGTTTTCCAGTCTGAGTATCCATTAGTTTTAGAATCATAGAATGGTGAGGGCTGGAAGGGATGTTAAAGATCATTAAGTTCCAACCCCCCTGCCATGGGCAGAGACACCTCTCACTAGACCAGGCTGCTCAAGGCCCCATCCAACCCAGACTTGAACACCTCCAGGGAGGGGGCAGCCACCACCTTCTTGGGCAATCTGTTCCAGTGCCTCACCACCCTCAGAGTGCAGAATTTCTTCCCAATATGCAATCTAAATCTACCCCCTTCCAATTTAAAACCATTCCCCCTTCGTCCTATCACTCCGTGCCCTTCTAAAAAGTCCCTTCCCAGCTTCCTTCTAGGCGCCTTCAGCTATTGGAAGGCCCCTATAAGGTTTCCCCTGAGCCTTCTCTTCTCCAGGCTGAAATGGCTACAGTTTTCATGCTTTGTGATAAACTGGATATTGCAGGTACATTATGCATGCTTTGGTGCAAATTCATCAAGTCCTTTGACTTGCAGAAGTCAAACATCTTCAGAGGTCAAGACTCTCAGGAACATCAGAAATTAAAATATTTCAGGAACTTCAGTTAAAAGACACATACTAGGTCTAATGAATGTGCAGTCAGAAAAATTTAGACCTAAAGAAAAGTATCAAGTACCTGATCTCTTCTGGTCCAAATGCTTCCAGACAAGTTCTTTACCAGGAAGAGTTCAAGTATTTCATTTTTACGGCCTCACTTGTGAAAGTGCCTTCTTAAGTTACAGTCATGTCCAAATGCCACAATCAAGACAGAAATCCTTTTATTTGAATACTATATAAACAAAAGCATCCCTGACTAATTGGGAGAAAATAACGAGGTAGGATTATAATGGATCCCCATTTACAGCCTTAACTCCAGAGTAACCACTACTTAGTTCACGTGTAGAAGCTGACTTTAAGCAAAAGAAAAAATTAACATTCCAACTCATCTGTTTAATAAACGGTTAGTGATTAGTACATGCACCAAAGGAGAGTCCCACATCAAGAGCTCTTTGGCAGCAGAGATTTTGTATACTTCTAAGCTTTTAACAAAACATTGACCTATACAAAGTCTAGAACAGCTGGCTTTTTCTTGTGAACTTAAATTGCTCTGAGACCAGAGTTTAAGTAATTTCCCTGCTCTTATAAACTTGATAAAGCTAACTTGTTCAGTACACTTTCAAATAATAAAATGGACATATTCTCCACATGCTTTATAAAGGAAAAAAATAAATCAGTAAAGCTTAGCCTTTTTATTCTAGCAACATCTCTTCCTAACTCTGTCAATGTTTTGATACCGCTGATAAAATCTTGTATCCCCTCAAAGCCAAAGCAAGCATGAAGCATTCCCAAGAGATACAGAGGTTTAAACAATATTGGTACTGCTTCCAGAGACACACATTTAAAACCTTAAAGGGAGTCACTACAGGAATAAGTAAGACTGAATCTGTGCTTCTGTGGATAATTAGAAAACCCTTCTTGTGAACACATTTGAATACATGCATGACCAGCAGAAACCAGTAACTTCTGTTCTTTAAAGCACTGCTACAAGCACACAAAACAATACACCAGCACCATCATGTAAATAGTTAGGAATTTATTAAAGCAGACTCACACTGTGGTAATGCTACCACACCCTGAAACTCTTGGTAACTGGAGGCTACAGCACAGGATTCCTCTGGAGACAGTTTGAAGGAGAGGAATGAGACAGGCAACAGCTTTCAGTGAGGTAGATTAAAATAGAGAATAAGCCCCTTCTAATACAGCATTAAACCAGATCACTCCCCCAATTCTTTAATCCTTCAAATTGATTAGGCTCACAGGCATGAACTAGACAGAGAAACAGAAAGTGGATAAGGTTATTTTGAATTAGAAACCTCTTTTCTGGTTTGGCCAGTATCCCAGGTATGCCAGGAAAATGAAGCACACTCCCAGATACTAAGGTGTACTTATACCAAATAATTCCTGTTATTAGAACAGTCTATTTCATACTGTACCTGGTTCTTGAGTGACATCCACCTTTCCCACAGTGATATCAAGATGTTCACTTTCCTTTGCAAAACTCTCCCATGTCAATTCAATCTGCTGACAAGCTGGACACCAAGGAGCATAACTAAAGGGGGAAGACAGGTTAAATACTTTAATAGTCTTACATTTATAGACATTCAAATTGATTTCCTGTACAGAAAAAATATAAACTTATCAATCACACAAGAGAATAACCTACATTTTTTCTTAATCAAGTCTACAGAATAAGATAATCAAGTAGTTTGTATCAATCCCTATGTTGCTTCTCATGTTATTCAAAAAATCAGCTTCCACAAATTTGAGAACTTCATATCCAAACCCCTCACCACTCGTGATTTGTTCTATTTACATAAGAAATAAATCCATTTCCATGGCAGCTATTTGAATTATTGAAGCCAAGCTGCCCTCTGAAGCAATATGTCTCAACGTAACCTTTTGCATTGACTTCCGACACCTCCAAACTTCTAGAAATTACATTTGCCTTAGCCCACTACTCAGTACATCCAAGCTTGCCCTTTCTAATAAATCTCTGAAGAGATTTAAGAGTGCAGATCAGATTCCTACTACTCAAACTCCCTTTCTCAAGTCTTGGGGTTTTTTTTCTCAGAATTAATTTCAGCAGAATAAGAAGGCATGTTTCATGAGCTGAGTTTTCTATACTACCAACTGGAATAATCAAACCAAGTCTGCAGCTGTTATTGATAACATCAACATGGAGACAGAACAGCTAATTAATATGAAAGGACAATATCAGATAACACTTAAATGCTGATAAAACCCCATTAGGTGCTTTTATGTATTTTACTCTAACTTGGTTCACAAAGCCTGCGTCGAACTTGTGCTGTGGTCTGTCATATGCACAATTAAGGTGACACAGGACAGCTAAGTATAGCATGTAACTGAGCCATGGCAATTCCTCATACACAGACATAACCTTTAACAACTGAAACCTTTACAGGGATTAACCTAGTTTACTAGGGGCAGAGGCAGAAACATATATGCAGGTTTCTGCTATTTTAAAATGAAAGAGCAAAAGTAGTGGGTGTAGAGGCACCCTACTTCCCGCAGTACTCCACGTACGCTGCCATGCTCCTCAGCCACTGTTAACACCAGAAACAAATTTCTTTATGGGCAATGGCCAATATCCTTAACAACCCACATAACCACTACACTAACTGGGAACTGCAACAGGGAACTCCCTTACTCCTTCAGGTTGTCTGCCAGTACTACTATCTGCTCAGAGAGGGGCACTTCTTACTGTCAGACTATCCTCTCATCCAGAATGCTTGCTTTCTTAGTGGCTGCAGGCAGAGATCTCCCCAGTCACCCACAGATGTTTTATGTAAATAAGGCTGAACATAAACTAATTTTTCATTAAAACGTAGAATCAAATTTACTCAGAGTGCTTACAGTAATTTTGAAACCTAAATATTTAAAAAGGAAATCTTCTAATTTGAAAGTTAAAAGGATATAATTTCAAAGTAAGTGTTGCATTTCACTATACTAGAAATTTGGGAATTTAAATATGAAAACTAACACTTGTTTTTTTGAATTATCAGCATTTCAATTGAAAGTATCTGAAAACAGCACATAAATCTTATCCTGCTAAGAAACAGCCCGTTGGTATCTTTTAAAAAGACGCTGAAAACAAGTCACACATGCAGAGCTATTTCCCATTGTACTGCTGGCCTATCAGAGGCTTTTAATAATACTTTGACAGATAATGTACTTTAAAAAGAATATTATTTTATTACAGTGGCTTGACTGATAGGTAAGAAACTGCACACATCCATCAGATAATGCTGCTGATGTTGCTCTAAAAGACAGAAGTCAGACCATTTTCTAAACCTCACTTCTCTAGATGTCTCAAACACATGCCATGAGGTTTTCAAGATTAATATAACCTTTAGCCTGGTTAAGGTACTATCTGATCTTGAAATAGGAATTTGGTCCGTATAAACATTTATGTTTATGTTTCACCTTCATAAGCCTTTCTTCTAAATGAAATTCAGTGAAATATTTAATACACATGGCTAATAGTCATATGATTATAAGCATTTTGTCTAGCTTAAGCATTAGAATCCACCTAGATCAGTGTGGCAGTGAAAGACCATAACAATTAATTTCAGAAAAATCCTTTGGTTTTGGCTTCCTGGTTTTTATTACAACATTGGATGTGAGATGGCAACAGTCACATATGATACTACAAGATCCAGCCACTCAGGCTGAACATTGGCAGAGACCATCAGGCTCAAAATATTTGCTTTACATTCCTGAAATTACACGTTCAGTTTTTGCCGGGCAGGAAACACCCTGTCCCCACATAGACAAGAAAGAACTTGCAACAGACACCGGATTTTCGCAAGAGCTATCGCTGCTCTTCACATCAACATCCTCACTTTTCTGAAGCTTTAACGTCTGTATTTGTTAAGCAGCATTGGATGCATGAAGGAATTCAGGAGTGCCTCCTGCTAATAACAAAGACACTCAATTGTCAAAGCTTTATTGTGCCTCCCTCTCCATCTTAAAATACCTCCCCTATAGGTAATATTAAGAAGAGTAAAATACTTCACACTTGGGTCACCTTTATCAAATGTTTCAAACAACTTTGCCCATCCTGAAGAACCGAAGCTTTTAAGGAGGTATTTCATTTCAAGGGGGGCTTCTAATGAATCCCTCAGAACAGAAGCTGCTTCACAGTACAACTACCATCCTTATATTCCCCAGAAAATAAATAAAATAAAGCCTGGTGGAGCAGGAAAGCAGATCGGTGTGTGTGCAGTGAAACTAGCCTTCATTACTTTTCCTCAAGTCACAAGATCCAAGACCAGGTCACTTAAAAGCAGATGTAGCCAAACCTTTTCTGCCATACTCCACAGGCAGACCAGAAAATAATTAGCACCTCATCAACACCACCAAATTTAGGGCTGTTACTCCTCTGGCTTCTCCCTTTGCACAAGGGGGTACATTTAGGTGATAACTTGTTTGCACTGTGCTCTATTCCCCCCGAGTGTGTCAAGGAAACAGCACTTCCCAACTTAAAATAAAAGTTCACGGGAATTTAAATCAAGATCTGGACACTTGGGTTAAGAACTTTTTCAGTAGTCTGTTACACATTAAAAAGCAATTTACTGACCTCCATCATTTAAACATCTTATTGACAACACCACATTCTTATAAAATTAACATTTTAAAGTTATTCAGTGCAAGCAGGTATGGCACATTTCTCAACAAAGACCTCACCCTTGGCGTTATCAGACCTCTTACATAGCACAAAGTCTTACAATTGAAATAGCTCCACACACTGTCTACCCTCTATAAATAAGGCAACTAACATCACTATTTCAAAGTAGCAAAGTAGCAAAGTGCTTTTCAGTTCCTACTCCAACCCATTATGACACCTGAAGCTTTTTCAGCAGGCATGAAACAGGCAATCCAAAAGCAACAGTTTAAGTTCTTTAAAAAGTGAAAACCAAAATCTGTGTCTACCTCTGACATAAAGCATAAAAGCCCAAACTTTGCTTTCAAATACCAGCAACTTCACTGATGGCCACTATTAAAAAAAACACCAACCAAAAAACCCCCAAAACACAAAAAAGCACCAAAGAAAACCCCACAACAAGGAGTTGTTAAAACCAGTTTGAGCAAACTTGGCATTCAATCATATCATTAGAGTTGATCCGTAAACTTAGAACGACTTTACTAGATGTACTGATACACAATTTCCAACTCCAAGCCACCAATCCCTCCTGTAACTGTTTGGCAAGGGAATTCACCAAGTCACTAATTTTTAAATTAATGTAACTGACTCCTTTTATCTGCTTTTTTCACTACTCCTATCAATAACTCTGAGTGTTGAACAGATGTAACCCAAATGCCATCCTGCACTCGCTCTGATGGCAGCTTCAGGAAGTTGCAAGAAAAGGAACAAAGGAGAGGCAGCTTAGGATACAGGTGCTGAAGAGGAAACAGCAAAATAGGAGAGATTCCCTATTTAGTCTAATTCTTCGCTATCCAAGACATACAGTACTTATAAAACGTATTGCCTGCAGAAAACCAAGCCTTTTGATGGATATTCAGATCTGTTAAAATTGGAGGTGCAAAGGTTGAGACATAACCCAATAGACTGGTAAAAGCAATATCAGAATGATATTGTTACCTTTTCTTAAGTAGTTTTTCCTTTATTGCTATGTATTTCATAAATAAAGGCAAGAAGAAAAAGAAACAAAGTGCCTGATGTTTTAAGACTATAACTCAGTTCATTCCCATTCCTAAATACAGATAGGACTTGAGGGAGAATAAGCAGCAGCATATTTCAACAAAAGAAAAGTTTCAGAAAATCCACTACATGGTTTCCGCCTGCTTTTCAAGAGAGCAGGTGGTAGCCAAAGATACAAAAGTCAGTCCCTGCAATCTACCAAGACCTATAGGGCAATATTGCATACTCTGGATGCTGACATCAGGTTTCATCCAGCGTGCCAAAATGCCCCCAAAAAAGACAAGACTTTCCAACCCATAGCCAGTTTCTCCACAACAGTTAAACAAGTTCTTTTACAAGCTGCAGAAGGCCTGGCTATCTCCAAGAGCAAACAAAAGAGCTTTCTTCCCTGGGTTCTCCTGCCAAGCTTCACTCAAATGCCTTAAATCACAGACAGCCTGCTGAAGTGGCAATACACCGAGGCACTGTTCTGGGGAATTTGTTTCTGGGTGCAAGCTCAACCTTATGAATGCCTGTTCTGCTGTATTTACTTCAGTAATCTGACATGCATATCTTTTCCAACAATACCTGAATAAATAGGAAAAGCAACCACATACCACTGTGGTTTGATTCACTACAAGCCAAAGAAATGGTATTATTTCCTAGGCTAACAGTTCAAGTGCTAACAGGTCTCTTGTTCTACAGCTCAGCAAGGAAATGCATTTTAAACATCCAAGAAAATTTAGAAACAAGAGTAGGATAGGGGTACCATCTGCAATTTAAAAAAAGAGAACCCAACAACTTTCCACTAACAAGTATTTTTTTTAAAAGGTAGAGAAATTCTTTCTAAAACAGAAAGCCTATCAATCACTGAAAAATGATGTGAAATCTTCTAGAACTTCAGCATATTAAGTTCCATCATTCTACATGGTTTTGTCCCTTTCTATAATAGCAAAGCATCTGCTGGCAAGGATATTTTGGTTTCAGAGTTTATCGGTCTCTGTTCAGCCAATGCATGGCACAGCAGTCAGCTACATGTTTGGTTATTTAATAGGAGTCCATAGATAACTCAGCATTTCCTCTGAAGTCAGAAGGGCTTCAGAACAAAACCAGAATTTTGATAACTTGATTGTCATACCACACACAACATTTTGGGATGGGTTATGGGGTTTTGTTTTTTTATTGTTTTTTTTCAAAGAATAAGACAAAGAAAAGCCTGGATAGCAGCAAATCACGAGGAATTAAAAGACAATACTCTTAAGCAACAGAAAATTTCCAAGCTTACTGAATTACAGTCATTGTTAAATAATTTATTAAATTCTTCAGGAGTTTTACATGATGTTTCAGGCCAACTGTTTAAAAGCAATACACTAAGCAAATACTGGAACTTTCAGCTAGCTTTTTAACATATTTCCTTGAAACTACAGACAAAAGTGCTGGTGGAAGGACTGAATCCTTGTGATAATCCAGCCTACTAGATAGCAGAACAATGTTTAATGATAAATGATAATGAGAAAATAAAGTCTATGCTTATACTATTGGTATGATAAGCTAGCCTTAAAAAGCCCCATGACTATCACTTAAATTATTCTTCCAATTTTTGCCTGGCTAGAACTAAAATAGAAAATTAAGACATTCTTTTTTAGGTGTACACAGCACCAAGTCTATGCTGAAACAAATGGGAACATTTAACATCCTGTGTGGGAACTAAACCAGAGGTTTCCCTGATGGGCAAGTTCCTAAAGGATTGCAGGTGCAACAGGAGCATATTACATAGATTAATTTGTAACCAGAGGCATCAAGACAAGTTTATTTGGGTTATTTTTTTTGTTTGCTTGTTTGTTGGAATCTACTTCAAAAAGAAGAGGATGTTAAACTAAGATCAGTCAAGCTTAGAACAAGCTATGTTTACAAATGCAAAATGCCCTTTTAAATAAACAGACCATAAATTAGTTTTCTTTTAAATAAACAGACTATAAATTAGTTTTCTATCTCCCTAACAGACACAATATTAAAAATAAAGATAAAAAGAAAGCTCCTCATATTAACAAATCATTATCTTGCAGCTACAGCCTAGAAATAAATCAATAAGAAAACCTTTTGTAAGAGTTCACTCCAGCATCACCCTCGCAGCACTTCAGCAAGGATCTGTGTGCCGCGATAGTAACAGGGAGCAAAACGTGTTGCAAACGTCTTGCAGAGACACCAAGTTATCCAGAACACTTATCAATGAAATGCAGCAGTGCTTTCAGTGCCTGCAGTTTTGCCAGCTATGAATAACTGAATATTTACCAAGAGTCAGCCAAGTACACACACTTCAGCTAGGAGGGATGAAGGAATAAAAATCTTATTTCCACTACAAATCCTGCACACAAGTAATTTCTGACTTAAATGTCACTATTTGAGCACCTGAGAACAACAATAAAAAAAAGGTAACATGCAATAATTTGCCTACAATATTTCAAACAGGAAAACTGAGATCAAACCTAAGTAGTAGTACTCATTCCCACCAGGCAGAAGGCTTCAAACCAGTAACCTAAAGCAGGTAACCAAAATATTTTGGTCATAGAGACCCTATAACAATATTTGCTGTTAAAAAACCCCAAACAAATAAGTACTGCCTCAAAAACAGAAGGTCATATAAACAAACATGTGGTTCTTTGAGCAACTGAGTTTTGATGAATGACACTGCAGTCTTGCCAACAGATCAGCCGCGCAGTATTGAAGGAATCAACGAACAGGCATGCAGAACTCCAGATGACCAGATAAAAATCAGTAGAAGCCAAAACCCATCATAAGAAATCAATACTAGATCTCCAACTCCTGTTTAGACATGATTAGGAATCTCAAACTCTCACTAATTCAAGACAAGCAGCTTTGACTTAGCATCTTCAAGACAACTGTTCTTTCTCACTTCAAAGCAGAAAGCACTAGAAATGTAGCACAGAAAGTAGCATGAAAATAAAGTATCTTTCACACAAACACTGTATAAATAAAAATGAGTAATTTAACAATGTAGCCACACATACGCTGTACAGCTATTACTAAATGTAGCTCCCTTGTTGATACTGTCTGCTACTCCTCACTCCAAACCAGGGCCCAATCTTTCAAGTCAAGTAAGTTCTCACAAAGCATTTAAACTGTTCACTATCCCAACCCTCTTGTGTTTTCAGCCAGTTTCTCTATTCTTTCTTCTCCGAGGGCATGCACCACTAGTTATTTAAATATTATCCCTTGGAAATAAAAACTTTGAGTCATTATAAATAAGCTTTTTCCTCCATAAGATTGACCAACTGGTGCATGAATAGGTAACTTTCATACTGTAGCTTCTGCACAGGACTAAGATGACATAAGTGGCAAATTTGAAGTTAAAAAATGTCCAACTTATTTTCTCCCATTCCAAGATCATCTCTTTTCCCACTGTTTAGAACACAGTAAGGGGGAGGGGAGGGGGGAGAGAAGAAAAAAGCCTGGAAAACAAGCCCTTAGCCAAAATAGCCGCATCCTCAGGTCTCTCAGTTATCCAGGATAGCTGCCATCTATTCAGGGATTAACACCAGGTGTCATGCAGGAACATGAGCTGTAAAGCCCCAGGGAAGAGACAATTCCTCCCTGTAGTAAAGAGGTTGGAGGTAACTCAAATTCAATATGAAACCAGAACGTAAAGCAGCTAGGTAAGTATTTATGAGACAGCAAAGTACAGATGTTAACAGCCAACCTAGTCTGTCTACCAGGCTACCGAAAGTTTCATGCTGTTCAAACTCAAGCACTTCCACAGAGAAGCAGCACACATACCACAATAAAATCCTATTTCATAGCTGTACAGCAACATAGCACACAGGTGGTAGGGGAGCAGACACCCTAGTTAGCTACTTTTAACTGCTCTCTTAAAAAACTCTCAAGTCCCTTTTCCTTCTTCTAAACACAAGCAGGTGAGCTTGTGAAACACACCACGTGTGTTTCAAGAACAGTATCCTGTCACAAGTGAAGCCGTGACACCACTACAGTTAGTAAAAAGCACTCGAAACCCTAGCCCGTAGCAGGCAAACCTCTCTAGCTGTCACCAGGATAAAGCAACAGCAGTACTGAAAAGGTAATGAAAGCCAATGCGTCTACCTACAACAATAAGAACTCTGAAGCAGCCAGACTAGAAGTGAGGGTGTATCAGGACATTATGTAACACTTAACACTTTGGAAACCTACTCCCGCTAAAGATTACCTACCAAATTCAGCTTTCCTAGCTTGCACAGAACGCAGTGGAAGTCCCATGCGGGTAAACAATGCAAGATGGGTCAGTGACACCATTCTCCAGCTGTCTTGGCTAACACCAGTGAAGGTACCATTATAAACCATCTCAAGTAAGGTGAGCCTGTGCCCGCAGGCCAAGGACAACGCTCGGTGGAAGAGGGAACCGTAGGCATTAGGTCTCCCTGCGTGGCCCCCCCTCCCCAGGCCAGCCATTGCTGGGGCAGGGAAGGTGCGCGGCCGCTTCCCCTCGCAGGGCGGGAAGGCCGGCACAGCCCGGCCCCTCGCCCTCCCCCGCACCGGTACAGGCGCTACCGGCCGTGCCCGCTCTCCGGGGCTGGCGCCGAGCTGAAGCCGGTCTCCCCGCAGAGAGAAGCTCCCCCCTCCTCCCCAGCACGGTGCCTCTAAGGCGGGCGGGAAAGCGGCCGCTACTCACAACTCCAACATCCACTGGCCCTGCAACACCAGGCTCCAGTTGGAGCCGCCCAGCACTTGCACACGGCTCCGCGGCTCGCCGGGGCTGCCGGCCCGGGGCAAGGAGGCGGTGGGACCCAGCACCGCCGCGAAGACCAGAGCGGCCCCAGCGCGGAGAAACCACCTCCCGCCCCAGCGGCCTGCCGCCATGTTCAACCCGCCCGCCCCAGGAAGTGAGGGCGCGAGCGGCCGCCGCGGGGGCGGGGCCTGCGCGAGGGAGCACGCGGCGCGGCCGTTGGGCTGGAGCCATTAGGCACGAGCCGCCTCCTGAAGCGAGCTGAGGCGCAGCCGGCTGCCCGCGTCTCTCCCTCCCCCCACGGGGAAAGGCGCCGTCGATACAGGCCTGGAGCAAGCCTCAAGCCCGAGCTCCCCGCTCCAGGCAGGACTTCGGTCCCACCGTCGCAGTGGCTTCGCTACTCTCGATCAGGTTGATGAGTCTTCCTTGTATCGGGGCACTGATAACGGGATGCTGCGTTACGAGCGCTGAATAAAAAACGGTGAGAAACTTTCAGTGACCAGCCGCGTCAGGCTGCGCTGCGGGATCGTTTATATTCGAGTGTCCACCCCCAAGGGACCGCCGGCCCCAGGCAGGCGGCCAGTCTTTCCCAGTGCATTGTTCAGGCCATCCCAGCCACAGGACTTGCACTTTCCCTTGACTTCAATGTGATTTCTGCCAGCCCCAGTCCTTTGCCTTGTCCAAGTCCCTCCAAATAGCAGCTCTGCTCTTGGGTGGAATGATTGCACTCTTGATTAATGGCCATTAGGTCAGTCCAATTTCTTAGCTAGCCTGGTAAATTGACCAGAAAAAAAAAAAAAAAAAAAAAAAGAAGAGTTCACTACATGTCTGAGCCACCTTCCTGCCCAACACAGAAATTAGGCCTTGGTTGCTGGAGACTGTCTTAGAAGTAACTCATGCTGAAGAATTTTCTAGCAGTTACTCCAAAAGTTAAGAAGTCCTGTTAAAACACACTCTTTTCCCCAGTAGAGGAAACAATATGACTTACCATCTCTGGATTTTGTCACACTTAGGCAGTTTGTCTTAAAAGGCTCCTTTACATTACTCCCATATTTCTCCGCAGGAATTTGGGCTTTGAACAAACAATTCCTTAAACTATAGGTCTGGCCTTTACTGACACTGAAATAGAGTCACCTGTAACACCTGGGGGCAGAAGGAAAAGATTGCTCTTAAGTCAGGAAGAGCAGCAGCTATGGGTTTCCACTGTTCCTCTGACATACCTGCCCATAGCACCACTCACACTAAGCAGAAACAAAATAGTGGCAACAACTTTCCTCATTTGCCACTAATCCAGAGTAGGTCACCTCTCCCAATGACTCAGCCATATTCTCTCCTCACTAGGTATTCAAATATTACCTGCCACTACAAAAGAAGATTTTTGTCAACAGCTCCCCAGCATTGTAGAGATCCTCAGCCTTTCTGCACTGTAAGCTTCTTGACACCACAACCAATGCCAGCAGAGGATTAAGTGACACATGAACACATCCATCTTCTAATATCTTCCATGTGATACACATAGACTGAACTTAAATTCTCTGTATTACAAGTTTTCTAATCCTTTAGCTATTATTGTGGCTTGTAAAAAAATAAAATTATTCTGTAATTCATCAATGCTCTTCCCAAATGGATAGTTTGAAAATTGGTTGAGGTATTTTAGCAATATTTAGACCTAAAGATATGTAGTGAAGAGAAGGAAATACAGCAGCAGAATTTTATTAAGGCACACACTTGGCTAAAGTTCCCTCATGAGGAGGTAGTACATTTTTCTCAGTCAAAACTGGAGAAACCCAAGGGAAACATGCTAATTTTTCCATAGACTCAGTGGTGTGTGTGTGAGATTGGGTAGAGCCATATTAGGAGAATTTGTGTGACTAAGAGCTGCCATGCAAAAGGGAACATTAGCAACATGTGCAAATGTTGAGGAACATTTTACTGCATGGTAGAAGTGCAGAATAATTGTATTTGTGTCCTCAAGGAACATGCAAATGGAGGGGGTGGCAAAACAGATCTCCATGAAGTGGCTAATTAGCAGCCACATGTAAAATGTTGGCTCCAAATAGACAGGAATTTCCCTATGAATTCTAAAGGGCTAGGAAAGAAAGATTTTAGGGTGAAAAGAACAAAAGACTTAGGGTACATCTAGGGAACTCTTTAGTATGAATTAGTATAGAACAGATTGCTAAGTAATTTCTAGCCACATTCAGCACAGAGGAGGTTTGCAGTTCAGGCAAATTCTGGTCAGGAACAAAGCAGAGTTGCTGTCATTCCTAAATCAGAACACAGCGTTCCTAAAACACAGGAGACATGTCACAGTGCTGCTAATCCCTCTGAAGTAGGTTAGGATTGCCAAAATGGAGAAGAGACACCTTATTTGAACCTGATTATAGACATATGATGGGAAATGACTAGAAAGATAAAACAAGGAGGGCCAGTTAGGAAAGAACTGTCTGGGCCAGACCATTCATTACTTTTGTGATTGCTTCAGTTACAAAACTTACTCTTCTTAGCTTCACTGGGCTTCTGTTAAACCTGTACATCATCAACTTTTACCCTATATGTGTGTGTTGCTCTGGTGGCTTTGCATAGCTCTTGAGAGTTACAATTTTCCAACTTCCATGCTCCTACTGCTGTTACATAAAAGGTTTAAAAATCAAGCTGTCAGTTTAGGGTTCAGTAGCTGTTGATGGAAATGTGTCATTAACCACAGTTAAGTTTTGGACAGAAATTGAAAAAAGAAAGTTATGAGTTCACTTCTGTAGCTTTTTGTTTCAGTCTTGATTATAAAATGGGCAGCTCAACTATAGAGGGGATAGAACAAGTAAGCATGCTAGATCTGACTGAAAGGATAGACACCAACAACCTATCTTTCTCCTGTTCTGTGACAATGCAGGCACTCATGTCACAAATAGTTCTGTACTAGAGTGCTGCTTTACCTTGGTGACCAATGCTTGCTATGCACAGAGGATGCAACCAAAATAACTATTTCCTAGACTTTCCTAGAAGTAATTTCAATATTTCTCTTGAACATGAGGAAGACTGTGCTTTTTCCTCCATAAAGACTTTCACTGTGTAGTCTCATGTTCATTGAACTAAAATTTAGCCTTCTGTGATAGAGTGACTTTCCACTAGAAACAGGGAATTAAAACCGCACTGATTTTAGGTGTGTGGTATACAGGTTATATTTAGAATACTTCTCCTCTAAATTTGTTTGTTTGGTTTGTTTTCTACTTTATTGAATGTTATCCTGTTATTAGTTTGTGGGGATGTCTTGTGGCAAAGAAAAGTATTCCAGCATTCTTGATGTGTTTTCTTTCACCGTGTGCCATGGTGGATTCATGACACTGTCTAGAGCACAATCAATTATCCTAACACTGTTTCCCAAACTATGCCTAATATCACCAAGGAATTTTTTCAGTTCTATACTGGATTTCCAGAACTACCCTCCTAAACTTTAGGAATTTGTTTCTGGAGGAATGTTTGTAAAGCACAAAAATAAAAGGTTATCACACAGACAAAAGCAATTTTAATGTTTCCATTTTTAATTTAATCTGCACACGTGCCTAATGAAAAATACTTGCAATATATTTTTCAATATGTGAATGGTAAAAGAGTTTAGCACTTGGTTTATAATTTAAGTCAAATAGTAGAGTAGATAATAAATTGGCCAGAAATAAGTATTGCATGCATTGTCTAACATAGATTTATTAGTCTTAGAGTTTGCTATATTTAAGGAGAATGATTTAGTTTAAAACAGGTAGATCAGTAAATCTACAGCACTGAAACTCACTGTTGGAAACTTACGATAGCTCTGCCTTAGAGATCTATTTAAAATTAACAAAAAAATTATAGAGGGGTTTGACTTTTGGCCAGGAATGTTCATATTTTTCCTTTAAATAAGACTACAAAATTAATTGTAATGTTAAAACAAATATTTAACTTTCTTATTCTTAAGAACTAAGATGGTATGAATTTAATGACTACTCACCAACAGGTAGACACATAATGACAAGAGGAAATCGTATTTTGCAGCTTCACAAAGAAAGCCAGAGGATGCTATACACATGCTAATTCTATTTAAAAGTAGCTTTCAAGAACATCCTTGACTAACTTTGAGTTTTACTGTCCTACATAAATGTGAAGAACTAGAGTTAACCTGTCAAGCACTCCAATTTGAGGATAATTTATCAGAGGTATTCAGCACTGAAAAAAAAATATTTCTCTTTTATTATCAAAAATCCTCACCACTCATGTGTTGCTTATGCTTCTTAAACAGAGGAGTTAATGTGCATCACTACAGGCACATTAGAGAGCACTAACAATTCTGATGGTTCTGCCCTACCTTCCTGAACAGCTGTTCTTGATCTTCCAGTATCAATAAAAAAATATGTTTTTTCATCTTGCCTGTAAGTCCAACTGCAGACAGCACTTGGCTACTGAGATGAAGTTTGTTGTATGAACACTGGGACAGTAACGCAGCAAAGCACAACAGTGATCAGCATATTTCCCACAGCCAGAAGCATCCCTAACCTCCAAGGAGAAGAGACTTAAGAGCACCTGGTTCAGTAGGGAGCTGGAGGAACAGCTTGCTTGCTTTGAAGAGACAACTGCTCAGCAGGGAAACTGGGACAGAAAGAATGAAATTTGATACCAGAAGGGCAGCCTGTTTCTGGTGAAATGTCTCTGTATTGGCATCTTTACATATCTTCCAAGGTATAGAATGGATGGACAGGAAGTCATTTGCAAGACTTATGTAATATCCAGTCCAGTAAAGAGGTGCATGCTGGGGAATTCCTCTACCTACACAGCAGTCCACCATGCAGGCATGCCTCCGCATCCTTATCTTTGCATAACTCAAGCATAGACCTCCTACAAGATCATCTCCCACCTCTGATGTACATCTGTTCGTTTTCTGCCTGTCAAGGCTCTTCAGAATTTAAAAGAAAGAGGTTGCAAGATATAGAAGCTTTCAACTTTGAGTGCATCAGATCAAGACAGATCTGATAAGAAATGTGAACTTTTTGTTTGACTTTTTCTTCTTCCAAAGTGGAATGCTCTTGCTGTGTAAGGAGCTGTTTCTTGCAGTGTATTTTTCCACAGCAATAAAAATACCTCCAAGGCAGAAGTACAATTCTCTTTAGACCTGACACCTCCAAAGCCTGATATACATGGCTGAGTTAGATGAAAAGATATTATTAGGCTTCTATTAGGTTATGATCCAAGCTCAAGCTGGCTTGGCTCATCAGTAAATCCAGTGCAAACATCTGTGGCCAAATTCTGCACTCATTCATGGTTTGACTGTGGTCAGTTTTCATCTCCACTGTGATGCTGGTTCTCTTATCAGTTATGAAAAGGGAATGAGTGCACATAGGATTTACAATTTAAACAGTCATTGTCAGAATAATTCTACTCCAAAATGAAATCCAACATTATGCTATTAAAGGCAAAGGAGTTGTTCTTCTTTACACAATACACAAATCCAAAATTCAGGTCTTTATCACAACACTAAGATTTGTTAGATATAGCAAGGATATTTATTTATACATGGCTTTTTACCATCACCTACTTTTCCCCAAAAAGAACCCTTTTACAGCTCCATTCTGGCAGCTGCATGTTGCATTAAAGAGGTGAGTCAAACTCTGTTGAAGTCAGGTAGATGTGGAGATCGTCTATTGGCTTCAGCAGGGACTGCACAAGAATTGCGTATCTGAAAGCTGCACTGGGCATCATGAGCACAGCAAGTGCTTTTTCTGTTCCAGACAGAGCAATAGTGTCACTAGCAGCGGGCAGCTCTCTTCACAGCCTGTCATCCTCATTTTAAACCTGCTCTGAATGCTGCAGGAGCTCAGCAGGGAAGCAGGCTACCCGAAGGCACAGATGTAAACCCAGGTTAAGCTTACAGATGTTCTACATCTACAGGTGTGCTCTCTATAACACACAAAATATATACTGTAATTTTTTTTTTAATGTTATAGTACTTGAAGACCTCCTGTGAAAAGAATAAAAGCTCACCTGGAAAGATGGCATGTTTGAGAAAATGAGAACTGTCTGAAGCTAGGTTCTTGCTTGTAGTCAATTTTTTATGTCTCAAAGACATATTGCAGCAGAGCCATAAATCCAGATGCCATTCCAGATAGTTCTCAAGCCAAGCTTCCACAAATTCCAACCTTTGCAGATATCTTTATCTATGAATCTGATTTTAGTGCTGAGATATGCAACTGCTGATGAAAGCAGCAGGATAAACATGAAACAATAAAGGAATATTTTCCAGTGTATTGCTGTTCCTACACCACCTTTTCAGAGCTTGTAGTCTTTCTTTCCCACAGTAAGAAAATACATCTTCATCTAAATGCAATTAAAAACAGTATTTCCAACCCCCATCTGAAGTGTTAATGAGTATGTTGGCTTGATATGCATGCCAGTATTCGAGACTTCTGTGGGAACAATCTTCAAGTTTTAATTATGTTCATCTCTCCTTCAGTATTACAAAGCAAGTATAAAATCCTAATCCTTGACCTGCCATTTAACCAGCGATTACCTACAACACTGGGCATGTTTTTCCCATTCCTTTCCCACTGACCTGTGCTTTATGTAGACCAAGGACAACAGACAAATAATGGTCAGTGTTGTTTTTTTCCTGACAATCATTTAAAGAAGGTAAACAACTACACGAGACATTGCAATGCACTGGAAAGACCTCCCTGTCAGAGAAACTTCCTGAAACACACCACTAAGAAAAGCAATTATGTAACCATATTCTGCCATAGCTTTGCCACTGTAATTCTCATTGCTCTCCCTTTCCCAGGGACAGTTTAAAATAAGTTACTGCAAAGAATGACACTGTAACACAATCTAAACTTAGCTCATAGCTCATCTTGCATCACTAGTGCCCAACAGACATCTCAGGCCATTTATCCTTTGGACAATGATGTCAAACTGTTGCTGAAATATTAGGAAAAGATTACTTATAGTCATAACATCACCCCATTGATTTCAGAGAGGTTAGTTACTTGAATGAAAATTGGATTTGATAAAAAAAATTTCTGTACTGATATGTAAAGGCGGCTGAGGTCAAAACTCATGGTCCTGACAGTTCCTTTTTCATAACCAAAAACCCAGATGAATGAAGAACCAGGCAGAGCAAGGTGATTTTATTACCATCAACTGGCTAGATTGTCTCTGCAGCATCGCTACAGAAATGGAATGAGCGGACTGCTTACATTCACAGTGATTTATGTGGCCATAGAAATATTTCTCTCTGCTCCAAAAAGAGGCGGCATATAGATCAAGAAGCCTCTGCAAGGATGTATTCATGAATGGGCCTCTGCTGTTAGTGACTAAATGATCTTGCAGGTGCCATGAAAACAGGCCACCCAGATAACTGCTTCCAGCCTAGGTCTCCATCTGGTACACAGCTTCCCCACAGCTCACTGTGCAGCTGCTTGCATGTGACAAAGGCCTGTACACCACTGCTGTCAACAGACCCTTCTAGGCAGTTTGTCATCTGGGGGTTACAATTGCCTTTTGGTTAGTGGGACAGCCATCACAGACCTGCTGTGGTAGTCCCTATTCTGTAAAAACTGTTAGATTTGGCAGGAGTTTTGCTTGAAGAAATACTGCTGGATTAGGCTACAGATTGTTAGACTGAGAAACTTTATCTCTTATCTCAGACACGAAAGCAGAAGTCTTTTTAAATGCAAATCGTCTGACTACTCAAGCTTCCAGGAAACTGAAATTCTAGTCTTTTATTTGCCAAGGCCACAAAAATCTTCAAATGTACAAAGACAATTAGCAACCAGTTATCATCCTGTGATTAAATGCAGCTTCCAAAGTGTCCATAAATATTTGTCTATTGCAACTTGCAGACCTGTGGTTTGATAATTAAGGTGATCATTGTAAAGAAAATTATTGATTTTTCTCTGGCAGGTTCCTGTGCAGAGCACTTAAGTGGTCCAGCCCTAGAATACAAGGGTGTCAGGCACAAAGTCAAGATGATATTTTTCTTTTGAAGGAAAGAAAAAAAACTGTAGGGGGTGCACATTTATCTGAAGCGTGGGCTGATAAGGCTTATTTAAAACTTTCTTTCAGAGCCAACCCTTGCCAAATACTGCATTAGCAGATATCTAGAAATAGTGTATTTTGTACAGTATCTGGATGTTAAAGTTGGTAAGTGCTCGGGGCCTTCTTTGCCAGCCTTTTCCTGTTAAGTACCGTTCAGTTCCACAACTGGACAATTTAAAACAGATATAATCAATAAGTGGGTTATGGATGGTAACAACCTAAAGGATGCTTTAAGGATACAAGTATGTAGTGTTAAATGGCTTGTTCCAAAGGAGTCCTTTACTGAAAGTTCATTTTTATTGCTGAAACATTCCTAGCCACGGTGCAGCTCTGTAATTGTGGTAATTGTTTCGTGGAAAGCATTCCTGGTGTTTCAGCTTCAGGCACAGGCTCTTATGCCTGACTTTCCTGGATGCCTTTTCTCCTTGAGAAAAATGGGAAACACATTGTGCACATTTAAAGGTTTAAGTATCCTCAAACACCTTTTTTTCAACACATATCAGCTGATTGAGTGAAAAACAAGTTATCTTGTGCTGCAAATGGCATGTCATTTATCATATGAAAGTTATGGAAAAGTCATTTTCAGGGACCCAGACCCAACCCTATAACAAACTGCTGTTGGCATACACTAAAGCACAGCGAAAGAGTCAACAGAGACCTGCCAAGCAGCAACTGCCAAAACAAGTCTGCTTTGGTCTTAGATCCTCCTGTCTCTAGCAAGGAGACTAGAGATTCAAGTCTTACATTCTAGTCTGGTGGCTCTTTGGTCACTCCTACAGCCTGTCCTTCAAGCAAGTATACCATTTGGTGTCCTTGACCCTAATTATAGCTCATGTCACAACTCTTTTACCCAGTGGGAATGTTACTGTCCCGCTGCTCAAAACACTGGGAAAGGGTGGAATTCATATTTCTGTGCCTCGCCCAGGAGAGCAGCTTTTGATCCAAGTGCTCCTGTAGCACAAGTGATAGATACTCTTAAAGCTGATATTTTACATTTTGTTCTTGCATTTCTATAGGTTCTTCCTGATAAATTAATAGATAAAAAATAGGAAAGCATAAGACAATGATGACCTTTCAATATGACTTCTCAGTTTATAACTAAAACTCTAGAGACATTTTGCTTCTGCCTCACAGACGCATTCATGTAAGAAAACCACCAAGACTGTAAACCTGAAGGCAACTGAAGCCAAAGTTATGTTGAAACAGCCATATTAAATAGCTGAGCAGACATTTATACTTGTAACACTCACAGAGCCTTGCCCATAATAAAAGGGGGATTACTTTCTGATTTGGCTTTAGTAGAGAATTGTGCTTTTGCAAACTATTAGGAGATAGCTATAAATTACCTGCTTCATCTTGATCTCAATACTGATCCATATGCCTGGAATACATCTGGCTAAATCACAGCTTCTAATACAACAGCACTTGTTCATCCTTTTCATGCATCTTTGTGAAAAAGCCAAATTACATGCCTCATTGAGGTAGAGTGAAAAAATACTTCATTGCCATTTAGAAAACAGCAGAAGTTATTTAAAATGATTGAATCCTCTAATCAATTTCTTAAATGCAACCATAAGATTTCTGTGTCAGAAGGCAGAAAAAGAGCCATAAGAATGTGCAGGGAGTCACCCAAGTCCCACCACACCCTAAGAAATGAGCTCTTCTGTCATTCTCTAAAACAGAAGGCAGCCATTTGGAAATGTAACAGACATATTTTGTAAGTCCTCTTAACTGTGCCTACCATTTGCTGCTGCTTTTGGTTCAGTTTATTTCCTAGTGAACAAAAGGCCAGACAATTAAAACAACTTTATGGCTGCTACCAGGTGCTGACTTCTTCCTTTTCCTAAGAAGGATTGTGGGGTTTATACCCAAAATTTCTTTTTGGGCTCAGTTCTATCCCTTAAAGTGAATATTAAAGTATCAAACCACAATAATGCCTGGAGACTGCAGAGAAGGTCTAGCCCCTCTCTAGAGCTTATCACAGCATCATTTTTATGTTGCTTTCATGTTCTGTTCTTATTTGCTAGTGATCTATAATAAAAGTACAGAGGGCTTTTAAACGGCCAGTCCTCATATTCTAGGCTCTATTTGATTAACTGCAAATAACCACCGGAGCCTCCTACAAACAGAAAAAAGGTATATTACTGAAGGACCTTAAGGACAAACAAATCCACATTTAGCTTCCTGAAGTCTTGTTTGAGCAGCTAGAGAATCTTAGCATTATAGACTCCAAACATACAGAGCATTTTCTGCTAATCCAGGCTCTGTGAAAAGGCACAGACCACTGTAGCAGGTGGACAAGCTAAAAAAACCAGTAATGTTAAAACCCATTGCAATAGACACACTGAAGAACCATGGTTGTTAAAAAATAGGTTTCCTACTCAGAGCTATAAAGTTAATTACACATTCATGCACCTGACAAAACTAAAAATATTGGCAAAGAAATCAGAGATACTAACTTAAGTACTATTTTGCTGGTTAATATAACATAAAAAGACCCCCATAAAAAGCCAAATCTAAAACACATTTTGAAATAACACATCACATACTTCTTGTAAGCTACATGTACCTTACACCAAACTGCTCCTAAAATGATTAAAGACTATTGCCCCAGAAAAAAGCAGACTTTTAAGATTATGTACTTACGAATTTATATGATCAGCAGGTCTTACAAAGAACATTCCTCTTGCAAACATCTACACTAAGGCCCTTAGGGCATTAATAAGCTCTGTTGGTCCTGATCAGTCTCACCTGGGACCTCACGCACAACTCTTCCCATTGGTCCATGGGCCTCAGTTAAGCTGAAGCTTTGGCACTAGATGCTGGTTTGGCTTGTAGGATTTTTAGTTTCTGGCTGTGTTTTATCACAGAATCACAGAATTGTAGGGGTTGGAAGGGACCCTGAGAGATCATCGGGTCCAACCCCCCTGCCAAAGCAGGCTCCCTAGCACATATTGCACAGATAGGCGTCCAGATGAGTCTTGAATATCTCCAGAGAAGGAGACTCCACCACCTCCCTGGGCAGCCTGTCCCAGGGCTCTGTCACCCTCACTGTGTAAAAGTTCCTCCGCATGTTGGTGCGGAACTTCCTGTGCTCCAGTTTACAGCCATTGCCCCTTGTCCTATCTCCACAGACTACTGAAAAGGGGTTGGCCAATTCCCCCTGCATCCTATACTTAAGATATTTATAAACATTAATTAGGTCCCCCCTTAGTCTTCTTTTCTCCAGGCTGAACAGCCCCAGCTCACTCAGCCTTTCCTCATAGGGGAGATGTTCCAGGCCCTTAATCATCTTCGTAGCCCTTCTCTGGACTCTCTCCAGGAGATCCCTGTCTTTTTTATACCAGGGAGCCCAGAACTGGACACAATACTCCAGGTGGGGCCTGACCAGGGCAGAGTAGAGGAGGAGGATCACCTCCTTAGACCTGCTGGCCACACTCCTCCTAATGCCCCCCAGGATCCCATTGGTTCTCTTAGCCACCAGGGCACACTGCTGGCTCATAGCCAACCTGTCATCAATCAGGACCCCCAGGTCCTTCTCCACAGAGCTCTTCTCCAGCAGGTCATCCCCCAGCCTGTACTGACACAGATGGTTATTCCTCCCCAGGTGCAAGACTTTACACTTGCTTTTATTAAACCTCATCTGGTTTCTCCCTGCCCAGCTTTCCAGCCTGTCCAGGTCTCGCTGGATGGCAGCGCAGTGTTCCTGCGTGTCAGCCACCCCTCCCAGCTTTGTATCATCTGCGTACTTGCTGAGGGTGGATGCTATTCCCTCATCAAGGTCGTCGATGAAGATATTAAACAGGACTGGACCCAACACCGAGCCCTGGGGAACACCGCTAGTCACAGGCCTCTATTCAGATTCTGCTCCACTGATCACAACCCTCTGAGCCCAGTCCGACAGCCAGTTCTCAACCCACCTCACTGTCCACTCATCTCTCCCATGATCTCTCAGCTTTTCTATCAGGATGTCATGGGAGACAGTATCGAAAGCCTTGCTGAAGTCAAGGTAGATGACATCCACTGCTCTCCCTCCATCCACCCAGCCGGTGATGAGATCATAGAAGGCTATGAGATTGGTCGAGCACGATCTCCCCTTGGTGAATCCATGCTGACTACTCCTCATGACCACCTTCTCTTCCAGTTGCTTGGTAATGGCATCCAGAACAAGCTGTTCCATCACCTTTCCAGGGACAGAAGTGAGGCTGACTGGCCTATAATTTTTAGGGTCCTCCTTCTTGCCCTTTTTGAAGACTGGAGTGATATTGGCTATCCTCCAATCCTCAGGTACTTCTCCTGTTCTCCAAGAGCTGTTTAAGATGATAGCAAGCGGCTCCGCAATCACTTCCGCCAGCTCCCTCAGCACACGTGGATGTATCCCATCCAGGGCCATGGATTTGTGTGCATTAATCCCTTTGAGCCGCTCCTGGACCACCCCTACCTCAACTAGAGGGAAGCTCTTCATTCCCCAAACACTCCTACTTTCATCCAGGATCTGCGGGTCCCGAGGGGCCTTTCGAGTGAAGACCGAGGCAAAGAAGGCATTCAGTATTTCCACCTTCTCATCATCACCCGATACCAGGACACCCGCCTCATTCATCAAGGGACCTACATTATCCCTGGTCATCCTCTTACTATTCACGTATCTGAATAAACTCTTTTTATTATCCTTTATGTCCCTTGCTAGCTTCATTTCCAAGCGGGCTTTAGCCTTTCTAGTCGCGTCCCTACATGCCCTGACAACATCCCTATAATCCTCCCAGGTGCACAGACCCTGTTTCCACAGTTCATAAACCCTCTGCTTCCCTTTGAGTTTACTCATTAGCTCCCTGGTCATCCACACAGGTCTTCTGCCTCTCTTTCCCGATTTCTTACTCAAAGGGATGCACCTATCCTGTGCTTGGAAGAAGTGCTGTTTAAATGCTAGCCAGCTCTCACAGGCTCCCTTGCCTTCTAACAGCGTAGCCCACGGGATAGCTCCTAAAAGATTGCGGAAGAGATCAAAGTTAGCTCTTCCAAAATTCAGGGTAGCTATCCTGCTTTTTGGCTTGCTTCTTCCACTCAGGATCTCGAACTGGATCATTTCGTGGTCGCTTTGTCCTAAGCTGCCCCCGACCTTCACCTCCCCGATGAGCCCGTCCTTGTTAGTAAGAACAAGGTCCAGCACTTGCCCTCCCCTTGTAGGTTCCTGCACCACCTGTAGCAGGAAATTGTCCTCAACATACTGCAGAAATTGTCTGGACTGCATACGACTGGCCATATTGCTTGCCCAGCAAATATCTGGGTAGTTGAAGTTCCCCATAAGGACCAGGGCCTGGGATCTTGAGGCTACTTCTAGCTGCTCATAGAAAGCACTATCAGCCCGCTCCTCTTGATCAGGGGGCCTACAGTACACACCCACAACAGTGTCACTCATACTAGCGTGACCCTTGATTCTTACCCACAAACACTCGACTGATGGGTCATCTTTCCCCAGGTGGAGGTCAATACATTCAAGCTGCTCTCTAACATGAAGAGCAACTCCTCCACCTCGCCTCCCTAGCCTGTCTTTCCTGAAAAGCACATAGCCATCCATGACAGCGTGCCAGTCATCCAGGCTGTCCCACCACGTCTCTGTGATCGCAATGAGATCATGGCCCTGCGACCGCACAAAGATCTCTAATTCTTCCTGCTTGTTTCCCATGCTGCATGCATATGTATAAAGGCATTTTAGTGGGGCAGCAGGTGCAGGTATCCTCAGCAGATCACAGGGAGATTTCCGACAGGGGATGGGCAATAGTGGCTCCACTGAGGAGTCCTCAGGGCAATCCCCAGAATTTTCCCCACTATCACATGGAAGAACATCCCCTAGTCCGTCACTGTGCTGCTGGCATTTACCTTCTTCCACCGCCAACTCACATTGTGTCTCCCAAAGCCCATGCCTAACCCCAAGAACCATCATAATATCCCCTCCCCCCTTCCTAACTAGTTTAAAGCACGCTCAATGAGCCCTGCCATCTCCTGGGCAAGGATTCGCTTACCCCTATGGGACAGGTGAGCCCCATCAGCAGTCATCATGCCAGGAGCAGAGTACACCTTCCCTTGGTCAAAAAACCCAAAGTTCCTATGCCGGCACCAGCCTTTCAGCCACTCATTCAATAGATGGGTTCTCCTGACCTGTTCCGAACCTTTCCTCCCACTAGTAGGAACAGATGAGAATATTATTTGAGCTCTGCCCCCCTCAACAAATCGCCCTAGATCACGAAACTCCTTCTTGATAGCACGCAGGCTACACTTCATGATCGCATCCCTGCCTGCTTGAACAATCAGTAGAGGATAATAGTCAGAGGGTCTTACCAGCCCTGGGAGCCTTCTGGTAATATCATGGACCCTGGCTCCAGGGAGGCAGCACACCTCCCTTCGTGTAGGGTCTGGTCTACAAATGGGGCCCTCCGTCCCTCTGAGAAGGGAATCCCCGACCACAACTACCCTTCTCTCTTGCCTAACAGAGGCAGTCTCAAGGCGTGCAGACTTCTGCCTCACTCTAGGCTTTCGCTTCCTCTGAGGCAGAGGGGCTGCACTCATCCCTTCACATACCTCCTCCTCAACTTCCATGGCCCCAAACCTGTTGCTTAGGGAAACCTGGGGGAGCGGGGTAGGTAGGCAGGGGGAGTGCCTATGACAGCAAGACTGGACTGTCTTCCAGCCCTCCTCAGGGTTCGGGTCACTCCCATTTACCTCATTAGGTGGCTGGGAGGACAGAACCTGGCTCATCCAATCTGTCTCCACCTCAGCCTCCCTGGTGCTCATGAGCCTGTCTAGTTTACCCTTGAGCACATCTACCTCTTCTTGCAGGTAGTACCTCTATTTTATGGTAGTCTTTATTTTGGCAGTTTTATTTTCTGCTGCTTCTCTCTAAGTTATCTACATGACTCATGGAGCTGGTTCATCCCCTTCTTGTGTCTGGGTCTGTTGATGGATTTTGTTTTCTGTGGTACTGGTTGCCATGTTCTAATCTTGCAGGATGGTCTCCTGGTTAGGTCTGTGTTGGGGGTGCTCTCGTGTCCTGGCTCAGCTCTGCTTATGGTGCTGTAGCATTCTTGCTGTTATCCAATGTGATAAGTGGGATGATGGATAGACTAGGACTGGAATGGAGCTGTACAGAGTAAATTAGTGTTACTTCTAAAAGTTAAACTTAAAATTTTCTGAGATTTTAGTAATACTGAGGAATGTGTAGTCTTGATTTGAAAATCTCTGGTGGTGGGCAGTCCACTCTTTGTTAGATTATTTTTAGGATTTTATTGGGGGAAAAATTATTATTTTTCAAATGGCAAGTGTATTTTGTGGCAATAGGGTGTATACTTGTCACAGACTCCTGTCAGTGAAACCAACAGGATTACAGAGAGTGGGATTTGCTTCTGTAGTTCAGAATAGGCTGTTTAGAGAAACAGATTACTGGATGCTAAACTAATCTTCTGAAAGAACCTACTTACTTTCAGCCTGCAGAGGAATAGAGATTACTGACAGTTCCTCCAGGGAACAGAGCTATTTAATGCTGTCTATAACCAGAGCTTTTTTAATGTCTTCTAAACTTGACCAGAAAGCATGAATACATGTGTCATACTTGGATCAAGCACCCATTTGAAGAGTATCTAGTTGCCATGAATGGTTGGCAGCAGGTTCCTGGAGAAATCAGATAAGAAATGTGTGTATACTGCTATACCTAGGCCAGATGCTTTTGAAAATGTTGCAGTTTCACTACTCATTGAATTGGATGCACCCAGCTACTTATGGTTGGGTTCTAATTAGCATCACTGTGTATTTTTCTGCAGGGTAGCATAGCAAACCTGGCATACTTAATAAGATTGCCATGCTGCTTTCACAGCTTTACATGTCAACCTACTTTTGGTCTGAAGAAATGGCAGTGCTGTTTGTTAAAATACAAGCTGGAAGGAGTTCGAAAAAAGTCAGAGGGAATGTTTCTACTTCTGAGGTTTCCTGGGGCATGAGAAAACCATGTCAGTGCCTAAGTCTCCCCTACTTTCTAAGGATGACTGCCCAGTAAAAATATCGCTTCAGATCAAAATTTCCTTCCCCTCTGACTTGAAACAAATATCTTTCTCTCTGCCAGAGCATTTTACAGTGTAGTTTGCTGTTTTGTAGCAGCTTGCAGTATTCCTTGCTATATTTGTGTTGCTTTGGTCTCTGGTTGTCTGTTTCTCAAGACATCCAGGTGTGTGAGAGGCTTAATGTTTATTAAGATGAAGAGGCAAACAACTCTCCTTTGCAGATTCTGGTTTTAAGAGGCTTGAAAAGCTCTCTACACACCTGAAACAGACTTTTATCCTCAATATATCAGTAAGGTTAGTGAAGCTGATGCAGATAAAGAATGACTGATGTGGCCCAAGGTCACCAAGCTCATCAGAGCAGAACAGGGTGAAGTATGCTTCCTTCACTGTATTGCTCTAACAACTTGGTTGTGTTTTCTGCATGTCTTCTCAGTGTTTTATTTGCTTGGACAAAACAAATACCTACTGCTCTTCAATTTCCAAATAGCCATTCTTCATGTAAGGGCAAATATTATATCATTGTGTTTGCTAATAGGATTTTTGCAGCATATTTTTTATGTTGTTGTCAGGAAAGATTTTCCTGACAGATGTAGGAGTTTAGTTTGAAGAACACAAGCTTTTTGGAAGATATTGTACCTCTGTGTTCAGATGTACTTGATAAGCTGTATGATATTAAAAGTGAGCTAGTGGTTTTTTATAATACCTCCCTGTCCTGGGTCTGGCCATGCCAGATTCAACCTCCCCGAGCAGTCATCACAGGTGAGCTGAGTTAGCCTGGGCTGTTTTCCACACCACCTGACATCACTTCCCCATAAAAGGGACTGGTTGGGGAAGGACAGGGGCTTGGTGCCTCCAGGAGTGTGGCTGAGGCATTGGGTTGGTGGGTCCTTGTGTTGTGCATTGTTCTCTAATCATTGGGCTGGTAAGGTATTCTGTGTTATCACCTGGTGGCAGTGTAATTGGCTGTTATTATTCTATGTTCAGAGTGGCTTTGTTGGTAAACTATCCTTAGCCCAACCCATGGAGGCTCTGTTTCTCCTGTGGGAGTGAATGAGGGGTGTGTGGTGCTCAGCTACTGCTTGGGGCTGAACCACCACACTCCCCTTCATTTCTACTGGTCACTAATGCTTTTCACATCGCTAACACTTTGTAGAGGGGAGTGCCTTTAAACACGCTTGTGTGTCAAAATACCTTAGTGAGGGATGTTAATGTTATTGCCGCTATAGCTTAAAAACTAAATTATAGCAAATACTGTGTAACAACTCATCCT
This sequence comes from Porphyrio hochstetteri, assembly GCA_020800305.1. Lineage (NCBI taxonomy): Eukaryota > Metazoa > Chordata > Aves > Gruiformes > Rallidae > Porphyrio > Porphyrio hochstetteri. Next base: position 46,561,018 of record CM036907.1, read on the forward strand.
CAATTTATGGAGTGAAAAGAAAAAGCTTGCTAAGATTAAGCAAATTTGTGGGATTTCCCTTAATTACTTAGGGATTCTGAGACCAGGCTTCACTTTTTTGTCTGACCAAAGCTAAATATAAGAACTGCAAGGCTGGATCTGGCAAATTTGTCAGACCAAAAGTCCTGTCCCAACACTGGGTAGCAACAAATTCCTAGCAAAAGAGTACAAGCATAGGCTGTGCTTACCATCTTTTTTATTTTGGGAGCACCTGGCACCAATAATGGTTGTCAGCAATAAACTTTGTAACTTTGGTTACCCACACTTTGAACTTGTTCCTAGTTCATGGATCCTTTAGCAGTTGGCTTCGCAACTTAATTTTGCTTCATATTGTGAAAGTAGTTCTTTTATTTGCTTAGAACCTGTGGCCTTATAACCAGTGCGTTGCCTCTTCAATCCAGTACTGTGAGAAATAGATATTTATTCCCTCCTTTTTAGCATTCTCTAGACTGAGTGCTGTGCTATTGACTGTGGTGGAATCTGGGCTCCTGTGTTATGAAGTGGAAGCAAATGCCTGCTCTAGATGTAAATGCAACTTGCATTTTCTACTTCTCTGCCAGTTACTTGGTGTTGTAGCATGTTAGTGACAGCTTGGAGCAGGTGTGGTTTCCATTTCTGTGTGATGAACCACTTGTATACTTATCTTTTGAAAACGTGATGACAGATTGGGAATGCATCCTATTAGACAAACCATGTCCTCCTCAACACTTGCTTGTGTTGGTGGATGCTGTGCTCAGTCAATTAACAGTTTGTCAACAGCTGATTACAGAATTGCAAAATTAAGATAGCACCTTCAGCTAAGTAGATTTTCCTTCTCAGGATATCAGCATGTTGGTAGTGTAGTGCTATTCTCTTTCCAGACTGAGCTTTGTTTTCTTGCTGGTACTGCTAGCTTCTCTTGCTGTGCAGAACATCAGTCTGAACAGCAGCTTTGTTGCAGTTACCGAGACTCCAAAGGCTTTCTCAATTTTTTTTCACAATTGCAAGGAATTAACACTGGCCTTGAATGCCTCTGTGGCAAATCAAGCCTTAAGCCACTGTAAGACTGTGGATAAATACTGTGTTTCACAGAAGGTGAAGGGGCTATTTTAGTCCTGGTATTGTAGAAGAGCTCAGGTTGGAAAGGACCTCTGAAGATTATCTGATCCAGCCTTCCATGGAAGAGAAGAGATTACATCTCAGATATCAGGCACTTTCTTAAACCTGAAACTGGGATAGTAGCTTGAAGGTTGCCTCTCCTTATGCTGCAGTGTAAAAAGAACGGTTGTAAGTTGGAGCACAATGCTTGTTAGCTCCAAGCAACCCTGCAGCTCATCCTGGTTTAGATTTGCTGCTGGAGTTTGGGCAGGCTCTAAAAGCCAAATTGCCAAAAAAGCCATTTCACATTCAGCCTTTCATCTCTGCATATGTACACAGCTCTGCATGGCTGAGGGCAGGAACAGGAGTTCTCATGTGTGTGACTTTTTTTACCATTCATGCTGCTTATCCCCTTTACCTGGCTTTCTATGTACAATTTGCATTTGGCTTTTGTTTGGGAAACGTATGGGGAGAAGAGGCTGAGAGGAATGTTGAAGGGAAATACACTAAGAGTTCATTTCTAATAGTTCATATGATCTGACCCCAAAAGTTTTATTATTTATTCAGAAAGTTTAGAATGAAGCAATTAAAAGTGTAAAATCAGTATATCCAAGTGAAAGAATATTAAATAGATGTTAGTGTACTCTCAGGGATAAAAACCTCCACAGATTCAGAAAATACAATATCATTCTATGTTTTCAGAAATCTGACTTGAGTCTCTGTTTTCAATTTTTCTGTCTTGACTTCTGCCAGAAATATGATGGTAAAACTCTTCACTTTAGAAGTATGCAGTACAATGAAATCTTCATTTAATGCTTTACTGATGTCTTCTCCTGTCCACTCTCTCTTTTCCCCAGTTCTTTATGGCAGAAATCACTTTTGCAATTTACTTTAATGGGATGCTTCCAGTCTAGGGAGAATTGCTACAGGACAAATATAAATCTGAATGATCTTTGTGTCATGCTGAGTATTTATGAACTTCATGCTCAGGAGTTGCTTTACTTTGATAGAGCGCCACTGATCACAGTGGACTGTTTCTAGCATCCCCATTTTTAATGGCATCAAAGCAATAGGCTCAGTATCATTAGATGCAGTAGACATTAATTTTCATATAGACTAGGATTTTTTTGTTTTTTCCAGTTGCTTCCTCACATGCATGTTCTGGAGAGTAGGAATGGTAGGGGACGGTTCTATGTAGGTCTTCCGTTGCAGTTAAACTTCATTGACTTCAATCATAAAAATAGATGTAAGAATCTAATTAAAATGAATTAGTACGTTAACAACCTGCTGTTTTCTTCTTGGGACATATGTGGGCTCATTACTGGTCTCTTGGAGGCTGTTGGTCTAGCAAATATTTAGAAAATTCTTTTTCTGCATCTACAGAAGTAATAAGCTTGTTTTACCTTGTGCCCTTGTACACATTTTAAATGACAATCCAAATTTGAAGTAAATGTAATAAAATAATATGAACTAAACTATCTGCACCTTTAGCAACATTTTTCCTTAGTTTCAAAACCATGGGGATAAATTGAATATAGCAGAAACTGCTGTGTCTGGATTTTGCAGCTCCCAGCTTTTGACAGCTAGTCTACATTGTCTGCCCTGGAGAACATTCAGCTGCACATGAGGATAGGCAATAAAATTACTACTTGGAGGCCTTTGTGTTAAACAGCCTATGTTGGCTGAAACATAGAATGCTCAGAAACTTTTTCCACTTTTTTTATAGAAAACAAAATCTGTCATTATACTCTCTAAAAAGGTGGGTTTTTTCTGGAATTATCTCCACTAATTACCAGGTTATAGTTCAGATTTCCTTGCTAAAGTGAATTTGGACTTTAATTGCTTTAAAAGGAACAGTTCCATAGCCTTGTCTTGATTTTCTTGTCAAAACATTGCTTCTTAATGCATTACTTCCATTACAATAAATTGAAGGAAAAGGAGAAAAGCTAAAAAAGAAACATTAAAACTGTGCAAGCCATGGTGACAGATTTGAGACCTGAATTGTTACATGTTCTTGGAACAAGGAAAATGCCTCCTCCACTCTCTTCCACCAGCTTCTACTGTGCCTAGAAGCATGGTATGACAGCTGCTTGCCTAGTTCTTTTCCTTTCAGGTGATCAGCCAGGAGCGTAGTAGAAGGCAGACCTTCAAGATCCTCTCCTACCCTCTGGCCCAAGAATGGGTGAACATCCAGGAAGCTCTTATGGATTTAATCTGGGTTTTTTTAAAAGCTTAGTGAGTATTGAGCACTTTGCATCTTGCATATTGTTGAAACCCAAGAGAACTAGGCTCTTTGCCAGGTTTTAAAATGTACTTGGTCTAAGCATTGGAAATGAAGCACTTTTCTGTGTGAATTTGGACTCAATTTTAAATATTTCTTCTGAAAAATCAAGCACAGCTGATTTTGAATATGTTACATAAGGACATAAAGGGTAAGAAGGAGTCAAAAATATATTGTGGACTACACTAAGGTCTGAGCTGAAAATCTTCTGCAAGCTACTTGTGAAGTGTGTTCCAGTTATCTTACAACTGTTACTAAAAATATCTTAAAATCACTGTATAATTTAGTCAGCTTTGAATGTCAGATCATACAATGGAACACATGTACATATATTAAAAGAAAAATGATAAAATTAGCCCAATTCTGCTAAGATATTGCTTGAACAGATGCTTGCTTTGACCTGGCATAGTATCAAGTGTGTAGGAGAAGGGATCAAGGTACCAGTGGGGTAACAAGAACGGGTTCCGGTCCCTTCTCCACCAATTCACCTCACCTTCTGGTGAATTTTCTTCTGTCTGTAAATGGACTGAGGAACATAGTTAAAAAGCTCTAGTGAAAGACGCATAAGCAAACAATTATATACTCCCAAAGGTTTTACTGCTGTTTCACAAGTGAAATTCTGTATGCAGAATTTATGAAAGAAGTACTGAAAAATGCTACTCTTTTCCTTTTTGGTTTACTTTGCATATTCACTGCTATCAGTTCTACTAGATTTGCTCATGTACATAAGTTCTTGAATTACAGACTGTTGAGAGGTACTTAAAAATAAGAGGTGAAAAATTGAGGGATGTTGCCTTTGAACATCAAAAGAGAAATGAAAGCAAGAAGCGGAAGTCTGTCCTGTCATGGTTCTTTTTAATAGATCACATTATCTTTGGAGAAGGACAGCAGAACATAGGATACTCCTTTAACTTTGAATGTATTGATTTATGTGCAAAAGCAATTATTTATCCCATACAAATGGGAATATGAAAGTACTAATCATTGCCAAATCTAAGTGAATTAATCCTTGTTTTTAATAAAAGGATTTGACCCCAACCCCACACTAGAAAGACTGCCATTTATTTCAGGAAAGGTAGAAATGGACTCAAATTGTGTAGGAAAAATTAAAGCTCTAAGCACATAACTAACACAGGTTTGTGGTTTTTTAATTCTTTGGATATTGGGTACTTTTGAAGGTTTGGGTAGGAGAAGTGTATCTGAGGGGAAGAAATAGAAGAATTAATGTAAAATGCATTTTAGAAATGTACTCTTGAGAGTTAATGCAATCTACAGTGCACTAGCATGGGCAAGTTTAGGACTACTGATTCTCAAATCTTTACTACTTAAACTAGGTTTTTTCCTTTTTGCAGCAGACATTAAATTTCTTCTATATGGGGAATGCATTAGCAGTGTATAGGCATAAAGAGTAGCCTAGGATTTCCAGGAGGAAAGGGAGAGAAGGAGTCTAAAAATCACAAATGGCTTATACTTTTGTCAGTATTAAAACATATTATAAGCCTCCTGTTGCAAGCTGATGTGAGGGAGCAGCAAAACCCAGCTGCTCTACACAGAAAGAGGAGCCAGGACCAGAGCATGATGATAATGCAGGCAGGAGGGGTGACCAGGAGGGATCAGGGTCAGATGTAGACCAGTGACCATTAGCTGTAATGAGGCAGGTCTGGGATCTAGCCAGATCTAGCCACCTGGAGAGTGGATGTTGGTCAGAGTCATGGAGATACAAGTCTATGCACACCTGGGATGGAGCAGAGACAGAGGCCAGCAGTTGAGCCTCAGCTTAAAATCAGTGCCCAAGGAAACAAAGGACATGCTGTCATTTCTAGCTTTCTTCACAACAGCTCTTATCAGCAAAGGAACTAACCTTGGATGTGGCCAGATAAACTACTAATTTCCCCTGATTTACACTTCTAGAAGTGGACTATTCATTTCTAAATTATGTCTATTTACTGTGAATCTCTTTAATGTACTTTTCCACAAACCCAGAATGCATATGATTACAGTAGAATTGGATTAACACAGTATTTTGCTTACTACCTTCTGCCTATATTTTTAGTAGTCTTTGCTGTTGTCAGTGCTTGGGATCCAGTTCAGAGTAAACTGAAACAAGTGGAATTGCTTTAATCATCTTTGAACCTGGAATGAATGCTATAAGCATAATAATATTCAAAATTTCAGAATAGTATGTTTTTAGAACTGAAATATTTTCTGGCTGCTCTAGTTCCTTCCTTCTATGTCTGTGTATCCACAAACATGAGTTTAAATTCTTACCAATTGCTACATTAATATAAAAAGTTTTCAAATATTTTAATGTTTTGGATATCACTAGCAGAAACAGTGGGCAACAGTTACAATGCAGTTAATTGCCCTGCCAGTGTCTTAGATTACAATTCTCCTACATTTTCAATCTCTAAAAGCACAAGAAACTAGCATTTAAAACTGCTGTGCTCTGAAGGTATGAACTTGTAGTCAATTAGACCTAGAAAAGATTCTGTCAGGTAATAACTTGTGTGGGGCTTGAGAGAGTGAGTTTCTTACTGCAGAGATGATGATGAACTCCAAGAAGTTTAAAAATTACTTCTTAAAATACATAAAGGCCAAAACAATAATGATTTAAATTAGTACTTTGAAGGTCAGTAAATTGGGCCTATCTTCACAAGGGAAGTTGAGATTTGGTAAAAATGCTTCATCCCTAAGTGATGTATTTCAGCTATGAATTGTCATCAAAGTGCCTCAAAGTCATCTCTCCCTGGTCTTTTATATAATAGATGTTAATGTAGTGGAACTTTCTCACGTATTTTCAATTTGGGCTAATATTTACTATGTTACAGGCATTTAGTGTTTATTCAGAAAGTGACACTTGTGCCAAAAAGCCACCATGAAAGATTTTAATTTAAAGATCTGGCTTTCCCTTGTAAAACTTACTTTCTGATAAATTTTATACCAGCTCATGAGTCATAGCAGATCTATTCCCTCTGAATAGTGACACAATTCTATGTTGGTTTTTTGATAGTGTAGATTTTTAGCTACTTAAGCCACTGCAGTTGTAGTTCTCATTGGAAAAACTGCCTTGCTTAGAAATAGGAGAAATTTGATTCCATATGTGTAATCAAGAAGAAAGTATTTTTCCTGAGTGTCATACACCTCATTGAAGTTCTCTTTCCACAGTTACACATGGGAACATGCAGTACAGAATTGGATCTAAGTGCCTGAAATATCTCAAATGGAAAATACTGGGGGCAAGGTGGTTGTGTGCATAAAGGTAGAAGAGGGGCCACTGGAGAATGTCTTCTAACGTGGGATTCCCCAAGAGGAAAACCTGTTGTCATTGGTGTTTATGTAGCAACTCCAAAGGACCGTGAGTGGCTTAGGCCAAGAACAAGACAAAGCAATTTAGAACTGGAAACAGGCCTGTAGAATGAGAGATAGCTAGTGGATTAGTCAGTACATGGAAACTTTATTTGGCACTCATGTAGTCTTCAGGCTTAAAGAAGAACCACAATGTTCCCTTGGGAGATTATTTTAAGATCCCAAAGAATGTATGTACTGTTCTTCAGTGTTCAGTGCTCATCCAGCCTGGTTTTTTTTAATTCAGAAGTAACAAGTGCAGAGCATCCCCTGGATACATAGCTACTGGTGTTCTATGGGGGGAAAAGTGGTGGGGAAATGGGAAGGGGGGCTGGAAATAAATCTAATTTCCATCTCTGTGGTAGGTTGTTATTTTCCTGCAGGATTCGTTTTGCAGCACATTACAGCCAGTGATTTTTCTCACTTATTTTAGTCATGTGTTCCCAGCCACTAGAAAGGCAACACGTATCATGTCATTTATGGGAAATTGTTTTAGCTGCTAATTAGAAATCTAATTAAAATGAATTGTAAAATTTTTTTCAAGGATAAATTTCAACCAGAATTCTTGAAGTTTACTCTTGAGTGTATAGGGAGGTTTCTGGTATTGATGTTTTAGAATTGAGTAATTGAACCAAAATGGGTTTGAAGTACAGATGTGCATAATAACTTTAATTTGAACTTGACTACTTAAATTGCTGATATCTGAAAAGTTGCTTTCTTGTGACATACCTTTTCACCTACAACATTACAGCTAAATTACAGCATTGCAAACAATATTAGTTGGCTATTAGAATATCAAAGCTATTGTTATTGTGGAACTGATCTTGTCCTTATGTCTGATCAGAGGTTTAATATGAAGCACTATTTTCTACCAATAACTGGGTGACAGATATGTGCTGATACAAGTAGATTAAGAGAAAGGGGCTTTTTTTGAATGTTGGAGCAAGAAAGACTTTGATAACACATGTTGATCTGCTTGCACTTGTTATCTAATCTGTATAGTAAGGTTGACTATAAAGTCATGTTCACGAGGGCAAAGTTGAGTGTACTGTCATATAACATTCCCATTTATTTTGCCTTACAAACATTGAGTAAAGCTATATATATACACAAGTCTGAAAAAAGGAACATATTATAAAGAACTTTGTCAAGTACTGATTTGCCAAAAGAAGATATTAGCTCAAATTTTTACTAAAACAATTTCAGTTCACTCTCCAGTCAATCTTGATTACTGCCAGTGGCTGAGGGGTAGTGACAGGTAAGAGAAAGATTGAATATACCTTTCATTCTGCCAGAGAATTTTGATTAAGATCCAAAATACCATTCCATTAAGTCTGTGCTAATGTTAAGTGCTTAATATTGGATAGTAGATGTAACCTTGAGGTGACAAATGTCACACAATATCACATACCTCATCATATACCTATGAATCAGAGCCCAGACTTGAAGGGAACAGAAATGTTTGGGAACTGAGGCTCTGGCCTTCTCCCGTAGATCTGGAAGGATTAAAGCTCAGGGCAGGCCTGAAAAGGAAATGTTATTGCCATTTTCTTGGTGTTGTAATATGGAATGTGGAAGTACAAAGCAGTTGAATAATAGACTAGAATATCTGTAGTCTGTTGAAGAGATGAGATCCTTGCAGGCTACCTGTAATATTGCAGGATGAGGATGTGCAAGTTAGGAATGGCCAAGGTATAGTGATAAAAATATACAGTATCAATTAGCTCTAGTACATGGTTGTGCTATTTCTAATGGTCAGCATTTGTGAATAGACTTAAGGTTTGGGTAGGGTAACCAAACTGCTAGGAAATGTTTGACAGGAGATGGTAGAATGTAAGGAGAGAAAGTGCAACACAAAGTGTTTGTACATAAGGGAGTGAACTTGGATTTTTTTTTTTTAGTTGCTTTTCAACAACAGAACCCAATTAATGTCTGCTGTTTAGTTATTGCACAGTGCTTAGTGGGACAGAGCAGCTAGTAACGGTTGACAGACCCAAGGGCAACAGCCATGGGGACCAGCTTTGGAGACAGTAGGACTTTCTTAGTCTGCCACAGCCCAGGAAAAGTCTTCTTCCTTCTTTTCTGTCACTGTGATAATGGACAAAGCCAGCTGAGCCCATCCTGTGGCAGAAGACACTGGGAGGGTTTATCATTCCTTTCTCTCTCGTAGCTTTAAGTTTGCATCTCTAGTAGATATCTGGAAAAGTAAGGTATGTGTCAGTCTTGGCAAGAATGTGCAGTGTATTTCTCTGTGTGATGTCAGGGGAGAATGGTATAACTAGATGAACCTGTTTCTGGAGGACATGCTGCAGAGAGCAGTATAAAGGGACTGAGTGACTTCCTCCAGAACCCATGAAAGACCAATGGGACTGGTTAAAACTGGAGTAAACAAACCCTGCTAGATTCAAGTTGGGGCCATGACTGGTGGTCTGCTTTGAAGCCCATGGCAGTTCTGGAAGCCAAGTATTTTGTTTGCGCAGCACTGTAGCTGCAATAATGGATTATGCTACCCAGAGACAAATCTCATGTCTGCATCAGAACCCATGTGCAATAGGTGGCACTGTTAGTTTATAACTCTGGCACACCACCCACAGATGAGTGGGAGTTGATGGTAGCTGCAGTCCAAAAATAAATTGATGTATGCTGGGCTGAACAGTGAGTGAAGACTGCTATTGCAGGTCAGGGGAGACTGGCACATTCAGCTTGCAAAAGTCAAATGAGATGTGTAGAAGCAATCATCAAGTGATCCTCTGAGCCATGGCTGTCATGCCTCTAGTTCTACCTCCAAATACAAGATGCCCCAAAAAAGATCAGCAAAACTTTCAGTGTCTGACATACACCCAGACCTGAAGTTCTGCATTTTGCTTTTAAGTTCAAATCTGGCATATGTTCATGCTTTGTTCCTTCTGCTTCCTCCACTGTTTGCTGCTGCAGGTTTAATAGCAGCTTATGCCCCCTGGTCTTCCTCATGAAAGGGAGGTTTTTTGAAGTGTGCTGTGATTCTCTGTTTCTAAGTGACTGTATTTTTAATTTTCCACTGCTGTGAATGATGTAAATGACTTGAGCACAGGAATTGTTGCTCTAGGTAGTCAGTATACTCATCAAATGCTGTGTGTGATTGAGATATGTCAATATCATGATTTCAGGACAGCTGTATGAAGTTCAAGGAGCTGAATAAACTTTACACTCCACATTTCAGTAGGCGAAAGATCTCTATGCAGGACAGATACCCAGTGGAGACAGACTGTTCTAATTTTTAAAATCATGAAAGGCTTTTGACACTTGCTTTATTAATTTTCCACTAAGGACAGTGAGTCCTTAAAATAACTGTTTAGCTAACCTCTGTATGAACGGGCTCTGCTTTTACTACTAAAATTGGAAGTACTCATTGTACTAATGGATTTTGGCTCTTCTCTGCTGCTTTACCTTTATCTTTTAAGCATAGATATTATTATTTGAACACTGGTTTTCTGAGTAAAAAGATAAAATGTACATTTTAAATTAATCCTCCTTATCCTCTTTGCTACCCTCTCCCCTTAGAATTTCCTCACAGAAGCTCAGAACTGCTGAACAGCAGTGCAGTTGTCAATGTGCAGTCCTGCCAGCTAAGCTGATGCCACTATGAGAATTTGCCTAGCTTTTCTAGAATAACTATTCTTAGGGACCACATTTTTAGCTTGGTTTCTGTAAGCCTTCATTCTCAGGACATGACTTCACTAACCCAGTTAATAAAGCTAGTGTCATCTGCTGTGAATTATGGAGAGGTGTGATGATTTGGTTTTGAGCAGTTGGTGTATTACCAATTATTTCTGTGCATTAAGTATTTCGTCTTATTTTTATTCTCTGTTTCGCAAGTTTAGTGTGAAGGCTTAGGGCAAGCTCAGTGTGAAGGCTTAGGGCTGCTTTGATGGACAAAGTTAATCACTTCAGTGATTCAAGCCCCCCTGCCTGATATATCAAGTCTCAAAGACATACTGGCTTGCTAACTTCAAATCCTAAAAGCCTAACTGAAATATTAACAGCAGGCTTCAAACTAATTTCCTGACTAGCTAGAAGGGGACAAACATCAGCTGCAGCTGTATACAAGGGGGCTGAGCTGAATCTTGAAGTTGTGTCACACATTTGCATGCAATTAATTTTCATCTGATTGAAGATCTCCTCAAATTCTTTGAAAAGAACGCAGCTTGCTTTTCAGAGAGTTTCTATAAAATTGCTTATCTTCCATATGTCTCTTTGGGAGGGAGGGGAAGAATTCTTGTTCTAGAACAACTTGAAGTATAGTCTGTGAAAAATGAGTATGTAGCCATGCTAATAGAAGATTATTCAGTGACTACATTTTAGAAAAGTTATATAAAAATCTAGACTCTGAATCTGTAGTATTTGGATTAATGCTTATCTACATTTTATATGAATATCATCCATTTGGAATCAAAAGAATTTCCAAGATGAAATAAATATATCCCTAATATTCCTGGGTGTGCTTTGAGGACTCTTTAAAATATTTTTAATGTTTTTTCTAAAATACTTAATCTGAAGGTGCTCCCAGATTGCCAATATGTCTGACAAACATTTTTCTCTTTGTAACAAGCCTTTAGTGTAAATGGTGCCTTGAAAAAGATTGCTGTCTCTGCTTGTGTTGAGGCCCCATTTTTTCACTTCTCTGCCATGTCATTATTGAATTGCAGTGATGTCTTCTACATGTGAAGCCAGGAACTTTTCAGTGCATAGTAATCTCTTGGGGTTGTCTTGGCATGTTTCTAGCAGTGCTGGTTGGACTTTACCCAGAGCTTAGGTACTACACCCAGGATATTCCCAGGTTTGTGTGTGGACGGTGCAGCTGAAGTCCCAGTAACTGAGGAATTTGCATTCCTCTTCTGGCATCCATGGTGACTGTCACAGCACCACTCTCACACCTATGTGTGTTCAGATCTCTCTCAGATTGAATGTGGAGGTGACAGAAGAGTAGCTTTAGTACTTGTCAGAATTCATGAAGACCTTTCCATGAGCTTCAGTGGATATTATATTAGAATCAAACCTTATCATCCTTTCACTGAAATTCACACTATCTATTTGTATGCCTGTATATGATTTAGCAATATGTCCTCTGTGATGTAAAGAGGATCAGTGCTATAAAACATGGCTTTTCAAACAGGGTTTGACAGGGTTACCACTGATAAAAATGTCCCACATAGTAATCAGCAATTGCTGCAGCAATTGGCTTTCCTTGCAACTCTAAATGGAGAAGCAGATCCCCTCCGTCTAGCAGATATCACCATTCAGACACTAGTGGGTGGCTGTGGGCATTTCATCTGGACTGATGTGGCTGCCACTGACCAGATCCTGGTGCTGGGTAGGTGCTAACCACATTGGGTGTCTGTAACAGCCAAATATTAGTGAATGATGGGTGCCTGTGTGCAGGCACTAACATCGACTCAGTGCCTGCAGAGGGATGGGAAGGAATTGTTTCAGTATAGCTTGTCCCCCCTTATGGTATGGGTACATCTGCCATCAGTTGTGTGAATGTCATTAGGAATTGAAGAACTGAAAGAGCAGGTCTCTCTTGAGCAAAGTGCTACACCAACTGCTGTGAGGTGGTTGTCATCAAGTCCTGCACTGTGAACCAAACCAATGTATGAATGGCAATTTAGCTTGTGTTCTCTGAAGGGCTATGAGGATATTGACTATTTTAGATGTGGAATAAGCACTTCAGTTTCCCAAGTGAATTAAAGTGTGTTCCAGCAGTGATAGGCAGTCCCTTAGACACTATTTACAAAGTCTGCAGCTTCTGTGATAGTCTCCCCTATTGACCCTTCCTTTTTATTGTGCTTTCCCTGCTAGTCTGTCATAGGAGAGATCTGAATGTCTGCTATGCTTTCCAGGTGTAGAAATCATTTGAGAAGGTCACAAGCTAACTGCCTAAATCTCTGAGCAGGAGAAAAAGTCGTGTTGGCATTAGGTAAAGAATGGCTTGGGTTTTTTTCCTCTCATGCAGAACATGTCTTGAGTAACTGTTAGGCAGGCAAGCAGAAATAGCCTCGTTAATGTCTTCTCTATTCTGAAACCTTTCCTGTGACCCTGTTGCACCAAAAAAGAGCATGCAATTTTAGTGTTTGGGACAATCACAAGTAAGGTTGATGTAAAGATTTTCTCTAGAATAGAACTGCTTCTGCCTGCAGTTAGTGTTATTGGAATGTATGTCATGTTTTGACTGCAAATAAAATAGGTTTCAACTGAAACAACAAACCCCAGAATTCATACTTGTATTAGTGATAGCAAATAATTTGGATTTTTTTTTAAAGGTGAAAGTATTAAGATGCTAAGAGTCGTAATTGGGTTACCAGTTCTTGAAGTTTACAATATCAAAGACTTGCCTCTGCCCCATAAGAAACTATATGTCTATATTGGGTGCTTTTTAGTTTTCTTGCTTTCATCTTCTTTTTGAGGGTTTTAAGATGTGTATTTCCTAGTACTTAAAAGAAGTTGGCATACAGCAATTAAATACTAAATATCAGAGCACAGTGTGGGCTGAGAGCTGGCTGGGGAACCAGGAGCTGCAGGGGATTCCTGGACATTTCTTGCCAACCAGGGCCTGCCCCACTGCCCCTGTTCAGGATCAGGGCAGGCTGGGTGGCAGTTCCTAGCCCAGGACGTCAGGACCCTCTGGGGACCTGTCAAGGTCAGCTGGGAAGTCAGTCTATCGACCAGTCAGTGGCCGGGTTTAGGGAGATCCATAGCCAGGTACAGGCATGGCTGTGAGACACAGCTGAGACTTAGGTCAGCCAAGGGAGTAAGCGATGACAGCTTCAATTTACCAGGGAGGAAGGGGGCAACGCCCCCTTCCCCCCCCCCCAAAATATCTTTAGCAGAGCTATTGAAGCAGTTTCTGGCGTTCTTCAGAGCTTACCAGCTTACTGGCCTTGAAATCTAGGGGTAAGAGGGATGGATGCTCTAGGCCCTCACATCAAGAGCCTGTGTAAATATGCAGAAAATAAAAAGGAAGAAAGTCATTGGGATTTCACTATGCTGTGAACTTGCTGCATGCTCACTCCTTGCACATTGCAGACTAGTCATCAATCCAGTAGTATCTACACTAGGTCTGCAGAAATTTGCTATGTTATCACTTAATATATACAAATAATTGATTTAGTTGTACTAATGAAACCTTTGCAAAGTTGAATCAAGCTTTTGAATTGAATTTTCTATGACTTACAGTACTAAACCCATTTATTAGGAGGAGAAAAATTATGGGTGAAAAGGAAGTTTCACACCACTTCTATTGCATGAATAGAATTCTCTTGCTAATTTCTTTTGGTCGTTGTTAGTACCCCTTTCAGACCATGTGCATGACAAATTTTAACTGAACTATTGCCACCAGGACATTCATCACTGCTGAGAGCTCTGAGCTCCCAGTCAGTGGTGGCAGCTCATGTGGCCTGGGCAGCATATTAACTTCCAAGGTAACAATCCTAGGGAAGTTGGAGGAGAGCTAAGGATGGCAGTGACTTGTAAATGATACCAGTAGGTATGACCAGGGCAAGTAGATTAAGATGGTTTATGCTGCGATATTGGAATTAGCATACTTAATAACAAGCTGGTGACAGTTTAGTATGATGAGAACAGCTAATCTCTGGGACTGTGGTGGAGGTACTTGGGTCAGCAAGGGTATTGGCATCTGCATGGGTTTTATCTACACTTCCTCCATGTTAAGGCTATTGTGTGTTTGTAGACCACACTGTTGTTTGACAAGCACGTTCTCAGGCAGTACATTTGCAAGTACACTACTTTATAAAGAAATCTGCCATGTGGTTTGTCAGGTAGGTCTCTGATGCCTTTCGCCCTTGCTTAGTCAGAAGTGTATTACATACAACCCTCTGCACATGGCAGAAGAAGCATCTGTTTTGTGACCTGAAGACATCTGAAATGTAAGTAAATCACTTACAGTTTGTATTACTGGAATACCCGTCATCCCTGTTTGTGTATTGGAACTGAGTTCTGCTAGGCACTGCACAAACACAGTCCCAACTCCAAGAGCTTAGAAGTTTCAACACGCTGGGTTTGAAACTGTACTAATACAAAAGTCTGTGTGCAAGGAAGAGCCTCTTGCATTATTACACCAAGATCAGTTCAGAGTAATATAAAATATTAAAATATTCTGATCTGCTGCAAATTGAAATCAAAGTTATCACAGCAAGGTTGAGCTCAGCAAGACAAATGCTTCATTTTACTATTAAAAATTGGCCCAGTCTCCTCTGTTGAAGCAAGATAGTCTGCAAAATAAAGGTAAATAAAAAAATGAAGAATTAGCCTTTCCTTAATAAGCCTAAGATAGCAGCCAAGTTGTTTTAGATGTTATTTATTAAATATTGTTTAATTAAAACCAGGTTTAACCAATTTGGAGCCTGAAACAATTTATATTAATGCCTTTGAAAATATCGTATTCAACTTTATTAACAATTAGATCTAGCCCTTAACCCACTGGAAACTGCTAACAAATGCATATTCAGGAAAAGCAGCTGAGTATTCGTTTGGTTGGCTGTCTGGAGACTGCAAATGTTCCAAGGATTAAATAGATATTATTATTTTTTTGCCACTGGGCAAAGTTGTCTGCCAAGTTCTCACCAGATGCATGTTAATAAAGCTGGGGTTCAGAAACAGTTCTGATACAGGGTTCATAGCAATCTGACTCAGAGTTGCTAACAGCGTAAGTAGAAATCTCCAATGACCTCTTAGCTCTGGTCTGAACTGAGATGCAAACTGAAGTGTTATTTGATAGTCTTTCCTGAAAATAGTGAGAATTAAGTCCTGTCTTAGCTGGGAAGCTGCCTATCTCAGAAGAACTGTGTAGCTGGCATTACCTGCCATTATGGGGAATCCCCAGAGATGCCAAGGACCAAATAGTGACAGAGGACCAATTCCCTTCATGGCAAGCAGTGGTGTCCAGGTCAGCTGCAATGCAATGCCAGAAGAAGGTGGGAGAAGTGGTTCTCTCTGCAGAAGGTGTTCTGGGCAGTTAACACTAACAGGATGAAGGTGTTTTTCTGAGTGGTGGAGTGCTGCTTTGCCAAATCCATTGGTAGCTCAGGCAAATGTTTGAGCTGCAAGCAGATGAGGACAGCTTGCAAGTTGCAGCAGCCCAGCTGTAATTTAGAAAGGGCCTAAGACAGATAATTACTTCTTGCTTTTAAGGTATAACACCCTCAATCTAAGCATCTAGCAGCTGTTAATTACAGTAGCAGACTCAGAGGTGGGGACTAAATAGCAGAGAAATATAGGAGATGTGCAGTTTTATTTCCAACCCTTTGCAGCAAACAGGACAGCAAAAGGGAAAGCAGATTTTTTTGCTGGGTTGTTTTTGGTTTTGGTTTTTTTTATAAGTTCAGGTAGTGTGCATAGAGGTATGGGAATTTGAAGTTGGAAGGAGGATTCCTGTGCCCTATTCTTCCTTTTCAGGGATTCAGAATGACTTGTTCCCTGAAATCTGTGCGGTGCTGAGTTGCAGAGGTGAAAATTACAAGAGCCTTCTGTCACCTTATACTCTTCATTACAACTAGTGTGGGTGAGAGTCCTAAAGAATTATTACTCATGGAAGCAAGCTCAGAGCTGAAGCTGAGTCAGAAAATTCTCCCCCAAAAATTACTAGCAGAGCTGGCTGCCCAAGAAGACAAATTTAAGTTGCTGAGAAAATATACCTGCTGTGTGACTGCACAGATGTCTAGAGTCTTGGAAACTAAGTCTATCCCAAAAATCAGAGTCCTTATTGTCTGCAATTATAAGCACAGAAGTTATTGTGCATGATTGAGGCACCAGATTTTCTTGTGATGTTATGCAAGTGAAGTAAAATCAGGGCTTCCTCTCTTCCAGGACTGCTCTTTAAAATTGGTCTTGACAATCCAGGGAGCTTACTGTTAGGGACTTCTTCCCACAAACATTTGTTTCTGTTGAAAATTCAATCTGTTTCATCTCCTTTATTTCTCTTCCATTACATTGTCGTCTTTTATATATATACGCACTAATAATGATTTCCTTCAGAGTTATGTATTTTCATGTGACCATTCTGGAGACTTTCATTCTTGACAAATAAGAGAAAACAATAGATCAGAAAGGAAATCCTTTGATAAGACAGAGCTGGAGGTGTGGCAATTAACCAACAAATTAGGAGGTTGACCAAGTTTCTAGCTCAGTCTGGCTCTTATTTCATCTTGGGCAATTAATTTAATTCACTTTATCCTTTTCTTCTTTGTAAACATGGGAATGGTACCCTTCTATAGGGATCTTGTAATAATTTAACTCCTATAAGGCTCTCAAGCTGCATTGCTCTGTAGTGTCTAAGTACAAACTTATATAATCAGAACAGCATTTTACTCCTAAACTATTCTTGTGTTTTGTCCAAACTGAATTCCAATTTAATTGGTGCATGTGACCCTTTCATAATTCATACTATATTAAAGAAACAACTTTTATCACTATAATAACTGCAAGCAAAGATAGGAGAGAATAAGGACACATATTTTACAGTCTATTAATTCTGGATCATTTTAAAGAGAGAAAAATACTTAGTGGATTACTTAAGCTAATATCCTTTCTCTAGGCTGCTCAAGGTCATATATAATGGATGATGTACCTTTTTGTCTACATATGCATTATGCATGGTTTTTGGACATGCTGTAATCAGGTCTAGGAATTATGCCAATTTATTATTGGAAAAATTTATGTTATTTAGCATTTTACATTTTTCAAGGGGAATTCTAACTGGTTAATCCTTGCACATCTACAGAGCACAATTATCACAGGTGCGAAATACAGTTACAAGAAATTAAGTAATTTTTCAGAGTTAATACCAAAGCCAGAATTAAACCTCAAATTGTTTACTATTTGTCTTGTGATCAATTTAATAGGCCATGTGATTTCCTTTATCTCCAACAAACAATTGCTAAAACAAGGACTGGATTAGTAGAATCAAGAGTGTTCTGGCTTTTTTTGAGGGCTTGACTCCTTGGAAATTACAGTTTGATGACAGGGGTGAGCATGTAAATATCAAATGGAAGCATCCTGTCATCAGGTCTTAAACTGAGAACATCCTGCTGTAGCTAGGAGCCACAGTTGCCAGGGGAGTGGGGTTTTCTTTGTTCTTTACAAATTTACTCTGCTCTGTGGACTTCTGTATTCTTTACATGTATATGAGTTAAGCAATTGCAGGTGACCAAGTGAAGAATTAAAAGCTGTGCTCAATGTAACAGAAAGGAAGGACTGAAGAGGTATAGAGAAAGTTTCTCTGCTGAAAAAAGTTGTGAGTCATTATTGCCTGGGCTTGCCAAAATCTTCTGATGGTTGGTTTTGTGTTTGCTAATTACCTATGACTGTAGGAATGCACCTCTTATAAAGCCAGTTTCTCTTCTCTTTCTTGGGGGGAATAAACAGTTATGGTTTTAATGAAACTTGTAGCCCTATTCTACAGAAGTAAGAAAACAGCTGTAGACGGAGATCCTACATTGCTCTATTCTTTGTGTTTGCCACCAGCAGACCTGTCTCTTTCAGGGAGTCAGCAGAATGTCCTTTTTGAAAACCCTCTAAAGCTTTTCACTTAAAACCAGCTCATTTCTCGAAATTGCCATGCTCTAGGTTCTGAATTTCCATAAGATATCTCCAACTTTTTTCTTCTCTCCATGTGATTCCACTGACTAATTGCACTTGCAATTGGTATTCTTGTCTAATCTAATGTCATATCTAAATCCCAGTGTTTCCCAAGCTGCTAAGTGCAAGAGCTAACCTGTAAGAAACATTGGCTGTGAGTAAGTGGCATTTAGCCCTTAGTTATGTCCTCTGCATTACACTTACAAGCTGAGCTACTTTTTGTCTTCTCTAACTCAGGCTTGGAACACTGTATAGTGCTAGGTATTGCATCCTCCTTATGAAGGATTTCAATATATTAGTATGTATATGATGAGCGTGCTGTTTTGCTCTTTTTTCATGGCTTGCAACTCTGGGTATTAAAAAGAGCTCTCTTAATTCTAAGTTTCTCCCCACAGGTATACATTGATCCATAACATCTGTGTATCAGTGTGTAGTGATTCTCTCCACATTTAAATGAATTAGCTGCCAAGTGCCAACCTGGTAAGGTTCTGCTGCTGTGCCACAAACTGTCACAGGGCATTTGTGCATTTCAATTTGAAATCTATTCTTTCAGTGTCCAAGCTTGCAAGAATACAGGTAATGTTCTCTGTACCCTGTTATATCTGCTTCCTTCACTGAGCTTTCCATAACTGTTTTTTTGCAACTGTTTTTCTCCCTTCAGGCAGCAGAAAGGTTTTTTCCCCTTGGGTTTAGTTTGGTTTGATTTTTAATTTAAAAAATCTCTGGCAAAGAGAGCTTGATTTGCATGGATTCTTCTGACATTATTTATATACTTTGTCAATTTTTGCTTCTTGTGGTTTCTACTTATTTGTAAACATTAGTAGGTGTTATAATATTTATGCCTGTTCCTCTAAACTTTCCTTTTCTGCTTTCAGCTGAGAAATTTTGTTAGAAAAGACTTTTTATAAAGTGTCTCTTAGAGTCTGTTTTTCACTTTTAAGTCAGTGTATCTTAGGAAAATTGGGATGGTCTTACCTTATACCCCATACAAAGCAGCAGGCAGATACTCCAGAGAAAGGTGGGAAAAAATCCCCCAAACTAAAAAAAAAAATTTTAGGTTGTGGGTTGGAATTTTTAAACACAAACTAGAAAAAAACTTGTCCCTAACTTCTTCAATAATAAATTTTAAAAAATAAAAATCAATGAAGGCAGAAATACTAGCCCAAGTGGGATAAACTCTTTTGTTTAGCTCACTGATTTGTTTGCTCTGGTCTGGTAGGGTTCTAGGTAAGTTGTAGCCATCTCTGTATCGCTGTTGCTTGGCCCTTGCTCAGGGACCCAGTGTAAGTTGAAAGTTCCAGTATGGCCTTGCAGGGGTGCAATTCAGATCTCCTGTCTTTGTACCACTTGGTGCACTTAAGAATCCAACAGAGGGGTAGTTTCTTTCCTCTTAAAGCATGGGGCAGCATAAGACAACTATATTGTGATTTGAACATTTTGAGACAATCTCTACTTTACATTGCCTGTTCTAAATAATTAATGTATTTTCTTCATAAATGCTTTTTATTGTAGTCAACATTGATGTGGCTATTCATATTCACATTAAGGCACAATTTGTTTCCTCAAGGATTAGATTTTAGAATGTTGTTCCTGTAGAATAAACCAAGTTATAATGAAAGCTAAAAGGATCTCAAAATGCCTTAAAAGTTGATGTGCATTTGAGGTCACTCTAACCCTAAGTACTGTTTTAAAGTTGTAACAATGAAAGAATGACAGTGTAATGTTTCTGTGAAAGCATAATTCATCTGGATATCTTTTGGTTTTCCCCACACTATTAGGCCTATTAAGAATCTGAAATGCTCTAAAGAGGCATTAAAAATTGTTGATGAGAGAAGTTCCCATCAAAGTCCATTAGCATAAATGAGTGGTCACAGTAGCTAGGGCCAACTATTTCATATTCTTTTCCTATAAGAGTAAGTCTGAACTTCTGAAGAGCTTTCAGGCTCAATCTTATTCAAAGATGATCTCAGATGCCACACAGCATTCCCATTGTTTTCACGCACTTTTGTGTGAGGAGCAAGTGTTCTGAGAAAAAAGTGTACATTCATTTTTGTAGATGAAATAAAGATCATAGAATCATAGAATGGTATGAGTTGGAAGGGACCCCAAGGATCATAGAGCTCCAACCCCCCTGCCACAGGCAGGGCCACCAACCTCAGGCCTGGATCTACACTAGGTTGCCCAGGGCCCCATCCAACCTGGCCTTGAACACTTCCAGGGACGGGGCATCCACTACCTCGCTGGGCAGCCTGTTCCAGCACATCACCACTCTTTCTGTAAAAAACTTCCCCCTAATATCTAATCTAAACCTTCCTTCCTTTAGTTTTAATCCATTCCCCCTTGTCCTGTCATTGTCTATCCTTTTAAAAAGTTGAATCCCCTCCTGCTTATAAGCTCCCTTCATGTACTGGAAGGCTGCAATGAGGTCTCCCCGCAGCCTTCTCTTCTCCAGACTGAACAAGCCCAGCTCCCTCAGCCTCTCTTCGTAGGGCAGGTGCTCCAGGCCTCTGATCATCTTCGTGGCCCTCCTCTGAACCCTCTCCAACAGTTCCACATCCTTCTTGTATTGGGGGCCCCAGATCTGGACACAGGACTCCAGATGGGGCCTCACGAGGGCAGAGTAGAGAGGGAAAATCACCTCCCTGTCCCTGCTGGCCACCCCTCTTCTAATGGAGCCCAGGATACCATTGGCCTTGCGAGCTGCAAGAGCACACTGCTGGCTCATGTTAAGTTTCTCATCCACCAGAATCCCCAAGTCCTTCTCAGCAGGGCTACTCTCAAGAAGCTCTTCTCCCAGTCTGTATCTGTGTCTGGGATTCTTCCGGCCCAAGTGCAACACCTTACACTTTGCAGTGTAAACCTCATTAGGTTCACCCGGGCCCATCTCTCCAGCCTGTCAAGATCCCTCTGGATGGCTGCCTTTCCTTCTAGGGTGTCGACCGCACCACTCAGCTTGGTGTCATCCGCAAACTTGCTGAGGGTGCACTCAATTCCATCATCGATGTCATTGATAAAGATGTTAAAGAGAACCGGTCCCAAGACAGACCCCTGGGGGACACCGCTTGTCACCGGCCTCCACCTGGACATAGACCCATTGACCACCATACTTTGGCTATGGTCTGTTAACCAGTTTCTTATCCACTGGATGGTCCACCCATCAAATCCACATCTTTCCAATTTAGAGATAAGGATGTGATGGGGGACTGTGTCAAAGATGGGAGGAGGGGAAATAAAGCATGCCTGCAGTGGAAGACAGTTCCCTGAATTTTCAGTTTTGCATACCTGTGGTACAAAAGGAGTGTGAAACATCAAAATGGACACCAGATATTCTACCAAAAAGAGAAGCTCCAATTCTGCTGTCAGAACCAGTAATAGATCTTTGGATATTGAACCACCACAGGAGGCATTGTAACTTTGTGGTGTAATAAACCTGATATTAAGTATGGTGATACTTAGCAGATCAAAACAATTATGCAGAAAGGTCACTGAGAAAATCCTCTAACTTCTCATAAAACCCCCCCAACTAATAATTTCCCCCATTCTTGCCTGTAGTACAAGTCACATAAACTAATTCAGGTCTGTCAAAGCCCATATCCACAAACATTAAAAGAAAACAGAGTGCTGGCTCAGCCTGTCTGTGGCAAACAGCCTGGATAACACCACCTGCCAAGGTAGGAGCAGTGACATAAACAGGGTCTGTGGCTAGACTTCATAAAAGGGCTGTGAGCACATTTGCACAAACGTGCTCATATCAGAGTAGAAGACAAACACTGGTTAGAATTACTAAGAGACTTCTGAAATAAGAAGGCATCAGCTTGGAAAGTGCTGTCTCAAAAAAAGCAGAAAAACTTGTAACAGTGGGAAAGAGACCTTGAAGCAGAAACAGTGGCTGCCAGAACTGGGTTTGGCACTGCTGGAAATCTTCCCGTGGCATCAAGATCTCCCCACCTGGGCCTGGCTGAGCACCCTATGTGGTGGACACCAGGAGTAGCTTGCTTCAAGGCAGGGCACTCCCAGTGCGGAGTGCAGCAAGTACAGGCCCTCCCTTGAGGCTGGGGGGGTTGGAGGGAAGGTGTGCATGTTGGCACGTGTGACAGTCCGGTATTGTGGTTTTCTGTTGTATTACTAATGAAAAGACAACCTCTGGAATGTGAAAGTCAGGAGAAGTAGTCTGGAACACAAAGATCTTTAAAGCAAATTTCAGTTGAATTACAGCTACCTGCTCCTATCCTTGAGGCAGGTAGGGTGTTAAGTCAGAGATGTTGGAATAGCTTATTGAGCTCCATATTCAGAGAACAGCTGAGCACACAAATTAGAAATAGATGTTTCCATACAGTCTAGGCAGATAAATACCTGGCTATGTTTTCAAAGAAACATCTTGGCATTGAGTGTTCATGAAGATGTGGATGACTTGGAGAATCCCTATCTGGGTATCAGAGGTCTTGTTAAAGTTTTGATCCAATTACAAGTGAGGAGCATATGCAGATCTGGTCTGGTGCTTACTTAATCCTGCTTAACTACACACAGGCAGATCATTATTTTTAGCTGTCTTACAGTAATTACAGAAGGTTTTGTGCTTATTTAAATCATGCCATGTGAACACATTTTAGAAGAAAATTTTCTGTTGTGCCTTAACACTGAAATGGATTAGGAAACTGAATTTTTAGTTTTTATGGTATAAATTCAGAGGTATCTAATGTAAAGAAACATTAAACATGTTAACTGTGTATACATTTAAACTCTGTATATAATCTAAGCAAACAAAATGTTTATTTGTAATGTCTTAAAATTATTTGCTTAAGAAAGAGAAAGGTTAAATCACTGGTATATTAAAATGCATTGCTTATTCATATCAACATAGGTATGTAAAGTAGGGAATAAAATTAGTATCCTTTATAGCTGACAGTAGAATGGGACTATCTGTGATCGTGCTTGTGGTCCTTTGCCAGTTGACTGTATTGTTCTGATAAAAGGCATTAAACGGAAATCATATTTTAGAGAATTAGCCAGTGACTAATGTCTTGAGATTTCATGCAAGCATGGATTCTTGAGAGGCATATCCTGCTTTTTTTTAATTTACAGTCTTTGACATCTCTTTGTAAAAGGAATATTAGTTACCAAATGTTGTTCCAAATAAGATTGTTTATCAATATAGGTATCTTTTCCTCTATTCCTGTTTGGATGGCCTGTAGCAGACCTTCACTGTAGTGTCACCTGTCCCTGCCCTCCCTTTAATCCTGACCCATAAACTCTTGATTGGTTCCTCATTCATCACCATGTGGAGCTACATGCACTCCAGCTGGTCATTGACATGGAAGGTGACAGCCCCTCCTCAAGCCTGTTCTTCCTAAGGAGCCTGTATTCTGAGTAAATGAGTAAAAGATGGGCTAGAATTTGTTGTGATAGCATTGTGGTCCTCCTACTGTCTTTGTCCCAATCACAGATAGTATATGATTTGTCTGATCACAATCATGTTTAATTAAGTGCTTTTTTGTGTAATCACTGGGTCTAGTCAGACTGTGTGAATGTCAGTCTTGTCCAAAATGAGCTGAATTTTTTAAATGGATCTCTAGGGATGATGAATAAGCATTGCTCTGTCTTGTACCAGTTCCTATCACTTGAGGATCTGGGTTTACATCTAAGTGGCAAATCAATTTTAATTGAGAAAAATCTAAAATATTACTGGGAGAAGACTTGTGGAAATGCTCATACTCTCACATCTTGCTTTCCTTTCAGTACAAAGTTTTGAAGACTATATGTGTTTTTTTATATATAAGTAGGTCTTTACCATGTATGCTTTTACTATACAGTTTTATAGTCAATTTTTTCAGTATCTCTTTGGGGTTTTGCTCTTTCCATCTTCTCACAATCTTGCAAATTGTGGAAGCTACTGCTTTGAAGTTGGTATTTTTGCACAAGTTCTGGCTATACAAACACTGTTTTAACACTTTCCCTGTGCTGCTTAAAATAATACATTTGTCAAGAGTTAGTTGTGTGAAGCCACAAAATGGGGGTACAGCCTGGTTAAACAGTTAAGAAACTTGTCATATTAATGGAAACAAGCTCTGGTTATCCATCTTTTCTTTCACATTTTGCAATTCTCCTTGTCTACTGTAAATGTCTGTTGACTGGCAAGTTATCCACACCAAATATGCATCAGCTTCTGATTTTATTGTCACTGAGAAAGCTTTCAGCTGAAAGACTGATTTATGAAAGTCATCAAGGCTAAACCTGGAATAAAGCAAAAGATATATGCCAGAATTACTCTACAAAGACTTTGATCATTTGAGAATAAGTTTAATTTAAATTGAAGTGTCAGTGCTGGAGCCTTATTTGAGAAATATAAAAAGAATTATTATTGCTATATGTTAGAAGTATACTGTGATGAGGAAGGATCTTTCGCTCTTAATCTGCTTTGTGGTACTCCACCAGTTGTATATGTAATACACTACTTCTTGAATATTCATGTGTAACTCCTCATAAAGTCCTCTTAAAATCCATACTAAAAAGCTAGAATTTTTTGAGATGTGGCAATTACTGACTGCAAGAAAATTGTTCACTACTGAACACTTAGAACAAGCAAATCACTGCCAAAATACTGCTGTTAGAAAGTGTTCAACAGGGAGTGTAAATCACAAAGCTATTGTGGTGTTTAACATAAAATAGTTTACTAACAGATCACAAACCTTGGTAGTTACATTTACAGGAAGCAGATTCTTGAATTCAGAGAAATACTAGGGTGTTTTATTACACGAGGATCTGAAGATCACTATGTTCCTTAATCACTGGGCTACTGAATGCTTTACTAGTGAGTCTGTGAATTATCTTCATTAGGTGACTACACTCATGATTCAGAATGTGTTTGGCTACGATGCTAACTGGATCAGGCACATCTTTAGACCTAGCTCTCGGCTTCAACACGGCACTGCCTGCTGCATGTTTTCAGGAGTGCACCAGAGCTGCTTCAGCGCAGCCAGATGGGCTAGATAAGAGGGCCTTTGGTGCAGTTCAATCTGAGCTTGTAAGTACTTCAGAAAGGAACCTCTCCTTTATCTTTCAGTATCTAAACCAGTTTGTGTCCTGTGGGTTACACTGGTTGCCACAGAAGAACATAAAGTTTTCTCTTGCTTACTGATGTGGGGACAGGCAGATGGGAGGTGTAGAGATACTATACACCAGAGGTTCTGGCAGCACTCCATATGTACTTTGCTCCGTAGTTTCTTTTTGTTTCAGATGGGCTGTAACTCTGCTTTTAAATTACAGTGAAAGGGGGAATGTGAGTGTATTTCACAGATGCTTCACTAAAATCTATTGATCCCCAGAGTTGCTTACCTGATGGAAGAAAAAAATTGTTGACTCAAATGTGTGATACAGGTAAAGCAAGCAGTTAATCAAGAATGAATGCTAGTGCCATAGGAAATGATCATGAATGTAATGTAGCAATTTCTTAGTGCATCTGGGGAAACTCATTTATATGCCGCAGCACAGACAAAGGACCCATTTGCCCCTATGTCAAACCTAGTTCACCCTAGAGTCTATCACAGTCTAACAAACTCGCTAGAGAGCAAAACAGTCTCTATGCATGTAGTGTGCCCACTTTGGAAAGTCTGACATCAGGAAAGGCAGGGAAACATCATCCTGATGGGTGTTCTTTGCAGGCAACTAAACACCCCAAATGAGGAAGTTAGAATGAAAATGTCTCCCAAGAGGTGAAGTGCAGCAACTCTATTAGTTACACAGTATCTTCAGAAGATACAGTTCACTTCGATAATGTTGTTATTCTTCATGCTCAGCTGATCTTGCACCATTTGGTATTAAGGGACACATAATATACCTTTAAATATACTGAAAACGGTCAGTGGTGTTATATATTATACATAAAACAACCTTTCCTTTTTCATTTTCTACCTATAAAGATATGTTGTACAAGTTTCCCTCTCCCATATTTATAACGGAGAAGACAGGTTTCCTTCTGAGTAGCTGTAGATATAAAATACCTAGCAGGGAAATGGCTTTTAACTCATTTTTATAGCACTGTAAGGCAGTATCTTTCTAATAGCATTTTCTCAGACCACAGAAATGCTACCATTAGAGGCAGGCTGTGGCTGTCTGTACATCTTAGAAAGCAGGATGTCTTCCACAGTGGTTAAGACTCTTCATTAGAGTACACAACTTCATATATTCAAACAAAAATCCGTTATCTATTTTTTAAGCTTTTAGAGATGTTTTAAAAAAAGTTGTGCAGAACAAGCCTCTTGAAGCTTGTTAGCTTTAGAAACAGCATTGGCCTAATTCAAATAGCTGTTATATGGAGTATGTGCTACCCAAGTATGTATCTTCCCCTCTTGCTAAAATGTCAAGTATCTCCAAATGTATTCCCCAGCTATCTTAACAGGCATGTTCTCTCAAACTTTATTTGGGAATACAGAATAAACTTTGAATATGTAACAGTACTGCATTGGTAAGATTAAAACACTACTACCTGGTGACCTTGAGACTGGCCTTGTCCTCCATCTCTCAGCCTGAAGTACCATATTTTGCACCCGAACTCAAATTTGGCAGCATCATCCAGGATTCCTAAGAAGATGCATCTGTCTCCTCTCATAGGTTTCCCATATGCTTCACCCAGATATGCTTTCTGGTTTTTCAGGCTAATATTTGATGTAGGTAAATAGTCTTACTGTGCTGCTTGCATAGTTTCAGACTGATTGCTATTTTTAGCTACAAGCACACAGGTGAAGTGGAGTGGAACAGAGCTGTGTGCAGCAGAGCGTTGCACTGTGAGAATGCAACCACCACCCCCTACTATGCCTAGACCATGGCCACATCTAAATTCCTTTTCTTTTTCCCATTAGGTCCTGAGGGGTGTTAGGTACAGATCACAGGTAAGAGGTGGCTGTGGCAAGGGTTATTTGCTGCCTCCTAAAGATAGGAGGGAAATGAACTCATCAATTTTGTTTCCTTTGGGAAGTGGTGGCTAGTGGTTTCATAAACTAACAGTGTCATAAGCTGCTCACAGCTGTGATTTATCTGTTGGTCCATGCTGCAGTCTAGCAGGCTGGTTCTCTAAGGGCAGAAACAAGTTTCAAGAGACTAGCAGAAGGAGCTGTAACTGGGCTGGAGCATTTAAGCATCGCAGAGAGGAAGACAAGCATTCCTTATGTTGAAAATGTATAACTTTTGAATAATCTGATTTAGAAAATGCAGGGGAAAAAAGTTGCAGCAAGGGTTCTAGTTCTCTGTGAAGTCATACCTGCATGTCACATTCCAAGCACAACATTTTTGATTTATATAAGTAAGAATGTGTGTATGCATAGGTGACATACCTATATCAGTTATTTTATCCACATAAAGGGAAAAAGGCTTCTCAATTCTTTTTCTTATACTTCAGAAAATATCTAAAAAATGTGCTTGTATTCAATGTTCTTCTAAAAAAACCGCCAGTATGCTGAGAAAATACTATCCTAAAATACTAATTCTTGTAAAAGATCTGTGCATGAAAACAGAAGGCCAAGAGAAAATATATTCTTGGCATCCTAAACAGGAGCACAGTCCAGTCTGATTTCAAATGCTCTTTTTCTATGGAGGAATAAACTGTATTTCTCATATAATCGTGCTTTTATTAGCTTTGGTGGAAACCATTCAGAAACGCACAAAGCTATTAGAAAGCAGACCGTATGCTGTCTTGCCAGAAAGGAGCAAGGGATCACAGTGGCAATTTGGTGCCCAGCACTCCCAGGCCACTGTACGCAATGCCTGCAAACTGGCTTCCAAAAGCTGCTCAAACGCAATTCCTACCCATCCAGGAAGACAAGACCCCATCTAGCAGGAAATGTGACTAAGTGGTATCTCAGGCTGGTACAGCATTGAGGAACAGTGATTTGCCTGCTAATAAGAATGGAAGAATTTAAAGCCCATCAGCTTTTCCAACCCTGTCTAAGTCTGTGGCAATCTGTTGTCTTCCAAAGCAGTTGAGGAAGGAAAGCAAGATGACCGTGATATCTCCATAGCATCTCAGAAGTCCTCCATTCCCTATCAGTGAGTAAGTTAGAGAACTTTAGGAGCGTCCTGCTAGCAGCTATATAGAAACCAGTCATTCTTTTATCTTTGTAGTTTGGTTTGAACTTGCTAGTCTTTCAGTGATCATAAATGTTTTAGGGCACCCTGTGAAACTGTTCCTACAGATCTTTGTTCTGCTTTGTCCAGCTTTTGTGAACATGCTACAAATTTTATTTTATTGCTTCCATTTTAATGAAACCAGTCTCCTGTGTGTAGCCACAGCATTAATAAACTCTGATCATGTTTTGTATTACCTGATAGCATAAATGTAACTTTTATGAACAGCAGTCTGAGATGTTAAGACATACTACAAAAAAGAAATACTGAATCTATCCATGAACCTTTCTTCTACAAGCACCATAATAATAATTTGAGATTCACAGTTTCTCATCTTTGCAGGTTTTATTGCATTTTCTGTTGACTGCAGTTTTCCCATGTTCACACATAACTGGAATTCTTCATCACTATTAAAATGGTATTAAAACATTTCTAGTACTAAATGAAGTGATTGTCTGCCAAATATTTGAGAATTAGGAGTACAGAGATGGGATGAGATGTAAGTGTTCTCCTCTGATCTAGGATGATACTAGAAGGAATAACTATGGGTGCTGTAGGTGCAGAGACAACGATGCGGAGCTGGTACTGCGGGCATAGGACCCACGGAATGTGTTCCTTGCCTTCCTATTCTACTTTATGTAAGTCAAAGGACTGACTAGTTCCACACAATTATTAGAGGGAAGCAGTTTTCTGCTAGGGAAGCAAAGTGACTCCATCACCATTGTTGACTGTGGGTTATATTTTTCTACAATAAAGCTAGAATTTCTTTAGCAACATTCTGTGGTGCAAACTTGCAAGATTGGGTAATGTTAATTTTTGAGCTCAGTAATCTGAGATAGGAGGAAGTTTTCATGGGTGAATAGTGGTAGAGAAAGGAAAGAAGCACGGACATTTGACTCTGAAATGTCTGCTTCACAGAATATAGTAGATACCTGTCCCTGATTTGCATGTAAAATTATGGGAATTTTTAAAAAATAGATGCAGCCCCTATGCTAAGGGCCTCCTGAATTCCCAGGTCTCATTTCTGTTTGAAAATCAGCTTTTATGAACTGATCCCAGGGAGAAATCTGTACCTGCAGCTCAATGGAAGTCAGTGAAATGCCAAGAGAGATCAATAGTGTGTATGATCAGGCACTTGGATTGGATGTTCTCTTGAAGCAGGACCAATACTGCTCTGGCTCTGTAGTGATGAGCTCGCATTATTGAATTTTTGCTGACTTTGAAATGCAAAGCTGAAGTCATAGTTCTGTGTTTCTCCTCTGCTTTCTTATGCACGCTTCTTGAACCAGTCTGCAAGGTAAACCTATGCTCTAATTAAAATACTTCTTCAAGAATCACTCCTATTATGTTACCTTTGAGAAAGTATTAGTGTTTAAAATGTTATTGACAAATGGTACCAAATATTAAATGCTAACTATCAATTGATGTTTATATAATGTTAATCACAAGATCCTCTCCCCCACCCCATACTGCTCTGTTAATTCTTGCTATTGCATCATATCTAAAACATCTGCGTGTTTATCAGTGCTGCGAGGCATGTAGGAGAACAGAGAAACAGTATTTGATTAGGCTTCTTGGAAATCTGGAATCAGTTCTCAGCTTGTCTAAGACTTCTTGTTAGATTGTGGTCTCTTAGGGGAATGATAATACTCTGAGCACACTTCCTCTCTTTCTCTGTGTTGCTGATTTAGATAGTAATAAAGAGTGCTTGTCCAACCAACATGTATTTGCAAAATGAGCCTATACCCATGGTTGAATTCTTGGTGTATTACAAGATTATAAATAAGTTAAAGTATTCTTGGCACCATAAAAGCAAATTATGTCTACCATTCTTCTGTTGAATAAATTAAAAAAATAGTTTCTTTAATTGTCATTTACATTCAGATTAATTGTTTAAGCATACGGTCTGTTTGCAGATGATCTATGAAACGCTGGCAACGTTGGTGGGAATATGAATTCAAAACAGTGCATGTGCCAGATATTCTCTATGACTACTGTAAATCTCAATGTCTTCAGAGAAGTCAAGAGCTATTCCTTATTACAGTCTGTGATGTTCACTTTTAGCTTTGCTTTGCTCAGAGTTCTGTATCTCCTGGCTGCTTTAAAATCTGAGATTTCTTTACAGTAATTGCTTTTCCATATTTGAAATTATATGTCAAGACCTTTTATATATTTACAAGACTACTGGGAAGAATGAATGTTGAATCCTAAGTTAATCATCAGCTGTTTCATCAAAACTGTTGCATAATCTCATAAAGAGATAATTGCAAGATAATTTATGCTATTTGCTTTTGAAGGGCCTGTTTGAACTCCCATCAAAGCTGACAGAATGACTTCAGTCAAAATGTGATTGGACCCTTTTAGTTTGACTTATTAGTCCTCTTCAGCTCTCTATTCCTGAACAAAAGGCTTTGGGTATTGTGGAGTTTAAGGTCTGACACAGTAGGTGTGCAGAAAATGGGAGTAAGGTGACCAGCACTCTTCGGTGATCTTGTACTACTATGGAGTGAACAGACAACGCCTGTTTATTTCTCTCCTCCTCCTGCTAGCTGTGTTTTGCTCATAGCTACCAAGACGTAGCCTGTGGTCGTCTTAAAGGCATTTTTGTTCCTGTGTTTGACCTCCTACTTTTCTCTGACAATGACTTTATGCTTCTGACAATGTCTTCTGTTTGGGAAGTTGGTAAATGTTGTCTCTGATTGCTCAGCAGGCATCCTGTTAGAGCAGATTGCCTCCCAAACAGCCAAGTGCTTTACCTGTTAGGTCTTTGCCTTGCCACAGGGTCACAGTACAAGACATCAACTGAACTATTCATTGAACCTGTGTCTCTAGCTTCATAGCTTTTAGCTAAATCCTAGGCTGCTGCAGTAGCTACTGTTAGTTCCTGGAGAATGGTGCTCTTTTTTTTACGCCCCAGAAAATATACTAAATATTGAAAAATCCTTGCTAAAATTATTAGCGATTAGGCAGCATACGAGTTTGGATAGGCCATAATAGCTTTCATCTTATTTGGTTCAGCTTGAGCTTCATGGTCACAGAGGACATTGCTGTCCTTAGCCTTACTTTTGAAGTTGTGTTTAGGCAGTTAGTAGCTTCTAGGAGACTAACTAGTCCTTTCATTAGATGTGCTATTAGTGACCAAAACTTGGTTTTTTCTTAGATTAGCAATGTTAAGAACTGAATTAAATTTAAATCACCTTCTCAGAAATGTAACTAGGAGTTGTTTTTCTGCCATTGAGTTACAATTCATTCTAAGAGATATTGCAGCTCAGGATTTACATCACAACACAATTGCTCCAAGCCTTAGAAATATAGTTTAGAGCAACTGTTCTCAACTACGTAAATGGTGTTCTGTTGCTTTGTGACTAATGTTTTGTCAGTTGTGAAATTTCACCCTTTTCAACTGCAAGTTCTGTAAAATAGCCAGAATGGGAATGAGAAGTCTGTGATGATTCAGAATAGTGTGCTCTAAGAATGCTTTTGAAAAGAGAATAGAGGAAAACATTAGCGGATTACAGCAGGCATAGAATTTTAAGTGAGTTGTTTTACTTAAAGATAAGGTATACCATCATACCTTTTGGTCTGTATTGGTGAGGAGTATCAAAAGACACAGCAGCACTTGGGAAATTTAAAAAAAACTAAATTGGAAATATGTCAAATTTCCAAAGAAGCAAACTCAAAATTTCTCCTTAACTTTCCATCACCTGAAAGAATGATAAAACCCCATTCCATAAATGTTTAATGGAAGTGAAATAGACCTGCTGCTGCATAGACCCTTTATTTTAAGCTACTTAAACCAAGTTCTTGTGCTATGGTTGCCTCCAGAAATCCAGGACACGTATATGCTGGACTGCTTGTCTTTAGGAACTAAATGGGAAATAGTGTCTTCTAGAGGGACCTGAAAGATTAAGTCATTCATCTGAGTTTAAAGAATACTAGGACAAACCTGAGAACAGAATTAACTCTTTCAGACTCATAATCTTGCATCCTTTGAGAGACAAGCCATCCAGTTTTAATGTATTAATTTTTCTAAAACTGTACCAAACTTATAACTTAGGCTTAAATTCATTACCTTCCATAGGATATGAGTGGTGGTAATGGGAAATACAGCTATGGGTTATTTTCCTTTTTCCTGGAAGCAGAATATTGTTCTGTCATAGTGAAACACATAATAGCTTTGTGGCAACTATGGAGGAAAATCCAGAAAAAGCACACTCTGACTCCCTTGTTATGCTTCCAAAAGATACTATGAGAGGCTTTCTGTAATTTTAAGGAAGTGTAAGAAAAGCATAAACTGGGCGGTCTCCTCTCTGCATGCAGCACAGAGGTCCTGTTCATTTGGCAGCTGCAGAGTTCAGAGCACATAATTTTTGGTCTCCAAAAGGGTTAGGGATTTTTTTCAAGGCTATTTCTGCTTTGCAACCCATTGAATATTTTTACCTTTTAGTTCAACTTGTAGCTAAACTTCGATGTAAATAAAAGCAGATGAGACAGTCTGCTTTCCGATTGGCTCTAATCTGCACATATAGCTGGGGCAATAGTTAAGTGTTAGAAGGAGGAAAATAAAGGCAAAAGTTACATTACACTGGTATAAACAAATGCCCAGCTTTGAAATTAGTGGACTTTTGATAGTCTACATCAGCTGGGATTTAACAAATCTGGTACACTCTGAAGTCTTTCACAGTTAACTTCGGCATTCTTAAACTTGTATGTTTTATGAACTGGTTTTAACAATCTGCAACAACATGTTGTAAGCTTAACAGGGAAGCAAGGACAAGTTACATTACATAAAAAAGGCATGAATTAAGACTTTCTAGGGAATGCACCTACAGACTTTTTCACTTGTTTCTAACTGTGCAAGTCTTGCAGTAATTTATTGTTCTTCTGGTAGTAGTTTTTTTCATGTAGATGTGAGGTGGGACACCATGAGCCACCACAAAGGCCAGTGGCCATAAGGATGGGCTGAGACCAGCCTAGAATACCTGCCTATGGGTTGGGACTGGCTCAGTGGGCCAATGTCTGGTCAGGGCTGTTGTGGAGCTGGAGATAGTCATCCTGGAGTGTCACTGGGGCAGGGACTGATGGCCCCAATCTAAAGCATGTGCACAGAGCTCTGCTAATTGTCACAATAACAAAATCCTACTGTGACATGACAAGAGTCATGGTGGAGGGCTCGGGTGCCTGTGGGGGAGGTATTCTGTTCAGCAGCAGCTTCTGTCCAAACCATCAGGAGTTTGTTCTTCCTCATGTAGGGCATTGTATGGAGGAGGAGTGTGGACTATTTTCTGTGGCACAGAGACCCGCAGGTGCCAGTCAAGTACAAGGTGAATCTATCCAGAGTAAACATGGTCCCAGTGAGAGTAGCAGTGAGTGGGTCATTTCATATACACAAAGACACATTCTGTATAATTTCAAACATGGTGCATTAATTTTATTCTCCCAGTATTTTAAATACATTTGTGATGCTGATATGAAGAGGGAAAAAATTAAATTATTTTGACAGGAAATGGACTTCTTTATAAGATTCCCCCTCCCATTCCAGTTTCTTTTTGTGCAGCAGCTGCTGTTGCCAGGCTGTCTTTGTTGCTATGGTGGTGTTTTGTGTGCCAGAATTTTATATTCACTCTTGAAGAATCACCTGATTGAGTGGCTGTGCCACATAAGTTATCGGTCTCACTCATAAAGGATGTATCTTAGTGCTGACATTACTTACAAATGACATCTAATAAATGGATCAAATTAAATATAAACATATTCCAATGGCCACTGGCTGTGAATTTATGGAAGTATTAATTTAACACATGAATTCTTTCAGCAAATGAGTGACTAAAAGAAATTATTATATCCCTTGGGACTACTGCTTTTTAGTAGGTTTCATTTCTTAGTGTAAGTCACACACAAGGCAGTTTCTCCACACCTTATGGCCCCTGTCTTGTTGGTAAGATTTGAGTTCTAGTGTCTGCAATGTTTGAAAGGCGCTTTTCTCAGAATGACACAACTATAATCAGAGAGATAGGGTTAAATTTTCTATATTTCTTTACTGAACAGTTGTTCTGTAGAACTCAATGATCCTGCTCCCACCCATAATTAAAGTATAATTTGGCCCAATTTAGAATGCAATTAGACTGCTATACTTCTGTTGAAGCTGAGTTTATCTTTAATGCCACATCTTGCAAACACTGCCACTTATGCTTAACTCTTAGGATGTTAGGTGCACCATTGCACTGAATCATTTTCAAGGTTGAGGCCACTGCTTCTTGTAGATGTAGAGTTACACCAATAAACTCAGGAGAGCGATTGACATTGAGATATTTCATATATATTTCTCAGAAATAAAATTTAAAATATTAAATTTTATTTTTAATTGATTTCTCATATCATCTCATGATGCAGTCTTTCAGTATAGTTTTTGCCATGTTTTCATTTGATATCTTCATTTGACTTGGATCATCACCATCTCCTATTTAAATCAGTTATGGTTTCTTTCTCCTATTTGCCTACATATATTTCCACAGGTGAATCTAAAACATACTGTGAATCCAGTTTATTCCCTTCGAAATGAAATATCAGTACCTAAGTGTGTTAACACTTTACAGGTATATTGCATTTGAATAACTTGAATTGTTTATATAAGGCATTCTTCCCAGGATGGGATTTTTGAACCTAAAAAACAGAAACATCCAGAAGTCAGCTCTTGCAATAATATAAGAACAGTGTGTATCACATCTGATATATACAACTTTGACTACCTGAATAAGCTCACTGCCAAGTCTATTTGTAGCAGTACATCTTTCCTTTAAATTCTTGGAATGAAAAGGAGCCAATTCAAGCAGAAATAGGTGATATGCGTAGTTCTTTAGACATTTAGCAAGGCTTACTGCGTATTTGGAGAAAGGTGTCTGGTTCTTCATCTGCCGGACTTGGTCCAGACATCTAATAAATCACTCATAGTCTTTCTGGGTGTAGCGACCCTACTGAGTGTAGCTGGTTTCCCACTGATCCCATATTTTGTGGAAAAGAAATCTTGGCGTCAGATGTGCATTAAATTTAAGTGTTTGCAATATGTACTCCATACCAAGAAATGTATTCTTAGCTGGAGCAGATGCTAATTAGTTTATGTGTATTAACTGTTGCTTATCTATCTGGGTTAAAACTAAAATTCGCACCAATTTCACTGAGCCTAGCATCTCAGCAAAGGCTGAATCACAAGCACTTTCCAGAACTGTTGTTTAAAAGGCACATAGTGCCATTTCCTTTTGTACTGCTGCATCCTTTTGATGCAAAATCCATTAGATATCTGCCATAAAAAAGGCATATTTCTCTTCAGCCAAATACCGTCAGATTAAAATACTTAAGTCTGAAAAGCCACAAAATTGCTCCAAACAATACTTGGTATCTGAAATACCAGTATCAGAGCCTATACTATCCTATAAATAGGATCACCTCTTCCATGTTCAGACTAATTGATTGCCAGGAGTCTATATCACCAGGAATCATAAGGTGTCATAGTGAGGTATTATCACTTTATTTTTCATCTTTTATATGCTATATAAAATATATATAATGGGATAAAAAGGCAGTTGGGAAAATGGTACTGGAAAAATATCTCTCTCTTACCCTATGTCAGAGCAATGCTGTACTTCTGGGTTTGACTGCACAGGCTTGTGATTGTTTCTTTAAGTCATGGCAAGTGAATGGAAATTAAAGCACAGCGCAGAGAGAGCAGACCTTCATCTTGGCTGATGTGACACCCATGTTGGCATGGAAGGTTGATAAAACTAAAACTGAAATCATATGGATTATTGGCCTTGGAACATGTATGCTGCCTGCATGGGCTACCATAAGGGAGCACATGCAGCTCTCACTAAAGGCAATGAAGTTTCTTATTTGGGGGGGAGAGTTGGAGGAGGCCCAGAGGAAGAGCTTTGACAACTCTGCAGCTAACTGAGCAAATTAGGAGTCCAATATGCCAGTTTTCTAGTTATTTAACTGAAAAATAACATCTCTATATACATATATAACAGTGCATAACAATATATAG
The DNA here is from genome assembly GCA_020800305.1 of Porphyrio hochstetteri. Taxonomy (NCBI): domain Eukaryota; kingdom Metazoa; phylum Chordata; class Aves; order Gruiformes; family Rallidae; genus Porphyrio; species Porphyrio hochstetteri. Next base: position 46,597,548 of record CM036907.1, read on the forward strand.
ACAGATTGTACATATTTTAATCTGATAATTTAAAAAAATATTTCTTCAGGAACAGAAACAATTTTTCTTCAGAGGCATTCTTTCTACATCATTTGCTTTGTCTGTAGTAGAAGTTCAACATGCTGCTCCTAAATCATAAGGGTCACTTGGAAACCTCTACAGAGAAATTAGGAATCTCACGTGCTATGTCACCTGATGCTTTCTCTCTCCTATAACTGCTCAGAGACTCTAACAGGGAGAAGGCCATTTGCAGAGTCCATGTAACTTTGTTCTTTAAAAACCCTGGCTTTAGGATGTTGCTGGGCGAGAGGGTGTTTTGCTATCTGTATGCCTTTTGAGTTCACTGTACCAAAACCTAAGGCCATGCAACTTCATTCTGAGGAAGCACATTCATCTTATGGAGCAAAAAGCTTTGGTAAAGCAATTTCTGTGCATTTAACACGCCATGCTTTGATGGGAATTGTATGTGCCGCTCGCTTTAAATTGTCAGTCCTCTTTTGGCACCCTGTTCATCACCTTGCAAGCGGAGTACTACTCTTCTCCTCGGCCTTTGCTGTAACTATTTCCTAAAATTGCATCCCCTGTGCTCACCCCTTATGAAGCTTGACAAGGGCAAGAGGTACTGCTTGTTGGCTGCATCTCTCAGCAGTACAAGCGATACAGAGGTGCGCTTTTGATTCCTTCTCAAGCGTAGCAGAGACCCACGCGTGTCGCTCCCACAGTGCGTTTTTCAGGTGTCTCCCGCTGCCTTTCTCGCTTCGGTGGGTGCGGCCGAGAGAGCTGATGGGGACCATACTTCGCGGAAGGCAATGGCTGGGCGCCGGTGGCCCGGGAGTAGGTCTCGCCCCGGGGAGCAGGCCCGGGGGAAGAGAGACCCCTGGGGATGGGAAGTCCCCCGACCTAGCACCCCGATCTCGGCGGTGGGAGCTGAGCCGGAGACCTCCCCCAGGAGAGGAGCCCGAGGCCCGGCGCTCTCGGCCCCGCGGCGGATGCCGCACCAGGAGCTGCCGGCAGGTGGCGCCGCAGTGCCGCTGGCGCGGCGCGCTGACCTCGGCGCGGGGGAACCTCGGGGGCCGAGCCTGGTGGGGAGGGAGGAGGGGCAGGCGGGAGCGGAGCGGAGCGGGCAGAGCCGCTCGCTCCGTGCCCCTGCGTGCGTGTGTGTGAGCGAGAGAGCGGGCGGACGTATGCGTGCGTGGCGAGCCGGCTGTATATAGAGGATGTGCCACTGCATGGCTCGCCCCGGCCGCTGCCGTGCCAGGTCTCTTCTCAGACGCCAGTGAAGCCTCTCGCTCTCACCGCCTGGGCAGCCGCTTCCCTGCCCGCTCTAGGCACGCCGAGCGCGGCTGCCGGCCTCTCTCCAGGGGCCGTTTCCGGCGCTCTAGCGTCCCTCCTGAGGCGGCCGCCTCCCGCGGCTTCTTCGCTCCGGGGGAGAGCGCGTCAATGCAGTGCAAATGGCCGGGGCACAGCCAGGGGTGCACGCTCTCCAGCTCAAGCCCGTCTGCGTGTCCGACACCTTGAAGAAAGGCATCAAATTCGTCAAGTGGGATGATGTGAGTAGCTCCCCTCTTCCCCGTGGTCCACACGGGGCAAGGCGGCAGGGGCACGGCGGGGTTATGCAACGCGCTGGGTTCATCGATCGGGCCGGAGAGCTCCGGTACACATATTGCGGCCGCCCGGGACCGCGGCCGGCCTGGCCCTGCTCTGCGCGGTGGCGGGGAGCCGCGGCGGCTCGGCCCGCGGGTTGCTATGTACGGTGCGGAGGGCAGGTGCGAGCCGGTGGGGCCGTCCCGCGGCGGGAGTTGAGGCGGCGGAGGAGTTGGCGGCTGGTCGCGGTGGTTGGCGATAGGTGTCCCCGCCGGGCTAGCCGGTCGCCGTGTGGGGTCCGGGCCGAGCCCACAGGTGTAGTTAAACCGCAGGCCGTCTGCCGGGTAAACTTTCTTCGAAGGTTCTCCCGGCTCACTGCTCTTGGCCGGTGCGAGCTGCCTTGAGCTAGCTCCTTTCACGAGGTTCTGCTTCTCTTGCCTTCCTCGTTTCATTGTGCACGTTGACACCTCTGTCGCCGTTAACATAGTTGTTTCAACCTGTTCCCTGCCTTGTTCCATCTCCCGTTTCCTCCTCCGAGCTTCTGCTTCCTTCTGGCTCTTGCCCTCTCGTTGCCTCTGGTGGGGTTGTTAATCCCTGGATGCTTTTTACTGGTCTCTCTGTTTGGGTACCCTCTCTTATCATCTTATACAGTTCCTTTTTCGCTGATTAGGGCATAAAACTTGCCTCAAAATCATGTCCATTTCCTCCTTGCTACGTCCCAGCCCTTTACCTCTGTATTGCCTCGTATAGGAGTGTGATTTTTCACTTCATCTTTGGTTATACAGCTGTTGAGATTTCTTTCGTCACTTGCAGGCTATGCCTGGGACCATTTCAGAGAAAGGTAGCCTTTCTTTGCTAAGCTGTCCTTTTCTCGGAGCACGAAAGTAAGACTGCTGTAGAGGAGGAAAAGAGAAAGGACAAGTTCTCTGCTAGTCTTGCTCCTATAGTACAACATTGGGTGTTCATGTCTCAGTTGTGCATGGAAGAGTGGGTGCCCCAAAAAGTCTGTCTGTGAATGGTGTCTGGAGGCAGAAGGGTATATAGTGAGGCTTGAGCTGTGGTAGAGGAGCAGTTGGCAAAGAAGGGAGGCACACTGGACAGTTCGCATGTCAGGAGAATTGTTGAGGATAACCTCTTTTGAGAGCCTTAACACAGCCCTTGTATTTTTGCTGTGAATTCAGCTCTGCTAAAGACATTCACAGCAGCACCTGGAGGGACAGCGTAACAGGGAGAAGGAGCAGTTCAGCTGTTCTTGTCTTGTTATGCCACTGCTCTTAGCCTGTCCAGCAGCCAAGTGTTTAAGCCAGACCTCTATAAAGCTTCAGGGAGGGAAAGAGAACCAAAAAACCTGGACAACTTGTAGCATGAAATTTTATTTACAAATATAAGTTGATGCATTTTTAATAAACTCAGCAACTTGACTTTGTCCACAGTAGTAAACATTGGCTTGACACCGGTTATTCATGTTCAGGAACTAAGTGTGAATGACTTGTCCGAGACAACGTTTTCTTTTGGTTGATATTTTCCTTAGTATAGGAAAAGGCAGCATAACCTGAGCCTTGTCATTGCAGTTGTTTAATTTTTGGTGAGCTACCAAGAAATTTCCACAGGTATATACAGAGATCAAGTTAACAGTGATTTAAGTCTCCAGACTGAAAGTGCAACTGATTGGGCAACAGTTTAAATTATTAGTTTAAGTGCTATTTCCCAAGCAGTATACTGCATACGCAGAGTTTGGAGGAGAAAAGGTGCACAGTGGATGTTCAGTGACTAACCTGTCTGCTAGAGACTAGTTGGGGAAAAAAAGATTTTTCAATTGTAAACCGAAAGGCTGCAGTAATATCATACACCTAAATTCTGGCAAAAGGTGTGCATTTCAGGTTAAAGGTGTTACTTACTCAGTGATACACAGGTATTACCTGGTATGTGTGACAGAGATGAGAAAGAGTCCTGTTGTGTTTAGTGAGTGCTTTCATCAGCAACCTTCTGAAAGTTGATGCTTATTTAGCCACCCTGTGTGATGAATAATAACTAGCATTAACTCATCATTCACCATGCATTTTGTGTATATGGATGCATTTCCCATCCCCATTTTAGCCACAGTTTTTTCTTTTTAGCAGTGTAAGCCCCGCAAAGTCAAAGATTTCAAGTGAAATTAATCTTCTCTGACCCTCTCAAAAGGGTCTTGAGAGGAACACATTTTTGGTGACTTTGAAAAGTATTCGCCATTGGGTAGCCAGTAACCACTTCAGAGTCTTTGTTTTCTATCAACTTAATCTGCTTGAGGGGTTTTTAAAAAATGATGATTATTAATCTGAACCTCTCCGGTCTTTCATGTAAATAGGCATGCACAAACTCTCCAGTGAAACAATAGGCTGTAATGAGAAATAGTAAACTACAAAATGTAACAGTAAAATGGAATTGACCGTAATGAGTACTTTGGATCTGCTGTGCTAACAGGGCTGTTCAGAGAAGCGAGGCTCACATACTGATGTTTATTATGCACCCTTTTCTGTTTACTGTTTCGGAGTGAGGGAGTTGAGTTCTTTGCATCGCCTGTGTGCTAGGGCAGCATTCGTTCCTATCCAAGGCAGACTCTTGTAGTACATCTCCCTGCTGTTTTCTGCTGCCTTTTAAAGATGGCTCATTTGACTTTGTTTCACATTTCATAAAGTGAAAGAGTGGTTTTGGTTAATTCCTATGACTTGTACCAAGTTTCAGCCCAAAGCAAAATTTTTCCAGCTGAGTTATAAACCACTGAAAAGTAGTGGTTTTTTTTTTAATGGGAATGCTGGAGTGATTTAAACCAGAGCATGAGAGGCGTGTAAAGAATCTCTTGGTGTATATAGACTAACAGTTGTTAAAGAATGTATTTGCCAGCTTTTAGAAGGATGCTGCAGTGTGGTGTGCAGAACAATCTGACAAAAGCTTTAGTAATACAGACTTTAAAACCAATCCACCCATGGACTTCCCATCCTGAGCTTCTAGTGGCTTAGTACCTAATTAGTAATGCTGAGGCTGCTAATAAGCAGTTGTGGTACTGGTGTTGTTATATGGATGTCCTCTGAGGAACATCAGAAAAAATCTGATGCATGTTACATGCGAATTTCATCTAGTGCCCACTCCCCCACCCTGTCCCCAGGGTGAAGATGATCCCATTTGAAAAAGAAATGCCTTGCCTGAGCTTTGCTAAGAGGAGAGGAAGAGGTTACGTCAACCACTCAAGATCAGGTAGAAGGCAAGCAGCTCAGGAGGCTTGAAACTCCATTTTCTCTGCGGACCATTTTCAGCTTCTAAATCATAAAAGCATTAGGGTCAGTTAAAAAGTTCCAGCTTGGCAAGACGAGCCAGGCTTTTGTGCATTGGGACTGGATGGAATATCACTCACACCATCCAACGCCTAATACATCTATTCACAAATTCTGGTTTGGATCACTATATAAAACACTAAAGTCAAACAGATGATCGTTGTCCTGTAACTGTGCTCTTCCTCACGCTGTTTCTGGTTTATTCTATGACAGTATTATAGGTCGGAAAACAAATTTTACAATTAACTCTTGTTCTTGATGTGTGGACTGGATTCACAAGGCAGTGAACAGCAATAGCTGGTGTTTGAACAGGTGGAAGATAAAGTGGCTGGTTGCTTAGTTATGCTTGGAGTTTTTTTGTTTACTTGTTTGGTGGGTTGGGGTTTTTTTGGTGGATATATGTGTGTGTCTAGTTTAAGATGCTGGTTGGCTGAGCATTTGCTTCAAGTCATGTTTCTTCATGCTGTCTTCAGTCAGCCTTTATAACCACTTCTCCCTTAGTACTGGGAAGAGATTCTGAGTCTCCAAAGTACTCGTCCTATCTTTGAACAGATGAGCTCTCTTATTCCTAGAGAGAAGAAATAGCTGGGGTGGGGGGGGTTGGGGTGGGGTGGGGTGGGGAGGGGATCTGACGTCATCTGCTTTGCTGTAGTGAAACCCAGGTTACAATAGCTCTTCCTGATGAGAGTTTTAAAACTGTTTAATAAATAAAAAGGATGCAATTGAGACTTTTTTGTAGGGGGTTAAACTTAATGCACCAGAATGAGCTGCTAGCTGAGAAGGTTAATGAAACCAAAGTATAAGGCAACTTCTCTCTGGCCTGATCTGATGTTTGAAGGGGATGAAACCTGTCTTGGCTGTTTTGGGGTTTTTTGGTTGGTTTTTTTCCCTTTTTGTTTTTCCCTATAGTGGGAGCAAGATAGACATAACTGAGTTAAGAAATAGCTCAATAGCTAAAGCACAGCCAAGCTGATGTTTTCCAAGAGCAGTGTCAGCACACTGAAGTCAGTTAATATGATAGTGTACATTCAAAAATAGATTTGTTTTCAGGACTTGCTTAAAAGCTTTCTTATCTTCCCTAGTGATAATATGTACTTTGCATAAAGAATTTGAGACTCTGTGACTTAGACTATTTACTTTTACTTGCAAGTTAACTATATCAGTAAGGTAATGTGATTCTACCTAAACTGAGGGACATAGTTCAAATTTTATAGCCATACGTATCTTTCTTTCTAAATTACTGAACCAAACCTCCTGATAGTGTTGTTTAGTGACTACAGCATTTCACTGGGTATTCCAGTTAGCAGTGATGAACCTAGGTCTTTTAAGTTCTATTTTAATGCCTTTGTCTTGGAGCACTTGATCTTCATAAACTGTTTTTGAACTCAGGTGGTTGGTGCCATGTCAAGATTTTGGGGCTGTTTATTTGTTTAGAATCTTTTAAAGAAAATTATCAAGAGTTATATCTCTTTAGCGTTACAAGTAAATGTAACATCACAGTATCATTTTAATGGATAAACTCAGATTAAAAAAACAACCCAAAACCAAAACACTTGGAAATTTTCAGAAATTCTTTTAAAATGTCGATGCTCACTTAACTTGGGTTTTTTCCTGCCTTTTTTTTTTTTAAACTGCACATGTGTCATTACAGTACATTGCTGGGGCCATGAAAAATGAACAACCATTGTTTTGTGTGCACAAAACTAAAACAAACTGAGAAGAGTTTATTTTTTCTGAAAGCTTTCAGTCTGAAGGGAAGAAGTCCAACATTCTAGACTTTTTGTCGATTTTTTTTCTTTCTCAGTTGCTAATCTTTATTTAGTAAACAAATATCAGCTGTGTGCTATATAAAAATATTTTATCTAAATAAGTGGAAGTTGTGGTTTTGGTCTTTTGCAACAGAGGAGAGTAATCAGATTGAGTTTGAAATTTCTCAGGAGTTAACACTTAGTAAACGGAAAGCCTAGATTGATTAACCACATTGGAGAGCTCTTGCTGACTTGGGATGGGAAATGATTTGGATCCCCTGGAGATTGGTTAGATACCTGCCTTGGAAAATCTGGTGAAGACTTGACATTTTTAAGTTGCAGATAACATCTGCGTTATTGTAGGGTCTGAGCCCTTTGGAGTGTTGGTAGATACTAGGGAAACTGAAAACAAGAAAACAACTGCTAAGTAGATGAGGAATCCTTATTGAAAGGGAAGCTGCTGGTGTGGACTGAAGGGAATTTGTTGTGTACTGTATGCTTTCTTCATTGTTTGAATGCTCAGGACCTTCTTCAACAAAGGCTACAGTGAAATGGAGAGTGAACTGATCATTATGGAGTCTTTTATCTATTATAAAGTAAATGCTTCATAAGCACTTCTTAAATTATTTTCACAAGACCCATTAGATGACAAAATGTCTTCCAAATTGTACCGTTGTAGGTCCAAAAAAAAGACACCAACATAATAAACTACTGATTTTTAATCTGTGATTAGATACCTTGGACCTAATTTTCAGACTGCACAGCAACATACAGTCATATATTCAGAATGACTCCCCAGTGACTTCAGATTAATTTGGGCTTCAGGATCTCTGAAAAGTACAAAATGAAATGTGGAAATACAGTTCCAGTATTCACAGCAAATTTCCCTCAAAATCAGCACATGGCATTTACGCCCATGAACAGACTGGTTGAAATTATTTGCTTAGCATCATGCAAGAACTCTCTGGCAAAGATAAAATCCTCCTGGTTGGCATTTGACTACCATTGCTATAAATTTCTTCCTTTATTCCTCCTTCCTTGACTACATACCTTGTAACATCTACAACAAACAAGGAGTCATGCAGTCAAATGGAGACTGTGTGGTAAGGCTGTAATTAGCCCAGGAGTATGGGCATCTTGAGAAATGAGACAGGGTAGTCTGCTTCTGAGAAACAAATCCTGCTCAACGTAGGTCTTTGAAACTTGAAGGAAGTTAGCCTTTAATTAGCAGAATGATGACTTCTGTCATGTAGTATCATCACCAAAATTTCTCAGGGGTTTAACCACTCTAATAGTGAAGAATATTTTCTGCATTTTCTTACTGAATAAGTGGGATTTCAGTTCATGGGTCCTGTAAACTCAATACCAGTTTTGATTTCTTGTCCTGCTTCCGACCTCCAGCATTCATATCACCTTCCCCAACACTTCCTTTTTTGCAATCTGTTTCTTTACGAGGCAGATTTGCGTCTCATGCCCTCAGTAAAAGAGGGCATCTTTACCATTCTGAGTTATTTCAGGGGTTCAGTACAAAACCAGGAGATGGGTTCTTGCTCCCTCTTGCTCATAGTTCAGCTGTCAGTCTAAAGAAATTCGTAGTGCTAATTGTTTGGGTAATCCTGCTTAGTTCCAGTCTGAGTACACCCAGTGTATTAGGGAATTTAACAGCTAATGTATCTGCTGACTGTGTATAAACTGTACTTTTGCTGTCCTTTCTTCATTGCTCCTTCTCCATTCCCCCAAGCCTGTGATCCCCACAGTTCTGGAATGGCAAGAAAACTTAATAAGGACTCTCCCCACACCTTTCCACCAGCCTTACACCCTTGCTCAACCAGAGCTCAAGCCCTTTTGCCCAAGTGAAAGAGAAGTTGCAGAGTGTTTTGCCTCTGCCAGAAACAATCTGTATTTCTTAGCTTTGTGTTTGGAAACAGTTTGGCAGAATGTTTCCAGGAGAAGGTTCAAGCAAATGAAATAATAATGTGTGTAAAAGTTTTCTGGTTATATTTGGGGATGTTTGATGTCTGAAATCGGAGGCAAAACCAGGAAACAACGGCCTGGCTTAATAAGGCAGTGCTGTGAGCCCCATCTGTTGTAAGAGCTGAAGATAAAAGCTGGTCTGCTTTTCTTTTTAAAATCTGTTGATGTGAATTTTGACTGCAACTGTTTCTAAGAAACATCATCTTATCTGCATATGATTTATTAAAACACATACTCATCTGACTCATGGCCTTGCTACTTGATGAGGTACATGTAGATTTTCATTCCTTTGTAGGTACTTTTAAGATCCATTAGGAAATTTTCAGATAGGGTAGGATTGACCTGATACTTGCATCCTAGGCACGCTAGTCCCAGCCTGTGGTGTTCTCCAATCATTTTAACAAAGTACAGAGAGTTCTTGGAGCAAGGGCCAAAGCTCAGGGTGTAGGTGGCAGGGTGTCACACCCTCAGGCAGCTGTTCTTTCTCACCTCATGTCTCTTCAGGTCTTACCAGTGATGTTTGAAGAGTAGGGTGGAAGGCTCTGTCCCTTGTTGACTGGACACACCACCCGGTTGTGGGGGTGTTCCGAGGATGAGGAAGCATGGGTGGGCAGCCAGAAAGGAACTAAACCAATGTTGCCACCCTCTTCACTGTTCGGTTTTGTATGATAGTCTTTATTGGTTGGTCATATTAAAATGGAGGTGGCACTTTTTACTTGCTAATGTTAGATGTGGCCTAGGGGACCAGCACTTAAAATCAGATGGTTACCTGGCAAGCACTTAAATGTGGATTTGTCCATTGGCATTTTATAGCCGTGTTCTGCTGTGCCTGGTTGGTAAGGATCCCAAAGTTCTCTGTGGAACTTTGTAGAAATAAATTTTAAACCTTTTTGTTTAAAAGTAGAAAAAAAAATTCCTGATGCAGGGTCTGATGTTGTACGGCCAGTTAGAAGGCAACTTAATGGAATATATATATATATATATATATTTGAGACTGGAATTGGAAGAAAGTAGAGAATTGGCCCCAACTTAACAAATAAAGTGGGGGGCTTTTAAAGAATTTAAAAAACAAAAATCACCGAAGTTTAGACTGGTGTGATACACACCACTGGGGTGTGTATCACTGGGGTGTGTATCACCCTAACCACTAGGTTAGGTTAGGGCCACCCATGTCTTTCTTTTTAAGGAGTGTGGCTTTTGGTGGCAGGGACTTATAAAGGGTATAGTTGTAGAATACATAAAGCATTGTGGACATGACTTATATTGCTGCTGCTCTTAACTGTGTGGAAGAGTTCCCAAGACATGTTATACAGTTACTTGTACAAAGTCATTCTCAGTTCCTGCCTTTGTATACAGCAAGACAACATGGGGTTCTTGTGTTCATCAGCATGTTAACTGGGCTGTGCTTAATGCCAGGGGGTATAGGTAATTTAGAAGAGAAGCATAATGCACAACTGCCTTCTCTTGATATATTTTTCGCCCCCAAAAAAACCCCACACCACAAATAAATGGCTTCCTGGAGCACAGAGGATCTTTAATTAAGACTCATTATCCCTGTCATGATGAGGTTTCCTTTATGTTACCTAATAGAGAGTGAAGGCTCTTTCCCCCATCCTCCCTTTTAAGTCTGATTATAGTCAACATTTTACAACCCACATCTGCAAAAGTATTACTTTGACAGCTGTATGTCATCAGCACAGACAAATCCAAACAGCTTTTGGGTTGAAGGAACTGATTTGAAATTATTAACCAGCAAATTGATTAATCCTAGACAGAATTGTTTCATGCCTGTCTGTTTCCCATCACTTCCTTCTCTTTCACCCCCCCTCCCCAAGGTTGTGTTTGTCTCATCCCAAGGCCGAAGGATGCTTAGTCTTTTTCTTTCCTCATTTAACATATTTGCACACAGGCTGCATGGGACATAATGAAATAAGCTGGGTATAGACTGTTTTATCTCCAGAGCAGTTTGGGGTTTTTTTCCTCACTCTTTTCTAATGGCAGAGGTTTAAGAACACTTTTATAAGGGCTTGTGGATATAGACAGCCAGTCAACATCTCTACAGGGCCTGGCATATTTAGAAAATAGATTTGCCTGTTGCACTCAGTACCCAGTTCTCAGGTGTATGGGATGCTAGAAACTGGCCAAAAAGGGAAGGGAAAAAAGAAAGATGGTACAAATTTCCTTAGGGGAAGTGCATATGATGCTGTTTTCTTGTAATGAGGAACAGAAGGATTGGTGGTGTGTTGTGAACAAGCTCTGATCCCAGCTGGGACATTCCCACAGCACCACCTGGCATTGGTACAGCTGCACTGGTTACCAGCCTCCAGAAGCTGACGTGGCACCGATTTGAGTGTCAGAATACCTGTGGCACAGTTAATCCCCAGCCCAAATCTTCCAGTTACCTAGGGGACTTTTATGCTCAATTAAGTGTTCGATCTTATATTTCTTCTTCGTGTAAAACTTGCTCTTCTATTTCTCTTGTGCCAAGTTAAAACCATGTTTCATGCTTGACTCCATTTCATTCTTAGGTTTGTTTCCCCCCCCTCAGGCTTTTGACTGGTGCTAGGTCTGTCAGTTAATTACTTTGGGTCTTGTTTTATCCAGCTGTAAACTGCGAATATTCAGCTTCCCTGTTTAATGGATGCCCATTGCTGGGAGATCAGTACTCTGTCATAAAGGACCATACTGGTGGCATAGTACAGACAAGTGTATCTTCTTTCCTTGGACATGACATTCACATCTATTAGTTTTTATTTATTTATTACGTCAGTTCCATCAACTATATTTGCATTTAAATCAAACATTTAACTGGGTTTTTTTTTCCTAAGTTTGAACCTATTAGAGTCCATTTTTTTCCTTAAAGGAATATAGACCGACCTCATGTGTTGCTGCATAGGAAACAGGAGAATGCTAAACCTCTAATATAGCTGTAAAACTTCAACAGAAATAAGTCTTTTCTTTTTCTTTTTTTTTTTTTTTTTTGAGAAGGAATCGTGTGTTTAACCTGGTTTCCTGTGGAGATAAGGCTCACGCAATTTTTCTGTCTGCCTGCCCTCCTCCTTCCCGTGCTGCCTCCATAACTTCTTAAATTGAGTTAGGCAAACAGGTAGAGGTCTCAAGACAACCGTGTTTTACAGATGTCTTGAAAAATAGTAGAGAAAAGAGAGGAGGAATCCTATTAGGACCAGGCTGCACTGATGTCACTTACTGTTAAGCACTATGGAATCTTGATGGGTGAGCAATGTAATGAGCCACCTACCTGTGGGAAAGGCTTCTGTTAGAGCTTGTATCTCTCAAGTCAGATACCTGCTGTCCGTCAGAAGATATGAATATGTAGGAAACCAGGCTGCCTTACTTAGAGTACTTCCAAACATGCTTGGGTTTAAATGGGCTGAGCTATATAGATGTTAGCAGAGTGGACAGGCTTTCAGCTGGTTTGGAGGTGGGGTGGAATGTGTCTTCATAGTTGGATTGTAGAAAAAAAAATAGAAAAACACTAATGGAAACTGACAGAAGTCTTAAGGTAGTAGATATTGTTCTGGGTTTCCTAGGCAAATGCAGTCTTTGTATGTTAAAGAAAAGCTTACAGGCATTTTAGCTCTTGTTTCTATCTAAAGATTAATTTGGATCAAGGTGGGCAGTAGACTTCTGGTAACTATAGCCCTTTACTATGTGGGCTCTAATGTGACCATTAGTGTGTTATGTCTGTTTAACTTCATTTACTTCCAGCTTTTCTGGAGTAACTCCATGTGTTGACATGTCTGGAGTTATTTAGTACTGTCTTCTCAGTAATGGAAATATGTTACGTCAGAAAAATGGAGATTAGGCAGGTGATACTAAATTCTTTTAGTGACATCCTGCTAGTGATACCTTCAGGGTAATTTCTAGATGTTGCAATTCATTAATATGGGTGGCAAAGCAGTTAGTGTGTAATTGTGTGTTCTGTGTGCTGACAGATTTTTTTGTTTATCCTTTTTTTCTTCCAGGACTCCACTGTTGTGACTCCAGTTATTCTCAGAACAGATCCACAGGGATTTTTCTTTTACTGGACAGATCAAAATAAGGTAAGAGAAAAGGTTCCTTCTCCAGAATGGTTCTTTCTGTTTACTGTGGGTTGATGGGCAGGAGTCAGGAGGCTTTGTATGCCAGTCCTGGCACAGCAGACCAGCATTACATCAGCATATGTTCCTCTGCTCTTCTGGGGAGCAAATACAGCAGGCCTGGTGCACAAAACTTTCAGGGATGAATGGGAGACTTGGTAATTTCAAGACGTGTTAATGACCTGATGGCAAGTGAGGTGGATAATTGTCCTGGTTTACAGACAAGGATCCATTTGGGATGCTCTTGTGGGTCACGGTTGGCTTGTGGTTTCTCTGTCCTGCCTTCTGTACTCTGAGGATGTTGGCTGAGGTGCACAGCAGATTCAGAATTCCCAGAGGCCAGAGCGGCTTTTGAATTGTTCCTTCTGAACTCCCGCGTGCTCCCTGGCCATGCCTGGTGGGCAACGTCACTAAGTTCTTGCTAATCCTCGCTGGACACTTACTTTCTTTTAAAAACATTCCAGTATGCTTAGCTAACTCTGATGGCTGCGGAGCTGTTGGGAAAGCTCATGGCCTAATTCATTGCTGTGTTACTCCAGTTTCACATCCGTGTCACCCCTTGAAATCAGCGCTGCTGTGCTTCCAGCTGTCGGAAAGAGTCTCAGTGTCCTGAGCAAATGAGTGTGGTTTGTTTCATACAGCATATAAGAGAGATAAGAGCAAATCATTGTGGAAATTGTTATAGCAAAACACTGCATAAAAATTAGGAACTACATGGGTTCCTCCTCTCTTTTTCTAAACAGATGACTTTTCAAGTACTTAAGAAGTAAGTGCTTGTACTGGTTCCCTGTTGAAAAGGGGGTTGGAACTTGGTAGCGATTGAGCTTTGGCCTTGTATTGGAGTATATGCCAAAAGGACTAAATATGTACTTGTGTTGTGGCTAAGGAAACCTGGTTTACCAGTTGCAAGTCTGTTTTTCAGGGGTTTCTCTTGATTTTATGTTTAGATACCAGTGAAAAAATGGCTTGAGACAACAGCAACCATTAAATGTGGAGAGTGTACAGGCAATTTGCTATTTCATTAGATCATATTTATCTTCCTATATTTGCTTTTTAGAGGAGATGGAGCACAGTTTTGAGTCATTGTGTTTGGAAATCGTGTCATGGAGCTATAATAAGTATCTTGTCTGTCTTTGCTTGTGCTTGTACAAGGCGGTGGTGGTTACTAGCAGGTTCAGCTGTTGACGGTCCAGAGTTGTTAAATTACTGACCAAAGAAGCAAAGTGAGTGCCCTCAGAAGTTGAAGGCTATGACTGATTTAGCCCATTCCAGTAGCTATGCCAGAGCATGGTGCAGTCTTCTGTTTTCTTCCTTCCTTTGCATAAACTAATTGTATAAGCCAAAAAATAACAGTCAACTTCGGGTTTCCATTTATTATTACAGAGTTGATTGGAGAGTTTATTTCACTTTTAAAATGTTTGGCATGAAGACCTCCTTCAGTTTCCTACTGTTGTCTGTGAAAACAATGTCTTGAAGCAATTCTATAAAGAATAGCTATTTATAGAATTGTTGTTCTTGTATTCATGAAAAAATGTATTTATAATGCTCAGAGCTTTTTTTAAAGGTTGGGTATTTGTACAAGAGATGCAGAGTGTCAGTTTGATTTTTAAACTTGCAAATCAAGCTTCTGTAAAGGGCAACAAGAGGGATTTTTTTCTGGTTAATAATTCATGGCAACTAGGTGAAGCTTGTTCCTAACCCCATCCTAGCAGTGTCTATTTAAGGAAAGTAAATACATTTCTGTTGGGGTGATGACAGTGCAAGGAGCAGGAAGGAAATGCCACTTTTTGCTTTTGTAGAGAATGGTTCAGTTCATGTTTATTGTGAAATCACAAATATATTAAAGGAGGTTATATAGGAAATGCTCTTCATTTCCTTCTCTGTGTAAAGTGATCCTGTGATGAGTGTGGAACTCTGGAGAAATAATACCAGGACAATCCACCCTCTATGTAATTCCTTTCTCTTCCTCCCCCACACCCCTCCAGCTATTCATTTTTTAAGCAGTTCCTTCTGTCATAAACAGGGCCTGGTATTTTTTGAGTATGGAAGGATAGGCCATACTAAGCAAAGTGATGAACTGAGAGGAGTCTGCCTGTCAGTGTCCTTGGTCATATGTGCTTTTCTGGGAGCTGACTACAAATGGATATGGAGACAAGGCATGAGTCGCAGCCATCTTCATAGCCATTTAACTGTCCTGTTTGCCAGACACTGTACAAAGCAATAAATTGCTGCCTGGATATTGGTATAGCTTCTAAATTAGGAATCTGTCTCCTTTGGTTGCTGTTGCCTTATCAGTAAAGTTATACAAAAATTACATGAGTCACTGGGGGGGAAAAAAAAGCAGCCCAAACAAACACCACTTCCCTTGTGTTGATTTTTTTTAATTTAGTTTAGCAAACTGGTGGCTGCAGCTCAGCAGCTTTCTCTGACTTGTTGGCTGGTCGAGCTGCTGCTTGGATTTTTTTTCCTTGTTCCCTTGCCTTCCTGTTTCTTCTCTGCTGCAGAGAAAGGCAAACCATGTGTAGTGTCTGAGGTCTAGCAGTGTATCTAGACAGTCCTTTAAATTGTTCATCGTGCAGTCAGAGCTCAAAAGTTCCTGGCAAAGACGCGTGTTCACTGCAGCCCTCCATCAGTGTCACTGACCCCATCTTGTAGTTCTCCATGAATCAGCAGACCTCCCAGGGTTTGTAGCCCAATTGGCAAGTCTGGATAATGCTGTGGTCGAACAGATAACAGGTCAAAAAGGCTGCCAATAAAGTTATTCTTACCAAGAAGCATTTAGATATGTGACCAGCATGGACTCTTAGCCTGTTGTCCTCTGTAGCTTTCTGATAAGTACGTTAGTAGCAAATTTCATAGTTGGCTTGCTGGAGCCATATGCTCCTAATAAATCATCAGAGGTCTGTAGTTTCAGCCCTGTGAGGATCCATGCCAGTTAGATTATGCCACATGTGAAGGTCTAAGGACGGCCATTCTTGTGGTATGATAGATCAGTGGCAGCCAGGCCTTGTGGAGCTATCTGCTCAGGATTTACTTCTAAGGGCAGGAGCAGAACTCTGAAAGATGGCAGGCTGAGGAGACAGCCCCCCAGAAGCACGCTTTGCAACAGAACTGACATCTGACAACTAATAGGAAAGGTGAACACTGAAGTAATTGCTCAAGACTCCTTCAATGCAAAATAAGGATCTGTGTGCTTTGCCCATTTCTTCATGACTCTGTGTGATGCGACCATTTAATTGTTTGGGCTGGCTCCACTGTACCAGGTACCCAGGTGCAGTACAACTGCTTTTGGACACTAACAAGAGCCATATTAAACATTGGTTGATTAAACTTCTCTGTTTGAAAGGCTTTGATCAGCAGAGTAAGTGGTAACCTAGGATGAAAATGCACACATGGCCCATGGTTAGAAGAACCTGTCTCTTGACTCTTGTGTGCTATGTTCACCTTAGCTCTTCATCCTAGTATGATCATACCTGCAGTGAAGGTCTAAGTTCACTTAAACTCTGTTCTTAGTTTGGTGGCAATAATAATAATGAGGTATCCTGCAGTTTGACACACTCTGTATTTGCATGTTAAAGTATATTTTACTGTCATCAGTAAAGATAATCCTCCAAAATAAAGTCATATGTAGCATTTCTTTATTTTCTGGTAACAACAAAAACTTTTTGTTTTAAACGGATGGCAGGACAGCTTTCTGATTTGAATTGTATTTTTTTTCAATATGAAGTTCTTTTGTTGCTGAAGATTCTGGAATATTTGCTTCATCTGTATCCAGAGTGCTGGCTGATTTCATATTATTACTTGAATGATACTCAACATGGGTTTTTAAAAAAGAAAAAATTAAGTAATGTGACAAGCTAGCATCTGTTACATATCTTATTGTTTCTGTAATATTTCTTAACTATAGCAAAACCAGACAACATTCGTTGCATTGTTGTATTTTTATGAGCTGGCTAAAACGTTATTTCAATTCCTTGCTACTTTTTAAAAAATTGGAATTCAATTTCTTCCATTTGTTCTTATTCTGGTCGTGAGTATTGAAGAAAGATAAAACTCAACCAGGTAAAATCTACTAGAATAAAAAGGAGTGATAATAAAACCCACTTCTCAGGAGAAGAGACTGGGTGTGTGTGGTGTGTTTAGCCTAGCTAGCAGAGCAAAGGCAGAGAAAGGCTGTGAATGAATAAATATCTCAACAGGCACATAGGCAGAATAGGAGAAGAAATAACTGTCTGTATGAGTACAGGCTGGGGGATGACCTGCTGGAGAAGAGCTCTGTGGAGAAGGACCTGGGGGTCCTGGGTTGGCTATGAGCCAGCAGTGTGCCCTGGTGGCTAAGAGAACCAATGGGATCCTGGGGGGCATTAGGAGGAGTGTGGCCAGCAGGTCTAAGGAGGTGATCCTCCCCCTCTACTCTGCCCTGGTCAGGCCCCACCTGGAGTATTGTGTCCAGTTCTGGGCTCCCTGGTATAAAAAAGACAGGGATCTCCTTGAGAGAGTCCAGAGAAGGGCTACGAAGATGATTAAGGGCCTGGAACATCTCCCCTATGAGGAAAGGCTGAGTGAGCTGGGGCTGTTCAGCCTGGAGAAAAGAAGACTGAGGGGGGACCTAATTAATGTTTATAAATATCTTAAGTATGGGATGCAGGGGGAATTGGCCAGCCCCTTTTCAGTGGTCTGTGGAGATAGGACAAGGGGCAATGGCTGCAAATTGGAGCACAGGAAGTTCCGCATGAACGTGTGGAAGAACTTTTACACAGTGAGGGTGACAGAGCCCTGGGACAGGCTGCCCAGGGAGGTGGTGGAGTCTCCTTCTCTGGAGATATTCAAGACTCGTCTGGACGCCTATCTGTGCAATATGAGCTAGGGAGCCTGCTTTGGCAGGGGGGTTGGACCCGATGATCTCTCGAGGTCCCTTCCAACCCCTGTGATTCTGTGATTCTGTGAAATGTGTTGTCAGACACTTAGTGCCTTATTCTTCTTGTATCCTTTAGCTGGAAATTATGTTACATGATCAGTTGGATGCTAGGAGAAGACATTTAGCCATTGACTCAGTGCAGTTCTGACACGGCCTGAGAAAAGCAGTAAAAGGAGGAAAGCAGCTAATTGCTTTTATGGTGGAGCCATTTATGTTTTTAACAGTCTGAGGGGGGTATAATTCACCATCCTCTTCATCTCACTGGCACATACTGATTTATTCCTCTTTATTTCTAAGGCTAAGCAACTGCAGTGAGATGGCAGCATGCTGAAAACACAGAGGATGCAGATGCTGTCTCATCCACAGCACCTCAAAGAGAGATCAGCTAACAGTCTGTGTCATGTAACTAAACATAATGTCCAGTCCCAGAGGGGTTGTCCCGATTTCTAATGCCTTCTGCAGAAATGCTGCTGTAAAGAGATGATGATCCCAGTTGTTCAAATGAAGTTTGTGTTGAGACAGTACTGGAAGTGCTGAGGTGATACTCCATCGGAGGGGGTGTGTGGTGGAAGCTGCAGCCTCTGCCAGCTGCAGTTGGAGCAGAAGCATAGCCCAAGCAAATGGTTAAGCTAGAAGGAGTCCCTGCTTTGGTGGCTAGCTGGGAGAATTCATACCTCAAGCTTTTTAAGGGTATTTGAGAGAAGGTGGGGTGGTGATATCACAGTGGTACGGAAGTACCTACGGACAGCTATTTTCCCCAGCTCTGGCTTGTTCATACTGACAGGCTGGGGATATCTAAAGGCAGAGAGGCTTGATCTACACAGCTTTTTAGTAATGACAATTTTGCAGTTTCAAGGGAAAGAGCTGGGGTAGTTTCCCCTCTTAGAGGGACAAGTCTCCTCTTATGTGTGAACATTGCTGGCAGAACTGGTACTTGGCCACAGATTATGGGCTTGCTATGAGAGCCTGTAGTGATAGTACTGTACCTTGACCTGGAGCTTTCCGATTTCATGAGACTGCATGAAGTGGTTCCTTATTATAAGAGGACAGGATTTTTCTGACCTGGAAATTCCCCTCCCCTCTTGTGTCCTGAGGTGATTGTGAGTTTCTTTGTGTCTGAAAGCCCAACACAAACCACAGAGTGTAAAGTGGAGCCTAAGGTCTGTAGGATGGATTCCGTAGGATTAGGCTTGGCTTCAGCATGTTTGTCAGTTCTGTGGCAATCCCATTGCCCTCATCCAAATGAAAGATGTGACATTTTTTCTAGCTGCTAGGGATTTTGGCTGTGTTATTTAAGAGAGTTCTTTTGTGTCTGTTTTGTATTGGGCCTTTAAAACAATTAGGTCAATATTTGTACTGCCCTATGGGTCAAAGATCTTTTCATTACATCTGTATAGGTTTTACAGTACACTTGACAGGCAAACAATAAAGACTGAAGTTATATACCTAATAATTTAATGAGAAGAATGTAATATTTAATAGTACTAGGGTTAAAAATACCTGCTCCAAACCCTGTTTGGCTTGATTTATTCAAGAGCAAGGTTACTCAGTGATGCATCTCAGTGCTGACAACATCCAAGAAGTGCATCATTAAACATGTATTCATACTTCTCTTTCTGGCATGTAAAAGGAAACGAAAAAGCTAAATAACTAAACCTTTTCAAGAACTGAGATTGTAAATATCTTTGAGTAAGAAAAGATGATATATGTCTCTCCACATAAGGGATGATTTTAACACGTATAATGAAAAACTTGCTCTTCTTCCTCATTCTTTTAGCGTCTCTAGCATTTCAGCAGTCAATATCTTTTATTGTTAATGGCTTGATGATGAATATTGGATACATGGGCCTCTCACATGGTTTGTCATATGAATAGATTTGTCTTTGCTTTAATTGCAAAACACAGGAGTCAGAGCAACTTAGATCCATATATCACACTGACATTCTACTAGGCACCAACAAAGACTTGTATATTTAGGTGTTTGTGGAACTGTTGGGTGGGTGGGGTTTTTTTGTTTGTTTGTTTTTAAGTAGTAAATTCTATATTAGATGACTCGCTTGTGCTCTGAGAAAGCACTTGTGGTGTTTCTTCTCTGATATCAAATTGGCCTGAACGGAAATACCAAAACTGGGAAAGTTTCTTATCAGAAGGACCCTTATGGTAATGGATTATAACCCTTTCCAACTGAAGGGCAAGTTAAATTCATTCCATGCATGGCGTTGCTTGAGACTTGTTCCATGTGGCACTGATCCTTTATGCATTTACTCTGTGTGTGTGAATGCTATGGGTGGATTGCTTCTGGTTTTTGAGGTCACGGGTCACTTCCTACATTTCAGCTGGAAATTTAGGGAGGGAGGGCTTTCAGGCTTTTGAAGGTGGATAGGGTCCTAAGGAGGTGATGCTAGGTTTTTTTGGCACAGTTAGATGGAGTTGGGTTGGACTCTTTTTCAAGTCAGTCATGTGCTGGAACAGGTTGTACAGAATAGTTTTTAGTGGAAATCTGGATAAGGAGTCCACTCAGACAAGGACCTGTGGTGATGTGAAGTTTTGCTTCTCAATGTCACTGGAAATTGGGAGTGAGCCATAAGCAGCTAGTAAAATAATAGTGGGTGGCACAACAAATAATCTGGGCCTTTGCATGGGTTTTGCAGTCATCTTGATTTGTGGATTTGAGGAGTAGTGTTTTCAGTCACCATTAGAAGGTAATAATCTTGACACCCAAAGTTGTGTGTCTGTCATATTTTTAATGGGAAATGGAAGGGGATTTTCTCAAGGATGAAATGCTTGCTGAGGGACCGTTGTAACTGAGCCATGCGCAGGCTGAACGGTGCTGAAATCACAAGTGAAACTCTAAAGGTGAGTTCTTCCTCTTGTGAAGATCCAGATGTTTGATAAGCAGCACAAGCCAACATGTTGAAAGTAGAGAAGCTAACTACCCTGGAACAGGAGTTGTCAGCTTGGGGGCCTTGCCACTGGCTTGAAGCAGCTGAGGGTAAGGTATTCAAAGGCTGAGCTTCTAGCTCTTATAGCAGCCCAAGTGCTAATCCTGGAAAGTTCATCTGTGTACATTTGCTTTCTCTTTATTGTAGAAATAAGTCCTCACCAATATCTCTAAAGGAAATACCTTGGAGTTTAGCTCATGTACTGTTATTGCTAATGCTCATACTGATGGGTCCATGCTGTAAACTCTGTACAAGTGCCTTTGTCTGTCAGTGAAGAACACTGCCTCCTGGCTGGCTTATACCTCAGAGACAATTTGGCTGTGGAAGAGCCTGTTGTATTTTGAAGTGGGGAAAAAACAGTTCAAGGAATAAGCAGAGTCAGCCTAGCAACAGTTCATGGTCACCTGGAAACTATAGCTCATATGTTTTTCACAACTGCTTAAAAGTCAACTTGTGAGTGGAATAAAAGAAGACGGGAAAGGTGGCTGGGGATTGCCACAGATAGTGAAAAAGGAAGGAGATATTTCATGGAGCTCAACTTCCCATCAGACTGCTGATTTCATTTTTAAAAGGAAATCTCTGCTTTCAAAACATGGAAATTGTTCAAGGCCCATTAGGGAAATGGTACTACATCAAGCACAGAAGATCTCTAAATAAGCATTTCACACGGCTAAATATCTCCCTTATTGTTGTGAGGGAGATGGGAATAGAAAATGAGTTTTTGGTTTAATCTACAACATAGGTCCAGTTTCTAAAATGAGGAAGCCGAAGAACTTCAAAAAAGGAAGATGACCCTCGAGTCATCCAAATCCAGGTATTCCTGGATTCTCACGTACTGAGAACAGTCCTGAGATATTTTGTAATATGGAAGAGTATTATCCTCGCTGTCAAATTGAAAGTGGGTTGTGATTTTCCTATGAAGATGAAATTGTAGGTTGTCTTTTTTTAATGGGCTCAGACTTTGTAAGCTTTAGCTGTAGCCAACTGTAAATGTTATTAAAAAATAAATTGGAACCTGGAGGTGGTTGTGCAATAGACTTTCATAATCTGGCTGCTGGAAGTTGTTACAGTTCTCACTGTAAATATTTTAGTGAAGACGACTTGGGGCCAAATTGACTAACATAAGCTAAAGTGACTTCTTTTGTGTATGTCTGTCAAATTTTCAAAAGCTATGTGGTTTACAAAAATTTTCTTACCACTCTCATCAGGTCATAATCTTACTTAGTTGTTCAGTATATATTTACCCTTAAGTAATAGCAGTATGCTTTTAGGAAACACCTGGGAGTAGGGAGACCAGGGTACTTTCCTCCTCTTGGACATGACCTGCCATAACTGAGCAGTGTGTCCCTGCACCTGTTCCCACTTCTGCCCCAAGTGTCTATGGTAGAAGGCCTCTGTGAGTAGGGCTGTGGCAGGTACTCAGTACCTGGTGCAGCGCAGTTCCAGCCCACTGCAGGATGTGTACTTTGGTGTTCGAGATGCTACTGTCTTTTAGCTGAGAAGGGCTTGGGGTGAATGAAGACAGTGGTGTGTAATAAGCTAGCCTTCAGTCTCTTTTCTCCTTCTTAATTAAAAAAGTCTCTGGTGTTCGTTCCTGCAGCTTGTGCATAGATTTGACTGAATAAGCAGCAGTGGCTTTGCTAGCTGACCTATTATTAGCACAGTTCAAAAACCGGCTTCTAGGACATCAACTTTCCTGATGTTTAGGAGGGTAACATCTCTCAGCGTGCCTGTCAGATATGTCTCTGTTGAAGCTCTGCCAGTTCAGGTACTTCTCTTTAATGCTTCATATCCTAATGGCTTCCACTCTACATTATGCTTTCAGGTGTATGTGTGGGGGTTTATTAAAAAAAAGCCTCTTTGAGTGCACGGAAAATAATGATCTTTAAATAACATATATTCTCTCTCCATACCGGTGATCTTCCTGTGTGAGTGTATGCATTCAATCAGTATGTTATGTGAAAAATGTGTTTGGAAGTTTTGTTTCCTTTTTTTTTTTAAGGAGTTTGAAAAAAGTTCTTGGAATACAAATGAGTGGCAGTAAATGTCAGTTTTGCACAAATTCTTGTCTTAGTAGCTCTAAGGCTTTTTACCATTGAAAATGTGGACTTGACCTGTTTCCCTCTCCTGCCTCTTGCTTATTCCTATGGTCTTGGTATTTTACTACAGCTCTGCACACTTGTAGTTGGCATCACACAGAGCAGAAATGCTAAAGCTCTTGGCCTGTATGCACAGTGGTAATATTGTTCACCCCTGTACAACACTGCCTTCCTGTTTGATTTGGGGTGTGTAAGGACAGAAGATACTATGTAGGGATCCTCTTCTAGAGAATTGTCTTTCAGTCCCCATCTTCTTTGCTTTAATGGCAACTTTTATTACGTATCCCAGTACTGGGAAGATGCACAAACAACCTCATGCTACAAATCAAAGGGGTTTAAGTTCACTGTGTGTCTGTTATTTTTGAGCATTTGTAACTATACGGATGCTGTTTACACTGCCAGTCTCCTGCAAATACTCCTCTGGATTAGGTCTGTAAAATCTGCAGGCAGCCTCTGCCAGTGGCATGTGTATTCTCTTGTCTGCAGCCTGGCTTTCCATTTTCCTGATGTTTAGTGCTCTATCTCCTCCACAGGCAGTGGTGTTGCTACTAAAGTTCTGAACGAGCTATGGAGGATGTCAAGCTCCCAAAAGAGGGGAGACTGACTGAAAAGGCTGTGCCTTCCCCTGGCTCTCTTTTGTGTACGTGTGCACACACATGTGCTGTCAGTCAGCAACCCTCCTTTTTCTCCTGTTAGGGCTCTTCACCAGGCAGGAAATGAGTATTCATCTTCATTACGACTTCTAATTACCCTTCCCATGCAGGCACATTTTCCAGTGTATTCTGACTTATTGACGTCATTGTCCATCCTTCTCTTATTAACAAAAACCAATAATAGCTATCTCTGATACGTAGTTTATGACACTGTAGCTCTAGTGATGTTGAGTTGGTCTTCAGGCACTGGCACTGGGGGGGAGGAGGAAGGAGTAGGGGCCTCTGACGTACAGTGTTTAGGTTTCTCTGTCTTTGTTCAGTAAAGAGTGATTTCCAGTATCTGAATTTTTAGAGCAGGGATCGAACCTGCTTCTAAGAGGCACCACATCATGTGAGAGGAGCAAGGTGTACTGTTCTAAGAGAGCGCTGCAGGTGTTTGAAGAACATATTTAAATCCTTAATCTTCAGGGCATGTTAGACACTCGGCTCTCCAGTTATCCCATTAACATTGCTATTTCAAGACCACAGTCATGCATCACAAGTGAAATTCTACCCCTGTGCCGCATCCCGAAGAGCTCTTGTACTCTCTGGGGGCTGGAGGTGACCAGAACCTATCCCTGATTTCGAGGCCGGTCACAGTGTGCCTTTACTGAGCCTTTTGCTACTGCAGCAGCGGCAGCGTGTGCAACCATCATCACACTGGTGGTGTGTTGCTTACTAGCTGGCAGTATGTCCCTGGCTGCTCCAGAAGACAGCCTGCCTCAGAACTGGAGAAGTCCGTGGGTTGTTAGCTGGTATCGCACAGCTCTGCTGCCAACTATTTCGAGTACTGTTTACCTAAAGCACCTGACCTCGGCAGATGTAATGAGACGTTCCCAAATGCGCTGAAGGGAAGCTGGCACCGTGTGTGTCGAAGCAGCAACAGTGCTGTTCCAGGGATAGGCTGACTCTTGCCATTGTCATCCCCTTCCTAGCAGTCATGTACCACAGTAGAGGACTGGCCTGGATTATTAAATATCATATATGCTTACCCTGCCCCAGGAAAATACCAGGTTGCTATGATACTTTTGGGATTTGAAGATAGCTAGAACTTTGCCTTTCAGTTCTCGAGCTCAGGGCTTTTCCCCTGAAGTCAGATTGTCTTTAGGTGAGGATCCACAATGGCTTTTTATTAGCATTGCCTCAAAAGTGATGTGATTGGTGATCCATAATTCAGCGAGGGGGATAATAAGTAACTGGTACTTAACAGCAAAGAAAAATGCTTTAACAGTTGTGGGTTAATGTGTGTCTATCAGTGCCCTGTAAAAATGGGATTCCGGGGAACTTGGTGGACTGTGTCATTCTTTAGGTGCAAAGTACATCTCTGCTGTCTGTGGTTTTGAGTTTGTTGTAAACTACTTGTATGCAGAGTAAGTTTGCTTATTCATGTAGAATGTTATCAACAAGTGTCATAATCAAAATTTACCTCAGATAAATTTCTGGCTTTGCACTGTATGCTTTTGCAGGCATACTGGAAGACAGATACCCATAGATGTATTTGCCAGTCAAAGTTGCTGGGAAGATCCTGTCAGAGATGCAGCAGTGGTATTCTTTGAGCATAATGATGTCATGCGTACTAGATGGATGAGGTGAAAAGCTTCTCTCATTAGACTTGCATATAGTATATTTTAAAATGCGGAATATCAGTTGGAAAAGTGGCACTGCTTTCCTGCTGCCAGAACTAGGTTTCCAGTGTACTGACTGCAGATAGATCTTGTCACTGACACCTCGTACCGGTATCTTTGCATATCAGTGTGTTGCATATCCAGATTGAGGTCCCCCTTTCCCATACATTGAACTTGTCATTCTTGAGCTCAGTAAAAATATTAATTGTACATGGGAAAGGGGTACAGGTAAGATAAAGCAAAATGGGGGTCAGTTATGTTCCTACATCTCACTGACAGAAATTGTTCTGCCTGCACAGCCTTTGTTTAAGGGGAGAATTATCTATTCCTTGAAAGTGCCTTTTCTCTTGGTTGAGAAGTAACATAAGACATTTCATAACATGGAGTAAAGCTCCCCCCCCGGCCTGTGTCATCCGTGTGTCCGTCTGTGTCATGTGTCTGTGCTCCCCCAGTCCCTGATATTTCATGCAGTACTTAACCAGGATTCAGGCTAAAATTGTGTGTCCTACCTCAAATTCTGCTTCATGCAGAACCAGCAGAATGTGTGGACACAGCTCTGTCTTGATTTGTCTCTGAGTTTCCTGGGCACAGTCTGTTCTCTCCTGCAGGAATTTGCCTGTGCAGAATGACAGCTTTTGCCATTTCATTTTGGGTTATGGATCTGTTGTGCAGTGCACATGGGCTGTGCAGCTCTGATACGTCCATGTTATGTCAGAACAGCTCTTCATAAATTGCCTTCAGAGCAAGTTTAACATGTGAAGGAGAATTGCATATGGTTGGACTAGCAATTACAAACATAATTGTGTATGATGTCACTTTGTCACCTTCTTTAGAGTGTTCAAATGCATGTGTAATACTGTAGCTAAAAAAGCAAGCCTGGAAATAACAACATAAGGCTCCTACCATAGAAGAATGCAGGCATTTAGCCATAGCTGTCCATCCAAATCCTTTAGATTTATGCTGGTACTCAGTCGTGGCCACTGAGAAATTTCCCTGGATTTATGCCAGGAAGATGGCTAATGGAACAATCTTTTTATGATCTGTTTAGCTAAATGGCTATAATAATGTGGGATATTAGAGTAACAGATGCTGTTGACCATCCTGCAGTAGATCAAAGTTTGTATATACAGGAACTATGTACTTCCTTTTAGAGTCACGTGTATAATTTGGAGCTTCTCGTTTGTTGCTATGGTATTATATTATCAGAATGATGACAGGCAAAAATGGTAACTTTGAATGAAGTCAGAAGTGCCGGTCCGAAAGAGTGTCAGCTCAGAGCCTAAGAAGTAGTTCTTTGGTAGCAGCAGCAACATGAAAGGGTGCTCTGTAGATGACTTTCAGACATTGCTGGCATCTGAGGATTTCAAAGACTTGAAATACGAGTCCAACCTTACTAAAAGAGTCCTGTGTCATAAGATTTAAGACATGCTTGGCTCACACTGATGTTGTGATTTTGTGTGGCCTCGGACTGCAGTCACTGAAGCCCAGCTAACCAGCATCTGGAGTTGTATTTACCTCCTGGGATTCTCAGGCTTCAGTCTGGCATTCAGCTGTGCACAGTGCGGAGCGTGGTGGTGGCTAGCAGATCTCACCTCCTGCTTCCAGAGTGGGTTGGGAGGTGAACAGAGAAAGTAAGAGATGGAAATAAAGCATCCAGCTGGTGACTTTTACTAGATTTTCTTCTCTGAACCTTTTTCTACAGTGAAAACAGTTGTTTCCCTGGTGTATAAAATAAGAGTGACTGACCAATACAAGGTCCCTACGGTCTAGAGAGACTTGCACCCCACTCACACTGCCTGATTCAAGAGGGATTTGAAGCATGGGGCTTTAACATCTATATCTGAGACTGGTGAAATGAAGCTGTTTCAGCTGTGTATTAATTTTGTGCATTTGAATTTAATGTACATGATGATGACACCAACATAAGGATAATCTCTGAATCATGAGAGCATTGTAAGTTGACAGTGAGACTGAAAAGATGCCAGTATAATTGGCATGACTGAAAGAGTAAGATCTAGGGGAACTAAAAGCACTTCGCACGTCTTAGTGGACTGTTTCAGAAACTGTAAAATCTGCCTTGTTAGTGTAATATCCTAGCATCATTAGACATGTTATTTCATTGGCTTGGCTTTATGTTTGGAATATAGATTGCTGGGTGGTCTGAATGTTCATCTATTGATATAATGAATTATGCCAATAATGATTTAAAGAATTTGCCTGAGAACGTGGGGTCAAGAGTGTTGTGAACTGTAGAGTCACATGCCAAACAAAATAACGTTGCTTCAAGTTGAAGACTCAAACTGCAAAGGCTACTTTTTGTTCTTGTTGCAGGTCCAGTAAATGCAAGACACAAGCTTCATATGATTAAGGGAAGAATGGCCTTGTAGCTTGATGAATAAAAGCCCCTTTCACACTTGTGTTTCTTATCTGCAAAGATGGAGAGTTTTCCTTTCTCTGGCTATGCAACGAGCTCTTCATAAACACTGTTTGCATGCGTAGGGTTTGATTGAATATATCAGTAGTGTGTTTCTGCATGTGAAGGGTATATGCAAGGAGAAGGTACCAGGCTTTGAAGCTCAACAACATCTGGGAAATGACAAAACTCAATTTAACCTGGGTGTTTCAGCAGAATGGAGATTGTGCCGAACAGAATTACCTGTGAGCATCAAGAGGGCTCCACTTAGGGGCTAAGGGGGTTATTACCAGTCAGTTGATACTGCTCACTTCAGCATTTTATTTTCTTTTGTTCCCTTCTGCTGGCTTGCAAGAATTGCAGCAGTGATAATTTTGTGTGCTAGCAGTCGTGGGCAGTGACAGATGATTGCTCACTATCATCTGTCATTGCCCCCTGCCATCAGATGCACTAGGTTGGAAAGAGCTCTCCAAGGGAATCTTGCCAGTCAGCCTACGGATGCGTCCTGCTAACACTGAGAACTGATTGCTGCTGAAGGTTGCAACTTGCCATGACTGTGGCTTTTAGATTTATGATGGAAGGAAAACTGTCTGACCAATCACTTTGGGGTGGTATTTTAAAAGCCAGGCTGGTCATGGCTGAGAAATGGATGTGGGCTTTCTGAGCAGGACTGGTAGTTGCTCTGATAGCCATAGTAGGGAGATTGCAGTTATCCCTTCTTTAATTAAGGTGGCCCCGGGGCTACAGTGATATGTACCCCAACAAGTCATATGGGCACTGGAGCAGACCAGACTGCTTCTTACATCTCGGGCTCCCACCTGCCATGTTTGTTAGGGATGTGGGTAACCTCTTCCTCTTGCAAGTGGGTCTTGTCTCAGGACTATTTGCAAAGCACATAGACTCCCTTGTTATTTTTCCATGCTTGATTCTGTGGGTGTGTATAAAATTAAATAGGATAACTTGCAGAATGAGACTAGGTTCACTGTGAGAAAGCCTCTCACTAAATGGAATGCTTTTGGAAATCTTGAATGTCATGTTTGACTATAGTTATAGTCATAGGGAATAGGAATAGACATTAGTATCTGCTTACTGTCGTACAAAGCAGAATGAACAATTCTGGTTTAAATCCAGACTTGCTTGGTTTTTGTTTAAGACAAATATTATGATGTTATTTCTATCTGTATCTGTACTTTCCCCTGTACTTATTAGTTGAGGTAAAGATGCAGTACTCTAACCTGGATCTGCTTGAAGACACAAGTCATATTCTCACGTGGAATAACCAACTTATGTTCTGTTTACTTTGGAGATAAATCACATCTCCTGTGTCTAGATGTGCCTGTTTATGCTAGCCCTCCTGCCCCCCTCGAGACTGTCTAAAAGGATAATATGGAGTTTTCAATGTGTGCAAGCATAGGCCTGTGTGCATGTGCTTTTCTTTCTTTCTTTCACTTCTCTCCCCTCTCCCCCCCCGCAATATAACAAGAAGTTAATATACTCGTGAAATGAATGATATCCCAGAAGAGTCTTGAGAATGTCTTTGGCTAATATCATTGTGTTACAAATGACAGTGTTTGCTCCAGAGACTCAATTCCAGTCAGACAGCTACTAATTAATAAACCACTGCAAAAATCAAAAAGATAAAAAAAGACAATATATTGCAAGATCCTGTATGATCTCGAAATCTTTTTTTAGCTATGCATTCTGTCAAACTGATGTATGCTTATCACAAAGTGAATGATGTGCATTCCTTCTACACTTGCAGAATGTAGAAAAGCCTTTCCCCATTACATAAAGGATTGTTTTGACCTGTCCTCTTCTTCAATGTCTTCTGTGTCCTTTAGTCTTTTTTTCTATCTTATTTCCAGAGCAAGTGACATAGTAATGGTGTATGAGAGATACTTCAGCAGGTCAGAAACATGTTGAAGTTGTGCGGTTACACATGGTGCAGTGTTGGACTGCTTGTCTCAAAGTGGGGGTGTGTGGGATTTGAGGGCAGGGGTGAGAAGGGAATGGGGGGTGTAGGAGTACTGGTTGTTACTTAGCAATCTCAGAGTTACAAGCAGATTTCAGGTTTGCATCCACTTCAAAATGTTACGCTGATGATAATTTTGGAACTGAAACCTTAAAGCAGGAGGCAAGTGACTAAAGAATATTGTATTAAAGTGTGAAATAAACCCCCAAAAGCAAACCCATCAAAACCTCCCTTTGCAAACTACAGGCCGATATCTTGGAGCATTTCATTTGGACTCAAGAATCATTTTCAATTAGACCATTTTCTAAATAGTCAAGCTAAACTGCATGGTTTATAAACTTCAGAGTGAGATGAAGATGCATGGTTTTACTGTTGCCCCACTGGGCACTGGAGAGGTCCTCCACTGAAGGAGGAAAACTTTTTTTTTAAGGAAGAAGTATAAATTGCCTTGCCTCAGAAAATTCACTCATGCAGTATTTTTTTTTTTTTTGAGTGAGTTCATGTTACACATGCTGTCAAGACAAAAAGCTTGGTCTTTGAGACTAAATTGGTTTCCAGAGATGAGTTTTCTTTGGTTTGTCTTAGATTGGTGGCCAGAGATTTCTTCCTTGGAAGTGCCCTTCTTGAAAGTTGAGGCAGCCTTGGATCTCTGACTGTGTCTAGATGTGCAAGTATCACATCCGCTAAGGATGTCTACCATAGCTGTTTCAGTCTGAAATAGTTATTTCCTGTAGTGTAGTTTCTTAGCATCATAAAGGTGTGTGATTTTTATGAAGCATTGTGACTCTGCTGTGCCACACACTGCAGGCACAGCTTGCTGGGCTGACACGGAGAGAGCTGCAGTTAGTAAGCTCTCCTGAGCATCTGTTTGTTTTTTTTTCTCGAATCTTGCTTCTCTTGGCATTCTCTCTGCAGCCTGCCTGCATGCCCTGTGCATGAGCAAGGCTTCTTCTTGTAGCAGTTGGGTTAACCTCCAGCCTCTTCCAGCTGGCTGCCATGAAGACAGGTTCTTCTCTGGGGTCTCTCCATCTGGTGGCAGTGCTTCATTCCTTGACAATTTAAAAAGTCAATTAAAATGATGCAGATATTGATGCAGATTCCCTTATCATGTGTAGCTGTCTTATCCCAGAGTGACAGATCAAGTGCTGGCCTGAACAATTTGAACCTTCCTTGCAAAACAATGAAGCAGTGGCCTAGACCTCTTTCCTTCCTTATAACCTACAGCAGTTGTAGGAAAGGGAAGTTCTGGTGAGGCAATATGGAATATATTAAGTTTTGGCGGATTATTTCAACCCCGACTATATTTTTGCTAGTTTTTTTTGAGTTTTCTGTAGTTACATGAAAATTGGCTTCATCTATCACCTTGTCTTTTTGGTAGCAAGGCAAGATGGGCCACCAGGCAGCTCTAACAGAATCCTAAAATTCTCAGCCAGAAGCTGAATGTAGTTGTTTCATGGTTGCATCTTCTGGAGGACAGTACTAATCATCCTACCAAAGACTAATTTCTGCAGAGCGAAGGCTTTGTCTTACCGTCTCCTGGCTGTGCAGAGAACATTACAGGCCCCTGGGACTGAGTGATCAGATTTTCCTCTCTGAGATCTTAGCGCAAAGTAACTCTTCAGTGTCACTGAGGATACCGCTGAAGCACTGCTGCAGGAGCAGACACTGTTAAATAGCCTGGCGTGAGCGCAGTTGCTTCCAGCCCTCGAAGGGTGGGTATAAATGTGCTTTTGGAAAGTAGAAATAAAACATGTGCTTGGGCAGCACTAGTCTGAAGCCATCTGAAATGTTGATATCTTCGCAGGGTGTGTGTTGTTTGGCAGGGTATGTTTTCTGGCTCTGAGACCTCTGTGGATAATCATTAGCTCTGTGCCTGAATCTTCTCCCGAGGGCTTTCAGCTTCCCGTTTCTGCAGGTGAATAGCAATGAAGCATAATTTAAGAGGAAAAGATTTCTGCCAGCTGTATATAATCCACACCGGTTACTATGAGTGTAATCATTAACTTGGCCATTTAAAGTAACTGGAAATAATTATCAGCACAGAGGATATTAGGTGCTAACAAAATTTCCAGGCATGTCGACTTCTTTCAGAGTGGTTTTATGGCCAATTGTATGTAACCCTTGAGACTTGTTGAAAAGTTTTGCACTTAATGATGCTGAACTTATCTAGAGGTGTAAAAGTGAAACAAGAAAACTTGCCATGTAGAGAATGACTTCATTTTGTGCTTTATCGCTGTTGTAACTTCTTCTGAAGTTCAGATGACTTTGCTGTGTAATTCTTTGCACTCTCTTGGAAAGTAGAGTTGGAACTACAAGACACAAGTTGCTGTTGTATAAGCACTGTTTGCAGCAAGCAGAGTTGAAGGGTTGCCGGTGTGGTACTGCAGCTACATTACATATACATGGAGTTGCATTTGATAGTAAATTGCATGCTTTAATCCAACCAAGTAATGCTTAAATTTTTGGGGAAAAAACCCAACCAAATGAACCACTACCAACCAAACAAACCAACCAAAAAAACCCAACAACCAGCCACCCTCCATTTTTAAAAAAAAAAAAAAAAAAAAAAAGAGTAGAGCCATAGTGGAAAAAGCAGCAATTGTAGCTTTTCTCACATTGTCATTCTTCTGAGAAATTAAGACACTGTTGATATGAATTATTTTTTTGGGGTTTTTTTTGCACAGAAATACTTAAACTTTCTTTAAAATGGGGATAACGGTTATAGGTTTAAAGCTTATAAGGGTGAAGGGAAAATGACTTCATTGCGTGATTGCAGAAGTGGTCTCATTGGCTGTGTGAGCTGGTATGACTTCCAAAGCTCAGGATACAGCCACGACATAAACTGCAGAAAGTGCTAGAATAAATGAATGAGTATACTCATGGGTGGATAACTTGGTAACTTACGTGGGTAAGGAGATTAAAACTGAAGCTAGGTCCTGGTAAAACGGGAAGCTGTGAATTGAACTGTGGAGGGTAGGGAGAGACGTCATGTGAACATGGTACGTCTTACTGGATTGCCACCTTTTCGTGTCAGTTTGGACAGAATTATTTTGGTAACCAAGTCCTGACTCTGTGAAATGCCCTGATGGGTAGGTCTAAGATCTTGCTGTCAGGTTGGTGTGTTGTGTAGGCTTTTGCGTATTTGGAGGCAGCAATTTCACTTTGAAAGATTCTTAACAAATTTGGACTACTGCTGCAATCAATGTGTTCAATGACAAAAAGTAGAAATATTAGGTAGAAAAGTTGACTTTCTCCTTTGTGACAAGCTGAAGTAATTAATGAATATAAATGTATGTCATTAAAGCTGGCAGAAAGGTAGCCTGATATCTTGTCAAATTCATTGGCATTACTTTGCTGATTGGAAGTTATGGGGCTGGAGAAACCCACCTGTAATTGTATTTGTATGAAACCTGCAGCATTTGTCTTTAACTCCTTAAATGATGGTTACCGAAAGCATCCCTTGATGCCTGCTTCTAACCTTAATATTTTAAAATTTTTGTGCTCTTAAGGCAAAAGGTCCATTTAAAAGAATTTCTTAACTTGGACATGCAGAAGTAAGAAAATTCTTTCCTGCAGCTGAATGAAGCCTAATTTCTTTAAGGTATTTACACAATGCAGCTATTGTGGCACATATTATGGTGTCCTGCAATATTAAGGCATTTATAGATGAGAGCTAGAACAACAGACTTCAAATCCTTTGCTTTTTGAGTTATTAGTTTGATGTTAGGTGCTTCAAGAAGTAGAAACAATTTCTAAGACCTCACCTTTTAATTCAGTGTCAGTCAGTGGAGATCACAGAATCACAGAATAACAAGGTTGGAAAAGACCTTTAAGATCATCGAGTCCAACCATTCACATCCTAAACTAAACCATATCCCTAAGTACTTCATCTACCCTTTTTTTGAACACATCCAGAAAAGGTGACTTGACCACCTCCCTGGGCAGCCTGTTCCAGGCCCTGACAACTCTTTCCGTAAAAAATTTTTTCCTAACATCCAATCTAAACCTGCCCTGGCACAGCTTCATGCCATTCCCCCTTGTCCTATCACCTGTCACCTGGCTGAAGAGACCATCACCTACCTGTCTATAACCTCCCTTCAGGTAGTTGTAGGCGGTGATAAGGTCTCCCCTCAGCCTCCTCTTTTCTAGGCTAAAGAGCCGCAGCTCCCTCAGCCGCTCCTCATAGGATTTGCCCTCCAGCCCCTTCACCAGCCTGGTTGCCCTTCTCTGGACTCACTCCAGGACCTCCATGTCCTTCTTGTGGTGAGGTGCCCAGAACTGGACACAGTACTCGAGGTGTGGCCTCACCAATGCCGAGTACAGGGGCACAGTCACCTCCCTAGACCTACTGGCCACACTGTTTTTGATACAAGCCAAGATGCCATTGGCCTTCTTGGCCACCTGGGCACACTGCTGACTCATATTCAGCCTGCAGTCACCCAACACCCCCAGGTCCTTCTCTGCCTGACAGCTCTCCAGCCAGTCTCCCCCAAGCCTGTAGCGCTGCATGGGGTTGTTATGTCCCATGTGCAGCACTCTACACTTGGCATTGTTAAACTTCATCCCGTTGGTCTCAACCCATGGATCCAGCCTGTCCAGATCCCTCTGAAGAGCCTCCCTACCCTCAGGCAGATCAACACTTCCTCCTAGTTTAGTGTCATCTGCAAACTTAGTGAGGGAGCATTCAATCCCTTCGTCGAGATCATTGATAAAGATGTTGAACAAGACTGGACCCAGGACTGAGCCCTGGGGGACGCCACTCGTGACCGGCCTCCAGCTGGATTTTGTTCCATTCACCACCACCCTCTGGGCTCGGCCATCCAGCCAGTTTTTAACCCAGCTGAGGGTCCACCTGTCCAGGCCAGTGGCAGCCAGTTTCTCAGTCAGAATGCTGTGAGAAACCATGTCAAAGGCTTTACCAACGTCCAGATAGATCACATCCACAGCCTTCCCCTCGTCCATTAAGCGGGTCACCTTGTCATAGAAGGTGATCAGGTTAGTTTGACAGGATCTACCTTTTGTAAACCCATGTTGACTAGGCCTGATCCCCTGGCCATCATGCATGTGCTGCATGATAGCTCCCAAGATGACCCTCTCCATGATCTTCCCTGGGACTGAGGTCAGACTGACAGGCCTGTAGTTCCCTAGATCCTCCTTCCGACCCTTCTTCTATATGGGTGTAACATCTGCCAGCCTCCAGTCGACTGGAACTTCCCCAGTCTGCCAGGATTGCTGATAGATGATGGAAAGGGGTTTGGCAAGCACATCTGACAGCTCCCTCGGTACCCTTGGGTGAATCCCATCTGACCCCATTGACTTGTGGGTATCTAACTGGCCAAGTAGGTCGCTAATCACTTCCTCCTGAACCATGGGAACTTTGTTATTCTTCCCCTCCCTGTCAGCCAGTTCCAGAGGATGAGTACTCAGGGAATATCCTTCATTACTGTTAAAGACTGAGGCAAAGAAGGAATTAAGGACCTCAGCCTTGTCCTCATCCCTTGTCGCTAATGTGCCATCAGCATCCAATAAGGGCTGGAGATTCTCCTTGACCCTCTTTTTACTATTAATATACCTATAGAAAGACTTTTTATTATCTTTTACAGAACTGGCCAGCCTGAGTTCCAGATCAGCTTTAGCCCTTCTGACTTTCACCCTACGTGATCTCACTAATTTCCTATAATCATCCTAAGACACCTGCCCCTTCTTCCAAAGCTCGTATTTTTCCTTCTTTTCTCGTATATCAGCCTGAATCTCTCTTCTCAGCCAGGCTGGCTTCCTAGCTCACCGACCCCTCTTCTGATCTACTGGGACAGCCTGTTCTTGTGCCACCAAGATAACCTTCTTGAGGAGCAAATAATCCATTACTTTGTGTTGGCCGCAACCTGAGATTTTGGAAATGCTGTTTGCTCAGTTTATGGAAATATGCAACTCAGCTGAAGCAAATGACAAGGTAATTGTACATTGAAGACTTTAACTCAGACACTTAAAAATATTTTAATAGAAATCATAGAGAGAAATCTTGTTTTTTAAGGTCCACTTTGATGCTTGTGTACATTCTCAGTGCTAATGCTCTGATAGGGTGTCATGTACTGTAAAATTCCAGGGTTTTTAATGTGGTCCTTGAAAATTAATAGCTAACCTTTACTTAACAGAAATAAGATTGAGCCTGTTCCTAATAGGGGTTCTGTCCTTCAGATGAAATACAAAGCCAAGGTCCCTTTTGCTGTGAAGAAATAGTTCCTTCAGAAAGGGCAGGTTATAACCTTGGCAGATGGGCCAAGAGTCCCCCTCTGTCAGGTTGTAATGTTCAAGGCTGCACAGCAAATAATACAGTGCTGGATTCCTGCTGTCTTCCAGTCCCAGCTGTAAACTAATTGTACACTTGGGAGAGTGGCTTCCTGACCTGTGACTGGGTATCCTGTGCCACAGCAATGCAAATAATAATTTAATTTTTTTTTAACAGTCTCTAGTGTATGTTTAATATTTAAAGCCCTGAGTCAAATGTAAAAAGCTCTTGTAATAGTTGCCAGCTAAATGCTTTTTGTGGGCTGTTGTGCTACCTCTCTAGACATTTAGAAACCAGTGGAAGTTTAGGATGATTTTTATTTTTAAAGCTTACCTGAAAGAAATTCAGGAAGTAATTAGTTGGAAGGTGTAGTGGTGTATGGTGTTGGAGAGAAACCTTGGAACTCATCCAGCATTTCCATATAATATTACCCAAATTATATCCTTTCAAGAATGAAACCAGTTTTCCAGTACATGTGCCATGTTTGCTTTTTTCCCTTTTCCCTTGTGTCAGCTCTTGATTAGATTCAGTATATATTTCTGATCAGAAAGCATGTTATCATATTTTGCATAGAGAATAATAGTAAACAAGTTACCAGTGCCTTCTGTTATGTATCATCTCTAGAAATTTTGGCCATTTGAGCCCTCAGCTTGTTTTACTATGTGGATTTGCTTGTGTTGAATGTCTTCCAGCTCTTCATTTCCCAGGGCATATAAAATTGGTGAAATTCCATGGGAAAGGATTGTTTTGGGTACGTAAACATACAGTCAAGTGTTTTTAAAGCTCAGGAAGAGCAGATGCTTAAAAGTTTTGGGAATTGAACACATCTGCGTGTCATGTTCATGCACCTTCCTCTAGGCAGAGTATTGTGTTATCCATGTTTATGAAGTCAAGAGAAAACAACTGTGCTGTTATTTCCTGGACAATATGTATTTACTTCCTAGAAATCTTAAGCAACAAATAAAGCAAGACTCGACCTGGCCAAGTTTAATGGAAAGTTCCAAAGGAAACATCTGGGTATAGTTAGTGTTTTTCTTGAAGTTTTTATTGCACTTTCTGAAAAGAGAAGTAGGTAGACATGTAAACATACAAACCAAGCTTAAGTCAGGCTAGATATAGAGATTTATTTTGCAGTAAATCAGATATTTATTATGAAATGTGTAATTTGCAAGTACTTCTTGCAAGATAAACAATAGCTGCCAGAGAAAACAGCAAATTTGAGTGTATTTGCTACTGTCCCAAACATTGTTTCCCAACTTGTGTATTGTCCTTAAGTAACCAAACTGTAATGTAACAAGCTAATTTAAGGAATGTGTTTTGCCTTTTCTGTCTTGAGCAGTTCCTCAGCTTGGTTGAGCCAGCCCAAGTCTTTCCTGTTCACCTTATGCATGTGGCTGTCCAGCCAACCTCTGTCTCCAGACAGCCCCATCTAACATCTGTTGATGTGTCTGATGGTGTATTGGTCATGTTCTGCCAGTAGCATCTGCTGGGGAGGATGAGTCTCAAATGGAGGAGGCAAGTGGCCTCCCACCCAGTCACCCTTTTAAGCTTATAGGGATATCCTCCAGCACGGGTTAATCTCTCTGTCTCTTCACCAGGATATGGTGAAGAGCTCTGTTCAGGCAGGGATTTCCTGCAAAATTGTCAATCCCAGATACTGAAGGATCAGAGGGGGAAGGATCCGTATGCCCCAAAGGCTGGATCTGTGACCAAGGAAGACCTTTGCAAGGCAGAAAAATTAATCTCATTGGCTCTTTGTTGTGAGGGCTGCCAAATCCCTGCAAGAACAGAGCAGGAATTGTGTTTGTGTGTGGTGGGCACTGTAGCTGTTTGCTTGCTTGCTTTTAATGGTGGTAAAAGGGATTTGCAGAAAGGCAGTTAGTCTTATAAAAAATTGCTTTTACTGAGAACCCTGTAAAAATTACCATAAAAGTCAGTGTGCTGTTAAGTTGTCCTCCTTCCCACCATCCTGCTGCCACTTTCTTATTTATAGAGCCTTTCCCAAGAACCTTGTAGTCCCACCCTTTTGTGTCTTGAAGTGTGGAAGCACTGGAGAAGCAGTGCACACTGAAACACAGTGCTCTTGTTTCTTTTCGTCTGTACCATCCTGAGTAAGAAAAGGGGGTTTCTTTTATGTGACTTCTCATAAGCTTTGGGAAACTTCTGTTTTCACTGATGTCCATTATTTATTTTTTTTCCATAGGATGAACTTTGAGATAATTGGACCTTGAAAATTAAGTAATAGTCTTCCAGATAGCATGTCTGATATGTGTGTCTCTGTTTGAGGCATTGCTGTCTGAACATACTTAACATTTTGAAATGTCACTGTAAATAAACAGTCCTTGGAAATTTTTGCTTGGGATTTCACTGCCAAATTAAGGTAAAAAATCATGTAGAAGGATGTCCCATCTGAGTGGCGTGGAGGATGAAGACTTCTGCCTCCTGTGGCTTTTTTGGAGACCTGGAAGGCTTGCATCAGTTCTCAGGCAGCAAAAGGATTTGGCACCATACAACAAAATACCCACAGGTGACAGCCTCGCTACATGCTGAGGGAGGGAAATAAAGGTTATGGTCTTTACCTTGGAGATGCTCATCTCTTTTCAATGTATGAGATGAATGCTGGAACAGGAACTCCTGGAGTACTGTGAATAAGGAATTCCTTCTGGAATATTTTGAGAGGGTTCAGTTGATGGCATAGGGGGTTTCTGGGTGGTCTTGATGCATATTAAATGCAGGGGAGCAGAGGAGGATGATCACTAGAAACCAGCAGTGGGTGCCTTTACGTTTTCTCAGTTGATTAGGGTAGCAAATGTAGTGACAAGAGTCCTAACATTTCCAAGAACTTGCTTTTTTTTTGTCCAACAGAAAATGCTGTCTGTCTCTGGAGTGTTTTAGGTGGATTTCTGATACTTGTAAATAATGTCAGCAGATCTTTTTAAAACATCCAGAGCAATTGATGGCACAGGTTTTACGTGGAGATTTCCAGGTAACTTTCCAAGACAGAATGGTAGAAATAGTTGCTTACTTTAACATAGAACTGTTGTGATTTTGCTGACAGCCTTGTGACAAATATTTTGGATCCTTTGATAGTTCAGGCTAGAAATACAAAGGGCCTGCAAAACACTCTCACTCCTTTGAGCAGCG
Organism: Porphyrio hochstetteri; assembly: GCA_020800305.1. Taxonomy (NCBI): domain Eukaryota; kingdom Metazoa; phylum Chordata; class Aves; order Gruiformes; family Rallidae; genus Porphyrio; species Porphyrio hochstetteri. The sequence continues at coordinate 46,636,353 of CM036907.1, forward strand.
CGCTGCATCATTTCTATCTGCAGTCCTGAACAGTGCCAGAATCAAGTTTATAATATGCATCCTCAAGTACTTTGAACAGTGTTTGAGTTCTTATTTACTGGAAGAGAAGTGCTCCTTGAGTGTCTACAAACTTGGAATGGATGTGAAGTACCAGATTTAGTGCAGTCCTGTACTAATAATATTGTTGAACTATTGGGCATCAGCATAGCTCAGATGCTTGCTTACTCCTCTTCTGTGTGCTCTCCCTTCAGCGCAGTAAATGTCAGTAATTATCCCCACATTACTTTAAATGTCGTTGCTAAGGCCAAGTGGTTTAAAATGCCAGTTCAACTTAAAAGATATTTAGGCTAGAAAGAATTTTAAGGAAATACATGTGCTGTTCTTTAAGTAAGCAATTTCCTTCGCTAGCAACCAGAATTTCATTTTCTCATGCGTGATTTCAAAGAAATACTAATACTTGTAATGCAATTTTTGTACCTTTAAAGATGTGTATTTTATATAAGAGAAAGTAATGGTTTAGAACTGTGAAGTCACATCCTCAATGTTTTGTAAGATACTTTCAAGTTACTTTTTTAATAAAGCTTTTGGTTTTGAGGGTGGAAAAAACCCCAAGCTAATAGAAATCCTGAGCAGACTTAACGTGGGAAGGAATCCACTGGCCTGATTGTGCTCAGTCATCTGTCTGGTTGCATATGGTGTATCAGCAGCATGTTCTTTGAGTATTTCCAGATTCTGGAAGCATCCTGGTGATAGTAGGTCTCACTCTACACAGACAATGCACGCTCATCTCTGTGTGTTACTTTTCACCAGCCTTCGTTGTTGTGGCCAAAGCAGGCATGACTTCTGCTGCTGCTCCCTGCTGTGTTGGGTGAATCTCCTGTGATTTGATGATCCTATTTAGGAGACAGTGCTTTTAAGGAGTTAAAAACAGGAGGATATTAGGTAGTTTTTGGGAAACTGACAGGACTGGGAGCATGTGCCAAGTGAGATACTGGTTAGGTCCGAACACACCCCCTATTTCTGAGGAGAAATGGGGATGGAGGGGCATGTTTCTTTGGCTGTAAGAGCAGTGAGTTCTACAGGGTGTTGCCAGTTGGAGCAGTAGGATCAAAATGCACATGGAAAATGATGGTGGAATTTATGCTTTGTAATAACAAGCTGGTGTGCTTCCACTTTGTGCTCAATTAGTAGTTGGCTTTTGGCAGAATAAAATTACTTTGTCATGAATGTTCTGGATTACAAATGTTAGTACTTCTACAACAGCAAACACTTTCAGAATTTTTTGTCCCTATACAGTCTAGGTGACAAGGTAGAAGAGGAGGAAAAGAAAGGATCAGAAAGAGATGTGGAGTATTTTGGGGTTTGTCTGCTGGCAACGTAAGAGATGACTACTGCATGTTAACTGATGGGTTTCTGTCTCCTGACTGTCACACATACTCTCTAGGCCAGTCTGGATTTAAGTGTCCGTTCATGTTCTTAGTGTCTAGCAACTACTCTTTCTCCCAGGACACAGACCAGTCTTGACATTTTAAGTGTAGCTATTCTATCTTTAGAAAGAGAGAGAAAAGAGAGAAAATTCTGTCTTTTTTAAAAATCTTTTCCCCCAACCTGCCTGAGAATTCTAAGCCATAATTTAGTTCTTTCCTGTTTTAGCAAGAGCAACTCACAAGTATATGGGTCATTGTTTCCTGAATGCGTCATGAAATCCTTTGCCTTCGTATGCAACTATAATGTTAGTAACACAAAGTCTTCAAAGATGTGGGATTAGTGAATCTATTTCCATAGTACCAGAATTCTAGAAGAGTCTGACACCCCAAGTCTGGCAGTTTTGCATGTTGGGTGTTGTTACTGTGTTCAGGAGGATGAAGTGTTCATGATTTGTGAGCTTTTGATTGTGTGAGTGGGGTGGTGGTGGTTGTGTATGGGTTTTCTTGAGTTTGTTTTGCTTGTTCTCCAAGGTGTTCAGAGCATCTGTTTCCCTCATAATGGGTCCTGGCTATCTTAAATTCATCACTGTAGGAATGTCTAAATGCACTTTTGGATGTGAACTGATGACAGAGAGCTAGTCCAGTGGTGCACCAAGAACTAGATTAGAGCCCAGTTTTAAGCATGGGGTTACTCTATTTGAAGCTAATACTACAGTATTTGTCCAGTGCTTCCTGGGATTGCTGAAAAGTGACACACTCCTGGTAGTTACTCTCATAAGCTATTTGTTCTGTGACATCCTCTGTAACCTTCCTGATGCTTCTGCAGGGAGCTGCTGTACCTCTACAGGGTTTGGGGTCTCTCTGCCAGAGCTTGATGCTGCTCACTCTCATGTTCAATGGGACCTTGTTTTTCTGAAGCTGATTTTCACACTGGTATCTGGTTCAGAAAAGGGAAACCTACTGAGTTTCTCACTGCACCTAAACTCCATGTTTCTAGGCATATGGTGTTTACTCCAGTTGCATCAGTGGCATGATATGTCCTTAGCAAATTATCTTAAATGTCTGATAACTTCCAAAATGCTAGTTTCAGATGGGAGGAGACTTCTAAGTGGCACAAATGCAGGCCAACTTCCAAAAATATCCTTTCTAATAGCGTGTGTTGATACTCATTCTCTGTTTACATTGTTCTGAGAGCTGACGGTCTTCTGAGCCACGCTCAGCTCTGTCCTTGAACTAAAATAAAATGTTATTTTCAGAGTGTCTACTGTACTCTTCAGGTTTGACATCACTACAAAAGGAAGTTTGCATCTGCAGACCTTAAATTGGTATTTGGCTTTCACATCGGCTACGTGACATACATGATGGGACTGGTTTTATGCACTGAAATCTGTTCATCCCTTTCTGCTTCTTGACGTTGACAACTTGAAAGATCATTTAATGACATTATCTAAACCACTTATCCCTCTTGTCTGTCCACAGCAGATGTGTGTTCTCTTGGTAAGAATGTGTGAATGAAGGTCTTGGGGAACTTTAAAAAAGGCTGGAAGGATGATTTATGCTGGTAGCATAGACTACAACAGTACTGTCTAACTTTCTATGTTTGCCATTGGCTACATTGACAAGAAACAGTCAGTTGGATGACTCGTCCAGCTATTGAATTTCATACAGTCAACAAAAGCTGAACTGTTCAATCAAAATTTCAATTTCATGTAATGTCAGCGTGGAATTTGCTGTTGTGGTCTATAAGGTTGAGTATGCTACAAATTTCTGAAGTTACTGGCAGTGAGTGAGCATCAGAGCTGAATTTCAGGAATACTTTTGAAGCATGGTTGGGTAAGCTACTGCCAAAGGCATTTCTGTTAGTTCATGGCACTTTTGATCTCTGCTTAATTAGAAATATTGAGCTGTTCTGGTGTATTTACAAACAGACTCTGAGTGCAGAAGTCTTTTTCTCTGATATCTGTGCTCCAGTTAGTGCCGTTGTCTCTGTAGCACATGGAAAATTAGCGGGATAACAGAACTAGGTTTCAGTGTCTATTTTGTGCTGTCTGATGCATGATATTCATTTAGGTAGGTAATAATAGTTGCCTTCCACATAGCTCAAGAGATAAGTAGTGTATTAACCATTAATCTGAAATTGCAGTTGGGACATTAATTGCCAACTATGAGGACAATATTAGATACATGTATTTAATGCTCTTAAAATGAGGTAATATTGCCCTGTTTTGGCAGGAAAGCTGGCTTTGCTTTCCGTTTTCCACAGCCACCATAGCTGCAAGGATACTGTAAAATCACATTTTCAAAATGTGCTTTATGTTCTTTAAATTGTGTAACTTGCACGTGCAAGGCTTATCCAATACTTGCTGTGGAAGGCATCTGTCACACTAAAACGGATTCATCAATGACGTGATTATTAAAACATCCTGTTCGATTAAGGACATTCTGTTTTCGGATCAATATTAGGGACCTTCTAAAAGTAAGTATTAGCTAGGGAGTTGGTTCAAGAGCAAGAAATACAAGACCAGAGAGTTGGTCTGTGAGAAGCTGACTTGAGTAATTGTTTATTTCTGTGAAGACTGCTTTTTATAGCCAATAGATACAATTAAAGCTGCGTTTATTGGAATGAACAGCCTTGCTACCATACAGGTAGAAGACAGATTATAAAGACGTATGTGATACTGTAGCGGAGCCCCTGAGAATGAATGGTCTAATCAGGATTAAATCAAATTGTCTGGGTGCTGTAATGAGAAGACTCAGGTTTGCTTTCATCCCTCCAGCTATCTGGGAAAACTCTCCACTGCATTTTGCAATGAGAGATTGTGCTATCATTTGGAGATCATAATCGTAGCAATAAAGAGAATGCAAGCTACCTCCAATTTATTTTGGCCCACTTAGTCCAACATTTGATATATCTGATGTGTTGTTTACACTGTGAAGTTAAATATTTAATCTGTTACATCTAAATGAAAATAAACAGAACCTAAAATGAGGAAAAAGGCGTGATAAGTAAATATTTAGGGAAGAATATTCCTCTGTACTTACAGCACTTTAATAGGGAAGAAAAAAAATGCCTGTAATGCATTCTTGTGCTGTTTACTTTATTTTTGGTTAGCTACTCAAAAGGTTGAGGTAACACTGCACCTAATTCTGCAACCCATGGTGCCTCGTGGGCTATTGAAATACGGGATTTTCTGTGTTCTGAAGTGGATTTAGCCTGTAGCTGTGGAAGTCCTGTAGCACATGAGTATCTGCCTTGAGATATGTTAACTGCCAGTCAGATCTCCCTGTGCTGTGACTCATGTGAGCACCCTCAGGAGGTTCTGCAGGTTGGGTGCCATCCTTCTGGCTTTGGCTTGGCAGATGAGTGGAGGGAGAAGGGCAGTGAGAACCTCTTAAATCTGTGGCTTCAACCAGCTGCTGCTTCCTGCTTGTGGCTCTCGACATCCTTCTCATGCTTCCGGTCACTGGCTGAGCTCTGGGACCTCCTCTTGGCCTGTTTGGCTGCTGTCCCCAGGCAAGGCCATTGATCACGCAGGGCCCGGCCTGCTGTGCTCTGCAGCTTCTGCTGTAAGCCACAGCAGAAGATTTTTAATTGCTTGCTGTTAACTCTGGAGGAGCTACCATTTAATAGGTCTGATTATGTGAACATAAAGAGAACTCTTGGAAAATCTACACGCTTGTGCTCTTCACAGCAGTTGCTGCTTTATCACTTTAAATTCTGAACTATGAGAGTTGTAAGTCTCAAACAAGTTCCCTTCCTCCATGAAATATTAATTGAGCAGCACCAAATTAACATGTTTGTATGTGGTGGTGTAAAAGGAGAACCTTGTATTGCAGAGAAGGATATTATGCTTAACTCTTATTTGTAACTTTAATAAATTTTTGTAGTGTGAGGAAGCCGACACTTAATGCTTTTCTTTTATGTCTGTTATATCAGAAAATGTTATTATCAAAGCTGGTTGCTGCATTTTTCTAATGGTTACCGCTCCTTTTAAAGCTCTGTGGTGCTGCTGGGTTTTTCTTTGCTGTCTTTCACTTTCCGTCTCTTCCACTACCAAGGCTAATCCAGGTATTGGTTACACACTAAACCCTGAGATCTCATGTTGGGGTGCTTTATTCAAAGAGGAAAGTGATGTTTCATTGGTTACTGTGGTACCCATCTGGGCTCACTTGCTGTCACCACAGTGCAGGCAGGAGCACTAGTTGGGGGGAGACTAGCTATCTTGGGTCTTGTGGGGATGGATGTCTCTTCCAAATCCTGCATAGAACGGAGTTACAAGTTAAAAGTTACACTAGTTAACTTTAACTCAATCAATGACCGTTCAGAGCTGGGGCAGGTATGAGTGCCACAGAAAGCAGAAGGCACATGGAGTTATAAATTTAGGACAAAATCTGTCCAGCCTCCTCATCTTTCTAAGAAAATTATCTGAAGTTAAAATTGATTACACTTGGTAGCAAAGGGACTGAGGTCCACCTTCAAAATCTTCTTCATACAAATGAGGGTGACATCTTCAGCTACAGAAATAGAGCATTTCTACTCTGCCCAGGCATGAGACTATTGTGCTTGATTAAAACATAGGACAGTTGTTGTTCATACACTCTAATAAAAATTTCATCTGTAACAAGTAAATAAAGTAAATATTTTTTCTGATTGCAAGAAAACCGCCTCAGTAGGTCCACTTAACTTTTTTTTTTCCTGCTAGAAGCACTACCAGCACTCCTGTCCAGCCAGATTTGCTGGGATAGCCAGAAATGGGCAAAACCCATGTGATAGTGTTCCTGCTACTGTTGTCGAGACAGGAAAAAATAATTCTGAAACTTGGCACCTTCAGCCACTCGGTTGCCAATTGTATTTTACGCGTGGCTCTGGGTATTAGCTTCACTGCAGAGGAGGATAAAGGAAAGAAGGTGTGAAGGGATCAAATTCATTTATAGTTGATTTTATCCTTTTACCATGGGCAATGTTAAATAACTTATATTCAGTCTGTGTCAGAGTGGTGTTTGCAGGGGCATTAGTAACCGAAAGACAGATTTGTTTTTAGAGGAACACTATCTGTTCTCTTGCATCTGGGGATTTGTAGCGAGATCTGTTAAGACCTGTGAAGATTTGAAGGTGAGAAGATAATAAACGATAAAAACCCACCCTAGTGTTAATGCAACATATTAGCAATTACTTAAGGTTCAGAAACACAGAGGATTCTTATATTGAAGTTTCACCTTTAGCACTCAAAAGGTTAATGTGTTAACCCTTCGTGTTACTGGTTTTTACATGTGCTGTGGACACACAAGCATTCACTTGAAGTATGAATCCTGAGGTTATATGGATATAAACTGCAGTTTAACATTTTAAGATAACATGTTACTATTTTTGGAGACGCTTCACTTCCTCAGAAGCAGAACTTATTTAGTAAGCTATGAAGCCAGCAGATTTATAAGGCTGTTCGGTTCCAGCTCCACTATCAAGTTTTTAAGTAAGCTGTTTGTACAGTTATAAAGGCTTCAGGCTCTGCTGGGAATACTGGCAGTTGCTTCAGCAATGGGCAGGCATGGATTGAGGTTTGCTTGGTTACTTTAGATGTGGCCTAAAACCCTCTTGGGTTTAACTTGTGCATTTTCTGTAGAAGTCGGTTTGTTTTGTTGCTGCCTGGCTCTCTAGCAGGTCTGGTGAAGTCCTTCATATCGGGCTCTTGGAGGCTAACATGAATTTTAATAACAAATTTTATAAATATGCAAGGAGCGTCTTCATTTGCTGCTGTAGTACCAGTGCTGCCTGTAGAACTGGCCACTCTTCTGACCAAAACCTCATGGTAATCTTTGACAGCCACATGCACCTTAAGCTTTGAAATAAATGGTCACTTGTACTATTGGGCTCTGCCACCACTGTTTGGCAGCTACTAAAGCTTCTGAGTACCTGCAGGCCTCTCATGATAGGTTCACCTGCTGAAAATGCCCTCATAAGACATTCCAAATTCTCTCTTTTGAGTTTGGCTTGCTGGCCTTTTTAAGATCTGAATGTCAGCCACTGCAGAGAATCAAGTGTGTACATTTTAAATTGGACAACTTCTACAAATGAGTGTTAACGAGCAGAGTGTACTTAACATATGACCTGCAGGCTGTGGGGATGTGTAGGGCCTCCCTGCTGGTAAAGCTGTGGCTTTGGTTCAACAACTAGCAAGCTCAGCTCTCATTTTTGAGAATTTTCATAAATATCACTTCAATTCAAAATTTCCATTGACTTGAAGCTAAATAAGTTCTCCTAAAATGCTCATGGAGAAGATGAGGAAGGCTAGCCAAACGTGGTACTCGTGCTTGAGAGAAGATGGAAGGGGTGTATTCCTGTGTCCTGGTTTCAGGAGGCATAGAGTTAATTTTCTTTCTAGCAGCTGGCGTAGTGCTGTGCCTTGGATTTAGGATGAGACTAATGTTGATAATACATTGTGGAGTTCCCTGTCCTGCTTGAACTGAGTGGCCCAGAAATGGACCAGATATTCCAGATGTGTCCTCACCAGGGCAGAGTAGAGGTGGGAGGAGAACCTCTCTCTTGGCCTACTAACCATATCCCTTCTAATTCACCCCAGGCTGCCATTGGCCTTCTTGGCCACGAGGTCACATTTCTGGCATCCTGCTGTCCACCAGGATGCCCAAGTCCCTTTTACCCTATGCTGCTCAACTCTCTGGAGGCTGTGCAGGCATCCCCTCCGCACTGACCTTTCAGGAGGGAAGGTGTAAGACACCTTTAGGTGTCTTTGTAAGGCTCCCTGCTCACAAAGTTTAATAGAACTTTTAGTGGAAATTAATGTTGCTTTCTGGAAGACCCTAAAGGACTCACCCAAGGAAATTTTTTTGGTTGATGGCATTACATAAGGATAGTAGAACTTTGAGTGTGGCTTAGTCTGGTTTTGACTCAATTATATGGAAATGTACAAGTTTTTTTAACATTGTTTCCTTTTAGCTGATATTAATCTAAAATATTTACAGTTACATCAGTTTCCTTTTGTATATTTGGTGACTGATTCTTGTGATGCTGGAAGGTCAGAACAGAGTTGGTTTATGGTTATTGAGGAGTGTCGTGGTTTTGCCCCGGCCGGGGGCCGCACCCCACACAGTTGCTTGTACTTTTAAAAGGAAGAGGGAAGGAAAGTTGGGGGAGGGGGAAAAGGGAAGGAAGAAAGGAGGAAAAGAAACCACAACCTAAAAACCAGAACCCCGCAGGTTAGGATAAGGATAGTTTACTAAACAATAGCAGAAAACTAGATATAACAATAACAGGAGTTTAAAGCACAAAATAGATGAAACTGGTGATACACAATGCAGTTTCTCACCAAACCACACACCTCAGGCCGCACAGCCTAGAGCCGTCCCGGAACCCGACCATCCCCAGAAACTGCACGTCCTGGCGTTTTCTCCTCTTCCCCCCAGTCCCCCTTTATACTGAGCATGACGTAACTGGCATGGAATATCCTCTTTGGCCAATTCGGGTCACCTGTCCTGGCTGCGTCCCCTCCTTTCTCATTAGTAGGGAAGTATGAAGAACTGAGAAAGGTCCTTGATTGCTTGGCAACAACTAGAAACATCAGGGTGCTATCAGCACTGTTCTCATCCTAACACCCAAACATGGCATTCCATCTGCTGCTAAAAAAATTAACTCCATTGTAGCTGAAACCAGGACAAGGAGGACTTGTGATATATATCTACATGGTGATTGGAATTATTTGTGTACTTTTTCTTTCAACCTGAAGCTCCCAAGAAATCCTAGTTAATCTCCAACAAAACCGTTGTCTTTACTTGTATTCCGAGGGGCTTTAATGTTATGACTTTAAAATGTGCTTCCGCTGTGACTGGTTTGTTTTCAAAGATTCTGCATTTATTTTACATCCATTCCTATCTTGAATTCAAGAACTTTATGACCTTTTACAGTGTGCAGTCTGTCATATACTTGCTGGTCATGGTGATAGTGGTATTATTTATCTAGAGTTCCTACATTATTTTTATACATGAAAGCAGTGTTCCACAGCAGAACTTTTTTCCTTATGCTCAGGATACAATGAGACCAATTCATATGTTCATGAAATAATTTTACTTCTTGAAGGACCTCAGTGGCTGAAGTGAAGCTTCCTGTGCATTAACACTGACCATTCGATAAACCTCTTCCTGCTGCAATTTCATGCTTAAATAACAGTAATTAAAAATGCCCAACCATGTGTATAATATTTGTTGAAAAACAACTAGTATTTTAGCAGAAGATCTAGAGAGCTTTCATCCTATAGAGTGATGTGCAAAGCTGAGGAGGCACTACTTGAATGGATGACATCCAGGGTGAGAAATGACAGCAAGTGTGGATATACCTGACGGTGTTTGACATGACAGGCTGTGTTGTTTTCCTTCGGTGGCATCAGGGATATTGATGCACATCTTGAACTTGTTTGTTTATAGCTTGCATGTCTCACGTATTTGGAAATAGAAGAGATATTTGGTCACGGTCCTGCAGTAGTGTGTGCTTGATAAGGTAGATTAATTTTGTATTTTGATTTTTTTAAAAACTTTTTTTAGTCTGTTTCCTGTAGTAGTTTCTAATAGTTTATTAATTTGTTTCTTTTAAGGTGAGTGTGTTTCTCTTGAGACTGACTCATGCTGTTTCCAAATCGTAAAGACATAAAGCTCTCATCTTAGTTTTCTGCCCCAAACTTGAGATGTGTTTTTGCATTGGCAAAGGGATAATTTTTGGCCTGTGTTCAAGGTCTCAAGATTTTACCATATCAGGATGTCCATTTGCTTGTGTTTCTTTCCCTTTGGCTTTCACTTTTCAGCAGCTTACTGGCAGCAACACTGAAGGGAACAGGCATGGAGTATTCTCAGTAAAAGCTCCTTGAATGAGCCAGTACAGCTATTCCCGTCAGAAGTATAACTCCCAGAACTTGTCTCCTCTTGGAGAGCAAGAAGGACGGTTTAATGACTGTGCAGCTGATTAAAACTAACCAGGGCTACACAAATTCAGAGACACAGACAGCTATCAGTTGCCAACTGAGTTAAAACAGATTGTTAGCCAGCTCTGTTGATTTGATTATTGACCTGAATCAGTTGGTTTTGAGCATATTGCTGCCAAAGTGTGCTAAACAATGAAAACAGCAACCTTGGGTGGCTTGTATCTCTTTGCTAATGTGGTGTCACCAGACATAGAGGAACGGAGGCTTTGCTGTGCGTGGGCTGAGCAGCGTGGAGAAGAAAAGGATATTTTAAGGACTGATTGTACCTCTGCCACACCCAGGCCATGGACCCCTTGGAGATGTGGGAACTGGCAAAGATCTGTGAGGAACCACCTGCTTCCTTGAGATTGCAGGAACGTATCTCAGCACTTGCTCTCTGCCCCAACATGTTTCCTGCTCTTGGGTTTGGGACTGTGAAGAGAGCGTGGCTGTAGGAAAAGGAATTTCAGAGTTGCTCTTCGAGCATCTCAGAGTTGTGTATCAGTGTGCAGGGCGGAAGGGCTTCCTTCTGTTGAGCCAACAGGGAGGTAGAAGGGGAGCAGGACACAACAGAGAATGTGTCCTAGTTACAGCAGATATTGGGAGCAAGTGGAAAAGAGGACAGGGAAACCAAATTTGTTGATTGGTAAAACTCCCTAGAATTTTGGTTGTGACTGTATTCAGAAGTTTGCACCAGGTCTTGCGTAGGCAAAGCTCTTCTGAAGCATCCCAGTTGTCTTGGGAAAGCTCAGGGAGTTTGCTTCCTTCTATAGTTGCTTCACAACAGAACATGTTCAGTGTTTGCTGAAAACTTGGACTGCTTAGCTGTAAGTGGTAAGACTGAAGTTGCTGATGGCCACGGCTGTGTTTTTCACCAATACCTCTTGCAAGGCTGATAGGGCAGAAATGAGTAAGTGTGAGACGACCGTTCTGATCCCTGTAGATTCATCTTGTACTAATGACTGGCAATGTTTATTTCCAGTGTGGAAGGTGAAGGTGCTGTGAGTAGCAGGATATAGTAGGTGTAAGCAGCTATCACCTGCAATACCTGTTTCATTTTCATCGATGAACTTAAATCCTACCACCAGCTTCTATAAAATAATTTGTATTAAAGCACAGTGCTAAAGCAACAGTGATGATTAAGTAATTTCTACAGTTATGACAAGTCTAAACCTGAGAAAGTTTAAAATGCTTTTTATGTCTAATAAACAAGCATGCTAAATTAATTTATTCTTATGTAAGCCTCTGGAGGTAAGACAAGTGTAGGTCTGCCTGCTGATAAGCCAGGACCAATTAATTAATGAAAGAACTGGTCAGCCTGTTAGTAGAGTACTTTCTTTTCCTGAAGGAGCTTTTTTGTGCAACGAGTTCCCTTGCAGACCTGCATCTTTCCATGTGTAGCGCTGCAGGAAGCAAAGTAGTGGAGTTATTCTTCCCAATACCAGGCTGCAACACATGTAGGTGAGAACAATTCCATTCCCAGGCTTCTAAGCAAAGGATTCCTCCATTTTAGGTTTTAATTATTTTCTTCTATTAAACGTTTAATTGACTCATTGATAATTTATTTTTTTCTTTGAATAAACCAGCAGTTCGGATAGTTAGTTTATTCAGAGTCATGTGGCTTAATTGATGAACCTTTTCTGATGGTCTTGTAGGAATCCAGACAGGCAGTAAAGCAGCCTTTTGTACAGGATCAAGTGGAGAAGATTTCCCCTGCCACCTTTCCAAACACATGTACTCACAGTTCTCCTGGGAGATGTTTTCCAACCATGTAAATACTCAATTATTATGTGCTGCTTATCTAGCTTGCTTGCTTGATTTCTAAAAGTGTAATACTGGTCTTAATTCTGTGTATAATGTTCCTCCTACCACCTCAAACAACTCTTTCCCTTGAGTTCATGTTTTTAATTGCAGCTTTAGATCAACTCTCCCTTTTAATGTACTGTTTCTTTCCTGTTGATCTGATAGCTCCTTCAAGTATGCTGTAATAGGCATGAATCCGCCGCATCCTGAACATTCAGTCTGAAAACCTGCTGCAAAGCTGAAATGTGCCCTGTTCCTCATTCAGTGGGCCAGGAAGACCTAATACAGATTTTGGTTTTACTGTTACTGTGGGCGTTATAATATTTTTAGGACGGCTAGTTTTAGTTTACTTGTCATAAGCGCCACTAACTTTTATCAGACTCAAGAGGGCAGTTGTCCAAACCCTTAAAATAGCCCCCAGATCCATCCATCTGACAGCTTAGTTTTGAACATGGCTATTCTGGGAATATTTTTAAAAACGCAGACTTCTGTTATGTACCTAATTATGTGTTGTGCCCCATTTCTTCTTGACGTGCGAGCATGTAACTACAAGATCTTACTCATCACAGTGATGGTGGGTCTGGTTGTGTTCTGCTGAGTGCTGGATGTCCTGATCCAAGCTGTGTCTGGCTTGTTCTGTAGTGCAAGGGTGAGCTGAGAATACTTTGGTATTACTTGCTCTTCCCTGATAAGAAACCTGAATGTCTCTACAGCACATGGCATGTTCTGATGCAGGTGGAGACCGACAGAATTGTCTGTTGTAATAAGGTATGATAAAATGCTTATGTATGCCCTGCATATTTAAACTCTGCTCTGTGAAGTGGTGTTTCTTTTATAGCTCTACTGAGACACCTCTCCACCGTCAGTGTAATGGTATCAGCAGACTTACTGTGCAGACGTGACAGAAGGGAAAGTATTTGACTGAAGTTTAAAGTGGTCTATGGAAAAAAAGCAAGTGGTACTTTGGGAGTGTTGGAGGTTACCTTAGTGCTCATTCTGGGTTCATCCTCCCTGATTCTTTCTCTGTCAACAGAAGTTACAACATCAGTATCCACTGGCCCAGTACTCTTGAGAGAGTGTATGTCAAGTCATCCTTTCAGTCCTACTTAACTGCCTTGTCTTCTCCTCTGAGCTGTTCGATAATGATTTAACCATTCTGACTTGACTTTCCTGGCTTAGGGTGAAAGGATCTAGAAGATGCTGGAGGTCTTATAGATGGAAACGTGTTTTTTGTTAGGAGATACAGAACCTACTGTTCGCTAATAAACCTACTTTCTGCCTTAAGGCAACACCAAAGGGTACTTCAAACCCCTCTTTCCTCTTCCTTAAATACTGTGCTGGATGTCAACCATCAAATTCTGTAAAGGAGTGAGTGTTTCTGTAGTCCTTTAGTGTAACTCACTGAAGTACCACAGCAAGAGTATTGTTTCCCCTGAAGCTGAATGGCTTTTCCAAGTAGCTCGCTTTAATATTTAGTGATTTCTTCACACTACGAACAAGTGGAATCATGTAATTTGATAAAGTGACATTTCATTTAATGAAATCAATAGTTTTAAAACTATAGCCTTCCTGAAGGGTTTGTGAATGAATGGACACATGGGAAAAATAATGAGTTAATTTTTAAAGCAGCATGTTGCACTGCATGAAAACTCAGTGTGGATACTTTTCTTCACCATTAAAGTGACCTAATTGGGTTTAGTTTACTTCACTTCCAAACTTAAGTAACAAAATCATATTAAAGTCACTTTAATTCTGAAGGAAAGCATCCACATGAGAGGTGAACTAATCTTCTTTAGGTCATACGTTAAACTAATGCCAGCTGACTTCCATGAGCGTTGCTGCGAAGTCATGCCCCAAAAGCCATAGACCTTGTCCGAGAGCTTCCACTGACTTCAGTGGCAATTTTCTTTCAGATAAAGGTGGCAGTCAGACCCAACTGTATGATGTTATAGTCTGACTGAAATGCAAATATGTCATACCGTGCAGATATGCTTGCTGTACTTTATTTGGTTTGATACTGAGTTAATGATGCTCTAAGAAAATGTTTTTCAAGTACTGTGTTGTTATAATGTTTCACCATTATGCATATTGATTATTGTAGCCTTTTGGAATAAAAATACATCTGAAATATTTCAAGTACACGTTGTATATCTGTTACGGGTGAGGCAGGGTACCTGTTGGAAGGTATTAGTGGTATGAAGGTAAACATTAGGGATTGGTTGCAGTAAAGTGGCTGTAACCCATTTCTAAATTGGATTTGTAGGTTCTCTAAAAGGAAACATCAGGCTCTATGTGAGGGCTTATTCTTTCTTTGATTGGCAGAATCTGAAAAAGGCAAATGCAGATGTGTGTTTCCAGGTCACTGGAACCACCTCGCTGCTGTAACAACGCCACCCCAACAGCACTTGGTCCCTGCAGGGGTTTTATGGGGAGGCATTACCCAACTTTCACAGTCTTTTGTGTGTTTTGCTGGGCCGGAGGGGAGCCTGCAAAAGGTAATAAACATATCAGAAAGTATGAGAGGCTCCATGCAGCGTCTGGGGAACAGTTGTGTCCATTGCACAGATCACTTGGTTGTGACTACCCTGCTGTGCAGATGGTAACCTCTGATCAGTGCAGGCATTAGTTGCTCTGTATTGTTTGGTCGGTGGCCAGGGATCACTCCTGAAATGGGTGCTTTTGGACTACTGATGCAGCAGCCATGAAGGATATGCAGGAAGAGTACCTTTACCACTTGTCTGCACACTGCATTAGATAAAACATCAGCTGAGATCTTGACATCCAGAAAACCAGAAAAATTTAAAAGCATAAGACACACCAGTTAGTAAGTGCATCCAGAAATATCTTCTATTGGTATGTAATTATGTGATCTAGTGTTAGAAGGTTTTGTGTCATGGTACTGATGTCCCAGGACTGGCAAAGGTTTGTTTCAGAATTTGCATGCAAGCATATAGTTTTCTTTCTTTTAATATTTTTCCTAAAGGGTGAAACTAGAGCTTGACAAAGGCTTGCACTGAGTCCAGGGGTATTGAAGCAGACCTCAAACCTCACAAAAAATCCTTATGTTTTGAGTTATTCCTTTCAGGACACTCCAGAAAGAAACAGCTTGAAAAAGAACTTTGTCAGATATAAATGTAAGAAGTGCCTGAATGAAGCCTGCAAGGTGTCCTGCTCTCACAGACCTGCTGCTGTGTTTGGCAAACAGAAATCTGGGGAGGTGCACACCATACTCTACATGTTGTGATCCTGACCATTTCTCACAGCAGCTTTAGGCGGTCTGTTTTGTTTTCCATCACCATGTCTTCCAGTGCACCACTTGAAGGCAAAGCAGCATTACAGGTGATCATTGGAGGAAGAGGAGAATGCTGAATTCCTGGATTCAAAATGTTTACAGAAATGTTGTCTTGCATTTCAGCAGCCTGTGATGGGGACTGTGTTTGAAAGGCATCAATAGAATTGGGACACGAGCCTCCTTCTTTTTCAAGAGCTCAGTGTACTTGTGTTAATTTCCTAAGTGTACAGGAGAAGCACTGGCACAGGAATCTGTAAGCTTGGGGCCTAATTTACCATCCAGCCAGTCTGAAAAATGCCACAGCAGGGAGGGCTTCCGCCTTCCTTTGTAAGTTCATTTGTGAGATGAGCTGCTTGCAGTAGTGAGATGCTGTACCTGAGGTCTGTGTGCCCCAGGTTTTAGAGGCAAGCAGAGACCATAACAGTTGATCTCTGACCTGAAAGGAGAATTTACAGCCTATTAGTATGTGCTAATTGCAACATCACCAATCACAGCCCCATCCATAAGTGACATGGTGGCCTTGAAATCGTGAAATGGGTCAAAAGCTGTGTCACATAAAATTGCCTCTGAAAGTGCAGAGATGTCCGGGAGATTTACCAGGCAAGTAGGACAGGGTTAGCATCTCCTCCTGACTTAATCCACCTTTGCACCTGGTTAAGGGTTGTAAAAGTCTTTGCTGTTTTAATAGGATGGTTAGCCAACATTCTGGCATGTTCTATGGCCAGACCAGATCCAGTGTAGCCCTGTCTGGCAGCTACTCTTGCTGACAGTTTTCTCATCTCTTTGAAGAGAATCATCTATTTCTTGTCATGATGGGGATCCTCCTCCTTGCATTGCCCCATTTGTTCATTGCACTTTCACCCACTAACAGAGTCAGGTCCTGGATTTTTCTGTTTGCTTTTTAAAAAATTGTTTGAGAGTTGTTGTTGGAGAATGCACCTTTTATTGCGTTTCTTGGAGTTGGTCACTTGTTTCATGTCAGCAACCTGACAACAGGGACTCTTCCAGGCTAATACCAGCTTCCCACCTCTCCAGCCCCTGTTCTGTTTGTGCTTGTTGTGTTTGAAATACATGTGGTTTCCCTGGGCTCTTAACAGTGCTGTTGGCAAGAGTAGATGCCAGTGTGAAACATGAACACGCAGGGTATTTTGACTTCTAGGAAAGTTGCAATTCCCGGCAAATAGTGAAGGGGAAGAATGTTTTGCAAGTGATTCATCATTTGCTGAGATAATGATGTATCTTCTCTTCTTCAGACAGTTTATCCACTGTGAATGAATGTCATACATTCCTCTTGATAAAAGACCCATCTTCCTAAAATAAAAGGTAGAAAGGTAGAATTGTACACCTTCAGAATTGCACTCTTGACAGTTTAGAGAGGTTACTTCTTGGGGATCAGTACCAGAGCATGCTGAACAGATCATCTTGTTTTCATTTCACCTACAGAGCTTTGGCTTCACTTTGTCTAATTCCCTTTCTCCATGGCACACTTTCTTTTTCCTTTAACTGTTGATGTAATTTGTAAGCTCTGCAGGGATGAGACTGCTCCCTACCCTCCCCAAGTCAGCACTTACTACTTCAGTCTCAGGGCAGTAAGAGGAGTACAAGGCTCTTTTAACTCTGCTTTTATCGCCTTGTACTGATGAAAGCCTTGACATAACCACTGCTATGCCAGCATGAAGACATTTTGGTTAGCTTTTCTTGGTATAACTCCCTTTGTTCTGCTGAGTTTGACAAAGCTAAACCATAAATAGTTGTGATAAGTTGGTCTATAATAAGCCTATTTCCTGACTAGGTGTTGTGGCAAAGTTGATTTTGTGTACACAAAGCTGAATGCAATTGAGCTGTGTCATGGGTGAAGCCTTATTGTAGTAACAGATAAAATCCTGAAGCTTGGTCTTGGTTTTAAATTTGTACAGCCATGCTGAGCCACAAATACTCCACTGCTTCACTCCAGCTGAGGCGCGTACCCAACTGTTGTCTCTTCTCCACGAGAAACTTTTTAAGGTAGCAGTGCCTCGCTCTCTGTCACCAGAATTGATACAAGCAGGAGCTATCCTGTGGTGTGAAATGCAGAGTTAGTGGGTTCCACCTGAGAGCATCGTGCTGGCAGCGCACTCTCCCCTCTCTGCCACACTGCAGTGAGACTTGGTGACCTTTTGGTTTTTCACAGACAGGAGTTTAACCACATCTAGACCAGTCCCAACTGGTTAGGACTCTAAATAGTTGCTCTATGCTTGACTGGAAATAGTGTGGTTCAAAAATAAAAAAGTGGGTTTTGTTGGTTCAGTAGGACACTCTGCTTGCTGAGACACCGACAAGATTGTGCACACGGGGCAGCCTCTGGGAATGAGACCCTCAGGTCAGGCCAGCCTTCAGTGCATTCTCCAGGCAGCATTTCCTAGCTGTGGCCTAAAAGTTGTGGGAGAGACCTAAAATGGAGGCTGTTAATATAAACTTTGATCCTCCACAACTTCAGGGCGAGTTGGACATGGACAGAGCAACCTCTGCCGGGATGGAGCACGTTGTGTGTGTTGTACCAGTAGTGAGCATGAATGCAGTTAGCCAGTCAGTGTAAGGTAACATGGGATCCGTGTTTGGGGCAAACCATGTGATGCTTCAGTTTGAGCCTTCACACGCTTTAGTTATCGATACTTAGCTGGGAGGGGAGGTGCTGTAGTCTGCTCTCCCATGTTGCAGAGGGAAGGTGAAGCAATTCCATGGGCTCCTTTTGCATGTGGGTGATGCTGGCAGAAAGCTGGTCTTGAGGTATTTTAAATGCTTTGGGTTTGCTTTTTTCTTTGTGTCCAAACCAGAGAGAGGAGAAGTGTTGGTTAACAGAGTGGGAGGCTGTTATTCTGCTGGAAGAATGTAAGCATTTTTTATAGTATTTCAGTGCTTTCTAGACTGTAACTTTTCAGCACTGGACCTGCTTGCAGCATATTGAATTCTCCAGCAGAAGTCTGTAGTGCTATGTTGAGACAGGGATTCCAGCATTTTTATTAAGTAACTGTCATTCCTCACCTTACAAAAGCCTTTGGTTTTAGTTCTGAATCTTCTGCTGTGCTTATCTACTGCATTTAGCTCACCAGAGCGGTCCCGTGCTCTCGTTTCTAAAATTGGACTTCACTGACATACCTTGGAGTCCCTCTGTGTGCTGCAGTTAGACACAAGGCCATCCTTTCACTAAAAGTATTTTCTTTGCAAGTAAAGACCTGACAAGATCTATTTTTTTTTTTTTTTTTGATCAAGCCACAAAACACTATTTATTAATTTAAAATGAAGGGAAGAGTTTGAGGCTGAAGCCTTGGCTGTGTGACAAAAGCATCCCTTAGAATGAAGGTAGTGCCTGGAGCATCTGCCAGTTTATTGGGAAGAGCTGGAGTGCTAAGTGCCTGGGAGCTGTTTATCAGTCCCCTGAAAACCCTGGCTTTCAGGGGGGCTGGGCAAACCCACTTTGAAGGAAACCAATCCCTGACCTGGTGACTTGAAAGAAGCTGACTCTCAGATGTTGAACCCCCCCATTACGGCATTTTCTCATCTAACTGAACATCTATCTACGATGATACTCTCTGTTTTAACCTGGTTTGCCTAACAGAAATAGGTATAAACTGTCTTTCTTTTAAAGTACTTAGAATTACATAGTTTTGAGGGGCTGAAGAATTTCTGTGGCTTAGACACGGGCCTTTTTGTTACGGGAACTACAGTGATTGGAAATACCGACAGGCTGACAACAAGCACACGGCTACCGTGCAGTACAGGCGCTGCATTTATGTCCATGGGGATGACTTCTCCTTGAATGGAAGGCTCAGAATGGGGATTATAGTATTCCACAATATTTGAAAAATGGTTATTTGGAATTAAACTCCAATGTAAAATAGTACCTCTATGAGAGCAATACATTTATGCAGTAGCTTTGCTTTACTGAGAGTTTGATTAGTGCTAGATTTGTAAAAGTAAAAGGATTTCTTCCAGCAACTTAGCTGCAATAAGTAGAAGAATAAATGTCCTAATTTAATATTTACGTAGGTGTCCTAGTAATAGGCATCCTACGTCCTAATTATATAAGAAAGAAAAGTGTTGGTGCTGACGTGAGATCATATATACTTTTAGGATAAGAAGCACAGATGGATTATCTATCCCTTTATTTTACCTCCTTGGCTGATCACATCATGAAATGAACAAAACCTATTTTATGATGTTTTAAATTACAGCTGGTTAATATTGATACACAGTTTCATATTTTGTAAATAAGAATCTGTTGCTATCGGGCTCAGCATTTTTCAGCTATTTTACAGATTGCACTTCCTTTCTTCCCCACCAAAGTGTATTACTGGGGTCATTCAGGAAAATACTTATTCGTAAGGAATTTGTACCTTAATACATCTTAATTCTCCAGTTCTGATATCTTTGAAGCTTTGTTTGGTATTTGATATATTTCTTCTGATTTTCTTAACTTTACATTCTGTGGTTTGATAGCCAGAAAATAGCTCCATTCTGCATTAATGTATAAACCAGCTGGTTTCTGTTGGTTAGTTTTGTGTGCTTCTTTAGAGATATATTGGACCTATGTATTCATAGGAAAACTTATTAGCCCAAAATATTCCCAGCTTCAGTGTATTGAAGTCCCACAGATTGGAGGGAGTGAGCATCTTTAGGAATAAAGTCCTAGCTGTAACCAAACATGAATTTTTAAGTTGTTCTAAAATAGAAATCTTTCTAACTTCATTTGCTGTGGCTATTTCTCTCAGTAAGAAATGTTTAAAAGGCACACATGGCTGTTTTCTAGGGAGTGCTGGCTGTTTAAATGTTCCTTTTGTGCCTTTGAAATCTCTGCTAAAGTTTTTATGAAACCTAAAACAGAGGGAATGCAAATAATGAATGCAGTCACTTATTCAGGAGCAAGGAAGAACTGTTAAATGCTTTTAGAGCGCTATGTTGTAATAGAAAATTGTTATTCTTTAATATCAAGCTGACAAATTAGGTAATACAAGGACTAATTATGAGAGATGGAAAACAATCACACTTTACAAAGGCTTTGTTTATGGTGTAAGTTTGCTTGTCAAAGCAGACACGGCAAAGCAACTAAATGACGTAGAATCTCATGTACTCTTAAAATCACTTTTCTTTTTTTGGGTGGTAATTGATGCTTCTTTGTGACTTAGATAAATCCTTTAAATCTCAAGTGCTTTAAAAAATTGCCTTTAAGTAGTGCTCTCTGCTTTGCAAATTAAAATCTACCCAGTGGTATAGAAGAGCTAAATGTTTTGCTGTTTTTAATGAAAATAAACAGAAATTTTCATCAGGGCAGGATCTTTGTCTGAAAAAGGGTCAAGGGTTAGGTTTGATTTCACTTTCATGTTTTTTAGTGACTGTAATGTCCCAACTCAGGAACACTTTCCAATGCCAGGGTGTAGCATTAGAATAGAAGTTGTATTATTTACTTAACCTGTCCCTGGGTAGGGACAGATGTTGTTGGGTTCATACATGTTTCCTTAGATATAGCTGAGAATGAGCATTTGATGAAATGGGTCTGGAGAGGAAGGCGATTGCGCATCATACCTAATAGCTCAGATGCATCCGACCATGTTTGCTCATGGCTAAATTACATTTTAAAAAGAACAAGCTAATTTCACATGTCATTCTTTATCGGGAACAGTAGACTGACAGTTGCTTTGTAAATTATTTCAATCTGTTTATTTTAAAGGAGCTTTCAGTGTGATAAGATGATCAAATACTGCTTTGCAGCTTATATGCCTGAGTCCTTGTTAGTGCTGAGAAGTGCCTGGATGTGCAATAAATGTACTTTTCTTCCATGAATGCTTGACTGCAAGGTTAGTGCTTTGGGTCGGAAGGGAACTTGAGTGATAATAAAAGGAAACTGGATAATGCAGGTGCAATAGGGAGAAACTCAGCCTTTATTAATGTCAGTAGCAAGCTTCCTATGAGCTTTGAAGGGGCAGGCTTTTTGTGAGCAGTACTTCATGTGTACCTTAAAGCTTTGGGCTGGGACAGAAGTATTTGCATCCTAAATAATTTGTGAAGTGGGGCTTTTCTGTTTCAAACCACGGTGGAAATATATCATCAATGTCAATATTGGATTTGAAGTGCATTACGTTTTCATTGTGAAAGGAAGTCTTCTGTAGCTGTTCTTAATGTGGGTCCCATTCTATCCTCCCACATTGCTCTAGCACGTACATGCACACTCCCTAACACGCATACGGCTCGTGCTGGTAGATGGGATGGTATTGGTGCTGGAGATTTTTAAGTGTATTTTAGAAGGCTTCCAATTTAGCTTTACATTCTGATAGTAATAGAGTCTGCAGAGAAAATACTTTTCCTCTCAGGATCTTAAAATGCTTCAAAATAAACCTTACGCTGCACTAATGTGTTATTCTTGCACATGCTGACTTTCACAAGAAAAAGCTCCTGCTATGAAAAATCGATTTGCTATGCGCTTTGCTTATTTGCTTGTTTATTCATACGGCACATTACAGCCCTTATTGCCTGCATTACTGTACTGACAGCTGGCAGCTCTTATTGTCAAGTCTTTTGTAACTAGTTCTACCCCTTTTTTAAAAAATAAAGTATTAAAATAAGAGAGGGAGAGAGAAAGAGGGTCCGCATCTAGCTTAAGTTAATACAGCCTCGGTAGTCAGGGCAGCTTCTAGGAGTCAGTGATGCGGTGGCTCAGATCTAGCTCTGCTAGGCTCAGTGCCACAGGGGCTGGAAATGAAATGATTTTAAATGTTGTCCTCTGGATCATTTGCTTAAAACAGTTTTGCCTTTAGAACCAGCTATAATCCTTGCTTGGACATGCTGGGAATTATACAGACATACATGTAGTGTGTATATATATGTGAGTGTGTGTATTTAGACACAAATGCAGACACACGTGCTCACACTGTGTAATGGAGTTACAACTTCTGTTGCAATCTCTCCTGACTAATTCTTGTGAAATAGAGTGTTTGTGAATGTGGTGGTCTGTGCATTTGCAGAGCTTTACTGTCAGGTTATTCCACTCTCTACTTAAGTAGAGCTGGTAAAGCGTGTTCTCTCCAAATGTTTGAGATGGTAAATTTTTTTAATGGAGATTGCTTAGTTCATCAGATAGACAGCTTTTATAAAACACTTCTGTTTTCATAAGAAATACGTATGGTTATGCTGGAAAATATGGAACTGTTCCTTTTTTGGGGCCATCAAAGTGAAAATGTTTTCTTTTTCAGCAAGAAAAGATACATTTTTTTTTTTTTTTTAATCAAGTCTGACAATGTCTTGTTTTTCATCTAAATTTCTTGTGGGAAAGATTCTCACTTGCTTAGCAACTCTGCCCCTAACTCAGGGAAAGCGCTGCTTGTGCTGCAGCTTCTCTGTTATGTGCAGCCGGATCAGAAACGTAAGCACTTTGTGGCGTGCTGCACAGCTGGCGATGCCCTCCTTGGGCAAACAGGTGTGTACTTTGGCAGTGCAGCACCTGGGAAAGGAGGGCCTTTCGGATATGCACTCACTTCCTCGGGCACATTCTATGTGCACCCACTGGCTCGGTTAACTTACTAAAAGCCATTTCCTCTCCGGCATCCTTAAGTCATCACTGGTGGAGTTTCACTACTCCAGCAGTGAGGATGTGCATCATTTACTGCAAGATAAGTGGGCAAGGGCAGTGTTTTATTGCTTGCCTTCAGTTGACCTTCCCTGTTTTAACCTAACAATGTGTCTCTGCTCGGTTTTCACAAGGTAGTGACTTGACACTATCTACCTGTGGCAGAAAGGTACCTTGTGTGGCAGAGAAGACAACCTGTGTAAGTGTGAAGCTGCCAGCACCGCAGGCAGTAAATGACTTGGGAAGTGCCATGCTGATTGCATGGGTGGGGGAGGTATATCTGCAGCGCCATTTGGCTCTGTATGGAATGGGTACAGCTGAACGCTACAGCAGAAGTTGTGCCTTGGTTTAGGATGAGTTTGAGTTTTCTTAATTCTTGTTTTAATTTTCAGCACTTTCTGATCTTAAATTCTCTTTTCTCTCCCTTTAAAAAGAACAAGGGAAAGAGAAAGTAATTTACCACCAAATAACCTTTTCCATCCATAAAAAAATCTGTTTTGTTCTTGCTCTGATTTCCTGTTTACTTATTTAAGAAAATAAGTATGGGAAATCACTACAGCAAGGGCAAAGAGTAGTGCCCATCTGAAAAATATCATCTGGCAGGTGATTGTTGGGTAATGATGTTGAAAATAAATATTTAAAAAGTAGAAATAGTCTGTTTAAAAATGCACTAAAAGTTTTATGCTTTATTTTTGACTTTAAAAGGTCTTTTGTAGAGGAGGCAGTCTTACCCAGGGGATGCTGGTTTGGGCTGCAGAGAGATGGGCAGGGTTGTGAAGGCAAGGCTGATTTTTCTGAAGAAATTAATTTGGGCTTTGTGAACTCCTGTTGCTGCCAGGATAGTTATCTCCTCGTGGTTTTAGACTTGGTATTCCACACTAATGTTCTCTGGGTGTAAGTAAAGTACCTGGTTGCTTTCTTGTGTTCTCCATTCCTCCCTGCATTTTACACTAATCCTTCTATTGAAAAGCAGACACTGGTGCTGACATCATAGTTACAGAAGGAGTCACAAACTTCCTTTTAGCTGGTGCCTGTCAGTAAGTCCATTTATTAGCTGACTGTTTGAAACTGCAGTTTCAGGGATTGTTGTACTTCTGTCTATTCCTCTTTTTTTTTTTCCTTTTTTTTCAGCGTAGAGTGGAGCTTGTAGGTGTTGATTGGCTTTTTATAGCTTTCTTTTTTCTTTTAATGCATTTAACGTTTTTTTAAAGAAGTGAAAGGTAGTATCTGCAGTGAAGTTGCCTGAATGTTTGGAGCTTTTATTAACATGTTCCATCCCACAGACAAGAACATGTCTTCAAGTTCTTGAGTTCAAGTTGTGTCTGGGCATGAGACCAAGGACTGTAAATTTACGTCCAAATCTTATATCTGATCCTATGTTAAACACATCCAGATGGTAGGTGATATTCTAATGTTAACAATCTGCTTCTCCTCTCTCTGCTGCCTTTCCAAGAAGCTGCTGACAAGTCTTTCTGACAGTCTTTTTTAAGTAAATGAGATCAAGTATATTGAAGGTCTTTTATAGCAACAACCCCTGAGAAAGGTTAGACTTTGCAGTAGTGCTGCAGGACATACACTTGCTTATACTGTCTCCCTGCAAATGAAGCTTGCAGCTTGTGCTGCTCTGTGGTCTAAACTCCGGGCACACGGACTGAATGAGCAGGGAATTGCAAGCCTTATCAATCACTACCTGCTCTGAGCATTTGCTTTTTCCTGGTTTTGATGTGAAGGCAGAAATAGACACTTTTGCTCATGTACTGTGCCTGCATATCACACCCACGGCCCCGTGCTCTAGGGTCTTGACCTCGGCATTGCATGCTCAGCAGCAGTGTGGGTTGGAGCCTGTTGTGTAGGTGTTTCAAGCCACTTCTGGCATCTTGGAGCGAGACCAGCAGGCTGCGTGGACATGGCTGAGAGATATACCTTGGTAGGAAGGGTTGAATGTGATAATATCAAGATCTTACTTGGTGCTGCCCTCTCTGCTTTGCAGATCACCAAACAGCAGGAATATGTGATATGGGGTATGCGATATGTCCTAGAAAACCTGCTTTGGCAGGGGGTTTGGACATGATGATCTCTTGAGTTCCCTTCCAACCCCTACAATTCTGTGATTCTGTGACCTGCTGTGGGTGTTTTGGGGGGGCTGTGGCAGCGCAGGCTGTCGAGGGGGTCATGGATAGCACAGCTCACCCCAGGGCTTACTACCTTTATGGCTAGTACGTGGTAAGGCTTTGAATAAATAAATAAATTTTTAAATAAACATCTACACGTTTTCATCCACTCTGTTGAAGAACACTTTTTTCCCCCTACTTTGTTGTGATTTTTGGTTCATCCTTTGGATAAACTCCTGCATCTAAATTATGCAGATTAGGTGATGTTATTCTAGTACATTTGAAGGATGAGGAAATTAAATGTTTTTCTTTCTCACCAGAATAGAAAAGAGACAGTCTCTCTTTGACAAAGGCAATTTTGTTTGTTTTCATCTCATGGTTGTCCTGATCTCGCTGTGTTTCAGCTCTTTGGGTCCTTTAGCCGTCAAAGTTAATATGACAGTATGTTAGCTTTTGTGCTTACCACAGTCTGATATTTAGGTGTATGTTAGAAGAGCTGCATTTAAATTACGTTGACTCATCCATACCTAGCAATTCACAACTAGATGCTGTCCTTGGTAGCATAGGTTTCTTCACTCGACTTAGTTTATTTCTGCATGTGGGATAGGTCTGCCTCTGATCTCAGTTCTGTTCTGCTGTGCAACTGCAAAGCCTTGTCTATCCTGAATCTCCATTTACGTCTTCCATGTCTAGTCTAGGCTTCCTGGTGTGCAAGTCTTCAGGAATACTTGGCCAAGAGGAAAACGGGACTTGGGCAGAAGTTGGGCTAGATGAGCCTTTGCCTTTGCTCGCTCTTTGACCAACCTAATCATAAAATCAACCTTTATTGATTCCATGCCACATTTTGAACAGGGATGATATCCTCTGCCTTCACTGAAACCACCTGTAATACTGAATGCAGCGTATTTTAACATTGTCCAGTTTACATATGTTAACTATGTGGTCACATAAGAACCCTTTTTTGCCTCCTATGAACCTAGTGTGCTGTGATGTGAAAGCAGTCCCTTTCCCAAACTGACTGACCGAGTAGCCATTTTACCTCTTTTGCCTTTCTTTTTGAAAGAAATCTGTGGTAACCGATCTATAAAATTGCTGGTTGGCCAGATCCTCCAAAGGAGCATTTAAAGTGTGTTTCCTGCTGTGTAAAATTTGCTTTGTAGGCTTAGAATTCTCAAGCAGTTTTACAGAAGTGTTTAAACTTACTCATTTTGAAATGGCACTTGCATATTGTGGCCTCTGACTTGAACTTTGAGTGGTGATGCCTGAAAGTCTGCAAACGATGTTCACTCACTGCTGTTGGAATATATCCAGAAATTACTCTGACTAGGTCAAGGGTTCCCATCCAACCGGAGAAACAAATGCTGACAGGACGGGAGCGAAGCTCAGAAGCTCTTTTGGATACACATGGACTTGGCAGGACTCACTGACTGCTCCCAGGTATGCAGCAGCTCCTGAGCAGTTGCTGTAAGACGCATTCCCCAGTCAGAGTGGAGAATGTGCTTTTATAATCCAAGCACAGGGATTTTCACAGGCAAAAAAATAAGTGACTGTAGCCTGCATATATAAATAAACATCACCCTGTAGGGTAATGCTCCTAGCCTGTCACGGGACAGTAAAGTATCGTACCCACAGTAACAAGAGACATGCAGCAGGTGAGCTGCGCCTTTCAGCACTGCCAGCTGTCGCCTTCACAGCCCGAGCACCCTCAGTGCCCAGGCTGACTCCTGGCAGACTGCTTGCTGCAAGCCCTGATGCCAGCTCAGCAAAGAGTTAACTTTCTATACGTTTTCTGGAAATAGATGCAGCTCCTCCTGTCAGACTTGGTGTAGTGGAGTGACATTGCGGAGTCATCTCTTGACAGGGGAACTCAAACTGAAGGAATATGGGTTTATTAATTTCTGTCCTCTCGGGGTGAAATAGCTTTGCCTGTCAACTAGTAGCGACTTTTCAGTTTAGAGCTAATTCGTATTGATATAATTCCAGCGTGGCCCTGCAGCTTCCCTGTAAAGCTCAAACTTGTGCTAGGACTCTGGAAGGCTGAACTTTCACTGAGGGGGTTACAGACGATAGATAATGCACAGTAACTTTTACAGTCGTTAAGGAGAAACTTTCAGCTTCCAGCCTGCAGAGCTTTCTGCAGTGGCTGTTCTCTCCTGAGAGAGAGGGTAGCTGCACTTCGGCAGCTCCCTGTAAGCTTTTCAAACTAATTCACATTCCTGCTGTCATCTGTTTAACTGTCTTGCCTGTGACTTCAAGCCATTCATTAGAGGGTTTTGCACCACTCTGTCTCCCTGAAGAAAGATAAAGTCAATGGAGTTACAAAAGTGCAGCAAGTGAAACAAGCTGTGTGTACGTGATGTGGATAGATGACAATTTATTTCCCTGTGTGATGGCAGGAGAGGGTGGGTTGGGGAAGGGCCAGAAAGTATCGCTTGAAAATATCTAAAATAGCATTTTTATCTACTCCTTTTTTATTTCATACATCTGCGCTCTGTCTCCTGCTATGAAAGATTTACTGATTTGCCAGTATCCAAACATCGAACTAAAATTCCTGGAAGCCTTTATTAGTTGGAAGGAAGTCTGTTTTGTGGCTAAAAGGCTGAACTGGAAATTAGGAGTCTTGGACTTGTTTTCCAGGCTACATACAGACTTCCTGGGTAAACAAGTAAGGTTCACTTAGCCTTGCTTTGCTTCAGGTCTTGATCTGCAACATGAGGATTAATGGTACTTCCTTACTCCCTTAATGTCTTGTCTCCATTGGTACCTCTTTGAGACAGCACTTGAATGAAGAGCTTCCCTCTAGTTGAGGTAGGGGTGGTCCAGGAGCGGCTCAAAGGGATTAGTGCAAACAAATCCATGGGCCCGGATGGGATACATCCACGTGTGCTGAGGGAGCTGGCGGAAGTGACTGCGGAGCTGCTTGCTATCATATTCGATAGCTCTTGGAGAACAGAAGTACCTGAGGATTGGAGGATAGCCAATATCACTCCGGCCTTCAAAAAGGGCAAGAAGGAGGACCCTAACAATTATAGGCCAGTCAGCCTCACTTCTGTCCCTGGAAAGGTGATGGAACAGCTTGTTCTGGATGCCATTACCAAGCAACTGGAAGAGAAGAAGGTCATGAGGAGTAGTCAGCATGGATTCACCAAGGGGAGATCTCATAGCCTTCTATGATCTCATCACCGGCTGAGTGGATGGAGGGAGAGCAGTGGATGTCATCTACCTTGACTTCAGCAAGGCTTTCGATACTGTCTCCCATGACATCCTGATAGAAAAGCTGAGAGATCATGGGATAGATGAGAGGACAGCAAGGTGGGTTGAGAACTGGCTGTCAGACTGGGCTCAGTGGGTCGTGATCAGTGGAACAAAATCTGAATGGAGGCCTGTGACTAGTGGTGTTCCCCAGGGCTCGGTGTTGGGTCCAGTCCTGTTTAATATCTTCATCGATGACCTTGATGAGGGAATAGCATCCACCCTCAGCAAGTGCCGATGATACAAAGCTGGGAGGGGTGGCTGACAGGCAGGAACACTGCGCTGCCATCCAGCGAGACCTGGACAGGCTGGAAAGCTGGGCAGGGAGAAACCAGATGAGGTTTAATAAAAGCAAGTGTAAAGTCTTGCACCTGGGGAGGAATAACCGTCTGTATCAGTACAGGCTGGGGGATGACCTGCTGGAGAAGAGCTCTGTGGAGAAGGACCTGGGGGTCCTGGTTGATGACAGGTTGGCTATGAGCCAGCAGTGTGCCCTGGTGGCTAAGAGAACCAATGGGATCCTGGGGGGCATCAGGAAGAGTGTGGCCAGCAGGTCTAAGGAGGTGATCCTCCCCCTCTACTCTGCCCTGGTCAGGCCCCACCTGGAGTATTGTGTCCAGTTCTGGGCTCCCTGGTATAAAAAAGACAGGGATCTCCTTGAGAGAGTCCAGAGAAGGGCTACGAAGATGATTAAGGGCCTGGAACATCTCCCGTATGAGGAAAGGCTGAGTGAGCTGGGGCTGTTCAGCCTGGAGAAAAGAAGACTAAGGGGGGACCTAATTAATGTTTATAAATATCTTAAGTATGGGATGCAGGGGGAATTGGCCAACCCTTTTTCAGTCATCTGTGGAGATAGGACAAGGGGCAATGGCTGTAAATTGGAGCACAGGAAGTTCCGCACCAACATGCGGAGGAACTTTTACAGAGTGAGGGTGAGGGAGCCCTGGGACAGGCTGCCCAGGGAGGTGGTGGAGTCTCCTTCTCTGGAGATATTCAAGACTCGTCTGGACACCTATCTGTGCAATATGTGCTAGGGAGCCTGCTTTGGCAGGGGGGGTTGGACCCGATGATCTCTCGAGGTCCCTTCCAACCCCTACGATTCTGTGATTCTGTGAATTGATGTAATTTGGGTCTCATGGAGACCCTGTGGTCATACCTTTGAACAAATGTCCAAAAAGTGGAGAAGCTGCTGACTTTGTAGGAGGAAAGTTTAAAAGTTTATACTTTTTGATTGCTGTTTAAAAAAAACAACTTTCCAGCTTTTCATAAGGTGTGGGAATACCATATGCCAAACTAAATCCCATCAGTTGACTATGCCAGAAAGCATCTTCTAGGTTGTTTGTGTTTTGTGGCTCTTTATTTGTGTTTCTGTGTTTTCTACCTCATCAGCTATTGGACAGTTGGCACGAACGCTGGGCTGGGCTGCTGACAAGCTTCCTCCTGTCTTTGGTTTGTTTGCATAATCTACTTGTAAAGCTGGGAGCATCTTTTAGAAATGGTGGCCACCTGAATTTAGCAAATGGAGGTTTCTGACAGGTTCTTTGTTGGTTTTGCCACTTTTGATGATATGGTTGAAAATATGTATTGGTTGATTTGTTTCTGAAAGGTAGAAAGCTAAATCAGCAGCAAAACCATCTGCAAACGCCTTGGAGCTGTGGCTTCTATAGCCCTGGGACTGGGACCAGAACATACTTCATTGTTTAGGGTTTTTTCAAACTCTGGTCCTTCCTCACATTGATGCAACAGCAACATTGTATTTAATGTAACACTCAGAGCAGCCAGGGAACCATATGATTGAAATGCAATATGGTTAATTATAAAACCTCCAAGTAATATGACCTTAATTGCTGTTTTACTGATGAAACACTAGAAGTGATTCTTTAAAATTGGATAAATAACACAAGTGAATTTCAGGTATGATACTGTGGCCAGCTCACGTGACTTGGAGCAGATGCTTTTGATCTGAAAATTGTTTGAAAAACCCTTCAGAAAGCTTTGAGGATGTAACATGACAAATGCAAGTCTGATGTTGGGCTTTAATGGGTTGTTGACAGCTATGACAGGAAGAGGGTGAAAGGCTTCATTTACTACCAGTGAAAGTTCCTTAGCGAATACTGGCAGCTCACAAAGCAACATACCTGGGAATACGCAGAGCAGACAAATTGGGTGTTTTGGCATCCTGTGTGGAGAGCAGTGCTGAGCCAAGCCTGCGTTTGTGGCCTCTGCAGCATGCAAAAGTCACATTCAGTGTTCTCAGCAAGGCGTGAACATGCCTGGAGTCTGCAATAAGGATGGAAATGGCCAAAACCAGCTTTTACTCTGGTAAGCTAACTCATCGCTGGTTAACAGTGATGTTCTAGCCTGCTGTCTGCATTGACGCTGGGATTTCAAAGCTTCATCACATCGCAGTTCTATCCATGTGGAGTTTTCCTGCCTCCAGTATAAGGTGCCTGGTGTTAGACAAGCTTTGCTGGGGACTGTTGTCTGTCTCTCAAAAATCATTCTGTGTAAATGAACAGTCCTGCCCTGCTTTAAAGCGGAGAGAGGAAAGTATTTCTCCCTCTGATAGTCCTACCTACTGCTGTTTTAACAAGGACCTGGATGCTCCAGAGGAGGCTGGTGAGTAACCATTGCTTCCAAATTGCTGCAGGTAACAACAGGGTTTGCTGTGAACTACCCAAGCTGGATTAGCAGCTGCTGCCTGTGAGCAAAAAGCTCTGTGACTCACTGCTCATCTCCCAAGCCTTCGGATTTCCTCAAAATGTTACTTGAAGTTGAGCTTAAATTAACTGTTTGTAATTATCTCAGGATCTTTCATTTTTCCCTTTGCAAACACACCAAACAGCCCTGAGTCTCCAGAACATTATCCAGTGTTCTGGAGAGAAAAAAGGTTTCTCTTCAGCAAAATTCTTTACAGTGTGCATTTTCTGAAATCCTGCTGCATCTTGGAGTATCCAAGCTTGGAGTATTCTTCTCCTGGTTCTAAGTCTGGAGTGAAATAAAACTACTTTAGGCTCAAGCTAGTGATAAGGATGGAAAAAAACCAACTATTAACCAGAACCAGCCCAGTTAGTCAGTTTTCTGTCTGAGAAACTGTTCCATCCTGAATTCACCATGAAATATTCTTCCTTCCTTTGTTTCTGGGATAGCACCTCACAGTCACTGTTACCCAGTGCATTGAGTGCTGCAAACCCACCTCAGGAGAGGGGTCATGTGCGACCAGTAAACACCACATCCCAACTGGAAGCCAAAGACTGAGCTGGTTGATTCAAGGACAAAAAGCTGCTACCAGGAATATGTGAGTTTCTCACAGTATGCAAACAACCCTGATTAACCGGGACGTTTGTCACCCAAGGTAATCCATCTGACCCTGACTTTGAACACTTATTTCCTCCTTTGGACTCTAACAAAGTGCTGGCATAATACTTCAAAAATACCTTACGCTGTGATCAGCAAGACTGAGGAAAACCTGCCTGCCCCGAGACTTTCTTGTCCTCTTGTGTCCTTTTTCACCTGTCACAAGCAATCAGTACGTTCCAGCAATGAAGTCAGGACTGAAGACACTGAAAGACCTGCTGAACTGATTGTCGAGGAAGAGAGGCTGGCAAACATGCATCCTGCCAGGTTGCTTTGTTTGTCATCTACTGGCTGAACTGAAGTCTTTCTTCAGGCCTCTCACCCCGTGAAAGGGGTGTCTTAATGGTTTAGGAACTGAAATGTAACATGGGGGTTTTTTTGTCCCCTTCTTTTTCCTTTAAATACCTCCTTTTAATTCTACCTTCATGTGCTACCTGAATTCCTGCCAAAGCATTTTTTAATTTTATAGAGTGTGCACAACCTTGAGAAATGATACTTCGTTACGCATCTGCAAGATCAGATTCTTTTCATGGACTAACAAACCTTGAGCTTTACTTCAGGGCAGGGCAGTCACTGCATTTGCTGAATTATTTTTTTCCCTTCTCTATTCAGTTTTTCTTGTCAACATGGCTAGGTTCCTTCTATTCATAAAAGCACCATATTGCTCTTCAGTTTGCAAAAACTGCATAACATATGTATTGGTGATTAAACAGGAAATAGCTGAGAGGGAGAGAGGCTTGGAGAAAGCTTGTGACACCAAATGAACATTTTATATTTCCAGAGTTTTGCTTTCCAAAATATCTAGGCTTTGCATCTGTTTAACTGAAGCATTGGTCTGATGTGTTTGCCTGTGTATAGGAATTTGGTTGATGTATAACTGTACTGAGTCAATACAACAGTTTCTCCATTGCCCAGAAATTGGTGGGGTTTTTTTTAAAAAGAAAAAAAAAAAAAGAGAAGGAAGATTATGAATCTGTCTCTGTATGTGTCCTCTCCTGCTCCAAATTATTTAAGTGTTTTTGGAAAAATCACGGTATGAATCCACTGTCTTGGAAGATGTGCAGGTTGGGGCCTTCTTGGGGAGGAGCAGTTTGTCATTCATTATCGCGCGGTTCAGCTTGCAGCAGGGGGATGCTTGCGATCACAGGTTTCACAGGCAGGCAGTAGGACATGGTGAGATTTGGAGCAGATGGTGATGGAAACTGGTGGGTAAAGTTGAGAACTGTTCAATGTGGGCCAACCACCTTTGACACTAGTGGCAGAAGCATAGGGTTATAGGTCATTATCAAATAGGCTCAGGCAGACTGATCACCTCTAGAGATTGTAGAGGGACATCAAGATGGAGAGTGGAGAAGGCACCAGCAGCCAACATCTTGCGCTTGGCTCCCTTGTGTAGTCACCTTATTCCTGAAAGTGTGGGATAAGAGGATGTGGCAGTAACACAGGAGGCTCTGGGCTTTGCTTGGTATTCGTCAAACGTCACGTTTCAGTTCATGTCCTCTGAGGGGCTTTCCCCGAGAGGAGCTTTGTGCTGCTTTTCTTCAGAAACTGGAGGGTGCTCCCCCCTTCCTAGGGGGATCTTCGCTTGCTTCTGCTGCGTTTCCCCAGTTTGCAGATGCCTGTAGTCCCCTTCCTTTGGAAAGAAAAGTGCTACATGTGGAACATGGGGGAAATGTTCAGGACTGGAAGTCTGCCAGAAGGCTTTGTATGCTCCTGTCAACTTTATACAGCTGCAGGTAACCTAATGCTGGTTCAGCTGTGGTGAGTGCTGTCACTCGTAAAGAGGGTGACACTCTCTTGTCATGGGCTTGAAGGAGTCTTTCTGAGCTGCTCCAAATTCTGCCTTTCCAGTGGCGTATGGGGAGGGAAGTGCAACATTAATCACTGAGGACAACAGACACAGCAGAAGAAGCAAGGAGTTGGGGTGTGAAGGGGGAAGGTGACATCGGGAAGGGAATTGCCAAAGTTCTCATAAATAACACGTCTGTTTTCCCTCCCTATCTGTATGATTTTGTTTCCGAGTTGGATTTGATGTGCCTTTGAAACAGAAGAAACAACCTGGAAAAAAAATAATGTCAAAGCCAAAGGATGGTGGGAGCGAAGAAGAAAGTGTTGCAGTAACCTCTTCTGTGTCTTTCTCTAAAAGACAAACAGCACTTCAAAGAGAGGCACCTGGGTAGAGCTATTTCAAAGTGGCAGCTGTAGTTTTTGCAACCTTGTGGGATAGTTCATAGAGAATGAAGGTTATGGAGGTGACAACATCAGTTGTATAGAATGAAGCTGAGAAATTTCACATTTATTGCTAATGTGACAAGAAGGTAACATTTTCACACCCATCTGAAACACCTGTCTCCCATTGCTGCTGGAGTCAGGCATTAGGAGATACCCTGAGGAAAAGTGGTAATCTAGAATTACTGAATGACCAGGGAGGGAAAATATTCACAAGGGAGGACAAGTGTTTGTCAAAAATGTTGGTTTGTGCAGGTGTCAGATTCTTTTAGGAGAACCTGCTGTTTCTATTAGAAGTGTGTGTATTCAGCTCTCTTGAGCTGCTTGTATTACAGTTAATTTGTTTATACTACTTAATTGCCCGGCATTAAATGACACAATATAAAGTTTATCTGTTCTGCTGTAGGAAGTGAGCAAAGTGTCTATAAATAAAATTTTAGCATTTTTATTGGCAGAACAACTTCTAAACTTTTTTTTTCCCTAGAAATACGAGTCTTAAATGTCCAGAGCTGTTTTCAAAACCTTAGTACAAGAATGTGCAGAAAAAACAGATAAAAAGAACTTTCATGGTCTTGGTCACAACTGATTGATAGCTTTTGCCAATCCCTGTGGCATTCCAGGTGAGGCTCATGTGTTTAGAGTGCTTTCTTGCAAAGAAATCTGGAATTTCTTACTCCTTATTTTGGAATTGCAAATACAAACCCTAAAGTCATGAAAAGTTTGTTATTCTTAACCATCTACTTTTAGTAATGGGAAAAAATTACCTTAAAATGTTTAGCTCTGAGAGGATTCAAGATGAAATGCCACGGGAAGACCTTGCTGAGGGTTTTGCATTTTGTTTTGTTTTTAAGGAGAAAAAAAGTGTCCTGTATTTTCTTGAACAGGCTGCCCAGAGAGGTTGTGGAGTCTCCTGCTCTGGAGATACTCTTCTGGAGGTGACCCTGTGCAGCCTGCTCTAGGTGATCCTGCTTTAGCAGGGGGTTGGACTAGGTCATCTTCATAGGTCCCTTCCAACCCCTACCAGTCTGTGATTCTTTGGCTCTCATTCTGGCAATCCAAACATATTACAAGTGCCTTTTGGAACAAAGACAGTAAATATCTGCAATAAAACTTCAAATGTATATTTCAGCATCTAATTTGAAACCAGAATCTTCAAAACTAAAGCTGAGTCCTGTAGAAATTTTCCCTACCTTGCGATAGGGCTGGTAAAAGAGTAGTGAAATAGTCACGAGAGGTGTTGGGTAGCTACTTTCTCTAATACTTTTGGCACAGGCCTTGGTTAGCAGTTGACTAGTTACAAGATTACCCAACATTACTAAAGAAATAAGTAACACTGTGCATGCTTGATGGATGCAGCGGCTGTCAAAGCCCACTGCACCCACAGGTAGTTGTTGGAATACAAGCGGCACTGTGCGGCTGGGCTCTGACAGATGTCCTGAAGTGAACTTCAGTGGTTTACACCTCACAGACGGCAGAATAGGCAGAAGGGCTGCTGCAGGTCAGGCTAAAACTTACCTCAGCTCTGGTTTAGGGCCCTGGGTTGTGCCTCAAGTGCATCCCATTATCTTCCAGCGGGGCAGACATCCATGGAGAGTCAGATCTGACACCTCCACAGCATGTTTAACTGGAGAGCATCTGTCAGAGCCTTTAGCCTTTGCTTGACTCTTCAGCACGTTGCCTCTCTGTCTTCTCACTTCCCCTCTTTTATATTTATTTGCCTCTCTCCCATACTGAGCTGATAGCATTCAACACTTGTTTTGCAACACCGTGAGTGATCAGAAGTGATGCTGAGCGGTGGCGGAGCAAGCTTCCCTGAAGCCTTTGTTTAGATGTCCCGGGGACCTGCAGGAGAGAGAAGCAGCTGTTTGCATCTGTGTGGAGCTAGGGAGGGAGGTTGTCCTGCTCGTTGGGCAGGCAGAGTCCTTTGCAGATTTGCTTCAGAGGATCACAGAATCACAGAATAACAAGGTTGGAAAAGACCTTTAAGATCATCAAGTCCAACCATTCACATTCTGAACTAAACCATATCCCTAAGTACTTCATCTACCCTTTTTTTGAACACATCCAGGGAAGGTGACTCGACCACCTCCCTGGGCAGCCTGTTCCAGGCCCTGACAACTCTTTCCGTAAAAAATTTTTTCCTAACATCCAATCTAAACCTGCCCTGGCATAGCTTCATGCCATTCGCCCTTGTCCTATCACCTGGCTGAAGAGACCATCACCTACCTGTCTATAACCTCCCTTCAGGTAGTTGTAGGCGGTGATAAGATCTCCCCTTAACCTCCTCTTTTCTAGGCTAAACAGCCCCAGCTCCCTCAGCCGCTCCTCATAGGATTTGCCCTCCAGCCCCTTCACCAGCCTGGTTGCCCTTCTCTGGACTCACTCCAGGACCTCCATGTCCTTCTTGTGGTGAGGAGCCCAGAACTGGACACAGTACTCAAGGTGTGGCCTCACCAATGCCCAGTACAGGGGCACAATCACCTCCCTAGACCTACTGGCCACACTGTTTTTGATACAAGCCAAGATGCCATTGGCCTTCTTGGCCACCTGGGCACACTGCTGACTCATATTCAGCCTGCAGTCAACCAACACCCCCAGGTCCTTCTCTGCCTGACAGCTCTCCAGCCAGTCTCTCCCAAGCCTGTAGCACTGCATGGGGTTGTTATGTCCCATGTGCAGCACTCTACACTTGGCCTTGTTAAGCTTCATCCCATTGGACTCAGCCCATCGGTCCAGCCTGTCCAGATCCCTCTGAAGAGCCTCCCTACCCTCAGGCAGATCAACACTTCCTCCTAGTTTAGTGTCATCTGCAAACTTAGTGAGGGAGCATTCAATCCCTTCGTCGAGATCATTGATAAAGATGTTGAACAAGACTGGACCCAGGACTGAGCCCTGGGGGACGCCACTCGTGACCGGCCTCCAGCTGGATTTTGTTCCATTCACCACCACCCTCTGGGCTCGGCCATCCAGCCAGTTTTTAACCCAGCTGAGGGTCCACCTGTCCAGGCCAGTGGCAGCCAGTTTCTCAGTCAGAATGCTGTGAGAAACCGTGTCAAAGGCTTTACCAAAGTCCAGGTAGATCACATCCACAGCCTTCCCCTCGTCCATTAAGCGGGTCACCTTGTCATAGAAGGTGATCAGGTTAGTTTGACAGGATCTACCTTTTGTAAACCCATGTTGACTAGGCCTGATCCCCTGGCCATCATGCATGTGCTGCATGATAGCTCCCAAGATGATGATGGAGGATGCTGAGGTTCCTATCAGCTTGTGCTTTGAAACGAGTGGTTTGTTTTGGTGTTAAAGTTAGAAAGTGCAGTAGGACGGTTTTCTGAGAAACAAAAGGGGAAGAAAGCAATATACAGCTGTTTAGGTTGTTTGTGTGGAAAAGTGGAAAATACAAGCTGTAGAAGACAAGTAAAAATGGCTGCTGAAATGAAGAGAGAAAGGTGAAGCTGAATTCTCTATTTCCCCAGACTGCAGGTCACGGCACTGCCCTTCTGTAACTGGTCAGACAAGTGACAACATGGTCGCTCATGATGAAATAATAAATTTCTGTCCTGATTTTTAAATACCATCCTCTGGTATTAGTGTGAGCTGCCCTGTGAAATGCAATCCATTGAAGTAATCCTGCTGACAGCTGTTTTCCTCAGCCCTAGATTCACTGTTCATCAGTGACTGCCGACTGCCCTTACCTCCGCGCTGGCATTTCTCTGTTTCCATGGCACTGCTCTGCACGTGGAAGCAGCGCTGGAGTTTGTACCTCGTGCGGTTTTACTGTGTTAATTGTTCTCATCTGGAAAAGAGTTATCAGGGCAACTGGTTAAATGAAGTTTTCCAGAAATGAGGTATGAATTCGTAAATTCAGCTACCCAGAAGCCTGGGACTGAGGACCATCGTGGTATATCTAGAGAATACAAAAGCAGTTTTGCTTACTACAGGCTTTGCCTGGCTCTTTCCTGCAGCTTGGGGACTGAGATGTAAGTTTAGGGTAATATTTTCAGGAATCTCGATGATTTAGAAGATGAAATTCCAATTTTATAAGTAGTATTTTCCCCCAGTGATTTAGTCCTGGGTTTCCATTTCAGCGATCTGTTCGATGGCAGAATGCTGTGAGCATAGGCAGCTGCTGAGCTGGCAGGCACATGCAACAGGCATGAGGGGATTAAAACTTCACAAGTGGAGAAAAATGTTTGGTTGTGTGGTTTGTGGTTGGTATGTGTAGCCAAAATCTTTCCTGCAAAGAATGGCAACTGTCTGACTACTTAGGAGTATACCCCAGCATTACATCTCTTGCATCATACTTAACATCTCCAGTTAGAACAACCAACACTGACAGCCACCAAACAATTAAGTGACATTGTAAGATTGTGCAGTCAGTAAGTTAAAAAGCTTAAAAGTGCTTGAAATGAATTTACTGTAATAACATACCTGTAGGCTTCTTAGGTGTGTGCATTGTGTTACAGTATTTAATCAGCAGCTTTGGCATTAGCTTTTCCATGGGTTCCACCTTGTTCAGAGCAACAAGTGGGTGATACTCACTGTACGGATGGAGATTGCCTGACGTTTTGTTTTCATCTACTTGCTCAGAGTATCCATCTATTCTGCACATTACCACAGTCAGGTTTGGTGGGGATGATGGCAATGTTGTCCTGTGACACAGTATAGAGCATACCTCACTGTGATATCAGAGTGAACTGCTGCATAGAATTGATCTCTGTTTACAGAGCCTCTGTCGTGCAGGATGCTGTCATCTCATTTGTGTATTAAGAAAGCAGGGCACTAAAGAGGTAGGATGTGTCCCTTGATTTTGAGACTTGTAGGTGGAATTATTTTATGGACTTCTTGAAATTAGGCAGCACTTAGTATGATCCAAGCCCAGCTTCTATTGCCTTTGGCTGAAACTTAAAATATCATCCCTTCAGCAAGCCGGTATTACAGGTTCCCCCTATGCATCCTCTCCCTTTACTCCTGAAATGGGGAATACATCCTCAACAGTCTTTTATGCAAGATTAGAAGTATACCTCGCTGCAGAATTTCTGGGGCATTTGGCACCCAGTCTATGGGGCTCAGATGTGCTGAAAGCCCATGTCTTAATGACTGTGCCCCCTGAGACTGTCCGTGAGTGGTAAGCTGAGCTGCCACATGATTCTTTCCCCTGATAAATGCCAACCAAACAGCAGGGAGACTGGGGTAGCTGTGGAGATCAGCAGCACTCAGGAGGGTTAATGTATGTCTCTTCTGCGCATAGGTCTGGGTTTGAGCCAAAACAGAAATGGATTCTTGGCAAGTGTCTATCGTGCTACCCAGCTGGCTCACCAAGGTCAGGCAGGAGTTGTGTGTGTAGATGGAAGGGGCTTGGGACCAATATCTGCGTACTGGACTGAAATAGTGTGGTTACACAGGCATGCCCAGGGAGGTTGGCCTGGCAATTCTTAGAAACTCTGGAAAAAAGAGGGCTTCTGACAGAAAAACTGAACTCATTTTGATGGTAAGGCTTCCGCTTGTCTTTCTGCATTTCCCAGCCTCGAGTGCCTGTTTTCTTTCAGTTCCCCTAACAAATGGAGCAGGCAGCAGCCCCTGCAGTTGTTCTGCTTGTTCATCCCCCTGGGCAAAGGGGCTTTTCTTGGGAAGCTCTGGACCGCAAAGCCTCTAGTGCAACCTGTGCCTCTCATGCCAGGCAAGGCAGGGACACAGAGATGTGCTATGGTACGATGTACGGGGACTAGAGAGGAAATCTTTGGCATTGAAATAAGAGTTTAGTTATAAAAAAAGGAATTATTAGAGAAACCTAGAAGTAGTATTATTTTCTCCAATCAAAATTACTGATTTTGCATTAAAATATATATATAAAAGGCATTTGAAAAGCCTTGCTCACCTTCTGAGATCACCCTATAGATATAGTCCACATAATTGCAATGTGCTTAATTGAGACAGCCACTTTTACTGGGACATCTCCCAGGGAACCATCTTAGCCTAATGATTATCAATGCCAATGGTTGTCACCTAATCAGGTCATCACCATAAATCCTGCTTAACAAGCATGCCTTCAGTGAGTATCAAGTGATTAAACAGTGTTTAAATACGTGTTAAGTAAGTGTGGGGTGCAATGTTTAAACATAGGGAAAACCAAAATAAAATGGAAAGCAATAGGTGTGAAACCCAAAAATAGTAAGTGCTATCTTTGTCCTTTCTTTGCATTTATTATAGGGCTTTCTCTGGTGAATCTCAAATGCATTTGGAATTTGTTATCTTTCACCGGGCACATGGTGAATGAAAGCTGGCTGGATGCTCAGAGAATTGGCATTAGCTCCTGACTGTGCCGATTAGGTTTGCCATGCACACAGTCCCGAAGTTCCTTATATACTCTGGGAATTTGTATATATTCTGTGACTTTTGTATTGTTTAGTGATAGTTGATATAGCATAGCTGTAAATTTGAGTGATAGAGATGCTGTCGGGATAGCTGGTTTAAGAGTCTTAGGATAATGCAGAAAGCCTGTGGTGTGTCATGCTGGTATGGACTGCCAGAGTACTTGTGGTTCATATATTCTGCTGCTGCCTCCTTGTCCTGAATACAAATGGCCATTGTTGTCCACCTTTGTCCCCCTCTATAAACACAGGCTGGCCAGAAGCTCACCTCCTTTTCCCTTGGCACAACTTACCCCTTAATGGGGAGGTTTATTATATCAGGATTCTGCTGTGCAAGTTGTGGTCTCCATTTTTTATCAGATTATGGGCCCCGTAATCCCTATTGATTTACAACAAAATACAATTGTGACATATTTTCTGAGCATGTAGTTCTAAATTCAATTTGGGAGAGAAGCTTAATCAGCTCTCTCTGTAAAGATTAAGAACAAGACATGCGTATTTCCTAACAAAAAACTTCTAATCGATATCTGTCCGAAATTCTATGGTATTGAACTGAAACCAGCTCTGGAGTGTGGGATCTTCACAGAGTCAGGGAGCCTGTCCCGCTGATGTCACCTGAAACACACTCAGGTCTCCATGTGCTCCTGAAACAGTCGCCCACGGCTGCCTTTCTTCATGTAAGTCTTCTAAGAAACGGGCCTTTCTTTTCTGAGCATTGTCACGGCCCTGATTTGCTCTAACATTTTGTTTGCAGACTTCTAGGTTTTCACAGTTGTTTTCCTAGCAACCATGGTGGCTTGGGGAGCAGTCATTTTGCCTTCGTTCGAGTGCAGTACAGGAAGGCTCTTTGGAATTATGGGGGAGGAAATTTTGATATTGCTTCAGAAAGGCAAATATTTTAGTTTGGTTTTGACATGAGGTTAAATCAGGTGCAAAACAACAGTACAAGGAAGCACCATCCCTCCTGTCTCAATGCAGTTCCTGCTATTTATTGGTCAGTAGCTGTAGTTCTGTCCAGCTTTTTGTGTAGGTTAAATTTATTTTACCTTTGAGTCTGGTTTTATTATCTCTTTGCATTTCAATCATGTAGTGACTTAAAAAGATCAGAGAAAATTTTCATCCTTTGCTCCAGAATGAT
The DNA here is from genome assembly GCA_020800305.1 of Porphyrio hochstetteri. Lineage (NCBI taxonomy): Eukaryota > Metazoa > Chordata > Aves > Gruiformes > Rallidae > Porphyrio > Porphyrio hochstetteri. The sequence goes on from CM036907.1 coordinate 46,677,890, forward strand.
TTTTAGGCATTGAATCTCTCCATTGTTGTAGAATTACTTTTTTTTTTTTTAAATCTACTGAAGCATCATTTGAAATTTGATGTAGTTTGGCAAACTTTTAAAAAAAATCACATTATAACTCATATTGATGTTTATAAAAGAGAAAAATCCAACAACAAAAACCCTAGTGCTTTCCCACCCCTTTCCCTCCTCATTCCACACATTAATTTAATGGCTCATTAGGAGTTTTAAATAGAGATAGCTCTATATTTTGTTACATGGCAAGCTTGGTGTGAGGAGATATTTTGGAACTCACAGGAAGCATCTCTGGCATTACAGCAGCTACTTTATTTTTGCTGTGCTTCTCTAGCTTTGTGGTACACAGCCACCAGATGCGGAGGGACAGGTTGTGATAAATCTTTAATAAGAGCCTTATTTAATATTGCAGAACTAAAACCTTAGGCAGGAATGGCAGAGGCGTTATTGGCACATATTCACAGCATCAAGGTATGCTCCTGAATTGGGGGAATTTCCATTCTGGCACAAAAATTAAAGCTGTCATTTCAAGTGTTGTTGCAGCTTCCTTTTGATACATTTTAAAAACTTGGTATTATTTTGATTTCATTCGTAGATTGAAAGTTCCAAACAAACACAGAACTTCGTTCTTATTCTGGAATAACGAACAGGCAAACTCTTAAATGACAAAGCAAAGCCTGGAACTGAAGAAAATACTATTTTCATCCTGTAAAAGTGAGTCTGAAACATAGTGTGAACTAGTGGTCTGATGGTGGTCCTACTATGGATTTAGCAAGGACAGCAAATGAATGTTAGGCCCCTCAATCTCAGCCTAGGGCTCAAAGTACAAGCCTGGCTTTCATTTTCAACCGCAGGTCAGTGTGGTTTAAGGATGTAAGTGCTGCAGGAGGCTTCATGTCTCTGTGAGGCTGGCACTGCAGCCAGCCAGCTGCTGTTCTGCAGCAGCTACAGTTCTTCGGGCTGTCATACAGTCCTCCTGTCTGTGGTGGCTTCCTGCCACAGCTCACAGGCCAAGCAGTCCCCTTGCCAAGATTTCAGGTGCCACTCGGTCCTTCCCATCCACTGTAATCCCCCTAAGGTGTGGGTATCCTTTGCGCTCCTTGCTTAGCCTGCGCCAGAGCCCATCATGCCTCAGGCTCCCCAGGAGCACAGGAAGGACACTTTCCCATCTAACTGCACTAACACCATGTCCAGGCATATTCCCATATTTCTCTTTTCTCTCTTACTTTATATTTCCTATACATTCCCTTATTTCTCTGATCCCTTTCATTTTATTCTCCAGTGCAGTGGATTCTCCATCCCTTCTGCTGTGGGCTAGGTCTCTCGTAACAGCAAGTCATTCAGTTTGCTCCAGTGTAATGTAGTTCTTGATGCATCACATCAGAATTCTTGTTTCCCTGCTTACTCCTGCAGTGTTTGTGTGTAACAGGAAAAGGCCGGGTTGCACCTACTGCTTTCACTGTCTCTGAGATGACCACTAAGGCAGCCGTATTACGAGAGAGATGAGGATGTGGAAAAGACAGCACAAATCTCTCTGAACTCTGCTGCATTATTTGCACAAGCCACAAAACCTCTTAAAATATGCAAAAAGGTCAGTGAGGTAATGGTAGGATTTCCCTACCTGAGTACCAGAGGCTGTGGTCCATTAAAAAGGAAACAAATGGGGAGGTGTGTGTTTGCAGCTAACCTCAGCTCACTTCCAGGTTCAAAACACATGTGAACTGGCAAAGGAGAGAGCAAGGCTAGTAATTTGGGGAATAATGACAGAGGATGTGAGACTGGAAGTGAAACAGCTGCGAAGGAGCCAACAGAAAAGTTTGACTGGGTAGATGTTGAACGTGCTTGACTCCCGCTGAATAAGAAAGTGGGCAGGAGGGGTAGGAGGCCAGCATGGCTAAGCAAGGACCTGCTAATCAAACTGAGAGAAAAGAAAGGCAAATACAAGCTCTGGAAGCAAGGGTGTGTAGCCTGGAATGAATACAGGGATGCTGTTCGGACTTGCAGAGACGGGATCAGGAAAGCCAAGGCACAGATGGAACTGAACTTGGCAAGGGATGTTAAAAACAACAAGAAGGGATTTTACAGGTACATTGGCCAGAAGAGACAGGCCAAAGAGAACGTACCCCCCTTGGTAAATGAGAAAGGAGAACTGGCTGCAACTGATGAGGAGAAGGCTGAGGTACTGAATGAGTTCTTTGCCTCGGTCTTCTCTGGCAGCCAGGATTCTCATAATTCTCAAATCCCAGAACCTTGCATCCCTAGAACTCCAGGTGGGAACTGGGGGAGCAAATCCCCCCCCACTGTAAGAGCAGAGCAAGTCCGTGACCGCCTCATGAGACTGAATGTCTACCAGTCTATGGGGCCGGATGACATGCATCCCAGGGTCCTGAAGGAGCTGGCTGATGTGGTTGCTGAGCCGCTCTCCATCATATTTGAAAAGTTGTGGCTGTCAGGAGAGGTCCCTGGGGACTGGAAAAAGGGTCACATCACTCCCATTTATGAGAAAGGGAGCAAGGAAGACCCAGGGAATTACAGGCCGGTGAGCCTCACCTCTGTGCCTGGGAAGATCATGGAACAGATCCTCCTGGATGACATGTTGGAACACATGCAGGAAGAGCATGTGATCCAGGACAGCCAGCACAGCTTCACCAAGGGAAGGTCGTGCCTTACCAATCTGGTGACATTCTATGATGTGATGGAGTGACAGCATCAGTAGATAAAGGGAAGGCAACCGATGTCATCTACCTGGACTTGTGCAAGGCCTTTGACACAGTCCCCCATCACATCCTTATCTCTAAATTGGAAAGATGTGGATTTGATGGGCGGACCATCCAGTGGATAAGAAACTGGTTAACAGACCGTAGCCAAAGGGTGGTGGTCAGTGGGTCTATGTCCAGGTGGAGGCCGGGGACAAGCGGGGTCCCCCAGGGGTCTGTCTTGGGACCGGTTCTCTTTAACATCTTTATCAATGACATCGATGATGGAATTGAGTGCACCCTCAGCAAGTTTGCGGATGACACCAAGCTGAGTGGTGCGGTCGACACCCTAGAAGGAAAGGCAGCCATCCAGAGGGATCTTGACAGGCTGGAGAGATGGGCCCGGGTGAACCTAATGAGGTTCAACACTGCAAAGTGTAAGGTGTTGCACTTGGGCCGGAAGAATCCCAGACACAGATACAGACTGGGAGAAGAGCTTCTTGAGAGTAGCCCTGCTGAGAAGGACTTGGGGATTCTGGTGGATGAGAAACTTAACATGAGCCAGCAGTGTGCTCTTGCAGCTCGCAAGGCCAATGGTATCCTGGGCTCCATTAGAAGAGGGGTGGCCAGCAGGGACAGGGAGGTGATTGTCCCTCTCTACTCTGCCCTCGTAAGGCCCCATCTGGAGTCCTGTGTCCAGATCTGGGGCCCCCAATACAAGAAGGATGTGGAACTGTTGGAGAGGGTTCAGAGGAGGGCCACGAAGATGATCAGAGGCCTGGAGCACCTGCCCTACGAAGAGAGGCTGAGGGAGCTGGGCTTGTTCATTCTGGAGAAGAGAAGGCTGCGGGGGGACCTCATTGCAGCCTTCCAGTACCTGAAGGGAGCTTATAAGCAGGAGAGGATTCAACTTTTTAAAAGGATAGACAATGACAGGAGAAGGGGGAATGGATTAAAACTAAAGGAAGGAAGGTTTAGATTAGATATTAGGGGGAAGTTTTTTACAGAAAGAGTGGTGAGGTGCTGGAACAGGCTGCCCAGCAAGGTAGTGGATGCCCCGTCCCTGGAAGTGTTCAAGGTCAGGTTGGATGGGGCCCTGGGCAACCTAGTGTAGATCCAGGCCTGAGGTTGGTGGCCCTGCCTGTGGCAGGGGGGTCGGAGCTCTATGATCCTTGGGGTCCCTTCCAACTCATACCATTCTATGAGTCTAGGAAAGCTGAGGTTGAACCAGCAAGCTCAGGAGAGATGCAGAGTAATGAGAGAAATTTGTATTAACAGGAGATTCTTCTAAAGAGATGTTGGGGTTGAGCTCTTTGGAAAATTTGGCTGCTACTTCTTTTACCTACATGAGAGCTAAGTGAGCCCTTGATGAGCTCTTGGTCCCAATGGTGAGCGTTGAATGCTTTGGAAGTGGTGGCCATGGGTGGGATCAAAGCCCTGTAATTTATTCCAAGTCTGAATACTTTCCATGGCATCAGCCGCCCTTTGGGGTGTAGCTGGCTTGCTTTACTTCCTCCCGGCGTGCTGGTACGGCTACCTTTTTGTATTAATGGTTGCCTTCCCTGTAACTTTTTAAAGGCTTTCTTGGGCTGTTGTCTGGTTCCCATCCTAGAGGACTGATGGCATTCCTTTAATTCAAAGATCAAAACCTATTTTTCCTGGCCTTTCCCCTTTGGAATTTTTTTTCTTTCTCCCCCTTGAGGAATCCCGCAGGAAATCTGCTCTCCTGGACGGAGATCTGATCACATAGGTCCCCCACAGCAACGTTCTGCTTCTAGAGCAGGTGAAGGAGGGATTGAAGACAAAACTCACATAAGCCAGAGAGAGGAAGAACAAATCCTCTGCCCCCAGACCTTGCTGCTTTACAGAGCTGTATGTTTAGGGACTGTGTGGATAAGAAAAGAAGGGTACTTTTATGATTAAAGGGAGGAAAGCAGCTATTTGGATGACTAAAATAATGCCAGAGAAAGCAGATGAAAAGGTAACCAGAAGGAAAGAATAGGTGTGGTTAATGTGTAGAAGCAACAAATCATGGGAACAGGGGGCTAGAGGTGCTTGCTGCAAACAAAGGCAGAATGAGAGGAAAATGGAAGAAAAGGTATCTCTTCCTTCCCTCCAGATTGATGTACCTTCCAGTCTGTCAGCTGTCTTTTAGAAAATCTGGAAGGCTTTTGGCACCCAAAACGAGGGCTGGATTTCACCATTACTCTCTGCTAACGGCAGCCTCCATGGCTGCCCCACCAGCAGTGACTGAATCAACTTGAGAACAAGCACTCTCCACATCTCCAGCAGCACCAGGCCCCTGGTCTGTCAGAGCAGGCAAAAGAAGATGGGATTTACAAGCTGCACCTGCTAGTGGGTCACACCAGCACCAAAATCCACGTTTTCAGGTGACCTCACTTTTGAAAGTAATCTTAAAGTCAAACCTGAGCTGTTTTGAAAGTAGCTGGTCAGGATCTTGTCCTGTTTGTGTGCTGGAGGGCTGGCCTGAGCAGTTTTTAGGTTCCTAAGTATCTTGTCTCAGCACAGGTACTCGGTAACTTTTTTAGAAAGTGGTATTATTTTACATAGTGTTCTGGGCCTCGTGTACTTGCCCACCAGGCTTTTGTCCGTTGCTTCTTGGAAGTAGTTTGGTGTGCTGCTGTGCCACCAACAATGTGGAGACATACGTATGTTGTGGTCTTGGTTTGGTGCTTCCTGGTCAACAGACATAAAAAGATGGTTGAGCTAGTAACATAAACTCACCATGGTACATGGCCATCAAGCTGGGTTATGCTGCTCTCCTGAAAGGTGTCTTGAATCTAAAGCTGGCTTTAGTCTTTTGGATTCAATCCCTTCTTTTAATTTATTTATTTATTTATGTATTTATTTTTTTAGGGAGAGGAAGCTTTTGATTTGCACTTAGGAGTTTAATTGCCTTTGAGAGAATAGTTTGTAGCTCTATCTTCTTGCCAAAATGCATTTTGCACATACTTTATAAACTGAACAGTGAACGAATCAAGTGAGGATGAACTGAACACTTCAGGAGCATCAGTGTTACAGGAGGGAAGACATGGTAGAACTGAGGTGAAACCTGGTCTTCCTGCTGATGGTGCCACAATTGGAGGGAATGTTGGAAGGTGCGGGGAAAAGGACTGAGGAAGAAGTGAGAGGGGACAGCTTTTTGGGCTAGAAGTGAGAATTACAAGTAGGAGGCAATAGCAGAAGGTCTCACTGCTGGAAGCAGTGGCCACAGTCTACCTTCATAAGGTGCAGACTCATCTTCACAGCGTTTCATTCCAGAGTAGAACACCTCTAACTCTGTAGATGGACTGGAAGCAATTCTCTTCAGTGGGGTATACTGCAAAGAGAAGTCACTTTTCTCTTTGGTGTATGCTTACCTTTCTGCCTTCCAGAGAGCCTTTTCACACTTGTGATAGCCTCTACAGCTTATTCTTCCCAGCCATGGAAATGCAGAACTGGGAGTCTGATGTCACCTTCTCCGAGGTTCTTTCTGTATTTGGCTTCCTACTTTCTCAGATCTGTTTTCATCCTGTCTATCTCCAGGTACTTCATACGAAAATAATTCTTTGTGAAGCGACAGGGACATGAAGACCTGAAAAAGAAAGCAAGCTGAGGATGACTGAAGGTGTTGATAAAAGGCAATCAGCTGGAGAGAGCAAAGCATGAGGCATGGGATGAGATCTGTCTGGCATGTGCCTAATTAACAGTGCCTTCAGGCATGCAAGAGCTGGGAAGTTCACCCAGCAAGTTCACTTGGTTTCTGTGTGCTGCTTTTTGCACGCAAGAAGAAAAGGTGGGGAAAAAAATATATTCCCTAGGATGAGCAGTAGGACCCTGAGAGGCGATGTGGAAATCAAAGATGCTTGACTGGAGAAGTGAAGCAGATAATAAGGTAATTAGAACTGTGAAAAGTTGACAAAGCACTAGACCAAGATGAATTGCATCCTGAAATGCTACAGGAAATGGGCAAGGAACTAGAGCAGCCTTCCCCAAATGAATTTCTGACACATAAGGTTCATTAGCTATAGCAGAAGTTGCATGTATACCTGTCCTGGTTTCAGCTATGATGGAGTTAAATTTTTTTAGCAGTGGATGGAATGCCATGTTTGGGTGTTAGGATGAGAACAGTGCTGATAGCACCCTGATGTTTCTGGTTGTTGCCGGGCAATCAAGGACCTTTCTCAGTTCTTCATACTTCCTTACTAATGAGAAAGGAGGGGACGCAGCCAGGACAGGTGACCCGAATTGGCCAAAGAGGATATTCCATGCCAGTTACGTCATGCTCAGTATAAAGGGGGACTGGGGGGAAGAGGAGGAGACAACGCCAGGACGTGCAGTTTCTGGGGACGGTCGGGTTCCGGGACAGCTCTAAGCTGTGCGGCCTGAGTTGTGTGGTTTGGTGAGAAATTGCATTGTGTATCACCAGTTTCATCTATTTTGTGCTTTAAACTCCTGTTATTGTTATATCTAGTTTTCTGTTATTGTTTAGTAAACTATCCTTATCCCAACCTGCGGGGTTCTGATTTCTAGGTTGTGGTTTCTTTTCCTCCTTTCTTCCTTCCCTTTTCCCCCTCCCCCAACTTTCCTTCCCCCTTCCTTTTAAAAGTACAAGCGACTGTGTTGGGTGCGGCCCTCGGCTGGGGCAAAACCACGACAATACCACAAGAAGAGTTTCTCTCCTTTTGAAGTGCAGAGCTTCCAAAGGGCTGGGATGGGGACTGGCATTGTGCACGCAGTTTACAAGGAAAATAAGGAGGAGTAAAAATAATACAGATAACTTTGCTAACAATGAGGAAAACCAGGGAAGGAGGGAAGTGGCTCGAAGTTGGTGACGAGATTTATTTACCAGGAGCAGTAGAGCTGCTATTGCAGTAGCTAAAAGTCAACAGTGAAGTAAAAAATATTTTAATTCCAAGTCTTATATCCAACTGGCAGCCGTTAAATTAGCGTTGCTGTAATTTGTGTTCTTGTCAGTCAGGTCTGTCTTGCAGTGTGTTTGTGTTGGACCTAGCCAAAGACAGCACTGAGCGTGGCATGGCTTTCCAGGCACTGCTCCTATCCATCCTTGCAGGTTTTCCTGGTGTACTTTGGGTCTGATGCAGCCCCCCCCCCGATCCTTCCTGCCCATCACCTTGCCATTATTTAATATAAACCCAAGAAAGCTATAAAAGAAACTTGGAAAAATTTATCTATGGAAATGCTGCCACTTGCTGCCCTGAAAGGAGGGTAACAAGAGAGCACAGGAGTCCTTTGTCGCAGTCAGAAGCCGTGCTCTGGTTTTACCTTCCCTGGAAATAGTTATGTGCTTAAAATATATCACTTGCAGCATTTAGGTTGAAGAGAGTGTTGTTTGCCTTTTTTTTTTTATTCCTTTTTTCTTCTAAACGAGTACTTGAAACTAAGCAGGTTGCTTCTGTTTGGGGAAAAAAATGAGAATTTCTTTAGCTATTTTTAAAACTATATTTTATTTTCCATACATAGACAATATGAACACTGCTTTATATGAAAAAGCAAGACTCTGTATGCCACAGGTCCCTGCACATATCCCACGTTTACACATTACTTCTTTGACAGCACCTTCTGAGGTTACTCAGATCATGTTTAAGAAAGTGTGATACATTTAGTATGAAGATAACCCTGAACAAAACAGTTGAGTAAGGATAATATTTCCGACTGACATATGGAAATATCCTCATGGATGTATGTTCCTTTCTCCTGACCTGATTTAACTAATTTTTGGTGTGGTAAAATTGTCCTTCGACTCTTCTTAAAATAGCAGGTACCTTCTGTGAGGCAAAGTGAGTGAAGGGTTTTGCACTCAAGTGTTAGAAGTTGATTCAGCCTCATTAAGATGAATGGAAAGACTCCCATTGATTTCAGTGGAGTTGAATCAGGCTCATATCCTCAATTTAATGAAAAACATTATCTGCATGACTCTCATTAACTCTGTTTGCAAAACAGACAGCAAGATATGACTCCAGATTTCTTCCGAGATGTACTATGATGATGATGATTATCCTGTAGAGCAGACAAATGTACCTTGTGTTTAGAAACAGGATCATTTACTGCCTGAATTTTGCCATGTATGAGGTTTTTTTCCCCATTACACCTACTTTCTGCTTAGGTTTATTTCAGGAGGTAAAGGCATCTTCATGGCTGCAGCTCTGGAGCACCTGTGTGAAAATACAGAGTAGGGGGGATGCTAATGCAGCCCTTGTGCTGTGGGTCAGGGCATCTCCCCAGCACAGGGCTACGCTGCTGTCGTTTGCGGTAAGAGGCAGATGAATCACCTGTTGGATTTTATTTTTACTATTTTCTTACCAGAAGAGTGACTGATGTGCATTTTTGGGAAAGCTGCTAGAATACTTCATTGTGACTTTTGTTTAGCAGTAGGAAATCTCATTTCCTTAGCTTTTTTTTTAAACTTTGAACAAATTATGACTCCCAATGACAGGAGGGCAAGATGCTAAGGCACAGTTGACTAACACAATAGAAATGAAACTGGAGGGCAGTGGGAAAAACTGCAATCAGTGGTGATTATACATCATACCCTGTTGATGTCAGAGGTGCTGTTCTTTTTATCTTTGTTTTTATCTATTCCGTTGGATGTTAATGGTTCCTATGAAGTTATGGTATAGCCTGAGCCGCCTCATATTTGGTGTGTTGTTTAGATTCCTCATTTTTGCAGTTAATTATGTAACAGATTTTTTGCTTGTTTTGAGAAAGGAATTTTCCTGCCCTGGTAGGTGGAAAGCAAACTTTTAAATTGTTAAAAGAGAATAAGATCAGGAGTAAACAACAGAAGCTTTGTAAAATCACCTAGCACGTAAACATCTCTAACTGGCCACAGCTATAAAATACAAGGTATCATGTAGATCGAGGTGTATTTTGTGGTGGCAGGGAAGAATAGTCAAACATAATTATTTTTCCTGGTTAATTGAAATGATGATCTGGAAAATTTAGATGTTACTTGCTAACTTTAACTACCAAACTACAATTCAAACAAGATTAAATGTCTTTTGAAGGTGGCAGAATCAACGAACTCTCTAGATCTGCTGATCGCAGTCTCTGCAGACACACATATGCAAAAGCCCCACTGTTAGAGTTTTGTTGGGTTTTTTGGCTGATGGATCTCTTGGAGTGTCATGGGATCTCTCAGTTTATTTCTGCAAAGGGAGGAGATGCAGTATGGGCTGTGTGTCCCTGTTTATTATTTTGAAGTGGTTGCCAAACATTCTCTTCAAAGGTGATGTATTTTAAGGAAATTGATGATTGTTTGTTTTCTTTTTTTAATGTTGATTTCCTCTGGGACTTTTGTTTGTTTGGTTTTGGGTCTTCTGGGGTGTGTGTGTGTGGGAGGAAGAGTGTGGGTTTGGAGGAGTGGAAGGGGGTTGTTTATTTTGCTTGTTTGCCAAAAAAAGAAATCACTTCCTCTTCTCCCTGGTGGCTAAAGAAAAAGCTATCAAAGACTAGGAGAAGTTGAAGCTGATGGTCCATGACAGGCACTATTGGTTCAAACAAACCAACAGTGTTTTTTCATGTATGTTTTTAAACACACATGCAATTTAAAATTAATCCCCCAAATTATTTTGGCTTCCCTGGCCGTGGGAAGACAAACGGGATTTGGATTTTTTTCAGAATTCAAGTACAGCTATATGCTGTATGTTACCAAAGACAAGTTCAGATGCTGATAGCAAGAGGTTTGTGAAGAAATACATATGAGTTCTGCAAAGCAGCAACGGGAAGGGAATGAGCTGCTTTTGAGTAGCAGAAAGGAGAAAACAGGGTTAATTCTCTTCTCACAGGAACTGTTCAGTCAGTTAAAAGAGAATGTCTCCCAAGATCTTTAATTAAAATGGAAATCTGCTTTTTTTCCTTGCCCTACCTCTTTTCCAAGTGAATGTTCTGACATAAACCTCATTTTCATCTTGCTCCAAGCCTCCCAGAATGATGTAGGAATTGCAGGAGGGGGCAGGTATGGGAGATTGTCTTTCAGCAGCCTTGTCTTTCTGTCTCACTCTGGGGTGCTGGTCAGTCGAAAGATGTGCTTGCTACACCTTGAATGTGTAATGACATGCTAAATAAACCTTGAGGCACTTCATTACAGTCAGAGCGAACACCCTGAGCCTGAAATAACAGTATGTTTGGGATTGTGTGAGGGCAGAAGGTTTTTATTCGCATGAAGGGTCATCTGAAATCCTACCTTGCACACATGGATCCAGCACGGGCTCCATACAGCTGAAATGTTAGCTGCCAGAGAACATTATTGCGGTGTATCAAGTGACATGAATGGCTGCCAGCAAATCCGTTTGGCTGCTGTAGCTACTTTAAAGTGAAATTGAACCTCAGAGCATCACCGCCCAAATTGAAACTCTACAGCTGTTTAAGGGTCTCCTTTAAAAAAATCACACCAAACCAAAACAACAAAACAAAACCACCCACTGGAACAGTGTTGCTGCTGCTGAGCTTCCCAAAGCCTGCAAAGGGGGAGCAGATGTCAAAAGGTCTACTCACGGAGCACAGGAGAGGTCTCTTTACCACATTTGGGCATTGGGAAGGATTGCTCCTGGAGTAGGGACAGTCCCTGGCTGAGTAAGCTGGAGAGGATGGGGGGTGAAGGTGATCTCCAGCTGCTGACACGTGGAGCAGATACTCAGCATCCTGCTCGCAGCTCGGTTTTGGGGGGCCTTTCTGCTTTCGTGGGACGGGAATCTTTCTGTCCCTCTGTGCCACAGCTACCGCCATCCGACTTCTTACCCTCAATACTCTAGAAACAGGAATATCAAAAGGGAGAGGAAACTGCAGAAAGGGAGTGGCAGATACTTTCAACAAACATCTGTTTTGAAAATTCCCGTCTAACCTCTTGAGGACTTTCAGGACCTATCCATCTATAGGCTGACATATAGTATTGAGCTCTGTAAATAGGTACTTACTATTACTCTTTTGCGTAGGGCTGATTTGTAACAGCTCCTGTGTTTGCCAAGAGAATAGACCTAGCAGCAAGGCTCTAATTCTGTGCCTGATTTTAGAGCAGATTTTAACAAATACCTGAAATCACCAAAACAGAAATCGGGTCCTAAATTTCTTCTTCCTTCTCTCCTCCCACTGTGCACTCTGAGCCTCGTCTGTGTTAGCAGAGTGCCGAGGGGAAGGCGCCTCTTAGCTACAGCGTTTGGCTGCGGTATTACCTTCTAGCTTTCTCCTTAAGGAGCGTGTGGCTGAAAGTGTTGGCTGAATACCTTTGGAAATGAAACCCCAGGGAGTTTACTGCTCTTCTTGGTAATGTTCTTGCACACTGAGAAAGCTGCCGCTTGGTCATGCTACACGCGAGTGATGCCGTTCACTTTGCACTGGTGAGGTTGGCCCATGAATGACATCTCTACCTGTGCTCATATGATTTAGTTTCCAGGCTGGCCTTGCCCCTGGCTTAACCCAGCTCTGGGAGAAGCCATCAATGAGTTGTTCATAACCTTCCCTTAATCCCCATGGGCAGCAGCTGAACCCACCAACCATATGGGGACAGAGGACAGTAGTGAGCAGCAGGGAGGAAGAAGCCCAGCTCCTTCTGCTTCCCGTGTGTGCGAGTCAGGCTGATGCTACACGCAGAAATGCTTGTTTGTCTTCTGGCTGTCTGTTTGACGTGCTATGAAAGTGATTTTTACAAGACGTCACACCATCGCTTTTGTAAACACACAAAAAACTTGGAAGAGACAAGCCAGTGTTTTGGCAGGATTAGGAAATGGCGAGCCTGAGGAGGACATGCCAAGAAATAAGTCTTCTGGATGGATGAGAGGAGAGGGACCAAGTGGAGTAGATCAGATGGGAGCCGCAGTGAGAGCTGGGCAGTTCCTGCTTGTGGAAGGCCGGGCAGTGTCTGAGGCAGGGATAGTGTTAGCCAGCAGGCAGGTCTGGTAAGGCTTCCAGGGCTAGGAGTAAGTGCTTTACCTTTTTCTTTGTATTCAACAGATTCGGAGACTTATCTAGAGACAGCAGAAATTAAACGAAGGGAAATGGTGGGATCTATCGGCTGTGGCAGCAAGTGCCTGCTCAAATGCTTGTTTCTCTAGATTAGATTGTATGCACTTTTATTTCTCCTGTTGGAGCGGGACCAGGATCATCAGGTTATGTTGCCTGTGGAAGCAGGAACAAGGACTCTCAGCCGAGCTTTGAAGCATAACTGTCAGTCAGTGGGTGTGCGCCGGCTCTTTCTCAGAGAAGCCGTGAGCTGTCCTGCCTCCCTCAAGTAGGTGTCTTGCAGCCTTATGTAGTGGGAACGTCAACCTGGTTCTGACAGGGCTAGAGGAGCTGCTCAGACTTGGCATTGGAATAAACTACCAGTCCATGTCTTTCCATTGCCTGTTTATGTTAGGAGAAGCAGAACTTGCACAGGGGTTGTTGAGGAATCTGCACCGATACCCTAGTCCCTTTCCATGCTTGCTGAGGAGCAGTGTTTTCTTCCAGTTTTGGTTTCCATAATCCTTGTGTGAAGGCTGTGTGAGGCGCTGGCCTCTGCTGCTGCCCTCCATTGTGTACCAATGGTGAAGTTGTGTTGCAGTGTGTTTCCCTTCAATGTTTCGCTTAAGAATGGCAGAGACTGGGCAGTATCTGACGCTTCAGCCCAAGGAGGAGTGTGCAAAAAACCCCAAGAGGGTTAAAATAGGTGTTAAAAATGATCCTTTGCTTTTTTGGTAGAGATGTATTTCAGACCAGAATGCACATGTTTGGACTATATTTAGTGCACAGCGAGACTACATTACTGAAGCTTTATTGCTCTGCCATTATTCATTTACACTAATTTTGTTGTTATGCTGGCTTAGAAAGAGATGTTCAAAGTGCAGCTTTGCCAGAGCTTCTCTGTCCTCCAAGAGTCCTAGCAGGATAGGTAATTCATACAAGCTCCTGTCTCAGAGGAATTATTCTTGGCTGCCTTCCTCCATTAGCACTGCTAGTACTTAGACCATTTATTCCAGTGGGAGTTGCACAACTCCCACACTCAGTGCATTTGCAAATTCCAGCCCGAAGCTCCCTCTTATCACTCGCTAGAAGATGCTTGCAAAAAGGAGCGTGTCATGAGTGAAAGCAAGGGAGATGCTTTGAGACATGGTTATGTCCAAAGAACCCTGAAAGCAAGTACAGACAGGAGTGTATTTCATGTCGTCTACTTAATATTGAAACTGGTTTGGCCCCCCCATGCTCCTCCTTTTCACCTTGCCATAGAAGAAGTTTTGGCTGTCCCAGGAGCAGGAGAGAGGAGCATGGATGCGGCTGGGTAACATAACAAGCTGTTACCTGCCTGATCTGCCCTCAGTTAGCCAGAGGGAGAGTTCAGGACCTGTGGCCATTATATGGTTTTGTCATATGACAAACTGTATCAGCTTATTGTAAGTTTGTCACCCCACTAAAATGTCATGTCAAAGATTTGTCAGCTGTAACTCCAGAACCTCCTGCTCAGTCACATTGAGTCGAGCTGTGTTTAACTTTCGAGCTGTAACTTTGGGAGGCAGCAGGTCCACGCTTAGATCGGGTCCTCTGACAGCAGCTGGTGCTGTCCCTGTCACCCGGTGCAGAACACAGGCTCTTCCCTCTGAGGCTCTTTATTCTAGCAGGAGGCTGAGGTGCCTCTTCACTGCTTGTCCTTGGTACGTTGCTCTTGGATAGCAGGCTTTATGCTCTTGGTCTGGAAGGGAAAAGGCTCTAGGTGTTTGTGTGGGTTTGGCCTTTTAAATATAAAAGGACAACAACAGTTTTTAGAGAGATGTTATTCACCCTCATCCTAAACATTTTAATTTTTTTTTTTTAACACTTAAGACCTTAGAAATTATTCAACGTTATTCAGGTTTGGGGTTTTTTTCGCTGTTGACGTTTATTTCTCCCGAGAACAAGTTCTGGGAGTAAGTAACAAAGTAATGTATGTCCTGCCAACCTCTTATGCCCCTGTCTGTTCCCCAAGCTCTTCTGTATCTTCCTGGTCCTTGCTTGTCCACTGGTCCAGGATTGTTTGCAGGCAAGGAGGGACTTTTCCTTCAGTGCTGTTCAGCACGCGTACAACAGCACCATCCTGTCACTAATGTGCCAGCAAGTTGCAAATACACGAAGCAGAGAGAGGCAAGGTCCTATGTGCTTCCCCCCACCCCAATTTTGAGGTCTCAGATGTTATTTGCAGCAGCTCTGCTTAACACATGGGTGTAGGGGACCGGTGACTTTATGTTTTTTTCCTGATCAAGATCTGTGATGTTGGGTCTGTGCTGTGCTGTGCTGCATGGGGCGAGAAGTGGGAGTTTGCAAGTACAGGTCCAGGCAGCTGCTGGTTGCTGCAGATTAGGGAAACAAAGGATGTTGAAGGAAGCATGAAGAAAATGGTCTCAAGCCCATGCAGAGGTTTTTCAGTGCCAGCTTGCCAGGTACTTAGAGATGTTGCAGAAGTGCTGTTAGGAATGCAGTTTCATAGTGGCATTAATTTCCCCCTGTAGCTTGCATCTGCACCACTTACTAAATGAATTTTGAAGTGAAGTCCTCTCTGGACAGTTAGGCAGAGGTACTGCAGCAGAAACATGCACACATAATAGAATTGTAAATAATGGATATTGACTGGATCTGCCAAAGTTACAATAAAATGTCTTGCCTTTGGTCCGTTGTCCCTGGCATGTAGTTGAAAAAAAGGAATCCAGCAATATGCAGTATAATTTGAGCTACCATCCATCGATGTGTGCCAGCTACGCTTCTTTTCCCCCTCTATTTTTTCCCTTTATGGAGCTTGTATCTATCCCAAAGGTAGAGAGACAAGCTTTTGAAAGCATTCAGACACCACAGATCACAGCCAGCACTTCTGCGTGCCATAGAAGTCCTGCTTGCCAAACAGAATTTTTTATTATCCTTTTAAAAATGAAGAAAAAGAAAG
Organism: Porphyrio hochstetteri; assembly: GCA_020800305.1. NCBI lineage: Eukaryota > Metazoa > Chordata > Aves > Gruiformes > Rallidae > Porphyrio > Porphyrio hochstetteri. The sequence goes on from CM036907.1 coordinate 46,693,502, forward strand.
AGGGGAAAAGAAGGAGTGTGATGTAATAGGGGCAATGAAGCTAGAGCTTGCTGTTCATCCTTTTATTGAACAATCAGTACTTTACTGACTGGTGGTGAATAGGGGTTGTTGGTAGCAAGCTGCATCTGAACAGTAAGCAGTCACAGTACGGAGAGGACCTCTTGGTGATGGAGCTTTCCTTTCTCCTATTTGGTGCTAGCTGGGCTAGGGATGCTTCGTCCTTTGCATCTGTTCCACACTCTGGGGTCCCATAGCCAGTCCTTTTCCATGACAACTGCAGCCCAATGAAGCGACTCCTCTGAGCCACTTGCTGGGCTGAGTTACAAGGTGAAATCGGGTGGAGAAGGAGCTTTCGGGAGAAGCTATTCTGTTACTCTTACATAGGAATGGGCCTTTGGCTTCTGCTCAAGGTTTTGATCGAGGAGTCTTTGTGACTGCGCAGCCTGTGCTGTGGATTAAGACTATCCTGATCTAAAGGGGTTTGCAACTGTTTATGCCAGTCCTGAAGGAGTAAGTGTGAAATAGAGATCGTGGTCTGATTTATATCTATAATTGCTGTGATGTATTTCTATGATGCTGCAGAGCTAATTATAGATGACTGTAAATATACTATTTGGGACCTTTTAAACATTTATTTTAGCACTCTTGAGGAAGCCAGTCCTAAGTTTAGTAGACTATGGTGAATTATTGACCGAGCAAATTATTACCATGCACTACAGTATGATATTGACATTACATATTGTACTATTGTCTTTAGAAGCCTTTACAGAATTTAATTTGGGGCTTGCTGAACTTTGAGATTTACATTGGGTGGGATATTGACTCTGTAATATAGAAGACATATGTTTAACCTGTGTGCATAGGAGACAATTGTTAAAATGTCTTCCATAAAAGCCATAGAAATTATGTAATAACTTCAAAGCAGGTTTTTTTTCCCATCTCCTTGTGCTCAGGGAGCTGTAAATGCAGATGTATGAAGGCTTATAGTGAGTGGCATTTACTACCATAATTCTTAGAAATAAATCCATATATTGGAAACAAGATTTTCTTTCCCTCCCTTTTTTTCCTTTTTTCCCTTGTTTGTTTAATTCTGGAAACAATGTAACGTTGAGGTTGGCAGAAAAGAGAAACAGGGACTTTAAATGCAACATGCCCGTATAAAGGGAGAAGCAATGATTCTGCTGGTCCACAGGACACATTTTACTACCAAGTGCATGGTTGGTTCCCTGACCTGGAAGCAGAAAAAGTGCAGGCTGGGCTGTGTGTTTTTTAACATCTTAGAAGCTGCCCGAAGGTTTGGGGCACTGTGCTAAGTTCAGCAGTAGTGAACTGAACACTCGGAGCACGAGGCCTGCGGCAGCGTTGGAGACGTGCTTCCCTCGTCAGCTCGTGCCGCTTGTGTCCAGGGCACGTGTTGCTGGTGTGTGTGGGATAACTCAGGAGGAATCACTGCGTCTGCTCCTGAGGTGAAATAATTTTTGCAGCAGCTGCTGAATGCAGAACCGTGCTAAGACAGTCCTGGGGGGATTTCTGTATTCCAGGGAAACTGTAGTAGGATTTATGTAGCTAAAATAAACAGTCATTCTCTGGCTATTTCCAAAGTTTCCCTTTTAAATCCATTCAGGAAGTGAGTCTTTCCTGCTCCTCCTTACTGCCCGGTGTTTAGTCTGCTTTGGACTCTGATGGAGGGGGAAAAAAAACCCTTGAGAAACAAAATCGATTGGGAGCAGAGGATGTTGACAACTACTCTCTGCATTGCTGTTATCTTTCCTTGGGAGTTATTGCTGGGGGAAAAGATGATGTATGGATTCTTGTCCCTATATGGTGAGTATAGGAAAACCAATGAAATGTCTCCAGTATTTCTGAAATGAATAGAGTCGATATGCCCAGCCTGCAGTTTTATTTAACACTGAATTCTGGAGGGGAGAAAAGTATATACCATCATTGGGACAATAATATTACATTATTTAGGCTTTTGCATGATAATGGACCATTCAGAATCTTCTGGGAATCAGAGGTGAGCAATAATTTATGAGATGATCAAGCGTAGATACTATATCCAGGGCAGTAAAAGTCTAGATAGGTTGATGTATCTGGTGAAGGTTAGACATGCTACTCAAATATTGACAGGATCTTTCTGAAGCACAGAATTGTTAAATGCATAACAAAAAATTATTCAAAATAATGAAAAAAGAGAAATTCATTAAAATGTCATTCCTAATGGTGCTAAAATATCTCTCTGGTGTTGAATGTTTGGGCTTTCCAAACACCTGATGATCTGTATCCCTCCTTTGGGGCTGTAATATGCTGGATTGTGTGAAAACAGACTGCTGAAGAGCTCTGCCGTTTTGGGCACATTCTTCTTCAAGAAATTTATCTCATGTTTAATCTGTTTTGATACTGTATCTTAATTTGGTTTGCTGCTGCCATAATTGGTTGAGGTTTGTGTATCCGTAAGGATAGTTGCGGAAGAACTTTTACACAGTGAGGGTGACACAGCACTGGAATAGGCTGCCCAGGGAGGTGGTGGAGTCTCCTTCTCTGGAGATATTCAAGACTCGTCTGGACACCTATCTGTGCAATATGAGCTAGGGAGCCTGCTTTGGCAGGGGGATTGGACCCGATGATCTCTCTTGGTCCCTTCCAACCCCTACAATTCTGTGATTCTGTGATTGTAGTTTGAGGGTAATTTCAAGTTTAATGGTAAACGTAAGCTGCTTCATCTTTTTAAATGGCCACCTTGTTCTGTTCTCCTTTTATTGAGGTGGTAAATAATCCGTTTGAAAAGCCTGAGACTACTGAGAGAGATTAAGCCTCAACCAACCTGAATAAAATCTTATTTTAAAGAATAGATCAACACCATTAAAACATAAAAGGCCTTTCTGTATTGAAATAAGTAACTTCTGATCCCGACTGACAGGTAAAGCCAGATTTTCAGAGAAATTAAAGCTGTTTCTGCAAATTTTTGTGAATGGGAAATTGTATTTGCTTCAGGAAAGGAAACTGGCATGCCATCGCATCCTCACATACCTGTAGAACAAGAGCTGTGGATAAATAGATTCGTGGCTAGAGTCAGGTTTGGAAGATCCTGTAGTTTATCCTTCTTTTCCAATCTGGATTATGAAGTTTTACATCGTGTATCTGTGTGTGGGATTTTCTGTGTTACAGAAGAGGCAAGTTTCGTAACAGGAATACACCAAGACGTGGAAGACAAGAGGCTCATGAATCCCTCTTTCTTTGTTTTTAAGACAATTGCTACATTTATAGCAAAACCTTAAACCACAGGAACTGTATCAGAAACCAGTAAGAGCTGTGTGTATATTAGGAAGTTTTTTGGTTGTGGTTTTAGGCATATTAGGTGGTGCCATTAGAGAGTCATGGCCAAAATCTTTTGTTTGCTTTTTCAAGTTTGGCTTTGTGCTAGCCAAACTTCTGTTTTTGTTAATTTTCTTCCCTCTGCAAAAGCTTTTCAGTGAAATTTGGAGTTGCACAACCTTGTGTAATGTTAGTCATTGGCTTGAGTAAATGAATAAGGTTGTTTAACACTTCATACATAATGGGAAAAACTCCACTGTGGCAGCATAGTCTTGGCTTTGCTTAGTTGAAGTGACTAATACCTCCAGGTCTGGTCCGGTGAGGCCAAAACCAGGGTTACTGGAAAGCAGCTGTATCACATACCCAACGTCACGTCAGGGTTTATGCACATTTTATGTCTGCTTGTTATAAAGTAAAATGTGTTCACAGTGGTTGGCCTTTGTGTGAAGCTTTGTGGATTTGCCACTGGTGGCTTCATTTAAGACACCTTCTAAGAAAAAAAACCAAACATCCCAGCAAAGATGGTGAAATGTGGCCTGTGCTTACTGGAGTTTGTTCACCACAACCTAGGGAGGGATCACCAGAACCTGAGAGGCTGTTTGGTTAAATCAAATCAAGTATTTTTCATCAAATATGCTTCAAAACCAGGAGATATGTGCCTAAAATCTTGCGAGACCATCTATGTATCACACTCCACATTTACTTTTGTAATTGCTATATGGGAGCTTGGATTTACAAACAATAATTAAACAAAAATCTCCAGACGTAACCCTAAATATCACAGTTGTCATAATAGAGCTGCAAGAGTTGACCACAATACAGAGAAATCTGACCTTCTAGCAAGTTACTCTTTACTTGTTCTCCCCACTGCCACGTGTCAGACAGCTTCTATTCTAATTTGGACTATATTGTGCCATCATCGCTTTGTCCTGACTTACAGCCAGCCTAGCTATGTGTTATGGGAGGGCTTTTCAGAGGTGACCGAGCTCCAATTAAAATCCCATCACTAAAATGCCTGATCCACAAGTGCATGGATTAAAATCACAGCAGGTGATTTCACTAACCCAAGCCTATTCCCAAATACCATTTGTTCTCCCAAATAGGTTTGTCTTCTCTTGTTGCTGGCTTTCAAACTACCATTTTTTCTGGGGGGGGAACCCAACCCAACCCAACATTGTGCATGCTGATATTTCCTCTGTTTACTTTCCATAACTTTAAAAGTTTCTTTGAAGATGTTGACAAAAATAACTGTTTCTCAGTCCACGTAATTACTGAAAAAAGCATCCATTTTCTAAGTCTGCCAGGCTTTTGTGGTTGTTGTTCTTCTAGCTAGCATGCTTTTACCCATCCATAGCACTTTTTGTGTTATTCTGGAGGCAGCCTAGCCTGCTTTGAAAGGCACGTTAATTCTTACTCTGGATTCTTAACAATAATTTTATTACATAGGAAATTTCCTTTAGAAAGAAACGAGACGCTTGTTAAGGGATTACCTGGGCTGCAAAGTCAACAGCTTAGAAGCTATAAAATGCTATAATAAACCTCATTTTAGTTTCCTTATGCATTTTGAGATTAATAATATAAACATATATTCTCCATGATTTTTTAATATTCCTTCTGTGCTAATTGAGAGTTTCTGGTGCTACAGTTAGTGCAAACTTGGTTGTATTTTCCCAGGTCTGGTAGAAAGGGAACTTGTTTGACTGGTAAAAGCCAGATATTTCTCCAAGCAGGAAAGGCATTAGGTCTTTCCACATGCAAGCAGTAGTTGATATTTTAGAGCATGCACAAAACATTTTTTCCAACCCATTTTGGCTCCCATTCATGTCCTTTGGAGAGATGTGCCTTATTTCAGACATTACAGCTTCATTTGAGAAAATTGGTAAAATCACCACTTTAAGAATAAACCCAACCAACCCACCCCAGGCCAGGCAGTCATCCAGCACAATTATTTCACGCTGAATGGTTAAAGTTTGGCAAAGAAATGAAGAGCTGACATCCAGGGTGTATAATGGAGAGCACTGGATGGGCGTACGCAGCGATACAGATTCCTCTTCCTCACGATAATATGAAATGTGAATGGATTCGAACCGGAGTGCCTGGGGAGTTAAATGCCCTTCGGGGTTGTGGGTCAGTTGTGCCTGTGGAAACTGGGGTGTTTCCAAATGCAGAGATGGAGGTATGGTGCTGTATGTCTTTGAGGCTTGGTTATCAGACACCAAGATCCTCAACCTATGCGGGTCCAAATCTCCTGCTGTGTTACACTGTTGGGATTAAGCCCTCTGATACTTTCTTCATGATCTGTTTCGGTCACCTTCAAGAAGACAAACCTTTCTGCAAAAAGCCAAGAAGCATTGGCATGCTGCTGCCAGGGGAAAGGTACTTAAAATAATTATGCTCCAGAGAACAGAACTGAGAACATTTGTGGGGGAGAGACCAGAAGACTGCAGTAAAACTAACTGCTAAATAAAGAAACATCATTAGACACCAGGGCTAACCTTGGGTTGGCTGCCTTGCATTTAACTCCACAGACTGGAACAAAATATAAACAGGAAAGAGCAAAGAGTGCCCTGACAGAAGAGAAAAGTGTCTTTTTTGTGTGTGTGCTGACAACAAGTGGAGACAAGTGACATTGCAAAAAAACCCCTTGTGACACCCCTCCAACTGTTAGATTGAGGCAGTGAAGCAAATGCAGAACTTCAGTGAGTGTGTCACAGCACAGCCAAGTGTAGAGCTGAGCACAACCGACTATAAGCACACTTAGGGTAGGCTGAAGCGAGTCCCTATTAGAGGAAAGTGTGTCCATCAGTTTGAGGAGAAGACCACCTAATCATACACCTGTCTTAAGTGTCACCAAGGCTTTTTGAGGAATTCTGGCTTGGTTACATTCAGTGTGTGTGCTCTCCATGCTCCGAGCAGCTGGCTCCTGCAGTAGAGGGTGCCTGATAATTGAGGCTTGAGTGCGGCGTAGGGCAAAATATTTTGGGAAATGTGGCTTGGCATAAACTCAAGGTCTTCCAACAAATTGTCATTGAGTTCATCTCTGTTGTGATTGCAGAATGACCTGTGTTTCCTCGTTCAGTGTAAATTCTAATTTCAATTACAGCTGCCAGGATGAAGAATTTAAGGCATGCACATGCAAATACCTTAATAAAAATAATTTCCCAGATCTAGCTGGAGATTTATGAAATAATAATGAAGAATATTACGCATTCAGTTTAATAGTAGATGAATGTAAATTAAATCTTTAGAGATTCACCCACTGATTCTGATCTGGGGATTCTTTTTTTTTTTTTGCTTTGATTTTAAAAATGCACTTATTTATAAACCATAGGAGCATGCAGAAATAACAATGATTACAGCTTGTACAAAATAAATTAGCAAGAAATTCTTACTCCCCTCTGATTAATTTCCTAATAAAGACTGAGCAGATAACTATGCCCTAAACTCACCTATATTTACAAGGTAAGAAGCAAATGGAGGTAATAAGGTAAATTAAAATACAGCAGCAGCAGGTGAAGTGAAATTGTCTGTGGGAGGATGGAGTGAGAGTTCTCCGGTGAGTGGAATGGTTCTTCTGCTGGTGCAGCACAGGGAGCAGAATGCGGCCACTGAGAGCTGCTGCTGAGTTACTGCCCTAGGATCTGCGTAGTTTGGAAGAGCCAAACCATGATTTACACTCACTGAAATGATTCTCATCTGTTTCGCTGCACATGGACAGCTTGAGCTGGTATTGTTTGTTTACTGCATCCTCCTGGAGAGGAGCAAACTGTCGAGGATCCATCCGGGAAAAGCTTTTCTTTCCCTATGTGCAGGTCCTGCTTTTTCTGATGTTGCCTGGAAGTATAACTCTTCTTTGAGATAAAGCTCCCCTGTATTTCTTGGGGTATCAAGATCTACAAAATAGGCCACTTATGAATTAGTATTTAGTGAACTATTCTCTTCTCTCTTCTGTGGTAACTTTATCTATAAAGCTTGTATGGTGATTGGAATGGTGCAACATCCAGGATTTAGCTGTAAATAAATATGATTCTTTTAAGTATCAACTATAGGAAAAGATTTGCTTGTGCTAGTTCTATAGTTTTGGATATTCTTTAGTGCATGTATAATTTTCATATTCAGAAACATGTCAAACTCCATTTTTGAAAGTGATTTTTTTTGTCTTTAGTTATCTAAAAAAGTAGTCCTAATCTTGCTCATACTTACTAAAATCTATATAGCTCAGCTCTTATTTCTTCATAGATTGAATAGTTCCTCTTCATCTCAACTGATTAGACAATGTGTATATTTATAGGCAATAATCGTACCCCTTTTAGCCTTGCTCTTGCTGTTCTGTGAAAGCCAAGCTCTTTTAGTCTTCTCTAACGCGTGCTCCCAATTCTGTGATTGCTTTTGAAACCCTCTCTATACCTTCTTCAAGTTAAATTCACCTCTGAGTACTGGTGCCCAGAGTTTTGTATGATATTGTGTCAGTTCTGGCTTATGTAATTAATCAAAATTCAGGCAGAGATGATCTTCAGAGCTTCCTGTGCCAAGAAAAAAAATAAACCATCATTAGACATGATCTGGTTGGCAAGCTCATGCGGTCTCTGCTTTTGTTGTTTTACCTTCACATTGTTATACTCCTCTGATCATCTATCTAAGGCTTTGCCTCTCAGGCTAAGGCACCTACAGCTGCTGGGGTCATTTCCCCTTCTTCCCATTTTCTAAAACGTAGGTGTTTTAGGTTTTCTCCAGGTCTGGTGTGGATTAGCTGCAAGATCAGGATGATTTATTCAAAGCCTTGTTGAGAAGTCTTTACGCAGTGATAACAAGATATGCTAGCGAAATAACTTATCCCCAGAGACTTGATTATTTTTTTTTGTCTCGAGCACAGATCTTGTCAATGTGCCTTTTAGTGCAGCTTCAGCTTTAAATGCAGCCCAGAAACCAAACCTTGGATTTTAGGAACCATTAAGTGCCTGTATTTGCAAAGGTCAGTTTGCGAGTTTTCAGCTGTTGCCTTTAGTGCTTAAGCATCATGTTATAGCTGGAGTCTCCAGTTGGAAGTGTGCCTGGGCTGTGGATTTCCCAGGTAAGTAACACATGCCAGCGAGAGGACTTGGCAGGACTATACACTGTGCTTCTGTAGAGTTTTTTCTTCTCATCCTTTTACCTTATCCCTCCATGGAAGTCACAGGTGTATAAGTAGGGCATGTAGTGCTATGTTAAGCCTTAACCTTAAAACTACTTGTGCTATGCAGGGAGCAGAGTAATTTGGAGTTTCTAATCTAGTTTTGTTAAATTTGGATGTATGAGAAGTCAAAAGGTCTGGGCTTTTCTAAAAACACATATTCAAAGCCACAAATGTGTTGGTATTTTTTTGGCTGCATCAAAATTACACTGTGTGAGTAGAAAAGGACTTCTATAGAAGTTCAAAGGACTCGATCTCATTCAGTCTTGGAAAAGCCTTCAGTTGATCAACAGGAGGCTTGCCCAAGGAGAAGCTGCAAGGTCAGGTGTGGTGGTGGAGCAGAGCGGGGCAGTAGGTGGGAGCTGCACAGTGCCCCTTCTACCAGAGATGAGTGTTTCTGCTCTGGCTGTTTGCTGTTTGGGGCACTGCTGAAAATAATACACTTGCTTCAAGAGCAAAAAACACCACAGTGGTCTTATGTAGTCTGTGATCCATTGTCAGTGTGGAATAATGGCACAGGAATGTCACCCACAAAATATGATATGGCCCTTTTTGAGAAGGTGTTTAATCATCATAATCACACATGATTATGACTTTTGATATGAAAAGAGAAGTTTCTTAATAGAAATGCTGCTTTTTTAATCTGTTGGTTAAAACTTCAATTCAATTTACTTCTCCGTGTAACTCTAAAGCCAAGAATTGCCAGGTTATTCCCAGCTATGTGAATAAAAGTCAAGTACCATTATGAAGGCTGCCTACGACATGCTTTCTGTTTTCCTTTGAGCCAGGTCCTCCCCCAGCTCCTTCTGCTACAGAATATGGCCACACCTCATCAGTTTTCCTTTTCCTCCTGTTGTTTCCAGTTGTGCGAGTGGGACGAGCGGCTTCATGAGAGCTGTTTTAGCAGAACCAAAGCGATTCCAACCAGTAGATAAGAGGTGTTTGCATTGTGCAACTCCCACTGCCAGCTGCAAGAAAGCCAAGTTCTTTGAATGACAAACTTCTAGTTTTGAGTGGTGGGTGTGCTTATGTTGCCCTGACCTTGAGACAAACTTCTTTCGGTGTGGGAATTCCCACTGTGTCGCAGCATAGCATGGTGGTATGCAACTTCTGAAGGAGGCTTGGATGAGCTCCTTGAAACACGTAAAACAAGAAAGCAGCCATACAGCTTTGCCACAGTTGACTGGCCACATGAAATATCATGTTCTAATGGGAAACTTGGTGACCAGGGACCCGTTTCTAGCTCTGCCAGGGTCTGAATTCTCACTTGGTTTGTGGCACGTACCTTGCAACCAGAGTTGCCTGTGCACCAGCTTCTTCAAAAATATCTAACAAGCTTGTATCCATCTCTGTAGCTCCAGGGCATGCTGCCTTACCTGGAAAGATAGTAGTTAAAGTGCACAAGCAAAGGCAGCAATGTGGTACATAAACGGCATGCTAATGGGGGTGGGACCAAGATACAGAGGTGCTTTTCCAGCTTTGCCACTGTTTTCCTCTGTCTTGCTCGGAGTTCTTCCTGTACCTATTTCTCACTTCATCCACTGATTGCTGTGTGTGTTTAGGCTGTAAGGTTATGGGTTGTGGCACAGGTTTGTGGAGTATATCCCAATACTCTGACTAACAAGGGAAGTAATTGTTTTTGCACGCCAAGCTGAACTTAGGTCAGATAATGCACTGGTGACTTTGGGCAGAAGCTGTAGCTTTGGGCATGGCTGAAGAGGGAGCAAACGTAGAGTTTTATCTGTTGTTAGGGAATTTGTTTGTCCAGGGTATTACTTTTAAAAATCTTAGATGATTGTTGATCAGAACACTGACACTTCTTTGTGTCCTGCACCCATTTGCACCAGTTGGCTTGCTGAGATGAAGCCAGGTATCTAATCATCCCCTCAACGTGTTCTTCTGCTTCTTTGTACTAAGACTTGCATTGCGACCTCTCTGTGCCAATCTCAACTGCTTAGCCACAGCATCTGTAAATCCAAGTAAATGAAATTTTCCTTAATGAAGCAACAAAGAACTATGTGCATAGATGCAGAAGACTTGTTTTGCTTTCATTATTAAAGGGGTACTTAGCAGGAAAATTCCTTCTCATTTTTTTCCCTAATAGCCCGGTGCTTCATAGAAACGGCAGACTATTTTCCATGTGCGAGGAAATGTTGCTGCTGTTGTGTCTCCAGGGATACATTGAGAGACTGAGTGCTATTAAGATAGCAAAAAATTTTCAGTTTGTGGCTTACACTTCTACCAGAGTGCTTGTAAGAGCCTTGCAGAAGGGATGTCATGTAACCTGACACTTCAAGAAGAACCTCCAAGCAAAGAAAACAAACAAGGTATTTGGAGCTTATTCCCGGAGTAGTTGAGTCAAAGCATAAGTACTAGTTCTTGCATTGCAGGTGCTGAGGTCCTCCAGCTCTTTTTAAGAACAGTTAATGACCTCCTGATGAAGCTTCGCTTATTTGTGGGTATTTGTGGATAACCCATTCTGGGTGGTAAGAAGGAGTTCTGTTCAAGTGAGTTTTTTGAAAAATTTCCATTTCCTGTGAAACTAAACCCCTTGAAATTGTTTGCTTTTGGAGATCATCCACCATCCAGTTACAGTTGATGTCGCTGTAGTCAGCTTTAGGTGCTTTAAGCAAGAGTGGTGGGAAAACCACCCAAGCAACCTGGTATAACGGGGTCCCAGATGTATCACTCCTTGTCTAATGAACTACATCTATTTACTTGTAGGACACAGAACAGGAGAGCTTGAGGAAGCAATTCTCTGCCTTGGAATTCACTGGGCAGGTGGGACAGTGGGGGCCAAAGCTGTACTCTGAATTAGATGAAGCACTAACATTAACCATTCTCTTGCCTGAATTGAGGCTGAATGCCGTGAGGTGTAAAGAGAGCGAGCCTGGGATATTTGGCTAGAAATGTTAGTCCAGATTTAAGGTGCTCTGGTGATCAAAGCAGTGTTTAAAATCATCTCCTCTTGTTGGCCAAGCTGCTGCTCCAAGAGGAGCACATCTACCTTCTTCCTTCCATCTCCATTGCTCCCTGCCTCAGTGGATGCCTCTTAGCACTGTAGGTAGCAGAAGAAATGGCGGAGCACCTCCACCAAATTCACAGGGAGATGTAGCCCTGACGATGACAAACAGCTCCCTGCTTAAAATAATACCCAAGAGAGACAAGTCCAGGAGTTGAACTTCCTCTGCATGTATGGTGAAACGTGCTCATGCCTTGAACAGTCCTGAAGTGAATGGGGCTGCAGTGATCTTCTGCTAGTGTTTATTGGCCACAAAGGAAGAACTTGAAACTAAGTGATTTTGAGTGAAGTAGCAGAGGCAGCAAAGTGTTTTCTGTCTTGGGACCAGCTCTACCTCTTGCTCTTTTTTTACCTTTTGGGTGCCAAAGTGGTGGAGTTATTTTGGACTTTGGATTTTGTGATAGATGTTTAGGAGACAGAGAATTCAGGAATTGCTTTAACCGAGTTTAAACACTCAAGAAGTTTTAATAAAATCTTGAGAAGCCAGTGGCTAATCTAGAAATACATGTTTGGTTTAACCTGAGCATTTCTTCCATCATTTGAATGCCTAGCAGTTGCTCCTTCCTATCTCGGTGAGAAGAGCATCACCCGCAAGGAGCTAGAAGAGGTCTGGTTGTTCTGGGCAGATGGTGAGCTATAGCATTAATTTAACTGTTAAGAAGGGTAGGTAGGAAGGCAATAAAATATCCTGAACTTCTGAAGAACAACTTTCTGGAGGAAAAGACTTTGCTGTTGTCATGGAGAGGTCTACCATTGAGTTGAGGGTGAACGTGCTGCTTGCTTATTGACAGAACAGATGATTTTGGTGCCCAATTGATTGAATTGTGTGCTGCCAGGAGGAAACATGGGGACAGTTTTCCTTTGGCATGAGGAGACAAATCGCTGCATTTCATTAAATCTATTCTTAATGATATTTCATTCAGTTTATTCTTAGTGGTAATGAGAGCAAATCGGTATGGTTTTAAATGTGGGACATGGGTAAATGGGCAGCCTCTTTTCAGTGGTCTGTGGAGACAGGACAAGGGGCGATGGCCTCAAGTTGGAGCACAGGAAGTTCCCCACCAATATATGGAAGAACTTATTCACAGTGAGGGTTACAGAGCCCTGGGACAGGCTGCCCAAGGGGATGTGGAGCCTCCTTCTCTGGAGATATTCAAGACCTGTCTGGACACCCACTTGTGTGACCTGTCCCAGGGAACCTGCTTTGGCAGGGGGGTTGGACCCGATGATCTCTGTTGGTCCCTTCCAACCCCTACGATTCTGTGAATTAACGGGGGGATTGTATAGGAGATCCCGTAGCCGTGACAGCAGCCTTTCTAACGTAGCACAAAGTGTCTGCTCTCACTGCAGAGAATGTCAGACCTGGAATATCTGAGTGCTGCTAATTGATCAGCACGCTGTCGAAGTCTCCGAAACACTCCGAGGTGTGTTCTGTAAATGGCTGAAAATTGCTGAGTTTGCATATATATTTACTCTGAATCTATAGGGTCAGATACTTCTTTTGTGTACCTTGTAATTGCTCCTGATCGGATTAAAATGCTGATCTTAATATTTTCTTTCTAGTATGCTGTAAGTAAAATAGTCTTTTGTGTCTTTATTTTAAAGAACAATTTTAAAATGCAGAATAAAAATAACATAACCTAGAACTGCATCCTTTTTTTGTTCCTGTATGCTTTCACATTCAGGAAATGTCAGATGGAGTCTTTCTGTGTTAAAGAAACATTTTTATTATGATTAACTATTCCCAAAAGATGTTGTTCGAGTCTCCATTTGAAGTTTGTTTCAGCAAAATGGCCTTTTCCCTTTGAAAACTTTCACCAGCTGTTGCCCTTCAGTAGCACTGAGTGGTGCCTGTTTACAAATCCAGCTTCATTTTTCAGAGTTTGCTTTGCCAGCACTGCAGCAGACAAACTTTGAAGGCAATGTTGTGTCTTCTATTGGCTTGACTGGCAGTATTTATAAGAACTAGATAAGCTGTTAGGCACACAGGTTCCTCTTCAGATTAGAAACCAGAAACAAGAAGATTACCAAGCTAAGTGGAAAACTTTTTTAGAGTTTAATTAGTTGTGGTTGACTGCAGACTGAACATGAGCCGGCAGTGTACCCAGGTGGCCAAGAAGGCCAAACAGCATCCTGGCTTGTATCAGACACAGCGTGGCCAGCAGGTCTAGGGAGGTGATTGTGCCCCTGTACTCGGCATTGCTGAGGCCACACCTCAAGTGCTGGTTCCAGTTCTGGGCCTCTTACTACAAGAAGGACATGGAGGTCCTTAAGTATGTCCAGAGAAGGGCAACCAGGCTGGTGAAGGGGCTGGAGAGCAAATCTTTTGAGGAGTGCCTGAGGGATCTGGGGGTGTTCAGCCTGGAGAAGAGGCTGAGAGACCTTATCACCGCCTACAACTACCTGAAAGGAGGGTGTAGAGAGGTGGGTGATGGTCTATTCAGCCAGGTGACAGGAGATATGACAAGGGGAAATGGCACTAAGCTGTGCCAGGGCAGGGTCAGATTACATGTTAGGAAAAATTCTTCACTAAAAGAGTTGTTGGGGTGTGGAACAGGCTGCCCAGGGAGGGGGTTGACTCACCATCCCTGAGTGTGTTTAAAAGATGGGTAGATGAGGTTCTTAGAGATATGGTTTATTAGAGGACAGGTATGGTTGGACTCGATCTTAAAGGTCTTTTCCAACCTTGTGATTCTGTGCATCACTTAGACTGTATCCCTAAACACCAGTGACCACAGCAACGTGCCTGTGAGAACTGTGCTCCACAGTAGCTGGCAGCATGCAGCAGTGTCTCATACAATGGGAAAAAAAAGAACATCTGACCAGTGGGATGTGGAAATGGAAGTTGAACAAACCAAAGTCAGAGCAATATATGACTACTCACAGCAAGTACTTGTATCAAAAGTGGAATTACTGTTCTTAGGGATGTAAGTAAAGTAATTAGATATCTGGACTGACGAAACCATGCAGCTGTTGTAGTGCATACCTGCTTCACACCTGTGATTCACTTGGCATCATGTGGGCAGTTGAAAATAAGGGCGAGCCAGATCCTCAGCTGGTATAAATTGGTGTTACTATATTAAATTCAGATGGACCTAGTTACAAGTGCTCAGTCACCGAGGGTTACACAGTCTGTCACTTTTGAGAGTATGTGCTTGCCCATAAAAGTGAGATTACCCAATCGAGTCCTATATGAATGTGTCTCTGCCTCAGCTGCTAATTGAAAACAAACATGGATTAATAATTCACTTCTCTAGAATTTCTGTGTTATAAATTACAGGGGGGATCTACCACTTGCATTAAGAGATGGCATTCTATTGCAAGATTAACGAACCCCAACAGCAATGTCTGGAGGTCTCTAAACCGGGAAAAGTTGGATTTGCAGAGGTTTGCTTTATTTATTCTCCTTTTTTTTTTCCTCAGTTGCTATGGCTTTCATGCCTTGTGCAGCACAGAGTGCAGTTTCCAAGCTGGTGGAAGTCAGTAGCAGAACCACTGTTGACTTAAGCGAAGGAGGGTTGGGGCCGCTTTGCTGCACAGGAAATGGGGCATTTTTCTCTCCAGTCCTTCAGCCTATTATCCCTTAACAAAAGTCTGCCTGCATTTTGCAATTGGGAAATATGAAATTGTCTTTGCTCCCAGTTGGGAGGAAGTTGCTCTCTGTCCTCTTAATGAGTTGTTTGAAAGATGAAAGCAAGTGCCCAGGGGTCAGGGAATTCCAGGAGGCTTGGTATTTTTGAACCAAAGAACTTCTAAGAAATGGCACATTATGAATTCTGATTTATCCAAGTTCCCTTGAACGCTGCCCTCAGAGGCACTTACGTGGATGCATATCCTGATCTCAGCTGCTTTTTTAGAGCATAGGTTACAGCAGCTATGGGGCTACTGCTTCAGGAGCCCTGAGGTATACAGACCAGCTGTGCTTAGGGAAGCTGGACCGTTCCTTTCTGGTACCTGATGGTGGCTGAGACTTTGGACTTTATCTTCCTGTGGCTTCCATAATTACTGCCTAGGAGAGAATCCCTCCTAATTAAACGGTCTCATCAAGTAGAGATGTAAAGGATTATAGGGATAGGGTTATAAAACCTGCTTTCTATACAGAGAGGTAACAGAGCAGCAAGACCATAAGATGAATGTTTAGGGGTCAGCCTTTCCTACAGCCACGCCAGCTGGTCTTCTCAAAGCAGCCCCACAACATTCCAGTCTTCCTCTAGTCATCTTTGACTGTCCTAGCTATGGTGTCCTTAGGCTATGGTGTTTTCTGCAGGTGGATTGGTGGCACGCAAGCGGCTTGAAAGCAGCAGTCGGAACTCCCAAACAACCCTATAGCTCTCATCTTCCTCCAGCTGTTCAGGTTCCTTGTGCTGTCCTTGGGGTGTCTAGACACTGCCTTTTCTTTTTCTGTGTCTCTAATGTGTGTTACTCCATTTTAAAAAGGTCTTTTAATGTTTCTTTTATGGGAGGTCTAGTTGCACTTTTGTAAGTGAATAAATGATTAATTGCATTTGTTGGGGCTTTTTTTAAAGCTAAAATGCCAGACCAGCCCAACCAAAAGCCCCTTCTGAAATTCACTGGGTATGACTCAGCATCCTTGCTTAAGATCCATTTTTCTTCAGCTTCTTTCCTTTCTCTCATGTGTTTGCTGTTCAAGCCTTTATTTTTAGCACTTGTCAGGCCTTTCAGTTGATAAAATCTTATTTTTATGACATGCTCTGCATGTGCCCATAGCTTCTGTAAAGCATTTCACAGTGGGGCAGAGACTGCTTTGGGGCATGAGTGATATTTATTGCGGTAAATATCTATCCTGGCTTCTCACCCTGAAGGCCACGTTCTTGTCTGGTAGCAGCAAACCTGGGCACCTCCACCCTTGCTGAGCATGTGGTCCACAGATGTGCTGTCATCTCCATGCTTGCTCCGTGTGTTTGCTCAGCGTGGTTTCTGCTGGTGCATTTGGAGCTTGTCTCTGCCCTGCCTTGCTTCTCTTTGCTTGATGCCCATGGAGTATACCAGCTCTCCACCCTGGTTTTCTTTTCAATTTCTTGGCTTTTGTGCAGCATTGTCTGGTCTCCTCCCTGTAATTACATCATGACTCTTCTGTTTCCCACCTTAGTTCCTGCTCTGAGTGTGATAAACCTGAATGTAGCTCTGCCATATTTCATTATCTTCACTTTGCCAGTATCTGTTCTATAGTATATAGTCTACAGTGGAGAGACTGCATCAGTGGACAAGGGCAGAGCTACAGCTGTCATCTGTCTGGATTTCTGCAAGGCCTTTGACACAGTCCCCCACAACATCCTTCTGTCTAAGTTGGAGAGATAGGGATTTGATGGGTGGACTGTTCAGTGGATAAGGAATTGGATGGATGGTCACATCCAGTGGGTGGTGGTCAGTGGTTCCAAGTCCAGATGGGAGATGGTGACAAGCAAAGTTCCTTAAGGGTCTGTGCTGGGACTGGTGGTGTTTAATATGTTTATTAAAGATAGTGACAGTGGGATTGAGTGCACCCTCAGTAAATTTGTGGATGGCACCAAGCTGGGTTGTGAGGTTAATATGCCGGAGGGGATGGGATGCCATCCAGAGGGACCTGAGTGCTCCTGAGCTGGAACAGGGTCAGCTGTAGACAAACTTTTATGTACAGTGCTCAGCTACCCATGTAAGAGACTGCTGCATGGTCAGAAGCGTGCCTGTGTCCATATGCCTTGTGTAATGGTGTAGCTGGGCTTATTCCCAAAGGAGGTTTATAAAATACCACCTTTTACAACCCTGCCTATGGTTCTTCCTAATCTCTGCAAGTTGTGGTACCCTTGTCTTTTTTTAGGCAAATAAAACCAAAAAGTAACGATCTCAAAAGTGCAGGTTTCAGCTAAAGAGGCTAGATGAAGAGGGAAAAACTCTGACTTCAGCAGGTACTAGAACAGAAGAGAATTGGGATTGATACGGGGGACGGGGGGAATGTGATGAGCTTACGGTGGTGTGAAAATCTGGTGGTAGAATTCATGTGTTACTAGACAGCAAAGGTCTACAAGAGCTGTACAGGAGTGTGTCCCTTAAAATGGAAAAGAAAGAAGGATACCAAGTAACTCGTGGCAAAATAACATGACCGTGAGAAAATGTTTCTTTTCTCCTTGGAATTAAAACCAACTAAACATAGTGGCTTTGTCTAGCACAGAGATGTCAAATTCTTTGGAAAGGATCTGCAGTTACTACTGGAAGGCTGCAGTGCATTGAACTGGTGTAGCTCTAACTGCAGTGTGGTCACTTGTGTAAGTACTAAGAGTGCTTCTGCTCCTCACCAAGATCTTCCCCATCACCAAAGACCCTTGCTGACTCCCAAACCCATTCCTCATGATCCCAGCTTTATTTCCTCCATGGCTTTACCAGCCATGACAAAGTATGCCAGCTGCAGATGGGATTAGATGCTGCTAATCATTCTTTCCTCTGAAGAAGAGAGAAAGCCCAGTTGAGTGGATGTTATTCAACCAACACTTTTGCCAGAGTACCTGACGCTGGACACCAATGTAGCCTACTAGAAAACGTAGCTCCATACTCAGTGCATTGCGCACTCTCACGCCTTCAGTCATTGGAGGCAAAATAATGATAGTACTCTTAGGCTGCATTTAATATGTAATGGGGTCAGGCTAGCATGGGCTATCAGTCCAAACATGAGTGTAAATGAGGCCGGCAGTATGAAGATTTGCTTTCAGATCGTCAAGTAATGCTAAATCAGGTCAGGTGTTCTTGCCTTACCTTGCAGGACAGTTGGTGTTGCTACTGGCAAAACACATACAGTGTCACATGGATGTATGTGCTTGCAAGGGAGCTGGCAGCTGGCATTGTGCTGCTCTTGTCCCAGCATCCTTCCTCCTTCCCAGTGCTCCCTGCCCATGAATATTAAGTCATTTGAGAAAGAACCAACATGGCAACATCCAAAATGCCCCGTGGCAGCATGAGAATTGGGGAAAATTCTGTTGGCCAAAGGCTCTAATTTGCTGCATGTCTGGAGAGGTGAATGATGAGCTGTGGCTGCCCCTGGATCCCTGACAGCATTCAAGGCCAGGTTGGATGGGGCTTTGGGCAGCCTGTGCTAGTGGAGGGTGTCCCTGCCCATGGCACGGGTTTGGAATTGGATGGGCTTTGAGGTCCTTCCAACCCAAACCAGGCTGTTCTCACGCTCTGTGCTGATTGCAGAGGGGTGAGTGCTGAGCTGGCATTGGCAGGCGCACCTAGGGTGCTGGGTGCTCGGCTCAGCCCCCATCCCTCCTATGCTGCCAGGCAGGGTGAGGACCCAAGAGGTTACCAGGGAAATGAGATCAATTCTTCACCTTAGCCACGTGTTGGGGGACGATGACAGGAATTTACCTAACAGAAGTTCTCAGTATGTGTCAGTTCGGTTCCAAGTACAGCATATATTGTATAACCCACAACTCCAGAGGAACGTATGAACTATGGAATGCTTGTCAAACTGTATGTGGTTTTTACCGAGCAGCAATCACTAAAATTCTTGGAGCTTGTTATCCTTGTAGATACAACACTTCTTAGGTTTTATGTGCACTTTTCAAAATGTTCTGGCAATAATAAAGTAGGTTTTGTATTGCAGAGGCAGGGTTCTCTGTTTGAATTGTTGCCTTTCTCATGCTGTGGCTAGCAGCAAAATGCTGAAGTTCCATTAAAAAGGAAATAAAAAAGCACAGCAGCTGGTATTTAGTGATCCAGAAAATAAGCTTAACTCACAGGGCTTCTATATGCTCTGTATATCATAAGAGACCTGCATGTTTTCATGGAAAACAAGTTAGGTGTCCAAGGTCTTAGTATTGCTATTAGAACAGCTTCAGGGAAACAGAGCTCTCCTTGGAAGTGTTACCAGTTTGGCCGGACATCACTGCAAACTGGTGAAGCCCTGAACGATGTGGGGAGTAGGATGCTGTTAACATACCAAGGCTTTTTGACTAATGTTATAATTAATTGTGTTGCAATTTTTCCTTCTAGGAGACAGAGCTGCTGGATATCAGCCTTGTCAAAGATGCCAGATGCGGAAAACATGCCAGAGCTCCCAAGGTAGGAATTTTTCTGTTTGCTTACATGTTGTGTTGATGACCTAGATAAAATAGAATGGGAATTATATGCAAAAATTTGAAAAAGCACAAAAGTTCCCTTAGCCAGTAAGAAGTACGTTGCCTGTGTAACAGGGTTTTTGAGGAGAAGCATTGAGCCATTGTCTTGTGATTCTGTATGTAAGATGCTGCTGGTGGTTCTGCTGGTGGTTCTCCTGGTGGTTCTGCTGGCGGTTCTACTGGCAGTGAGGGAACAAAATCAGCATTTTTTGAGGTAAATATTATACTAGCTCCTGGCTTCTCTGATGGCAAAGGATCTGATAGTTGTTTAGGTCCATGTTGCAGTTTGTGCTGCCTGTTTTCCTCTTTCGGTGCCTCTTGAGGCCACGTAGAGGTGTTTTTGGGGTTGTTTTTTGTAAAAACTGTCATCAGTGAGGTCGGGATGTCGGCTCCCCTAGGCCTGCTCTGATGTACTGCGTATTCCTCTGCTGTCTCTAAAGACAGTAAGTTCCAGATATGTGCTCTCTTTGGTGGTTTTGTTTGGACAGAAGCTACACATCGGAGAGAAAAAACCCAAAGCACTTGGCTCTGGAAGCAAGATAGAACCTCAGGGAATACCAGGAGCGGCAGGAAAAAAGGGAATCTCCTTAGGGGCCCTAGAGTGTGGCCTTGCTGCCGCTTAGCTGCAGTTGAACCCGTGAGGTGGAAGCAGCCCAAAGGAATGCTTCTCCTGCTCCCGTCTCTGGGGAGGAAAAGGTCTGGGTCTGGATGGCTGTGGCTTTCCTGGAGCGTCCTACTGGGCTGTCTCTCCCTAGCACCCACCCTGGGTGAAGGCAGGGCCCCCCAGGCTCCTCAGCCCCTTGAGAGCAGGCATTAGGAATGGAAAAGGTTGTTTCTCTGCGCCAGAATGCGATTGCAGTTATCTCTGAACAGACTATTCAAATTGGGTTTTCAAAGCTTTCCATGTAGTGCTGGCAGCATTTTAAAGGCTGAGTTATAACTGAAATGCAACAGAAGTACTTTATGACATCCACATTAATACCAAATGAGTTCACCATGATTAATGGTTCTATGATGAATAGCAATAAAGTAGTAACAATGGCTAGAACATTATTTTAAAATGCTACCCGCTTCACAGAGGACATTCATGTTCTTCTAACAAAATGTTTTTAGCTAAAATTTATGCATAGCTATTGCCTTGGTGACTCTTATTTATTAGGTTACATAAAGGCTGTTTTTGTTACAACGTGTAACGGATTTGACAGCAGTGGCATTAAATAAAGGGTATGAAAAAATCCTGACTTTTCGGGTGGTGAAATGCACCACCTGTGTGAATGAGTTTGCTTTTGTCAGAGATTTGTGCGTGGGCAGAATGAAAACAGCACCTGGGTTGGCTGTTGATGGGGGTCTTGCGAGGTGTGTGAAACAAAACGCTTGTTTTGGGGCTGGTTATGTTGGGTTTGCTTTGATCCATGTCATGGGGCTGAGAGGAGTGCTGACTGCAGGTGAGCGAGCCTTGCAGAACCCTGTTTGTGTCACATCCATGGAAGATCTAAAACTCACACAGCAGTAGGATTGCTTGGCTCAAAGTCAAGTGGTAGCAGCTTGTGATGGCACAGAGGTTTCTAGTAAAACCCCTGGTATATCAGTTTGAGAGAGCAGCACCATGTTTGCATGGTACTTGCCAAAATCCTTAGCTTCTCAGAGGCTTTTTTCCCCAGCTCTGCTTTCAACCCTCGCACTTAGGTGAACAGAAGCAATGAGGGATGGTTTGGGATAGTTCCTGTGTGGGAAAGCAAGCTTCCCTCAGGTAGCATACAAAAAATTCGTTCAGAATCTGCTGGTTGCATGGTAAAAGTGTGATGCAGATGATGATGATGATGTGATGAGGAGTGCAAGCTCTATCCAGCAGAATGGCTCTGCTGTGGTTTACTGATACCTACAGAGCTTCCTGCCCTGTATGTAACACAGCCTGTGGTATAAGCTGCAGACATGGAGCAGAGTTTAGCTGCCTCAGCAAGAAATAACTTCTTACTGCCATGGTACCACTTAACAGAGGTTTATTAGCTATCCCAGAAGTTAATCTCTCATGATCTGGTGGGATCATCATGGACTTGGGAGCTTGCTTCCCATAGAAGCCTTGGCAGATGGAAAGGACAACGTGCCGGTGTGCACTGACGCATCTTTTACTGTCAAACAAGAGATTTAGGTGATCTGGACAATTCTTACATTGCATTAGAGGACTTCTTTGAGTTCATGCAAATTTTTAAATCTATTTTCAGAAGTCTGAGTGGATTTCATCTGTGGGTTGTCATTAAAAACTTGAGTTAATGTCAATCTTTAAACCACTTTTAGTATATTTCTGATCTGGTGCTACCTTTTGCTAGAAATAAGTGTCATATTTAATAAGCCTTGACTTTTCAATTAAGTAAAAACTGTATTCAGTATTTTATTCGTATAGCAAACTAAATTTCAATGTGATTAACGACACCCTTAGTAAGCTACCCAAACCTGTTAGGTGTGCTGTTACAGAAGACCATCAGCGAGCAATGATTTTAGAGGACTCCAAGCAGTCCCAGTTACCAAAATCTCTTTCTTCCCCACCACCATCTGGAATACACCATTTCTACCCCATATGCTGCCATATCCACCCAGCGGGGATGGTTATTTGGTAGCTTCATTAATCTGCCAAGCTCTTGATCTTTTTGATGGCTGGAAACAGAGCATGTTCTCGTCCTGTGTTCAATGTACCTTCTGTACAGCCATCAGCATTCTGAATTTCCAAATAAAGAGGAAGAGGGGCTTTCAGTTTGTTTCTCTTTCAGCCTTGTTGGTTGACATTAGCTTTTCACAATATTTTTCCATGAGTCCAGACATACATATTTTGTTATTATTGTAGTGTATTTGTTGTTGCATTTTATTTGTAGTCATTAGCATAAGAATTAAAAAAACCCAAACCCCTTTTCATCCTGGTGGGGTGTTTGTTGATGCAGGATAAATAGCCAAATGCTTTGGTTTTATTTAGAAGGCATTATACATTTATTTTTTTAAATCCTCTTTCACGGTGTCCCTAAATTTGTTGAAAATGTGTTGATGTCTTGTTTCAGAGCTGTTTGTTTCTGGGTTCCTTTCCCCATTCCCTGTTATGTTTTGTCTCAAAAGTTCCCTTGAAGGCACAAAAGCGCTGCGTTCATCCTGCCCTTGTCACACTGAGGCAGCGTGAGGAATGAGCTTGAGGTCTCCTCAGAGTTGGTATGTTAGCACTGGGCTGCAGCTACACAGGTGGTCAGCTCTGCTTGGCATTTGGAGTGCAAAACCCCTTCTTCTCCAGCTTCTGGTCTGTGCCGATTCCTTTGAGTCTCTTGAAACCTCTCTCCTGCTGTTCCTGTTCCCTGGAGACTTAAGAGCCAAGCACCAACATGATTCCTGGCCGTGACAGCAGCGTGTGGGAGTAGCTCAGAAAGGCATCTCCTGAGCAGACCTCAGGGATGGTGATGCCTAATGGCAGGCAAAGGAAATATGTGGATTTAAGGGGATCTGTAGACCCTGTAGGTCTTGGGCAGAGGGTCAGGATGGTTTTACAGCAGAGGAAGTGAGATTAAGAGTTTGATCTGTCAGTGTTTAGGCATCTGAAAGGTAGCCTGCATTGTCTTTCATAGGAACTCGGGGTTCTGGTGGTGTAGAAAGGAGATTTTCAGTGGGTGCCAAAAAACCTGGTTGCTTTGAGCACAGGGAGCCCATCCTCTGACCCCAGCTCAGTAAGTGCTATACACCAGTGATCCCCGTTACTGAAAAACTGCACCATTGCCACCTTTCTCCACATTCTGTCAGGGGTGAGTCCATCTGTCTTCAGCTTCTATTTTTGGGAACGATAACAGTTTTCCTTCTCAATGCAATATGCATGCAAAGGCTTATTCCTTGGAATGTGAGAGCACATCTCGGGCAGCACACAGCACTGCAGCAGATCACTCAATGAGAAGAAAAATTGAAGTAATGTTCTGAAGAGAAAAAGGAAAGAATTATTAATTGTGTGTGCTAGGAAAAAGGTGCCTAAATTCCAAATGCAATGAAATTTATACAGGAATTCAAAGATTATTATCAGGACTTTGCCTTTTTAGTAAGCATTAGAATCATTTAGGAAGGGAGCAAGCAAAATTGTGAGACAAGAGATGAATGTGCAGTTTGTTTTATTTTTCCTCTGTTTTGGAAGATGGGCCTGCCCATCAATTCAGCACAGCCCTTTTGAAGCATGGCATGTCTTTTCTCCCAGCCTTCGGGGGCTCTAAGCAAGAATGCAGTGTCAGGATGCTTGGGGCTCATGGTGTTTGTATTTTGAAATGCCGAAGGAATAGGGAAATCATTGGTTGTGATGAAGCAATTATTTAATCCCTTTTATTCACCCATTACCTGGTGGCATGCTCCAAAGCTTTGCTTTGGTGGACAGGCTGACACATGGACCTTTTTTTTTCCCCTTGTGAAGCTCAGCAAAGAGGTCTGCAAAGTAACATAGTGCAAGGAGCAGTGAAGAGAAGCCTATGAAAAAAAGAAAAAGCTCTGAATATTCACACACCTTCTGGGAAGCATGGAAAGAAGATTGCACTCTCAAAAGGAGGGGAAGTGTAGCTAAAAATGTCACCCAGCAGTAAATACTAGTGAAAGGTTAGGTGGTGAAAATTTGGCAGCTGCAAGCACACTTACAGGACTAGGAGTGTCACACTTTTTACCATCCTGTATTTACTTTAGTCAATAACAGTTTCTATGGAAACGAAAATCTTAATGCAAGTGTATAAGTGTTTTTAGTAGCAAGAAGAAATATCGGGATGAGTTGGCAGGGATAAGGAAATAACCCCATGGTGAATGTATCATATTGAAAACTTTTGATGCGTTTGATCAGTCTGTTTTCCCCCAAAGATACCATAAATCATTCAGCAGGAAATGAATTTCTTTAAATGACATATGCTATGGAACCTGTAGGAGATGAAATTATGAATGATGGAATCACTCTAATGCCAAAATGTTTGTAGAATGTAGTCCCCGATTTGAAAAACACTCGCAGCTCCCCTGCCCCAAATTTTCTCGCTTTAAGGAGAAAGCTCGACAGAGAAATAATTAAGCTTTTTTAGCGTGAGAAATTTGCCAAGAACTCAACTGCTATTAATACCACTGCCAGCCTTTCTGTATTTAGTGGGCTTTCTTGAAATGCTCAGTGGAGTGAGATGACTTCAGCAGTATCTCAGCTGTAATTTAAAAATGACCTGCTGCTTCCTCACTGCGGAGGGGTTGTTGGTTTCTAACACGACTATAGAGGAAAAAAATAACTAAATCACCATTTCATGAACTAGACTGGCTCAAAACCTAAAAGAATAGCTATCAAGGAAAGTCTGAATAATTATTTAACTGGAAATCTGGTGATCTCCAGGGAAATGAGGATGTGCAAGTCTATTTGAATTGTCAGAGGTGTTGAGACCACTGTCTCCAGCATCTGCTTCTGTGCTCCATTGCACTGAGTTAGCATCAGTAGGATTTTACTAATGTTTGGGTAAAAATTATGCAGAGAAGCAGAAAGTAAGACTGTTCCCTGTGATGTTGTTAATAAACTTCTATTTCTTTCTTCGTTTTTTAACTTGCTGCCTGAATTTACGAACGCAGGTGAAGAACTTTGTGAAGCTGCTCCAAGCACACGTGCATACAAATACATCTCAGGTAGTGCTTGGTTGGTTTGCCTCTGAGTAAGGCTCTGACTTCTAATTTACAAGTCCAGTGACGAGAGCCTGTCAAAATAAATCTAATTCAATCACTGGGTTTCCTGATGGTATCCAAACTTACGTTTTGCTGGTGATTTTTATGGGCAGGTTGTTTGTTCCTCTTTTCAGGAGAACAGGAGAGGCCTCTCTCACTTCCAAAATACCTCAAAGACAGGAAGTTTTTCATTTCTTTACAATAAAGTCTGTGTTGGGATCATTATGTTGTGTTTAATAGTGACTCTGATTAGACTACATGTGGGAAAAGGCAGATAAACTTCTATTTCTTTTTGGTCTAGTCAGGAAATTCCCTGAACAAGCCAGCTCCCTACATGGATTGTACTGGAGAGCAACAAGCCTGCCCTTCACAGCACCAACTTCTGTCACTCTGCCTGTCTCATAGGCTGCTGTTGTGTTATTTTTATCTGCTGATAAATGTACGTCGCTTTCCCTTCACCAACCTTGGTGCTAAATTAGTAACTTGAATGTAAATTCTGCTGAAGCAGTGTTCTATTTTTGCCAAAAAAGAAATAAAAATGGAATGTGCATGAAGCTCACCTTCTTCCCACTCGCTGTAGGGAAAACAGTGACATCCTCAAACATGCCCCCCGATTTGTTTGTTCTTCTAAGTTGCTGCTTTTTTTCATAATAATGATAAAATTACATAAACATTTTCTCTAGGTTGGGTTTTATTTTGTTAAGGAAGGTTAAGATTAATTTCTTTGGATGATATGTAACCAGTGTTCATGCTGTCATAGTTGTAGACTGGGAAATGCGAGTAGTTGAGGTGCCGCAGAGAGCATAGGAGCTGTGGTCACCATGGGAGCGATGGAGTTTTGCCTTGTTCCCTCGTGGGGGGTGAGCCCCGCTCTGCCCTTCTCTGCCCACTTCCCTCCAGCTTGGCAATGCCTCTCATCACTAGGCTGAAATGGCTCATGATGGCACATGGCATCTTTCGCCCTTACCAGATCTTCCCACCAGTGAAGACTTACTTCAGGCAAGGTCTCCCCAATGCCCACAGTAAAGTCCTGCTGCTGATTCAGGAAAGAAGGCGAGTTTCCATATGGCTAGGATGCTTTTGGGTAGGATTTTTTTTCCCATTAAATCTGTTGTACATTAACTTCTTTGGGGAAGACTCATCTCCAAAGATAAAGCTGTCGGTGCAGCTATGTGGGGAGTAGGTCATCACTTCTCCATCAGCTGGAAAAAACACTGCTGTAAGAAACATTATTCATGCTATTCTGGAAGCAAAGCAAAGCTTTCTGAAAGAGTGGAGCCTGGGGCATGAAGTTCCAGCACAGTAGCGATTCTCATTCTACTTCATCAGGTCACACGCCGCGTCTCAGACACGGTGGCTTGCTGAGCAGAGTGGATGAGTACAACCGCCTCGCACCTGCGCTCTGAAGCCTGCAGAGATTGCTCATCTGCCTCAGAATGGGGTTCACTTGGCTGCTCATGCCTGAGGCCACCTTTGAGACAATCAGCAGCCTGGTGCACTACCAGAATAGCCCAAATTGGAAGTGATTTTATGGACAAGCTTCTAATCTTTAGGGAACCAGGACCTTTTCAGAAGCTTGTCATCCCCTGTATAACTTCTCTCTGGCTGGGTAGTTCATTGCATTCACTATTTACTGATGTTCAGGGTATGGTAGAAAGCACCAGCTTTCATCCAAGGCTTTTGCTATGCATCATTATGAAAAAGACGACTTTTTCTTTCTTTCTGCTCACTGGCTGTTTCAGTGAGTGTCCTGTTCTACTTAGTTTTGTTAGCTATATTTATAAAACATCTTCTTTCTGTTTGTATATTTTCATGCCCAAGTAGAAAGTATGTAGCAAGAAATCCTCTATGTTAGGAAGCACGAAGACATTTGATAAATGTGATTTTAAAACTTGACATTTAAATTTGAAAAGGTAGAACAGGACCAGCACTCGATTAAATGCATGATGTTTGAGTTGCTGAGGACACCAGTGTCAGAAAAGCCATGTTTTAAATGCTGCCACCAAAGATGCTTCGGAATAAATCAGCGTACACTTCCCCCCCCCCTCCCTTTTTCTTCTTTAGTAACTTGTAGTGTGATTTTTGAAGTGGGACTGACAGCCAGCTTTGTCTCCGGAGTTTAATACTCCAGAGCTACTTCCAATCCATTCATAAGAGCTTTCAGACTGAGATGGTGGGGGATGAAAGCAGCATGCAGTAGGGCATGGACTCATCACCTCACTTGAGCTTCATACAGATGTGAAGTCCAGTGCTATAGTGATAGTTCCTGCGATAGTGTGACTGATTGTCATCGCCTCCGCGCTGTTTCAGCTTGAAGGTTTAAATTCTTCTGTTTGCCTTTCCCTGCCGAGGGATAGGGCTTGCAGACGGAAGACTGGGTTACCAGGGGGCATCCCTTGGCTGCCAGGTACCACTTCTGGTGAACCTCATGGTGCTGTCGGTGGCAGCCATTGCCTGTGTGTGGGGCTGCGCTGCTGGTGCACTGTCAACAGCTCACAGTGGGAATAAGGCCATACCCAGCGTCAGCAGGTTTTTGACAACATTTGCGTTGCTGATGAGTAACGTGAGACATGGATGTCTTATTCCTGCATTCGCAGCTAATAACGCTAATACGATGAGAACGTGGCTGGGACAGCGTGTCCAGCTGCAGCTGCCAGTAACCCCCACACACTGTCAATCACGATACAGCTCACTTGAACCTGATAAATGGTATTTTTACAGTGGCTGGCACAAAACTTAGAAATTGCTGGGACAGTGTAAAATTATTTCAGAAATGCTTTTAGGCATGTGAAGGTGTTACTGGTCAGTGCCCAGTATTACCTGTTTGTTATGTTATGAGTTCACATCCACACATTAGCTTTTGACTTGGCACTAAGATTGTAAAGACTTGGGCAAGTACAGCCCATGTGTTCCAGTGTTGGTTCAGCACCTGCTCGGGCAAAGTCCTGTTTCATGGTGGGGGGAAGTTCTAAGTGCAATACTAATACAAAAACTAATAAATAAAATGTCATTTTCCATAAAAATAAGGAATGATACATTCAGCCTCTGTCTTGACCAGTCAGACTGGGAAGAATTTCAGACTTTTTCATTAGAAAGGTACAAATAACTGAATCATGATAGCCTTTCCTTCTCAACAGTGATCTCCATCTAGAAATGTTTCATAAATATTAAAGGATATATTTTAGCAGCAGTGTGGAGCTGTGCGTCCAGTGAGAGAGATCTGATGGCAGTGCAATACCCTCAAGCTCCAAACGTGGAATCAACAGGCTTGAGTGCAAATGTTGTAGGCAGTTGTTTAGAAAAAAAGATTTAAATGTCCCGTTTTTACTGAAATCCAGCTTGGTGATTTTCCATGGCATCTGTACCCTGTAAATAGCCGGTGAGAGAGAATGTCTGACTTTTAACTAGCTGCAAAGGTTTGAGATATATTTTTTTCTTACCCATTTCTTCATGGAACTGAGCAAAACCCTCCAGGCTCAGAAAAGAGACTGCTGTGAAATGTTAGAGCAAAAGGATTAGGCAGAGATCCTGAGTAAGCGTGGCTGGTGGAGATGCTGGTTTCTTCGCAGCCAGGTGCAAGTGCCTGCAGGGACAAGGGCTTTGCTGGTGACTGGGCAGCAGGGTCATACACTTCGGTGTTGCTACCTGTGTTGGAGCCATCTGTGTGCCATGGTGGGTATCAAACCCTGCCTGGAAACCCTCAGGCAAATGGCAGGAACTGAGCACTTTGTGATTGAGTGTAAATTGTCTTCCGTCAAAGCTTTCAACCCAAGAGATTTGGTTTTGAGGAGTCATAAAAAATAAAACACGTTTTCTTTAATCCTGAAGTTATTTAAGGTTGCTTAAACTCCATTAGAACAGCTTCCAGCATCAAAGTTCATTATCTTCCATATTACATTAGCGCTTTTCCTGTCTCACAGCTAAGCACATTTGGCTGTAAAACTGCACGTTCACCTAATGTCTGTTAATCCACACTTGTACGATGTCCAGTACAGATGCCTTGGAAAAGGTGATGGAAAGAAACTTGGCTCTCTGAGTTAAAACTTTGATCACAAAATAATTACAGCCCCTGCCATAAATAGTCCTTGCTTCATCGCTGTGGTTTTTTGGGCTGCTCGTGTCTGCAAGCAGTGATGGGATGCCCACAGGAGCTGTACAGTGTACTGCTGTGCCTTGTAGTGACATGGGGATCCTGCAAAGAGACCTCTACCACTGTCACAGAGAAGTATTTCATTAGGAATGGGAAAGGGGAACTTAAAAGATTCTGCTACAGATAAGGAAGCTAACGGGAGCAAATGGAAATAGCCAAAGGTCTGCAGGAACTATAAACTAGCAGGAAGCTATGGCTGTTTCCAATGTAATAATATCAGTATATTTATGTTAATCCATGTTACCAATTTCCAACAGGTCAGACTCTTTTCTTTAGCTCTAGGCTGCTGAGGCTGTATAGGAAGGTAGAGGCAAATACATCCAAGTATCTGATAATTTAATAAAAATACAGTAGGATTCTTCTGAAACCAAACCCTCCTGTTCTTTAATTAGACATAGGATTATGCTACAGACTAAGGCATGTGAATACTTAATTTTTGTATTTGTGTGTTGGTAACACAAAACCCCATAACCTTGTAGCTGTCTTGAGAGTGAGTTGCCTGCCTCTGGCTCTCTCAGCTCTGTCACCTCCCAGCCAAATCCTAGTTAAACAAACAAAATTATCAGCTGTTGCCACTGGGGAGTTCAGACACTGTTCCACTCCTGGGGTGTTAATGAGCCATCCACAGGGATGTTCCTGCAGAATGGATGGTGCAGCGATGCCAGCTGATACATACCCATGTGCGCACAGGAGCTAAATGGTTATCTCTGTGTCAGTAGAGGCTAAAAGAACGTTTTTCTGGGGGGCAAAGGTTTGTTTAATGCATTTTTCAACCCTTGGCAGTTCGCTGGAAGTGTATTCCTGTTGCCGTGTGTTAAGATTGATATGCAGCAGTGTAAGATACGCAGTTTAGTAAAGTTTTGTCTGGCTATGAAGTGGAGACTTCCTAGGGAGAAGCGTTTCTGTCACTGCCAAGCTGAATAGGTATAATCACTGTGGCTCCTTGATACGGCTGCCCCACACTAGTGGTGCATATGTACAGAATTAGGGGCTGTTTCCTGCATGCAGGTGGCCTTTTGTATGGTTATTGGTGCTGTAAGTGTCCCATGTCCTTTGTATTTTGTCTTTTGATGATAAAAAACAGGTCTTTGGTCCTCTTGAAAAGACCTATCTGCTGTAAAATCCCATGTGTGGACTTCTATGTTGTTCCTGTTGTACAGGAATCACAGAATGTTAGGGGCTGAAAGGGACTTTGAAAGATCATCCAGTCCAACCCTCTTGCCAGAGTAGGATCACCTAGACTAGGTCACGTGGGAATGTGTCTGTGTGGGTTTTTAATATCTCCAGAGAAGGAGATTCCACAACCCCTCTGGGCAGCCTGTTCCAGTGCTCCAACACCCTCACAGTGAAAGTTTTTCCTTATGTTGATCATGCAGGATGTGTAAGAAAGCAAGTGAATTACATGTTCCCACAACTCCCCTGCTCTTGAGTGTGAACTTGAGTTCATACCCCTGAAGTGTTGATCGAATTATTAACTGGATTAAAATTTCAAGGGTCTTAGTGAAATACCAACAATAAATATGTCTATATATGTACACACACGCACATGAGTGCTCTGGGATTGTGGTGTGTGCTAGAAAGAAAGCGTGCCGAAAGGGCAGATTCAGTGCCAACATTGCACCAAGGTTCAGAGCAGCTCTATTTTTAGTTAGCAGAACGATCATGATTGAATCACCAAACAAAGCAGGAAACCCCCAAGTGTGTAATTTCAAATGATGGTGAGTATTAAAATGCAGGTTTGTTCTTTTAAAAGAAGCGGATTTCAGGTAGTTTGTGAGCTTCTGTTTAACTTGGAGAATTTGGATAAAAACCCAGTTACCTTACGTTGGAGAAGAAATACCCTTGGCTGGGAGTTTTTGGCTGAGATATTTTCCAGTATCCGGTTTCTTTGTTGTTTTTTGGAATGAGAATGAAATTGCAAATGTGCAATTTAGGAACAAGCCTGGATCTTCACTGATAGCTTTCTACCCTGTCATGCACTGTCTCTGAATCTGGGTTCATTTCCATCAGGGGACACCAGTTTCTAGGTACTAGACTTCCAATGATGCTTAATTGCTATAACACCAATTAAGAGAATGTGGGGATTTTTTCCTCATTTTTCCAGGAGGAATCTTAAAACAAGTGTCAGTACAACTTGCAAATGCACTAACATTGTAATCCTGTTTCTGCCTGCAGTAGTCAGTGCCTGCGCTGGAGAGCAGATGTGATGTGCAGGCAGAAGGGTTTGGGGGGTTTGGTCCTCTCCAGCAAGCTGTGACAAACTTCGTCAGAGGCTTTGGGTCTGATTTTTTTCCCCTTTTCTTGCAAGAAAGTTACATCCAGGACAGCTGCCCTAGGACAGTGTGGAATGTTAGAGATTGGTACAGTTGGTAAATAATTGGATTTTAAAATAATAATAATAAAAAAAAGGTCAGAGGAAATGAGACCTTTCTGCTGTGTGCAAATATTGAAGAAAGCAGCGCCAGCTCAGTGATTTTTATAAGAAATTTTGTGATGGAAGGTTCTGATAGCTCAGGGGAGCAGTGCTGACTGCACTCTGACTTTGCAGTGCATCCCAAGCCCTTTTTTTTTCCTGCTTTGGAACACATCTGATACTGATAATGCCGTACCTGAAACTACACAAAGATTCCTGCTGCTGTTCTTCCCATGCAGAGTCAACCTCCCTCCTCTGAGATTAATGAATAATATAAATCTGTAAGGGAAACTGTATGCTGTGGTTTGGATTGTTCTGTATAAACAGCTTGGGAATGATATCTACTGCTGCAGTGGCAGAAGCAGGACAGTGTGCTACATAGGGTCACGATGGAAAGGGAAGAGCTGGTCAGTGATCTTAGAAATAATGGTGGTGATTTACATGTTGTGAAAATGGTTAAAGAAAACAGCAAAACTGAATTTGGGTAGGCTAAAGCAGGCTCCTTGAATGGTCGCCTGTGTGTTAAGGCAAATAGAAGAACTCTGTGTGTCTTGGGATAGCAGATGGAGCTATGGCAGGAGGACCCTGCCCTCTGAGGGCGGTGGGAGATTTGCTTGGGCTTTTGCTGCAAGCTGGCCTCCCTTCTTCATGCTAAATGTCCAGCGCAGGGCCACCAAGATGGTCAAGGGAGTGGAACACCTTCCTTATGAGGAGAGGCTGAGGGAGCTGGGCCTCTTTAGTTCAGAGAAGAGGAGACTGCGGGGTGACCTCATTAATGTTTATAAATATGTAAAGGGTGAGAGTCAGGAGGATGGAGCCAGGCTCTTCTCAGTGATGGCCAGGGATAGGACAAGGGACAACGGGTGCAAGCTGGAGCAGGGGAAGTGCCCCTGTGAGGGTGATGGTGCCCTGGGACAGGCTGCCCAGAGAGGGTGTGGAGTCTCCTTCTCTGGAGACATTCAAACCTGCCCGGATGTGTTCCTGTGGGATTTAGTCTGGGTGATCCTGCTCTGGCAGAGGGTTGGACTAGATGAGCTTTCGAGGTCCCTTCCAGCTCTTAACATTCTGTGATTCTGTATAAAGGACAAAGCCAACACTGACTAGTTTTCTGCATTGTGTTTTCAGCAAAAAATTCTAAACTACAATATTTGGCTATTTGAGAAAGAAAGCCAATTTTAGTGAACATAGGTAGTCCAGCTTTGCTGTGTTTTGCCTTAACAAGGACAAAGATCCTTTTCTGCCCTTCCTCCCACAGCTGGCTCCGGGCATCTGCCCAGGGTGGTGCTCCGTGCCCAGAAGTAAGCCCAGTGCAGCCTGGCAATCTTTCCCCCTTTCTTAATGTTTTCATGGACCTCAGAAAAACACTGTGGTTTTGTAGGAGACAATGTCACCTTTTTCTCCAGAAATATTTATATCTATTTGTTTTGAAGAGCAGTGAAGTCTTTCTTTACAGCCATCAACTGTTGCTACTGGGGTAAATGTGCAAGTTGTTGGTGGGTAAGTGGCAAGGGGAAGGGAGGTTGTTTCTCTCTCAGTGTGTGTTTTACAAGTTGGTGCAGGGGCAACTGCGTTTTCAGCGCTGCTGCAGAGATTTGGGTTTACCTGGCTTTCTCTGAAAGAGGAGGAGATTTTACTTTGGAGTTGCTTTCACATTGTCCTGCAAAGCACTGGAGTGCTTCCAAAGCTCAGGCTCCTGCTGGTGGAGAAATTCCCTCCTGCTCCAGTCAGTGCCTCCAAGTCACCTTTTGTTCCCATGGGCTACACCTGGATTTTCCTTCTCAGCAGCATGAACCAAACATTGTTGCTGTAGCAGTGGCAGCATTGGAATTATGCTAGTACATGCCAGAGTAGTTCATTAGTTTTTCTCTCCTCCTGGGTCCTATGAGAACAACAAACCCCAGCGGATGGTGACCGTTCACTTTGTTCAAGGGGTGACATTCATCCTGTGCTCAAAGTGGGGACACTTCTGCATATGTCGAAGGAACTGTTGCTGCTGCAAACTGTGGGCACCCTGGATATGATCTAGCTCATTTTTAAGACCCTAATGAGTTTCTGGCAGTATTTCAATTGAGGGAACTCATGTTTTTGCACTGTATATTTACAGACGGCTGGAGCCAGGAGAGCTGCAGTGGTGGGAGGAGAAGCGGGATTGTTTAACTTTTACTTACATAACAAAAAAGGAGAATTTGAAAGCTGGGCTCAGGGCTGGCTGGCCATATTTTGATGATGCTTGCCTTTTCCTTTTTGTTTATATTTAAAGGGCTTTGTTATCTGGAAGCATAATCACTTTATATTGCTAATTTAATTTTTTGCATATGAAATTCACAGATTATGTAATTAAAGCAAACTCTTTACTGTTGGTTTAAGTATCACATACTGGCTTGATTAAGAGCATTTAAGTGCCCATGTATTTTCAAGGGGGGTACTGTGTTTTCTTCTTTAATTGAAAATTTTCCTGGGCAAATTACAAACACCAAGGTAAAACTTACCAGGCTGCAAACAAATGTTATGCTGCCTCCCTTTGCCTTCTGCCCTCTAACAGTTTGATTCTCTTTGTAATGATGCTGTTCTTGGCAACATGGAAGATGGATGTTTATAAGAGAGGCTCCCACAGCTGGTGGTAGGACCGCTGCCAGGGGATGAGAAGGTGTGTCGGAGGTGGTGGTGCTCATGTTGTGGGTTCTGCTGCCTTAATGGAGGAGCCACTAGTGCTCTCCAGAGACCTCAGTCCCTCTGCATGGACCAAAAAGAGACCTTATGCTTGTAAGGGGTTGGGAGGTTTCCTCTCCCCTGCCCCCAGATCAGGTGCCTGCTGCTGGCACTGCAGATGCCCCCATGCTGGTTTTAGGAAAGTTCCTGTTTGTAAACTGAATATTTGGAATAATTATTCAGGTTATCTCTTCAGTTTGTCCTAGCGCTCAGATAGCAAACCCCACGCAGTCAGTGAGTGCAAACCTGAGCACCTCTCTAGCACTTCAACACCAGCTTGCTCACCCTTACTTGAGATTCCTCTTACATACAGTACACACTGTGAGCTTACTTCATGATGGGAACCCACAAGCATGGATACAGAGTTGTCCGAGCTGTGTTTCCATGGCTAAACCACTCACATCCATTGGAAAGGACAGGCATCGCTATTCTGCCTGCTTACAGGGCTTGATTCATCAAAACCCTTGGTGTGTGCTTCAGGAGCCTCGTTGGAAGAAACCCTCCAATGACCAAGTATTTGTTTTGCACATCTAGGAAAGGTGTGATCCCAGAACTGGAAAACTGGGACACAAAGCGTCATTTAAAGAGATTTCTGTATTAAGTAGCCCAGAATAAAAATCATAGAATTGTAGAATATACTGAGTTGGAAAGAACCCATAAGGATCATCGATGGGAGTGTAAAAGTGTTGCCAGAAGCTTCCCCTGAGTAGTTACTGCTCCTGTTAGTCGTGCGGTTTATCCTGATGATAAATTCAAAACGATTTGCAGGATTATTTAGAGTATAATAAAAAATTGCATCTTCCTTCACTCGTGGAACTGATGTCAAACGTGATATAAAACTGTTTGATATAAAGTTATTTCAATTACAGTTAAATACAAGTGACGGACTTGCAATTCAACCCTGCTCATACAGCAAGGAACAGGATTAGGAGCAAGTGCTTTTATTTGTGGGAACATAGTGGGCCCTGCTCTAGATGCAGATGGATTTTTCTTTCTCCCCTTGAGTGCACATTGTCAATTGCTCCTGGGAGTACAGAAATGAATTCCATGAGTACGTAGTCCGGTCTGGTTAGATAAAAGGTATATAGATTAAGTCCTTAAGGACATGGTCTAGAAGTGGGCTAGAGAGGGTTAGGCTGTGGTTGGACTTGGTGATCTTAAAGGTCTCCTCCAACCCAAGTGATTCTATGAATTAACACAACTGGCTGGGCTGTGCGTGCCCAGTCTAAGCTCTGCCTTCCCATCCCAGGGTTTGCAAAAGAAACTTAAACCCTTGTACAACTAGTTGTTCTACCTGGTGAAAATAAGGGAGTAGAAATAGGAAAGCTAAGAAACGCATGTTTTCTGTGCCTTTCTATATGAGATTATGCTTGAGAATTGCAAAACCGCAGGTCAGGGGCTGCCCTGGGTGTGTTCATATAGGTGCTGTTGCTTCAGCTCTGCACACAAACCAGCAAAGGGCACGCACAGCCAGAGCTCTCCTTGAAATCTGCAGGCCTGGCTTTGAGCAGAGGGAAGCAGACTTCACGCTTGTGTGTGCCACGGAGACAATTTATACAACCAAGCAGGTTTAGGGTACTGTTTGCCAAGGCTTTAAAGCTGGAGCTTATTTACAGCAATTGCTGCAAAACGGAGCAGCAGTTTGGGTAAAGCCAAAATCTATTTATAGGACTCTTCTCAGTATGTCACATCTCTTCTAGTTTTCGTTGATGGCACAATGAGCCCACCCCCAAAATGAGGTAAGTGCTTTTCTTGCTGAGTCTTTGAGCAGAGGCAACAGGCATGAGGCTTCCTTTGTGTCCTCTTGCATCAGCATATGATTGCAGGGTTGAGGGGTTGGAGGAGACCTTTAAGATTATTGAGTCCAACCACAGCCTAACCCTGCCTAGCCCACCTCTAGACCATGTCCCCAAGCACAACATCTACATGCCTTTTAAATCCCTCCAGGGATGGTGACCCCACCACCTCCCTGGGCAGCCTGTTCCAATGCCTCACAACCCTTTCAGTAAAGAAAGTCTTCCTGATATGGAACTTAAATCTCCCCTGGTGCAATTTGAAACCATTCCCTCTCATCCTATTGCTTATTACCTGAGAGAAGAGACTGACCCCCA
Organism: Porphyrio hochstetteri; assembly: GCA_020800305.1. Taxonomy (NCBI): domain Eukaryota; kingdom Metazoa; phylum Chordata; class Aves; order Gruiformes; family Rallidae; genus Porphyrio; species Porphyrio hochstetteri. The sequence goes on from CM036907.1 coordinate 46,730,182, forward strand.
CCTCTCTAAACCCTCCTAGCAGGCAGTTGTAAAGAGCAAAAAAAGTCTCCCATCAGCCTCCTTTTCTTAAGACTAAAAAGCCCCAGCTCCCTCAGCTGCTCCTCATAGGAGTTGTGCTACAGACCCTTCACCAGCTTTGTTGCGCTCCTCAGGATGCCCTCCAGCATCTCAACATCCCTCCTGTAGTGAGGGACCCAAAACTGGGCACAGCACTCGAGGTGCAGCCTCACCAGAGCTGCGTATAATAGAACAATTCTACTGGTTTTGTTTGGTTTTCAGCACGAATTGATGTGTCTGTTCTGATTTCTTTGTGTATGAACATCAGGAGCTTAATTAAAAGTTGCATTATAACAAACATAAAGTAAATGTTATTTCTTAAACATGAGACTGGAGTGAATGAAGTGAACCAAAAAGTTCTGATGAGTGTTTTTAGCAAGCAACATCACAAAGGAGACTTGGAGGAAAGATCCCATGTTTTAGAAGCCGTAGCTATTTAAGCTCATTAATTTAAATCTGTTGGAAATATTTCTGTTTATTTGCTCATTTTGAAAGGTTGATATCAGTGGAAATTGTCTACTTTTTGCTACTCTAGAGAGAGTTTTAGATTAGGTTTTTTCCAATGTTAAAAAAAATTCTGTTCTTTATTTTTATGTGTATTGTAGATGTATATCTAAAATATATATATATTTAGCACAGCTGTGTTTTAATGCATTTCTCTTTCACATGTGAAATCACCCTAGAACAGGAGCTCCATTCAACAACATGCAGCCTGCACTGCTACATGTCTTTGGTCAGGTTCCTGCAGTAACGTATAATCAGTTTAAGTACGGTTTGTAATCTATTTACAATTCCATTCCTCTATCTATGACATGTTTCTCAGATGGAGAAATTATGTTTGACAGCGCACTTCATGTTTGAGAGCTTAAATCCAATTTGTCTATTCCTAGAAAGCTGGTGCCCGTGTTCCTACTAATGAAAACCTCATGTCATCTTGTTGGCCGCGTTACGGAGCGGGAATGACCACTAACCCTCCCTTAACCTCTTCCCATGTACCTCACCCAGTTAAAGCACCGGCTTGGTTAGAAACATGGGTATGAAGAAAACAGGTGACCTCCCACTAGTCTGGTCTTTCCCTACAAAGTGTTTTCATGTTTTTCTCAGGATATTTAAAGGCTGAACTGTTTTTCTTTCTATAGCTGTATTCTATTTATTGACATTATTTCAGCTATCGAAGGGATGACGTGCAGTGAAAGATGGAGATAGGTTATCTGTGGTGCTATTGATGGACTCTTTTTGCTGGGCTGTGTAATAAACTACACGCTCACTGGCGTGTCGTAGAGAGTGTTTGCAAACATGCATGTTTTGTTTAAAAGCCAAGGAGCAGAATATTTATTATTTTGGGATCTCTGCCTAATGCAATTTTCCAATAGTAACTAAATCAGACAGTGCCCTCCATATTTGTTTGCTTTCTTGCACAGAAGTAGGGAGAGCGTGGTTGGGGTAGAATTGGAGTGCAGCATTGAGGTAGGAACTGTATTTACCACAGCGTATGTATTTGATTTACTGAAGCATTTCTTCTCTGTTTCACTTTGCTGATGACCTTTAAGGTCCTTTCCAAGTTTACATTTCTTCAATTTTATGAATTTTATCTTAAACAAACATACAAACAAACTATGATTTATTCTTTTCTCCAACAACCTTAAATTATGGAAGACTGTACTTGTAGTTTTAAGTAAATATTTTAGGTCGGAATAGTAAAATGTTCTAAATTGATGACCTGCAGTAGCGCTTAACCTCAATTATCAGTGCTGAGGAATTTATGTAACGTCTCATCTGTTTCCATAAGTCTGGGAGGAAAATCCTGACAACCTTGCCACATTTGATACACATGCTATTTTATTTTAATTCCCTAACCTGGAATATTTCAATCTAATTGTGCATCTCTGAATCATCAGATATTTTTTCCTTGGGGAAAGAGAGATTGTTGCTAACTGTCAAAGCCTGGGAAATATGAAACTGGAAAACTGAAGGCTTCTAAAGCTCTGCAGGAGGCATAGCTGCAACTCTGAATAATCTTTCTTACTATGTCCGTGTCTAATAATTGAAGAAAGATACACACCCGCTGCCAGTGAACTACTGCTGTTGGGTTGCACAGCTCCTTGGCTTTCCATTCTTAATTGTTTAACATGAGATTAAAGACATCTTGGAAAGAGTACCTGCAGAAAGGCGGCTTCCTAAGGCAGCAACCGACACAAACACCGGAGTTAAGTGCTGTTCTAGTTCCATCCTCTGGCTCTGAGGCTTTGCAGCAGCTGAAGATGGGTGAATGATGCAGTGGTTCACATTCTGGCATGATGAAATGAACTTTATGCAAAGTTTATATGTCACTTTATCTAGAACCTAAAATGTCTTGATAGCATGTCTTTCCTAATTGCGCTTTGCTTGTTACTTAGTTCCTTATTGGGAAATGGTTTAATACTGGGACGCTGTTTTTCCTGCTTAGAAAAAACAAGGCTAAAGAGAGACAGAGCTCAAATATATTTTTTGGAAAGGAAGTCGAGTGAGGGAAACAGACTGGAGATCACTAATCAACAGAACAGAAAACTCTTGGTATCACCAGCCTGTAAAGAAGCTACACACAGCAGTGTGGTATTTGTTCTCATTCCCACCTTCTCTTTATTTGATCCTCTGTCTTGAACCTTGCAGACATCCCTGTACAGGTATAGGGAAGGCTTCTTCAAGCACCTTGACTCAAGTGTTTGTGAGAACACCACACGCCCTTGTCAGTTTAGAAAATGTTCCTTTACATAGAAGTTTGCAGTATGACTTTAGTAAGGTATTTGAGCTGAGCTGTAATATTTCAAACAAGATGATGGGACTGTACCTGGGAGCAAATTAGAAAGAGATGTTTCCAAAACTTGCCTTGGCTGCAGAGTTACAGGCAAGATCTTCAGTGGAGAAGCCAATTCTTCTCCCTTTTCAGATGTCCATGGAGGCATTTCCCTTTCATATCACGGGGTAATCTCTGACTGACGATGCTGTTAATTAAACTGGGGCTTTTGACTCATGAAAGATGTGCAACCAAACGCACATCGTGTGGGAAATAACAGCAGTGGAGCAGACTGTAGAGGGCATGTTGTAAGGTTCTATTCCTTGGCAAGAATAGAAATCGTCTGGTGCTGAAATCTGAAAACCCAATTAAGTTGTCAAGAAGTGGGTGGGGTCTGAAGGACTATATGTGAAGATTTGATTTATGGAGAGGGAAGATGAAACAGTAGTTTCTTCTGGAAACGATACCAGCTCTCTGCTTTTGATTAGCAGATACAGAATAGGGAAGATGCAGCTGCTCATCTCCCCTCTCGCATACATGCTGTTGAATCACAAGCAGCATAATTTCTGTCGGTGCATTTATGGTTTGTGTGTTTTAAAAGCAAAAGTCCCACAAAATAGTTTCAAAAGAGCTCTGATTTCATCCTTGATTTTTCTTCTGCTGGTCTGTTGTCATTGGAGTGTGGTTCTGGAGCTTTAGGCTTTAGTTGCCTTCAACTGTATCTAGAAACCCAGTTCCTACAGTCCAAATAGGTTGAATGAGAACTGTGTAAAAAATTTCCTTTCAAAACACTCTTTTTTCTTAGTGAATTTTAATGATTGGTGGTTTAAGGAAAAAAATCTTAAGATTTACAAATGAGCCAGATTTTATAACGGAAGTTTGGATAAGCAGCCGAGCTACAGACTGTAGATAACATGAATGCTTACAAATCATCATCTTCATTTTGTTTCTGAGCAGCTATGCCAGCTAGTTTAATTCCGCTCATCAAAAATATTTAACAGAAATCACAGCATGATTAATACTCAGTAGGAAAGATTCATGCAAATAAAAATGGCCAGAGGAATTCAGATCTGCAACAAAACATTTAAAAGAATAAAATCCAAAGCAGTTCATACATCAAATAACCTTTTCCCCTAAGGAATAGCGTTATGGCTTCGGTGTAGAACGAGAAGCGCAGCCTTAGTGAAAAACATCAGTGACCAAAAATATTCTGCATATTGGAGACATCTACAGGGGATGTATTTTTTTTTTTTTTGAATCAAATTATCTTACTAATGCTAGCTGCTTTCTTCCAGATAAACAAAACCAGACAGGCTGTAAGCAGATTACTAAAATGCTGTACAATTAAAGAAAACTCTTGAAAAGACAAACAATTCTTTCCATTTTTTATGTTCTCAGTTTAACCTAAAGCACAACTGTATGTATACCAGGCCAGGGAAACATCTGAGTTACCCAAGATTTGCTACCTAGCAGCAATTTAGTCAAGGTTTAACTTAGCATCAGAATAAAGTTTCCATCTAAACTAAATTACAGAGTGGGAGTTGAAGTCATTCTGCACCTAGACAGAAGCACTGAGCATTGTGCAAAGCCAGTCTCTCAGCAGTCATAAGCGGCAGGGATTCTGCGAGTGAATCTCTTTGTCACCGAGATGTCAGCTGTATTCCATGCATTGCAAGGAAGGGAGACATCAAGAGAGGCTGTAATCGTGCTCTGAGTTACCCAGTGTCAGGCTTTGCATCCAGCGCTGTGATTTCTTTTGAAGTATAGGTAGCAGGTAATTACATAGAAAAGAACATAGTTATATCACGTGAGATTAGTTAGTGAACAAGTCTAACAACAGAAGTTGAGCAGAAGATACCATAAGCAGCATCAGCAATGAAGATCCTTCATAAATCTAGAAGAAGCTTTTTCACTTTGAAGTTAGAAAATTTTCCACTGGACAATTGTACTGCCTTAATTTTGCCAGCAATTGCAAGTCACGTAGAGTTGAATCCTCACAGGCTAATTGCATTAGCCTGATTCAGAATTCATTGAGAAATCAAGGAAAAGCCTGGTTTTCAAGAAATAGCTTTGTAATACAGTCCTAGAGGTAGTATTTGGGCATAACCAGAAATACAGTTGTTTCAAACCTACCGACACAGTAGGTTATAACTCATCATGCAGGCAGAACTACCAATTAAAGGAAAAGTTGCTTTCTGCATTATATAATGAAATCAGCCTGAAAACTTGAAATTCTCCAGATTTTTTGATCACAGCAGTCACTAAGGTTTTGGTTTTTTGTTTGGTTCCATATTGAGGTAGATGTCTAAAGGTTTGGAGTTTTTCCCATGGAAGCTGCTCATAAAGCAGCACAACTGGGAAGCTGGAATATTAGTGTCAAAGTCACCAGTTATTATAAGGTGTAGGGAGTAGGGGGATCACCAGTTTGTAGCATGAGTACCGAATGTGGCTTTTGGTAGAGAAGTCTGCTGGAGGAAGAAGGAACTCTGATAATGACCTCCACTGTTTGTTTGTAAGTGGCTTTATTTATGTGATGATTTTATTTACTTTGGGACATAAGAGTTACACCTGTGAGGTAACTGTACGTATTCAGGCAGTATACAAAGCCCAGCTCCCACGAGTAGCTGTAGTAACACCGTTAACTTTTAAGGGTTCCTGTTGGAATGAGGATTTGGTCTAACTGAGTGACATGTCTGAAGGAGACAATGATGTTCAGGCCAATGCAGTTCTTTGGGTGTAGCTGACAACAGGATTAACTGTGGCTGCTGTATGTCATGAGAGCCAAATGCCCAAAGCATCTCTGACACTGTGCTCCTTTATAGCCTCGTACCTCTGAGCTCATGGAAGGAGGCAGGCATGCTCATAGGAGTTTGTGTTATATATAGGTGCATCTAAAACTCTGCAAGGATTTATGCAGTTGTATTATTAAAATATTTTCAGCTCTGGATAGGAAGTCTGTTCTCAAGGCTTTATCTAGGTCTGTGTACAGTACAGGATTACGTTATAAAACAGTGCAGATGTGGCTGCTTGACTGGGGGGTTTGGACTTGATGATCTCTTGAGGTCTCTTCCAAACCCAACAATTCTGTGATTTTGGTTTTAATATATACAGAAAATTCAGGCTTTGCTTTTGCTGTTGTTTTGGCTGAATGTATGTATGTGCTTATGCTGTCATTTCCTCCTAACGAATGGGTTTAATCCATGTTTGCCATGTTTTCAGGACTCTGTTTTAACTACAATATTGCTTCTTGCCACCCACCTGCTGGGAATTGCAGGATGTATGACTCCCCAGTAAGTCTCCACAAGTAGCTGCACTTCATATAACTGGGGAAGCGTATGTGCTCACGCCTTCATATAACACTTCTCTGAAAAGGAGTTAATACGTCCCTGTGGGCACAGTAAAGGAGACTTGGAGTTATGTTTGTCAAGAGCTCTGGGCTTGCAGAAATTCCCCCTTGGGCCTCTGTAGCAATCAGCCCAATAACTCACCTGAAAGCATGGCTCAGTAACCATATTGGAAGTTCTGCTCCTTCAAGACCAATGCACTTTTAGAGGTTTTACTAGAAAAACTTTGGTAGTAAAAGCCCTATTGCAAACAAAACTGTGGAAGCCAACTAGTTCTTTGATCAGCTGAATTTTATTTCCTTCATCAAATGACTTTATTGACAACATAACTGACTGCTAGTGCAAAGCTCTGTCTGTGCCCAGACATCTGCTGTTACCTACCAGCGAGGCTCACAGCTAGGCAAGGACTTGAGTTTTGTGTAGGGATGAGCTGCTTTCAACTGCTGAGTGACAGGAATTGAGAATTAGGGTGTCTCATATACAAAACAGGAGCTTGTGATTTATTGTGGCTGTCAGTTAAATGAGGAGGAAGATTCTGCAATCCACACTAATGGAGCTGAGATACTGAAATTAAATTTAGGAGTGAAAAATGCCCTGGCCTTAGTTAAATTTAGTGGCTCATCCACTCAGCGGTAATTGTACACTTGCAATTCCTTCATCTGGACTGGACTTAAAATATGTACTTTAGTGATCAGATTAAATGAAATTTTAACGATCAACTGGGGTTAGACAAAATACTAATTAAACCCAGGGAAGTCTATTAATATTATTAGCCTCAGGGAAAGACAATTCAAAAACTGGAAACAAATTATTTGTAGCATCCTGTCATTCCCTAAGTAAAATGTTCGAGTCTGGAGAGAAGAGACAAAAAAATGGAAGTTTTTTTTAGAAACAAGAAGGCTGGAGTCTATTTTATCTGTTTTATATCTTCTGGGTAGTCTTCAGTTGGCTTCTGACTTCTGGCACCAATGCGGGGTGACCCCGCGCACTGTAAACCTCACGAGAAGGAACCCACATGGCTTGGTTTGAAGAAGTGCCCTCTTCACAAGCCTCATGACCCAGCAAAGGAGTCTGGAACTTGAATGGGCATTGAAAAACAAAACCAAAAAACTTGTGAAGCATTTGGGGTTATGTTTAACTCTTCTCCTTTCAGGCTTTACACTCGCAAACAAGCTCTGGGGAGCTCAGGGAGAACTCTTGGTGCTTTTTCCAGGTCTCTCTTTAACACTGGTTGGATTTTCTTTCATCGTAGGACTCTTCAAAAGTGACTTTTTTAGACAGTGCTTTTCCCTTTCATGTTTCATGTTAGGTATGTGATACAAGAATGTGATGGCTTGGAGTAACTGAGTGCGCCATTAATTTCTGACAGTTTTGGCCAAAGTCTATAGGTTTTCAGAAAGTCCTCTGTTCAGCACTGCGGTGCAGGAAATCTTGGTAAAATACTGTGGTCTCTTCTGTGACCCCCTTGAAATACCCTTTCACTTTGAATTTGAGGAATAGAAAGTATTTTGTTGTTACATCTGGGTCTTAACTGTATGGAGTGTTGTGGTACTGGCAGAGGAGATGCGTTCTTCCTCTCCTGGCCGAGCAGTAGTCATTTAAATCGCCATGATCTAAATAAACCATTACACCAGCCTCTGATCAGGCTTGTATTTACTTTGCCCTGTTCTTTATTCTACATTTTAGAGAAAATTTAACTTTCAGCTTCCTGATGAAATGAAGAAAATTTTGGATTCCTTATTTACTGGTACTTTGGAGGCATGACGGGCGATGACTCATTTCTCCTCTTGGCTTCTAGTGGTCACACACAGGCTCTTCAGCATTAAAAAAAGTATAAATAAAATCTTTAAAAGGATGGTGAGACCTAATCATCTCCAGCTCTCCCAGGCTGGCCCAATACAACGCTTGTACATGTCTTGACAGAGTTGAAGTTTAAACATGTAAATGGGTTTTTTTCCTTCCACAGCTGACAGATTTCAGGCCACATATCTCATGACTTGACAGGCAGATCCTTTCTGTGGCATGAGTAGAAGTGCTCTTGTACTCTCTTCAAACCTCTCTGCTCCCCCTTCCCAGAAGTTCTCCAGCCATCCTCTGAAAATCCTTGTGTGCCCGGTTTCTTTTAGTACCTTGCTAGAATTTGTAACACACATTGTTCACAACTACACGAACATCTACAGAGTGTGGGGGAAATGCTTTTGGCCAAAATCTATTAACTATTCAGGCTGAACTATCGTGGGTTGAGGGGGTTTTTTTTTGTCTAAATGCATGAGGTATCTTCTCCGATCTGCAGTAGATAATTATAAAACATTTTATTTTAGTGCTATGGAGTGCTGTGTCCTTTAATGTATGTGTGAACTATACTTATGCAGTTATGGTCTCCGTTTTTAAATTTAGATGCTTCAAATTAGAAAATGTCAATTGAAGGACTTGAGATGCAGTTTAAAACCCATCAGATTTACTTGTCTGCATTTCACATTTTTGAAACTGAGCAGAATATAAAGATTATGTGCATTTAAAATCTTGGATCTGCAATTATAAAAATAAAGTTATGATTTCAGAACAAAATATCAGTGAAAACTGGTGTTTTTACAGCATTTTGCAAACTTGGCCATTTAACTAAGCTACTTCCATTTGGCCTCATGCTGCTGATTTCAGAAACCTGTGTTTAGTTCCATGTAAAAATTAATACACTCAGTTTTTTAAACAGTTGGGACTATCTTATGAGTGCTGTTCCTCTGCTGGCTTTGCTTTGACATACAGGTTTACATACTGTGCTCTGAAGGTGATAATGGGAGGGTGAGAAGACTAACTTCAACCCCGCTGATCTCTGGAAGCCTTTTCTTTGCTATTAGTTGATGTAGGATTAAGCCTCGGCAGAAGAGCTGCTCCATGCTCCTCTGGGGAGTTATGTTGGACAGGCAGCACAGAGATCTTTCTTTCCTTGGACTTTTATTATTCCAAACTCTGTTTACAGAGATGCTCAATCTATGGCTAGCTGACAATTAATCATTTAAAAGTAATTAAAGTTAAACCTCAAAAGGTAAGCGGTCTGTTTAGAAGGATGTCCGAAACTGCCGCAGAGTCCAAAATTCATCAAAAGTTTTCACAGCAAGGTGAAAAAAATGGTGGTAGGGGTAAGGCTTTTGTGAAAGAATTTTGTGGTCCTTACTGTTGAACTCACTAGGAAATACTTATTATTTCTTAAGTTATTAATGAAGTCCATTGAGAAATGAAGAAAGTTGAGAACTAGAGAAAAGCAATAAAAAGGGATCTCCTGAACCAAGTATGTATATATATAATATATATATATTGCAATTGCTTGGTGAAGGGCAATGATTTAATATAGGTTCAGTTCTTAATATCACAACTTCTTCTTAAATTTGTCCTTTGAGGAAAAGATTCCTAAGGGAGGCGGCAAAAAATGAAATAAAATCCCATGCTCATCCTCTTTGAATATCAACAAAAGCACTGGTTTCAGCCGTTGGGATGTCTGTACCTGATGTTTAGGTGCATATTATTTATACATATATACATATATATATATAATTTTAAAAAACCCGTATAATTTTACTATGCATGAACAAGAAACTGCTGACATGAAAAGACTCTGCAGGGACTGTGCTGCATATTGTGATGCTTTGGGTTTATTTTATTAAGCAGGAAGCTTGGGAAGGGTTTGTTACCATGCTGCTGGTCTCATGAAGATATGAAGCTGTGGCTGTCATCGAGCCAAGGATAGTTGTGCAAGGGTGAAGTTGGGTACCAAGCAGATTTTTCATGCTTTATCTTCAAAGAAAGGATTGGCATTTACAAATGGTTGGACAAAACTTTCATATGTTTGTTCTGACCCCACCAGTTCCTCAGAGAGGTACAAGGTTTAGCTACTGGTCAGCATCAAAAAATTAGTGGTAGCTGGATGAGTTTAAGCATGTCTCTGGAAATCAAATTGCTGCTTTGAATTTGCACTAGTACTAATGACTTACTGTTAAAATTTGTTGTTTAGAAGGGAAGTCAGAGAGCAGTGATTCTGAGAGAGGTATCTAGAAGCTACATGTGCACTATTGCAAATTCTATATGTAAATAGTATATATCATGTATAAACATAGATATTGTGTTGCACACACATGCTACATACTGCAAATTAAAGGGAAATCAGAGCAGAACAGTACAACTGACCCATCTTTGCAATCACTGACTTATACAGAAAGCAGGAAATATTTATTTGTTTTTCCCTTGGCTGAATAATGACAGAGAGATGTAACAGAACTGGAGTTTATAAAACAAGCAGGAGAAAAACAATATCCTCTCTAGCAAAAAGAATCCAAAGACACCTTATCTCTCCCCTCCTGTTTGCTGGGGGAGAACAGGTGGCAGCAACTGCAGTCATCAAACTAGGCAGCGCTGGCTGAGGACAGGATATGGTTGACGAAGCGATAATTAAATCCTTTTCTGTGGCTGCCTAAGCCTACTTTCAACTCCGTAACAGATAAAAATGTCTTTCCTTTGCAGAAGCTCTCAGTCTGGTCTCTGTTATGTAAAACTAAAACATTGTCAGTGTGAAAGCTTTTCATGAAAGTATTCATGAAAAGCCTCCCAAGTCATCCTGGTTTCCTCATCTCCAGATGCAGGAGGCAATCTCACCAGTGCTTTTTATGGAGCTTGCTGACCAGCACGTGTAAACTTCACGAGAGTTAACAGAAGCCACTTTCTTTTCTTCAGGCAAATGCTTGATGACCTTCAAGTCCTTCACACAAATTAGCCCGTTACCTTGAGATGCCCCAGACATCTTCACTTGCTGCTCATCCAAGTGAGCTCTTCTTGAAGCAGTGAGGCTGTGCTAGAAAGGCACAAGTCGCTTTGGGAGCTAGAGATATTGGTGTGTTCCCCTGGACTATATAAAACATGGGAAGTTAACATTGGTTATGCAGAAATCGAATAAAGGATGCAATTTTTGTCTGTCATAGTTTTATTTATTCGACTGCAACTATTCTAATCATCAACTAATGGCCTGAATTTTGTATGGTACTTCATTGTCTCACGCCAGCATAGCACTGTTCTTTATGTTACAGCTGTAATCTGAGTTTGTCATCTGTTCTTATGCAGGACTTGTTATTTCTTATCTGTAAGGGAGCATTGGGCTGCATGCTAAGCTTTCTCCTGACACCTGTCCCAAGAGACTTTCCCTGGACTGTCTGTCCTGAGTCACAGTGACGCGGTGTGAGTTCTCTCAGGCCCCTATCCAGGAAAGCATTCAGGCATGTATAGAGCTTGACGATCATAGCTTCAATTGTTCATTGACATCAGTGGGAATACTGACGTAATAACAAATTCTGCACATGATTAAGCACTTGGCTGGGCAGAGGCCTGAGCTAATTCTCCTTTGTAAGCAGATTTGGACAACAATTGCCACTACATTTCTGGTTTTATTTATTATAGGATTTTAGGGTGAAGGTAATTTAATCTCCCATCAAAGACTTCGGCAAACAAAAGCATTAGAACAAAACATTTAAATATAATTATAATAGAGCCTGTCAAAACCACTTAGAGTCACATAGTTAAGACATTACTGGCCCTAAACTCTGTTAGCTTGAGGTACCCGAGAACTTCAAGGAGTGCTTGAAAACACACGATTAAATATACAATAGCAGCAGAAGAGAATGTTTTCTTCCCTCTGGTTAATAAGGAAGGAACGTATCTGTGAGAAGGAGCAAGCAGAAAGGTCCAGCTACATTCAGCACAGAGAACAATGCTGCTGGGTTGCTTTTTGGTTGCTGTTGTTATTTTGGTGTTGAAAATTATGTTCCCTATTCCTCAAAATGTGCTACACCAAAGCTCCTGCTAAGGTAAAATTAACAGAAGTAAAATGTGGCTGCTGGTGGCTGCATAATTGAGAGATGTCATCAGTGCTCTCCACTCACTTTTATTGGCCTCTCTGAGCAAGAATTACTTGCTTTTACTTTGATGATCACCTCCAAGAGTCGAGTGAATGAAGTGGCAGTCTCAGCTTTATATTCTTTCCGTATACCAGACAATATTTTACTTCCATATGAAAAAAATCTTGATTATCCAAGTAGATGTGTGTGTTTATATGTATGTTTAGTATGATCAGCTGTATTCAAGTCAATATCCATCTACATCATGGCAAGCGTCTTCATGCCCTCACCTTCAAATAATCTTCCCCATTTCAAGACTGGGTGTTAAACTAACCCACAGCAGACTTGGAGGGCTCCCTTCAGAGGGCTTAAAGCAAGCTGAGGAGGTTCTCTGTATATTTCTTACTTCTCTACCTGAGAAACTGCTGGGATATATGGAATTGTTGGCATCTGAGTGAAAGGTTGATACTAGTTTGACCTGATGGCACTTCAGCAATATCAAGGTGCTGTAGGTAGAGGGAAGAGGGCAGAAGCTGGACTCGTGTAGTTTATATTCAGTGCTCTGTAAAATGACTGTGTTCCTGTGTCTGATTGCACCGTGCAGGGTTATGGTTATCTCTGAGATGCCTGCATTTATTACATGGGTGTGGGCTTTTGTTTAAAAAGAGTATCTATATGACAGGCTCAATTTGCAAGACATACGGGCAATAATTCTGTGCTAAACAAAAGGCTGGCAGAGCTGACGTGGGTAAATGCCTATTACTAGAAAATACTTAGTGAACTGGTTGGCTTGCTTTCAAATCCTAAAGGTAGCGTGGCTGTCCATTGGAGCTGAATGCTTGCTAAAGGGCCTTTTTTCCCTGTTTCACTGATGGCAAAAGAAAGTAGAGCTGCATTTGTCTTTGCATCATTCTGTGACGCTTGTGGTACTATTTCAATAAGACGTTGTCTGAAAACAAAGCGGTTGAGGCTTTCTTTTACATTGGAAAGAAAATGTATTTTTAAATTGCCTTTTTTCACCATACCGGCTTTTATTTGTCATATTTCCAAGTAGTATAGTTGTATTCATGCAATAGCACAAAGTCATCTGGCTACAGAACGTGCTTGGAGCCTGTGACATTGCTGTCAGAAACGCCAAGCCTGTGCCTCATTCAGCTTTTGCTCCTGCTCCCCTCTTGTCCCTCTGCCTTTCCCAGTAGCTGTCAGCAAACTATTAGAGGTGATGCTGGATTCAATCCACGTAATTCAGATTGGGGAGCTGACCTGTACCTGCTGGTGGTAGTGTCAACAATTCTGATTTTTTAATTATTAATATTACTATTTTTAATGTTTTATTTGCACGTTGCTAGAAGGGGGCTTTGTGACTCGATGCACTTTGTGACTACGCATTAATTCATGGTTCTTCTAATGGTTTGGTACTGTTGCTTCATCACACACCATAGGTTTTGTGAGAAGGGGATATAAAAAAATCTATTTCCCAATAGTTTTCTAAACAGGAGTGTAGAGGAAAAAAAAGATGATCTTGACAATTTCTGCCCTCTAAAATACATTATTGAGCTTTATACAGTAGGAGGTGCATGCTGTTGGGTTGTAATACCTGGCTTTGCTGCGCCAGGAGAGCTCTTTCTCCAGAGAGCTATTGAACACATTGGTTCTGGTTCACCAGGCCAACCTTGGTGTTGTGGCGTGACAAGGTGTTGAGCTCTCATGAGCCCCTCAGTGATATTTGTACCGACAAGGAGTTTGGTTGCTCCACTGTCCTGCCTGAGAGAAGCTATGGAAATTCATCCTGTGATTCCTGAGACAAATGCACAGTTGAGGTGGGTAAGGTATTTGAAAATTAGTTTCAAGCTGCATTAACTCAATAGCAAATTTGCCTTTCAGGGTTAAATGGAGAAAGTTATTCTGTCTTTCTGCTTGAAGAACGGATTGAATCCCCGAATAAGTCACTCTGATGGCTAATTGCCTGCAGAATGAAAAAGATATGACCTTTTCCAGCTCTTAGTCTAGCTTTGCTTTTCAGGCAGAAGCTCATGTCAGGCTTCTGTTTGGACAGCTCTTGCATTTCCTCCTGATTAATTCCCATCTGGATTGCTGGAAGTAATAAATCAAGATTTTGAAAAACCAAACAATATTAGTCTTTTGGGGAGGAATGAATGAAGTGAGGTGGGTATTCGTGGTGCAGCCTTACAATCCAATTTGCTATCTGTCTCTGGAAAATGGAAAACTGAGCAGAAGTGGCTACATTGAAAAATGTGGCTTCCTAAGACATGTTTAACCTGAATATATGAACTTGGTGGTCCCAGAAGTTTTGGGAAAGAAAAGCTGTAAGCTCTCTTTCAGTCTAGCACTACCTATGAGTTGAAAAATAACCAGGTCCGGAGCTCAGGTCAGCGCAACTGGTTTTCATATCATGTAGGAAAAGCAACGAGCTTTTACCCTTGAGAGGTTTTTTTTTTGAAAACATTCTGTGCATAGTGCAGTCACTGTTGCTTTATGATGTGTGCTATGAAAAATCACAAACAGCCACATTCAATCTGTGAAATCTCTCTGTTCCTTTCTGCTGCTTCGGCAATTTTATCATTGTGGCGTCACCTAAAGATTTAGTTGCTATTGACAGTCAGCAGGACACAGCTTTAGTGTGTTACTTGGGGGATTCTGAAAATGAGATTATTTTTTGTAAAAATCCCCCACAAACTAACAATTTTCTAAAGTCAGGACCAGATACAGATTTTCCTTGCCACTTCAGTACAGAAACAGTGGCTATGTTTGCCAGAGGACAAGACACCATCTCAGAGATGACACTTGCTGATTGTGAGTGAGAAGGACTTCTTTTTAAATTGGGGAATGTTTTGGGGTTTTTTTGCTGAAGGAAACATTTGACACTGCTGTCAGTGGGAGGGGAGACACTTTGTGTGAGAGAAGGAATATCCAATAATAGCTCAAATCCCCTCGGGGTCAGTTGGGATATTTTACAGTAGAGAGGTGCTGACCCTATCATGAAAGCTTCAAGTTATTCTGGCTTTTGCTCAGCAATAGCACGCAGAGGTCAAAATATCAGATTCTGACCTAATTTTTGAAGAAAAATATTAAATTTTCCATGAGATACCTTAGGGCTGGCTATGTAGCTTTTAATGAGCTCATATTCCAAGCTAAATGTAAAGAGATGGTAAGTTAGAAGCTTATGACTTAAAAATCCCAACCAACCAACCACAAACTCTGATCATGTGTCTAAGCTGTGGGCTTCCAAGTACCTAACCTTGCTCTTTAATTGGCATACCTCCAAAAGCCCGTGTGCTCAGGGGAGAATGCCGGTGGGTTCCGTGACTGCAGGTAAAATTCACAGCAGCATTTTAGTTTCCTTCTTCATGTTGTCGCCTCTATTGGGTTACATGTAACCACCGCTTTGCCTCTCCAGTAGTGTGGCTGTGGTGGACGTATTGACAGCTTTAAAACCATGTACTGTGTTATCCTGGATCCAACATCAGTAATCGAAATTCTGCCATTTGGTACAGGGCTGTAGGAGTGAGTCGTCATTGGTCTTTTGGAGTAAAAACCTTCCAGTAATTTCTAAAAAGAATCATAAAAGAAACAGCTTCTTCAGTGCGTGTTACCTCCTCCTCTGGTGACATCCCAAAATCTTTGCCTTCTGGCCCATCTGTGATCACTTCCAGGATTCCTGGGTGATTGGGGTTCCCTATTCGAGTTCGCTGTGTAATCAGTGCAACCCACTTGCTCCACGTAGCATCAGTGGCATAGTGTGTGGAAGGGGCCTTCCCTTTGAACATCCAGCCCAGCACCAGCAGTTGGGGTTCCAGGAGGAGCTGGGCATCAGTTCCAATCACTTCTGGAGCAGCTCAAACCCCTGTCAGGTAAAAAACCTGTTTAATGCTGCGACACAGTTTGTATGGGCATCCAGGAATCCCTGTTGTCCTGCAAAGTAGAGCATTCTCCTAATTTATAAACAAACCAACAAGCAAACAAAATCCACCACCTTTAAATATAGTTGTAATTCCGTTGCGAGCTGCGAAAGCTTTTCCTGTGGTACCCAAGGAGAGTAGTGATTTCTCATCGCCAGCCTCCTTGGTGGAGGCGGGGTGGGTACATCTCAGTTTATACACTTATCATTGTCATGAGTCCACCCAGCCTTGGCGCAAACATGGACACAGAGTCCTTCCTGGATGGAGAACAACATTGTCAAATTCTGTACAAACAGCCTGAATGAATGTGAGTCACTTGCTTCTTGGAATTCATTTCTGCACTGCAAATGGACATAATTATGTGGCTAAATTGAAAGGAGCCATAAGCAAAACAGAACTGTCAAACCAAGTCCTGCAGGAAGCGATTGGCTAAGAGCCTGGCTATTGCTGGCTTGTGGGAAAAGCAAGTGCTGTTAGGAGAGACACAGGACACAAGAAAAGGATGGTGTAATAATCAGCTTGGTCTTTGCATGCAACGACAACAAGTAGGGGTGTGGCAGTCAGGAAGCTGCAGTCAGTCCAGGTAGGAATGTGGTGAGCCACCTGCAAGGTCTGCAGCACCCTGTGCACCACTCGGCCTCAGTGTTTCCTCTTGCCTTCACATGACCAGCTGTGCCATGAGACTCTCCTGTCAATGGCATTCTGCCTTCCGCATCACAGGGGCTTGCCAGGTACGTTGTCCTAGGTGGGAAGCTTGGAAGCGACAAAGTAGAAACACTGTTTGCTGTTTCATTAACTTTACCTGAGGTAGTGTTTTTAATTGTATTCTCAGTGATTCTGCCCCTCCACTCTGCTCTTGTGAGACCCTACCTGGAGTACTGTGTCCAGTTCTGGAGTCCCCAGCATAAGAAGGACATGGAACTGTGGAACGGGTCCAGAGGAGGCCACGAAGATGATCAAAGGGCTGGAGCATCTCTCTTGTGAAGACAGGCTGGGATAGTTGGGGTTGTTCAGCCTGAAGAAGAGAAGGCTACAGGGAGACCATATAGAAGCCATCGTACCTGAAGGGGCTGACAAGAAAGCTGGGGAGGGACTTTGTAGAAGGGCATGTAGTGACAGGATGAGGAGGAATGGTTTTAAGTTGGAAGGGGGTAGATTTAGATTGGATATTAGGAAGAAATTCTTCACTCTGAGGGTGGTGAGGCCCTTGCACAGGTTGCCCAGGGAGGTGGTGGATGCCCCCTCCCTGAAAGTGTTCAAGGCCAGGTTGGATGGGGCCTTGAGCAGCCTGGTCTAGTGAGAGGTGTCCCCGCCCATGGCAGGGAGTTGGAATTTGATCCAACCCTCACCATTCTATGATTCTATGATAGGATGTGTATTATTCATGGAGTGGAGGAACTTGGTCTGTGTAATTTTGCTTGGGGTTGCTCTGTCCCTCCAGTCCTGTACAGTGTGGACTCTGTTCTCACAAGGTGGCTTCAGCCTATTTATGAACCTTCAGGGTGGCATCACAGTCGCTCAATGTATGTGGACTGTAGGACATTTTTAAACTGGTCCATCAACTTAATCTGATAAATGCAGGAGGGCAGAGAATGGAAGGTGTGATAGGTGGTGAAAAAGCAGGGAGAGCTAGAATACCAGTTAAAAATCAGGAGCTTTTCTCTGTCTGCAACACGAGAGTCTGTTTCATGTTCCAGGATGGTAAGAAAAAGGAGGTTGCTTATTCTTAGAAGCAGCCGAGCTCAGTCATGCCTCTAAATGGAGAGCACACCACTGCTAAAGTGGTGTGTCCTGCACAGCAGTGCCCTCTCCATCAGAAGAGACACCCTCTCCCAAGTTCCTCCAGCAGCTAACAAGAGGTAAGACCAGAGTGTGGCATTTATCTGCACGTTTATCTTAGCGTGGCCTCTTTCTTCGTTCCCTCAGATCAACATGTTGGCAGTGGTTGTGAGTCATGTTACTCTGAAGTGGCACTGGCAGCAGTGGGAGGGCAAAGAGGCGATTGTGCTCCCTCCTTCGCACAGGTCCCTCTGCCAGTTCGGCATTCAGAGCACTACAATGGGGTATTGTGCCGCCGGGATTGCGCGCTACTGTTTTCGTGGGGCGGGGAAGAGGTCATTATTTTTGTATAGTGGGAGCTAGCAATCTGGAACCAACTGCTTTAGAAAGTACCCAACTTTCCTTTCATTATTACTGAAATAAGAAGTGTATTATGCAGCAAAAGGACTCCATGCTGCTTATGTTGTGGAGAGGGGTTTTTTCCACCCTTGGCAGATATTTTTACCAAGTGAAAAAGGCTCAGGAAACCCTTTAAGGAATGTTAGTGTTCAACCTTTTTAGGGTTTTTTTTTTATTTTTGAGAGGGGTGTGCTACTAATGGTTGGTAATTATACGTCTTTCTCCCCGAAGGAAATGCACAAGGCTGACTCTTTTTTCTTTGAGAAGGCAGAAATCCCTTTGTGTGGGGCTGAATGGCTGGTGTGCTTCAGAGTGAAGCCTGCAGGTACATTGTCTGGACCCAGGAGGAAGTGAAAGGTGGCAGCTTAATTACTGAGCTGAGAGGCCTCTAGAGATGAGTAAGGTGCCCACATCCGTGGTCGGCTTTCTTAAGAAATCAGGCAGTTCAGCTCCAAGAACTCTTAGAAACCCTTGATAAAATCAGAGATACTCGAGCGTCAGAAGTTTTAGCAAACAGAAGAGGAAAATCAATATGATGTGTTAAGGCAAGATGATTATTACCAGAGTGTGGACATATCATAGCTCGCTGTGCGCAGCATTCCCACGTCAGCCAGGCTTTGGCTGGGATGCCAGAAGCGTCTGCGCTGGTGTTTCTCTTAGGATTGTGAAAAGCTGATGGTGCTGTGACCTTCATCCTCCCCTTCCACCCCCTCACCATCCCCATTGTGGTTGTCTCAGATTTTTTCCAGTTAACTACAGAGATGAAGGGATAAAACCGTTCCTGCATCCCTTGCCCTTTGATGTCATAAATACAAGTATTTTACTGGAGTTTTGTCTTAGCAATTAGCCTGAAGTTTTGCAGTAACTTTTGTAGTTTTAAGGGACTCTGTGTTGCTCTATTACAGACCTTGGGTTTTTTCCTCCTTAAATTTTGGGCATGTTTTTGAGTTCACCGTAGTTTTGAATAATTTTAACAACTATATCTCTGGCTAGATATGAAGTCTGTTGAGATTTGAGAGCTGTTCTTCACTGTAAGCAGTGCTTCAGGTAGTTGTGCTGTATGGCATCTCCACAGATTTTTGTATATGTTAAAAAAAATACACAAGTCTCCTAAAGACCCCAAATGGTGGCATGTTCATGGTTTGAGGTGGCAGAGAAGGTGACAAAAGCTTTTTAGAGTAGACCTGTGTGTTGAAGCTGTCCTATTCTCCAGAAGCACAGTGCTGACCATTGCACGAGCCAGAGGATGGTCAGCCCAGGGATGGATGGAGAACTTTGGGTGCTCAAGGCAGATTCTTCTCTCTCTCGGTCCTCTAGCTCAAGGCAAAAACGTTGCTACGAATTCATCTGAGACATAGGGAACCAAGCTGTCTTGGAAAGTAAAGAAAACAGAAACAATGTAGTTTTAGCATGCTACATAAAATGATGATATGCTCCTGCATCAGCTGCCAGATTATGGTTGGTATTTCCTCTGGTTTATTTCTATATTCAGCTCTTTTTGTCGAGTGCAACTAAAAAGAAGTAGCAGAATTCAGAGCTGTTGCTGTGGCTTGTTACGGGGGGGTCCTTTACCGCAGCCCCCCTTAGACACTCGCAACAGGCTGCTATGTTATAGCTCGCACGCTTTTCTTTTATGACTGGGTAAGGGAATTTGTTGCAGTTCCAGGTGTCAGGTGTCACCAGTTCTTGGCTAAGACACCTTCTTTGCATTGAATACCCTTCGGCTTTTTATCAACACTGTGCTTTGCTGTTCATTCCGTTGTTCTCCAGAGAGTGCCCATTGTGTGCCCGACTGCCTTATTTCTGCAGCCAACAGCCTGCACCACACCGGTATGCTTCACTGCCTCCTTTCATGCCAGTGGAAGGTCTGTGTACACTAGTGTGCTTTGAAGCAAATCTCCCCTTTCACGTTGCAGAGCAGGCTTGACATACGCAAAGGGGATGGAATGAAATGTGGAGTTGTGCTCCAGGTATGTACCTAATGTGCTTCTACCATTAGCAGGTGTTCATCCACAGCACCCCCTGCTCAGCCCTGCCATATGCAGGGATTGAATGTCAGGTTTTCAGCGCTGGCAGGGTCTCCACATATCTGCTTCTTGCATCCTCACTGCTTGCTGGTGTACAGATAGCTAGACATATACCTTAAGCTTTTTCCCTCCTGCTTTAAGTTAAGGAAGGCATCCTGTGCAGGACTTCGCCTTTTGCTTCATGAGCACAGCCTCTCTTGAGGAAAGGTAGTAGTGGAATAAATGTAGCTTTGAGTTGGAAAGCTAAGTTGTGTTCCCCCTCTACTCTGCCCTGGTCAGGTCCCACCTGGAGTATCGTGTCCAGTTCTGGGCTCCCTGGTATAAAAAAGACAGGGACCTCCTGGAGAGAGTCCAGCGGAGGCTATGAAGATGATTAAGGGCCTGGAGCATCTCCCCTACAAGGAAAGGCTGAAAGAACTGGGGCTGGTCAGCCTTGAGAAAAGAAGACTGAGAGGGGATCTGATCAATGTTTATGAAGATCTGAAGTGTGGGAAATAGAGGGAAATGGCCAGCCTCTTCTTGGTGGTCTGTGGGGACAGGACAAGGGGCAACGGCCTCAAGTTGGAGCACAGGAAGTTCCGCACCAATATGGGGAAAAACTCTTAAATAATGCTAGCATCATATCTCCATTTAGACAGACTAAGTGCTACACAACACGTGTCTGATTGGTAATCAGAAAAGCATAAAAATTGCCAACATTTGGCAAGAGATGTACAAAATCACGCTAGTGTTTCGTATGAAAATAAGCCTATTGCCCAGTAATGCATGTTCTGTGTAACTGCTCCCTCACATCAGTACCTGATGCCATGTCAGGCTTTCTTATCCAGGTATTGATACCTGTATAACCTTACTCTGTCCAGTCTTGGAATAGCAGGAAAATAACTTCTTTTAAATTCTCACTTGCCTGTCTCTTGGGATTGAGCAGGGACAGATTGTAAGGGCATCAGATTTTTTCATTTTGTGGGAAGGATCTGGTGCCCGTTGGAGTCACTGAGATGACCTTGTCTTTTCACAGATGGGTGAGATGCTCTGGGATAATCCTGTAGTCTTTTCTCTGTCAAACACCTCTTGCCTTCAGAAGTTCTTCCTGAAGAAGCTCAACTTCACCCCAAGTAGTTCTGCTAGCTCACCAGTCACTCTTATCTCCCTGTGAATTTGCTGTTTTCCCATGGGTTTAAAACTGTTTTTCTCCCTTCTGTTTGCCAGTAGGAAATAACAGGAATGTTCCAGTGGGAAAGGAAATGTGTTTTGACACCATTGTGTCTGAGTGCCACTTTTGAAGGTGATTTGTTTAACTTGTGCTAAGTTCCTCTTGGTGTTTCTTTGGGGTTATTATCATTTTGTAAACATTACAGAATAGGCTGCAGAGTGCCAACTGCCTTATGTTTGCTCTTAAATAAAACATACGGTACAGACCGTTCACGTGAACTAATCTTGAGAGCCCGCATAGTTTCGCGTCTTTGGGACCAGCATCTGCAAGGAGACTGAGTTTGGAATATGGAGCCATGAGGCTGTGGTCATCCTGCTCAGCAGGAGGGCAAGTCCTGACACCCCATGTGACTCTGGCTGGAAGAGGAATGATTCCTTCTCCTTCCATGCAGATCTGCGGCTCTGAATTGTGGAAAAAATATGAAATATGAGGAGTTAGGGAATCCATGGGTTTGCCTTACCCTGCCCACTACGGGCTGCTGACTTAAGGTGGTGTCTCAGAGCAAGAAAATTTGTACATTTTGTACATTTTTATAAACACTCTACTTTTTGCCCCCCAATGAACACATTTGTTTTGCATCAGTGTAGCAGGTGATGGGGTCCCTAATGATTCCTTTCCCACCCACATCTGCGGTGACATTGGTGCAGCAGCTCCCCCAGCCAGGCAGGGGCTACAGGAACCTGGGGGACTGTGTCTGGGAGGACTTATGCCCCAGGCTGTCCTGCCCCCTGGGATGTCCCTGAGCAGACAGGCTGCATTGCCTGTTCTCGGAGAGCCAGGGCTCCCACAGGTCAGTCTGTATCCCTCCGTTATGTGCTGTGCAGGGATCACATGCTGCTACAATTACCATCCCGTCAAGTACCTGTCAAGAGAGCAGGACCGGTAAATGAACCGTACATAAGTTATGGAACATCAAAGGATTTATGGGTTGCCACATTTTCCATTTGAAAACTGATGTATCGTAAGGAGGAGGTGGTTATTTTAGTTCTGAGGTTTGAACAGCTGTCCCTGTCTGTTGTCTTGTGGTGGTGAACCTCACCAGCCAGATGCACCATGTGGTCCCTTCCAGAAGCGGGCACCTTTGAATGGTCTCTTGTCCCTTGGAACCAGGCGTGCGAGGCTGGTGGCTTTGTACATGCACCTTGAATTTAATGCTTCTGGGAAGCTTGGGGCTGAGATGTATTACAGGCTGGAGAAATTCGTTCTGCCTTCCCTCTCCCCTCCCCCTGCTTTATGTCATGTAATGGTGACAGAAAAAATGGCACTAGGAAAAGGCTGCTATTGTTAAAATAATTAATCTGGCTGATAGCCTCTTCCTAAAGGGCCCTTGGGAAAGAGGAATGCCAAAAGTAGGCTGCAGGCCGGGTGGATTTGCATAGTGTGAAAGGTGGGACATTTAATAATAAATCTGTATGTGTTATCTTGGCCTTTCACAATGAAATGGAAGTACCACCAGCGCTTTGACATCCAGAGTCAATACCCTGCAGCATTTACTAGAGTAAGCTAGAATGGGCTTTCTTGGGAGAGTTAAAATACAAAGGAAATTAAAAATAGATGCCAAAGCAGGGTATTTAGAGTAAACTTAGAGTAAGTTTCAAATTGCTGCAAATCACGAGTTTCTCTGGTTTGGATTTCTGGAAGTCTTTGAAGAGATTAGCATAAATTTGGTTACATGAAGGATAAATCCCATTGTTAAAAGTGGTGGCAGTGAATCCAGCACAGTATTAATTCAATAATCTGGTTCTGCAAGTTTTCATCAGTTTCATAATGTTTCCCTGACAGAATTATCTGCTCTGAATTTAAGTCCAAATCGCATCCTTCCCCAGATTTTTACATCTGTGGCTGCTTTTTGAGCATAAATGGCCAATTAGAAAGGTGCCCAGGCTTAACATAAAGACGCTTGGCACTGTCATACTCGTCATGTCTCAGGGATGTGACTAACTGCTCCCATCATGTATTGCCTGTGAATCAAGGCTTCAACTCTGGATAAATAGTCATTACTGATTATGTCATGTCATTAGAAGTTATTCTTTACTTGTAGTTGGGCTTTTCACAGCTTTTGTATTCACAGGTGACATATTCCAAGCAAGGAAAGTTCATAGTTTTAAAAGGCAGCGCTGCCCAGCTAGTTCGGTGTGGTTCATGTCTGCAAATACCACATGACAGCTCCAGTCCCTTGTTTTCCTGCAAATGAAGCAACAGGATAGTTATTGTCAGCAGCGTATCTGCCGTCAGTGCAGGAACAGGTAAGCTTTCAGGATGCAAACAGAGACTGCTTTACATGGGTGATACTAGGAAACAGGTTTTTTCTTCTCCTCTTGTCTTCTGAACTTAGTGAAACATCGCACATAATGCCAGGGAAGGTATTTTGTGTAAAACTGTAGCTGGCTGATCTCCAAAGTGCTCTTTCCTATGCATGTGATGGCTTTGAAGCTGCTCCGTTACAGTCTATAAACACTATATTGAGCAGGGGCTGCCTGGGTTGTTCGGCACCTAACTGTGTTGGGTTACACCAACAAAGGTTATGGGAAAAACAAGCAGAAAACATAACTGGCTCAGGATGGCCACCCCCCAGTATGCAAGTCCAGAGCTGCAGGAAAGTGCCCCAGTTATTAGAGGGACGGGCCGATTTCCAGCTTTCAGCCAGATTGCATAACGCCTGGTGCCACGCAGGCAGGAGCCAGTCAAGCATGGCGTACAGAGCAAGGGGGTGCGCTCTCCAGACGTCAGGGAGGCAGTTTTGGCTATGCTGGCTAGACTTGTTGAGCCAAGAGGCACATGAAAATTACTATCTTAAAATCTTTGTCTGTAAATGTTTTATCCCACTGTTCGGAATAACCATTGTTTTGATTTCAGCAGTGCATTCACCAGCTGTCACGGGCTGCTACAGGGAGGAACCAGAGGTGCTGACTCAGCCCAGATGCTTAAGCACAATTAATATACGGGGTCTGCAGCACAGGCTTTAGAAGGGGGGGTTGTAACGCAGCTTTTGGTGCACTATTGCTGTACCTAGAGAGTTCCTCTTGCAGCTGTCCTTTCCTGCTCACTTCTTTTCTTATCGTGACTTTCCTCATCCTTGGCATATCCTCCATCCCTGTAATTGTCCAACATTGTCTCTTGTCATTATTTTGGATCAATGCCTTTCCATATACATGTCTGTGGTTCCCTGGCCCACTTTGCTGACAGATGCTTAGGGGCAAATCTTCAGCTGGTAAAAATAGAGCTCCCTGAAACAGTGATCATTTACACCAGCTGAGGATCAGCCACTTGTTCTCTGGCTTAAAATACCCATCTCTGAGAAGCAATTTGTTGCTTAATGAAGAAAATGCTCCTAGTTGTCTATTCCTAATTTCAAAATGATGGGAATGCGGTTAGTAGTTTTTTTGGAGTTTGGTTTTGTTTTAGGCCAGACTTTGTATTTAATGAGAAGCAGTGATGCGTAATCTGGACTATACCGCATGTTCATGAGAGGTTATTTGAAATAAATGTTCTATTTCTTTTTAAAATCTTTTAAGAAAACCATTTTGTGATAAGATATGTGAATGCTTTGTACTTGCCAAGTCTTTCTGACTGGGAAATATCCTTCCATATTTGGCAGGGTAAGTGTAGTTTATCCCAGGAACCAACTTACTTAACTGACCTCAAACATGTTCTCCATTTTAAAACGTTGGTAGGTGAGATGACTTTGTAGTGTACCTGTAACCTTCCATCATAGAAACTAATGGATGAAATGACAGCTTGCATCCCTGTCTCTATAAGCCTTCAGTGTCAAGGATCCAGGCTGTGTTACAGCTGGAAGATCAACCTCCTGTACTGCACTGTGGTGCCCAAGTAGGGCTTCCTGCTCCTCCAGATGCTGGTGCCTGGTTTGGGCCTTGGGATGCCCCATGTCATGACTAAGGAGGGACTGGTGGCTCTGGAGAAGGGCAAGTTGCCACTGGGTTTGATGTACTGAGGTTGCTTGGTTCACAAGAGCCAAATGAGTCCATCTGATCAAGGGTTTTTTGTTCTATGAGGAATTGTACAAGTTGGAAGCCATTGGCTAGTGACTTTTGTCTGACATAGTCTCAGATTGTCTGAGTGGGGTTGAGTCATAAATGTTTATGGGGTTGCTCTCCTGTCATGCTAATGCATGTGTACTTTGGTGGCTCCTTGTTCGTAAACCTGCGCAGGTTTATGTTCACATCTTCCCCTGTATCAGCTACACCAACTGTAGTGCTTATTGATATAGACTAAACAAAAAAAATCCTATTTTCATTCTCTTCAGAGGGTTAAATATTTGTTTAGTGCTGCTGCTTTCCTTTCTTAAACTTTGAGGAAGTTTTAAGGAAGGAGAGCAGTTGAGTTTTAATGTTCAAAGTAATACAGACTCCTGAGGCTGACCTTTATTTAGCTTTTGAGGTCTTAAAATGCTCAAAGTTATATACCCTATGGATTCTGCAGTGGGCTTCCCAGAAATGCCCTAGCTCTGTCTTAATGTGTAATCTGTATAAATACAAAATGATCGTGGGTTTGTTTTAATATCCTGCTTGCACAGTCATATCAAACATCTTTAAAAGGAAAAACAAGAGGGCTATTTTAAGTAGAAAAGCTGAAGAGTGAGATAGTAGAGAGATGGCAACAGGGAGGTTTGGTACTGGTCAGGATGCTGTTATTGCATTAGGTGAAGTCTGGCTTCTTGCATAACGCCTTAGAGCTGACAGGCTTGCTGCTCTTTTGGAGGCATCTAAACTGCATTTCAATTGCCCCGTGAAGATAGAAGAGATACAAGTGGGCAAAGGTGCATTGGTTTCATTACAGGTTAATTTGGGGATTATCTGGTTTGGTTTTCTGTGGCTGTTTCTGTTTGTGTGGTGCTTTGCTTTGGTTTAGGGCAGGATTTTTTTGGTTTTGTTTTCCCCACAGCAGTGATTTGCATCCCTGCATCAAGATAGAGAAAAAAGCGAGAGCCAATGCAAATATCTCAATGCTGGACTTCTCATATGGATGAGATAAAGAAGCTGATGCTTTTTCAGCTCTACAGAAGTAATAATAGGAACCATGCTGGCAGGATATTTAAGGAGAGGAAGCTTCTGAGTACGATCAGTGACAACTGAGCATGACTTGTGTTACTTTCTAACTGTTATTGCTTGTTGCAACTCATTTGGACCTACTTAATGATCATCTTTCATCCTAATAGATAATGACCTGGGCTATCACAGTGTGCAGTAGTTGATGAATTCACGGAGCAAACCTTGTCTTAGAGCCTTCTTTTAATAATTCAGTTAATTTTCAGATTTAGGATGCAGGTGGGAAACTGTTTCTTTGTTTTAAAAGCTTCCAAGGTTGATTTCTTAATTTCATACATGTGTTTCAAGCTGTAGTTAATACAGATCATCCACACAATGAGCTACAGAGCCTGTGACTTACCAGAAGTTATTTGCACTGGCCAGAATTTGCGTCTGACTCCGTTTTCAGCAAGAGGTTATCTAATTTATTTCCAGGGTCTGTGCAGTTTTCTTTGCTGGGGGAAAATTACTTAAGGGTTTGGCTTTTTTAAAGCTTAGAAGTCTTCTGGATTAGAAATCAGATCGTTACAAAGTCAGTGCAAGTATGAGTTATAGCTGACAATCTTGTCTTGGTATAATTTTGATAGGCATCGTTAGGTTGCCAGCTGAGAACTTTGAGGCAGATGGAGAACATTAATGGGTGGCACGCAGTCATCCAGCAAA
Source organism: Porphyrio hochstetteri (assembly GCA_020800305.1). NCBI lineage: Eukaryota > Metazoa > Chordata > Aves > Gruiformes > Rallidae > Porphyrio > Porphyrio hochstetteri. Next base: position 46,757,278 of record CM036907.1, read on the forward strand.
GCAGCAGCAACTTCCGAATGGAAAATGACAACATGTAATCCACTTTGAATTGTCCATTGTATGAGAATGTCTGACAGAGCAGACAAGACATGATGTCATCTTCCCTGGAGAAGACATTTGTAAAGTGCACTGCATCTCTTGCATTCTGCATCCCTTCTGCTCCTCTGGTAAATGGTTTTGTTAGAGCATCCTGTTAAAGTCTGTTCTCTGGCAAGATAGTTCTGAGAACAGGGTCACTTCCAAGCACATCAGTGAAATGTGTTGTTGTCTACCAAGGAGTGCACAGTATTTTCTTTAACTGGTGCTGTACAAAACAACCTTTGGGTATTAGAACACCAGTAAATTTACTAGTATGTCTGTTTACTACAAACAGTAGTAAGTAACTACTTCACAGTTTCCTCCAAATGTGTGGAACCTACAAATTTTCAACCAAATCCAGAAGGGAACATCCAATATCACTATCAAGCTTGCTCTTAGGGCTCTAGTGCTAAGTCGGTTTGAAGCCGTGCTGCCTCATGTAGAACTGAGACTCTTTATCAAATCCAAAATATGGGTTTTTGTCTTGTGAAATGTTGAGTGGACACAACAGTCTGCGGGTGAGACTAACCAGGCATCTGCAGCTCATCTTGGCATTGGATTTGTGCATGCCTGTACACGGAGAATGTGCCCACTTAAATACTGTTGGCCATCTATTGCCAGCTACACCAAGTACAGAAGAGCTCTCCATGACTGCTGGCACAATTCAAACACTTAGTCTGAAGTTTTCTATTGATGGCCCATCTCCCATCCCAGCAAGGATCTAGGATGAAGAACTTGCATGCACCACGGTTGTTCACTGTGTTTAAGCAGGATACAGCTGCAAACCGCTGCTTCATCTATGTTGATTCATGCTCGCTCACTGCAGCAGTGTGACTTAGAGTGCACTCTGGACTGTATAGAATTGCTTCGGTTGTTGAGGGAATAATTGTCACCTCCTTGTCAGCTTTGTGCTGTGCTGTGATTTTGCTGACCACTTCCCTAACAGACATTTCGCTTCCAAGCTGGAGAATTGTAGCCTGTGACCTCCTCCCCTTTCATAAAAGCTTATTTTTGACCATCATCTCTGTTCCACTTCATTTTACCTTTCCTTGACGTGCTTTTGTGAAGCAGCTGGAACTTGTGCAGTACCCAAAGCACGGTGCACCATTGACATACTCATTTTTTTATTACATTTGTAAACAGAAAGCTTCTCTCTTGTGTTCTTAGGCAAATGGTAAAGCATGTACATATGTTCAGATCTTTAGGTCACTCCTACATAGCCTCTCAGACTTTTCCTTGTTGTAGTGGAGAGTCTTTTAATTTTAGTCTTTAATTATTTAATGTCTTAATTTTAAAATGCATCATCACTGTTTCTTAATCTTTTCAGTTGACAGTGCTTTGCATTCCCCCTTTTCTTTCAGGAAGGAAAACCATTCATTTGCCTCATGAATATCAAAACTAGGACTTGGGGTTAACACAAAAGGGGAACTTATTGGAAGAAACATTGTAGCTTTCTTTTAAAATTCCTTCATCTGTATTGCAGTATTGATATTAAATGATACCATTAATTATACCGCAACCTTTTGTTTTCTTGCCCACACAGAATATTTAATAAAAGGCAAGAAAATGTCACTGAATCTGTGAAAGTGTCTACATATATTTGTCAGAAAAATACAGTAGAGTGGCATTATGTTCGGGGCCCAGTCAGAGTGGTAATTATTCTAACAGCAGTGTAAGACTGCACCTGTTCTGTGCACTTTAAGTGGCTGCTGAAGAACCAGGCACTGCAGATTGATTAAATATTAATTGTGACATTGAAATTTTCAATTTCATACTGTTTGGCTGCATTGATCCATAACCTGTTTTTAAATGATGTGATGCAAGTGGTTAAATGTGATGAAAGTATATAAGGTTGTGTTTTATGTGAAGTTCATCTACAGCCATATGGAAAAGCACATTTTTGCCTTTAAGTGTGTCTTGGGAAATTGTTCTGTGTCAGCTCTGCACACAGAAGAAACAGCGAGGTCAGATGAAAATTTCTATATTAAAGGATGTGTCTTGTAGCTTAGTGAAGCTCTGATAGCTTCAACAGGAGGATATTATTTTGATAAAGAATATGTGTCAGTGCAAGACTTAGGCTATAAAGAATGTGTAGGATGGACAGCTTACCTTAGCAGATCCCCCGCGCGCCCCAAGATGCTGTTTTAAGCCATTTTTCACATTAACACGGGTTGTACGGTATTTGCAGATCTCCACAGTTTCTCATCTCTGATGCTTAACATACCACAAGTCATGTACTGAAGGATCTATTTGCTATTTCAGGAAAGTCCTGAGTTATTGCAGTGAAGGGCATGGGACGGACATGTGGGTCTCCTCCATATAGTGTTGCACCCAGGCAGTCTGGGTCTGTATGAGTGCGTGACTGAATCCTGCATGGGGGCTGCTGTTAAGTAGTGGCCACATCACTGGGTTGCAGGTGTGAAACTCTCCATCCATGCATCCATCCATCCATGCATCCATCCATCACTAGGGTATCGTGCCCAGGCTCTCCAAGGGCATTTTGGATTAATTTTTGACATGTGCTTTTCAGAAGTCTGCAAAGTGCATATTTAAACTATAGTCATCATGGGTAATCAGTTTAATATAGATTTTAATAGATGTTAATACCGTTTTCCCTCCAAGTGCAATAAAAATTACTCCTAATTTGATTTTACCATCAGAAAAACTCTCCTATGCTTTGTTTTTATTTTGTATATTTTTAATCACTTCCCATTTCAAAGTGCATAATTTTGCGCTAAAATACTACTGGGGATCTTGTTCTGTCCTAAAAACATTAGTTCTTTTAATATCAAAGTGTTTCACTTGGTATATTTCTACCACTGGAGATTAAGACATTCCCCCAGTTCTGGCAGGTTTCATACTTTGAAAATATTTACCTTAAGCTGTTTTTCCTGCCTTATTTTCTGTCCTGAGGCTTTTCATGTGATGAATGGAACCTACACTTTGTGAATTTGAAAATGCTTTGTGGAGATTTGGGTTTGAAGCTTTGGGACACTTTCCAACCGTAGGACAAATCAGATGTGTACGTGTGCATGTGTAAATGTTCCGTGCACTTAAACCTTCCTGATTTCACATTTAACACTAACCCAGGCTGAGGGCATGATGTAGCTGTAAGAAAAAAGTGCAGAAGCTTAGTGCTCAGTTAACAGTATCAGCTGCTGTTTTGAAGAGCCAACCCTTCAGCTGTGCTTGACCGAGCTATCCAGCTGTAGCCAAAGCTCACTCACCCACATCATCTCACCAAACCCTTATTCTTAATATTCCACTCATTTACCTCCACCCTTTTTCCACTTGGTTAAGCTACTCCTTTTAATTTCATAGTTGAAGTTTTAAAAGCCTGCCCTGTTACCTTGTTTGTCATCCACGTTGCCAGAGTCTCACATTTATCCTCCCACTTTCTCCCTAGCAATTATTTTGATCTGAGGCAATGCCTTTGCAGTCAGCTCACTCTTCTAAAACTGGCAACAAAATCCTTAGGTATTTTTCCCCCCAAGCTAGTTGTTTATTTGAAGTCAGTTTTCAATTGTCAGTGTCTAAAGCCAAGTACACAGGTCTTTGGGGGGCAAGGAGGGGTTTAGAGGTATAAACACAGAGGCAAAGACATTGTCTTCCCAGCACAGAGTGCTCCCGTTTGATGGTACCCTTGTGATGGTGTTTGGCACCATGAGGAGGAGGAAAGCTGAATTCTCAGCTCAGATGGATATTTCTTACCAGGCTTGGTGGGTTTGCAGCAGCTGAATGTGGCAGGGAGAAACACCACACTGATAAGAAGTTATAGTGCTCCTGTTCTATTTGCGCACCCTGGGCATGATGCAGAGGAGAACTTGACTGAAATGTGGCTGGTTAAGACTGGAAAGTCTGGAAGGTGACTCCTGTGCCTCCTAACTGCACAGAAAGAGTGTGAGGGCTGACCTTGTGAGCTCTGTATAAGCGAGGGATACAGCAGTCAGGTCTGGGCATCTGTTTGACAGTAGAGACCAATTATCACGTGTATTTGTAATATTTATCCTAAGGATCCCGTATTTCTTGCAACGTCCTGTTTTCCATTGGAAAGGAACCCATCATTTATCTCCATAAGCAAATTTATCCTTCTTTGTGCTTATTAACTTTTTCCCCTCTATTAATCTACTATTTGTCACCAAGACATATTCTTGCAGTCGTCTGTAATCACCTATTCATGGCCCATCAGCCTGGTGATCATTATTTTTTAATATTATTAATGTAAAGTTGACGTTACATTGATTCATCAACAGCTGGTTAAAAGTGATTCTCTTCCACTGTTAGAACAGCATTTCCCAGACTTGCTGTGTTTGAACACGGTGTTGAATAGCTGCAAGCAGATTTTTTTTGCATGTATTTCTCTGTGTTTGAAAACCTCTCAGTCCCGCAGCCTGCTCCTCAAAAGGCTCTATCTCATTGATATTAACTAATTACACATAAATACTCAACATGCTGCATGGATATACGCAGGGCTTGGGCTGAGAGCCAAAGCAAGGATGCTCCAAATTAGACATGGCATGAAATGGTAAATTGGTCAGAATTGCTGTCAATAGATGTGGCTGTTCTCTGCACATGTTACGTGGCGCTCGCTGCAAAGGTGTATGAGCCTTTCACAGGAGCTGCTGGGGCTTATTGCCCTTGTGTCGAGCGCATCTGCATCACTTCTGCATCTTCCTCACCTCTGCATCTTCCTCTTGAAGATGCACCTGCCTGCTGGCACTGCTGGGGCTTTGTTGGGCTGTTCAGGAAGATTTTATCTGAGGCCGTGGTGGGAGGTGATGAGATTTAAGGGCAGTCAGAGAACGTGGCTTTTCACACTCCATGCTGTCTGCCTCTGTCTCTTCAACTGCCCATTCTCCACTGTGACCCCTCTGCCCTGCAGTCACCTTAAGCCTTGACTGGCTCTCTGGAGTGAAGGTGTGAATAATGCAGCACTGGCTGAGCTCCTCAGATAAGGGGAAGAAGTATTTACACGGGTTCACATTATGCAGATTCAATAGTTGGGGTGCACAGGACTTGCCTTTTTTATAGCATGAGTTTATATTTGCTGTGAATAAAGCTCTGTCCTGCTGGTCAGCCAGCTTCAGTTACTTCTTCTAGTAGATGGGCTCCCAGCTGGCCTAGCTGATTTTGCACAGGGTAACTGGTGGTTATTTTGCCATCATTTATGGCCAATGTTTATCCATTGACCACTAAGAAACCCCAGGATTTCTTCTAAATGGCTATTTTATATGGCTTCTTGACTGCTTAGTTACAATCTCTGACAGTTAATACTCCATTCTGTAACTAAAATCCTGTTTTCTGGGATGTGATTCTTACAGGTCAGTGGTGATACTGAAGTCATCGCTAAAGCTTTGTTGTAATCTCAGCTGATGCAGATGAAACGCAGCTTCTGATTTTAAAAAAACCCACCAAAACCCAAAGAGGCTCACTGTTCTTCCTTTTCCTTATCTCTTTATTTCTTTGAATAAAACTGGTGATTGCCATCCCATGCTTTCACCCACATGAATGGTTGGGTTGTGGTGTGGAATATAAAACTGCCAGCTTTTTGTGACCAACCTGTTCTTTTCATTTTAACCTTCATCTGCTATTCTCTTTGTTCTCTTTGAATTAAGAAAAGTAATACAACGGAGAGGAATAAAATTTGACATGAAGATCCTTGTCCAGCTCCTGCCCTGCCCGCAATGGAGGTCTCTTCCCCCATCTCTAGCTGGGCTTGGTGCACCCACCCACTGATTTCTGCAGGGCAGTCACTGGGTGCTGGTGGGTCCCAGCCCTCAGCATTGCTGGGTTGCCTGATACTGGAGCAGCCAGTGGGCTCCATGCAGGGAGCCAGACGTGACATGGCCAAGGGAAGGGAGGCACGCAGAATGGGGAGTGGGCTGGTTGGAACTGGGGGAAAGAAACTGTTATCTCTTGCACAGAGATAAATCTTTAATTCACACAGCACACTTTGGGGTCCATAAATGTGTTAGTGTCACAGGCTTTGCATTTTTTTGCCTGTCACTGTTCTACCATACAGATCAGCTCTTCCATGGAGTTATATTCCATGTTTTCCTTTTTATGTAGTAGTGACAGAATGGCAATCTTGCTTCAGCTATGATACAGAGGGTGCAGGGGAGGATGAACGGCATTGGCTGTGATCCTCCTCGCTCTGCATGCTTCAGACAGGACAGTTTGCAAGGGTCTGGGTTCAGTGAGGGCCAGGCACTGCCCGGGGCATTAGACACCTCCTGGGGATGGGCTGGGATGTCAGCCCCAAGGCTGGGCAGGACTGGAGGCTGGCGTCCTGCAGCATCCCTAGGGTGGGGACTGATGGCCTCAGGCTGGGCAGAAGTGGGGTTGTGGGCTATAGGAAAAGAATATGAATGTATGTATTAATAACCTGCTTCACTTCTGCTCTCCCAAAACCCTCTTCAAATAAACTAAACAAAACTGAAACATCAGTCTTGCCAAAACAGGATAAAGCTTTTGTTGAGTACGGACCTGAGAGATTAATTTAGTGTTCCCAGGATCTAAGATCATGAGAATATTGGCAAATAAAACTGTGGTTTGGGATCCAAATTGGATAATGAAGTTGCTTCCATATTGGCTTATCTTAATTGAACCAAATGGTTTACCTAGTTTGCTTCCCATATTACGGGCTATATAGTGTACTTTCTATTCTGCTCTGTTTTCCAAGCCTGTTCAATTTTCTTTGTTCTTGAGGCAGTTACAGGAGAAAAAGTCCTCATCAGCTGCAACCCAACAGTAAGCTGATTTTATTCCAGATGCTGAGTTACTGGTCAGAAGTCTGCAATCAGTGGGAGGTCCAGCTTTCAGTACCATAACATCAGCCTAATCAAGGAAAGAGCCCATTAACATGCAGAGTGGGTTAACGAGCATACCTTTGTCACTGACTATGCCAGTTATGAAATTACAGATATTGCATAGAAATGTCTATACTAAACTAATCCTTCAATTGGTTTTCATCTCTTTTCTTTCTAACACTTTTTTTTTCCCCTTGCCTCTTGAAGAGAATCTATGCAGGAGTACTTTAACACCCTTCCTCCCCTCCCACAGTGCCCACTTCTGCTCTGCTGACAAGTTTTGTAGCACTCTGAAAATAAGGAATTTCTGGAGGTTTGTTTTTGCAAAACAAAAGGGAAATTCTGCCCCCATTTAAAACAGATATAACATTTTTGCTGTATCTTCTATAGGCTAGACTGATGTCAAGCAGGAAGTGGGCCCCTCTCTATTCAGTCCAACTTTAGGTTTTCACTGCTGGGGGGGGAAGAAATTTCTCTCTGTGGTCTCCCCATACCATCCTACCCTACTAAAAGTAGTAGAAAAAGACTTGATGGAGACAGTGAGGACAGCAGCAATGTCTTTGTGTGCTGCTTAGGAGGACATTCTGATAACCACAGAGTGCTTCCAACATATTTACTGCCTATTTTGGTGTATATGGAATAGCTTAGAACTGCAGCATGAGCTGCAAATTAAAGGTATTTTTTAAAAAAAATATCATTTTAGAAATGATAGCACATGCCATGTATAAACCTGAATTAGCTGTACTTTCTGGACTGATGTTTGTGGATTATATGCTTTAATGGCTCAATCCTACAAGCTACTGAGCAAATCTGGCTTTATCCACTTATGGCCAGGCTCTGCTTTAGTGTGTGAGTCGTCTCCAGAAGAGAAGAACTTTTTGCACACCCATATCTAGGCTTTTTTCCTCAGGTCCCAGGGCCTGAACATTGAGCCGTGCAGCTGAAGTGCTTTAGTTACTTAACTCTCACACTGCTCCCTTTCTCCTGCCCAAAGGGAAAATGAGCCGCCTTCCTAGATATGAGGACATCTCGTGTGATGCTGAGTTTGCAGTTAAACAATACGGCTTGATTGCTGTTATTTCTAGCACTTTCTGAACTAATTTCCATTGGTTATGTATGCAGCAGTCCCAGGATCAAGTGGGCAAGATTTGGAGCTCTCAGGCCTGCCTGTGCATGTACCCATTTCACAAGACCTGTCGCTGCCTCTTGAGATGTCTCATGGTTCTGGAGGCATCAGTTAAAACCTCTCTGCTGCCTTGAGCTTAGAGGCTGTGGCTAGGTCTTGTCCGTGTCCTGGGGTTTGGTGCATTTTCTCTCCAGACTGTCCCAGCAGGGCTCAAAACTACAGTCAGTCATTTCAGACCTAAAAGGGGTATGTTGCAACCAGACTCTGGACCAGTTTTTTGTAGGGTCTGATGTCTGTGTGCTCAGTCTTGTGTAACAGTGCAACACTCGTCATTTTTTAAAGCCTGAGATTATAGTATCAACTAAACAATTCAATTTATTTACACTTTGCTTCCAAATAAACTTCTAAAAACCCAAAGGATGTGTTTTAGGAGAGAGATTGCATAAGGCTGCTGTCTGAATGCCTTCAGCTGATGGAGCAGTGCAGTTCAGGGAAGGCTTCTTTCTGCCTGGGATAACTCCCAAGCTTCTCCCGACATTCAGCACAAATCTGTGCTTTGTCATTTGTGTTCGGAACTTCTTGCTTTTTTCATGGTTTATGAGGAGAAAAATTAGTCCTTTCTCAAACCCCATTTATTCAGCATGTTTCACGTGTCTCTGATTTTGTCTCTCCTTCAACTTTGGTGTCTTGGAACCACATATTGGAGTGCCTGTGGGGTGCACTAATCCAGCTGAGACTCAAAGAGGTCAGTGGTTAGCCCTAGTTTTGTGAAAGCTGTTGTTCAGTTCATGGCACATTTAGCAAACAATAAAATGCAGAGCCCCCACTCTGGTGAGGTTCTTAAGAGATGCAAGGTCCTGGAGAGGGACTGCAAGGCTTGGGAGGAAGCTGAGTGTGGGCAGTGGCAGTGTTTCGGGTGCTAATCATGAGCTCTAGCACCTCCGGCGATGCTGCCCTCTCCTCCGCAGGGCACTTGATAAAAGCATTGCTTGGAGAACAAAATATCTGCTTAAGAGGGAGTAGGCTGCTCTGCTCTGGCTCTTTATGCCCCCCTTTGTAGCTGGCAATTGGTAAACATGTATTAAAAAAATAAAGGAGGAGGGAAGGGGGGAGCTGAATTTGAATTTGAAACAGAACTCTGCCTTTTTTCCTCACACTGAGCTCCTTCCAGACGCCCCGAGGTACTCACCATTCTGCCAGGGTGGTACTCAGCACTCCAGGCAAGCCCCAGGCTCCCACAGCCTCCCCCAGCAAGCACAGCATTGTGGGGTACGTGATACAGCCCTCCCCTGCAAAACCTGGGGTTTTATTTCTGCACAGGAATCCAAAAGTGGCAACCCAGGGGGAAAAAGAATTCAAAATCGACCTTCCCACACGGCGATACAGGGACTTACCACTGAGTCACTGAAGCTGCTTACGAATAGCGTTATAATATTTGCTGAAAACAATATTCCTACCTGATGAAACTGAAAAACATTCAGGCCTCATAAAATTCAGTTCCCTGTTTAAAGGGTCTATTTTCAGCCTCTTATTTTTCCCCTCACTGAGTTAGGAGACATCTTGCATCTCTGGTAAAAGGGTTTTCAGCCATGAGATGGAAGTTTGGGGTTTGGGTTGAGTTATGTTCTAGCTTCAAACACTTGAGAAGAAAGAGGTACAAAAGGGAGTGAAAGGCTCTGTTTATGGTCTTTTGGGAAGAAAAAGTACTGGAGAGAGTGTTTTGTTCACATTTAATATAGAGAAGTTGCAACGTATATTCTACCTCATCCTAGTATCAACAACTGAATTGCATGTGAATCTAAAGGAAACATTTAAATGCTTAATTTCATTTTCTCTGGAGTTTCAGTGTGTTTTGTTTTTTTCCTCAGGGTTTGATTTACCTAACGTAGCGGCTTTGTGCTTTGCTGTAAAAGACAAAATGCAGAAATGGAGTGACATCAAGCATTCAGTGTTTCTTCTTAGTTTAATTGTGTTGTGCTGTAAAGTCTGAGGTGGTAATGATTGATGATAGCAGATCTGTACTTAAAAGTATCACTTAGGTGTTCTGGGAGTGAGCCAGTGGACCAGCTGGCTCTTTGCCATCTAGCAGGAGTCAAAAAACCCTCCCCAAATCAAAACCAAACGTAAGTTCATTTTCTCATATAGTTGAGTCCCCATCCCTGGAGGAGTTTAAAAGAAGAGTAGGTGTTGTACTTAATGACATGGTCTAGTGTTGGACCTGGTAGGGCTGGATAGATGTTTGGTCTTGATGATCTTGAAGGTCTTTTCCAACCGAAACCATTCTATGATTTAATGTTCACATGGCTGAGGGTCATCTGATAGGAACATGATCTGATCTGATTGAGGTTGTTATATTGTTAGTGTTTGAGGATGGTCTTCTGATTAGCTGCCAATTGTCCAGGATCTCCAGAGCGTTAAGCAGGGAAATGTGGGCCTCTTGATGCAACCAGAACTGTTGAACGTGAGGATGAAACCTGGGTGAATGTAGCTACAGCTTCCACTAAACACACAAGTGCCTCTGCAGCGTTTGGTGCTGCTGCTGTGCATTAGGGGTGGCTGTGAAGAGGTGAAGAAAAGGGGCAAACACATTGCTGAAATGTTTACACTCAAGTTAATATCCTAAGTACTTCTGCAGGAGTTACTGACTGCACTTAAACCATCAGTCCTGTGAACATGTAGCTTTTAGGAGAAGTTCATTAATATGCCTATTTAGTTTTCAGGCATGTGTCTCCAGACATTAGAACTCACAGCACAGGAATTCAGGTTTCTCAGTCTTAAGCCCTAGCATGGCAAATTTTGATGTATCTCTACCGACTCATGGTGTTGGTGTTAAGTCTGTGCCACCGCAGAAATAAAGAAGAGTGAGCCCTGTTTCCTTTTTGAAGCAAGAAAACAGGGGAATGTCAAGGAATATTTGGGTTGAAACTATGTTTCAGCATTTGAGTGTTATTCTTTTGATAGTTGCTATTAATGTCAACTTTGCTCACTGGAAAAGCCATTACATGTTAGTAGAGAGCTTTCTGCTGTTAATTGCCCTGTGAAGTTAATTCTGACTTACATGACTGACCTTTCTATCTGAGTAGAAAGACATCCAGAATTTGCATTCTGCTTAGGACCAGATTGATGGAATCAGACTTAGACCTAATTGCACTATGAACTGCAAACCACACTCCTGCCTGTAAGATGCTTCCACATTGCAGGCTCTTTATAACACTGGGTTGATGGCGTGGTGCATTGAATTGATCTTGGGGGTTTTATTTCTACAACTCCACAGAATCTTCCTGAGCATTTACAATGCATGATGAGAGCTAATAGTGAAGGAATTTAAACTGTGTAGTAAAAATTACACTGTATGAGGCTGACATTTGTATTTATATTTGAAAAATCGAATATTTGATGCCATTTTGTTCCTGTCTTTTACTTTATGGTTTCATACCATCTTTCATTGCAATAAGTCTGACAATTACATAAGTCCCTCTAGATCCCTGACAATGATCCCTGAATTTCCCAGGTACTGTCATGTTTAGAAATGATATATAAAAATTGAAAGAGAACATATTATTAAAGGCAGGCCTCAAATAACTGAATTAATTTTAAAACAACAATTCAGATCTGTATATCCTTGGATGTTTGATTACAGGAATTGTTCGCAGTTTGACAGAAGTGACTGGGTTTGATTTGGTCTGTTACTCCGAACAGTGGAGCAAATTTTTTCCTGTTTCCTATTTTGATAGTGGACTTACAGAGGATTCAGAGAGATCCACTGAGACCTCCTGTGGATTTTCGGGTTTTGACTATGGACATGACTGGTCTAGAGTAATGCCTGAGATTTTCAGAAGTTTATGTGCTGAATTCCACTCGAATTGTGATGGAAGTTGACTTCCCCAAGTCATTATTTCCTAAGTCTTTAAATTCTTTATCATCTATGCATTTTGTTACCGAAGAAAAAAGTTAGAGGTTACATAGGTCACCAAACAAGTGTGGAAACTAGCAAGTGTCATTTTCCTGTTGCTGATTTAGCTATGATGCTGATATTTTCCTAAGAAGCAAAATGAGGAATATTTTTAGCACTTAGTAATTCAATTAAATCTCATTGAAATTCCATGGAAAAAGCCTAAAACTTTCTTGGTAATGTGAAGAACATTTCCTTATTTCCCACGAGAAGCTTTTTGCAAGTGATGGAGACCATCAGTACCTGGAGTTATTTCCTCTAATTCACAAAATAGGCTTCTCCTCAAATTGGGGAGATTTTGGCAAGGACCCTCATCACTTGGCTGTATCTGTAATTCCATGGGAGCTGGCTATTGCAGCAGCTAAATCCAAAAGTCCCCATTACCAAAAATAAAATCAGTGGAACTATGAAGAAGAAAAGCCAGGTCCTATGTGGTATTAAGTTAATGAATCTACCTTGATTTCAGGGATTATATTGTCATTTATAGAGTGCAGGGGATCCTAGCCTGCAGTTTTTAGTTAGCAAGCCTTGATATTGTCCTTATATTTGGCTGGCTGAACTGTATTTGTCAATCAGGCCCTACATCAGCGAGAGGGGTGATGCTTGTATATCTTACTCTTAAACTAATTGCCCTTTGAATGATAAAATAATTAGTTTTCTTTCTAAAGTGTCTTATCTGTGTAACTCTTTGCTTGCTTTTTATAAGAGATTTTCCCTTTTCTGTTTTCAGAGAGAGAAATCAGCCATCTTTAGGGATTTACTTTAGTAACTATGGTTTTCTGTCTTTCATTCCTTTCCTGAAACTGTGTTTCTCCTTCTCTGTTGGAAACTACTTTTGTGTGCTCCAGTGCAAAATAAATCAGTGAACAAAACAAAACAGAAATTGCCTAGAGGCTGGCCTTTCTCATTTTGACTTACTTTTTAAACAAATCTTCTGATGGAGAGACTTTTCCTGGCATCCCTGAAGAACTGCAGGTGCTAAGATGTCTCTGTTCCTACAGGACTGTCAGAGAAGGCATTGAGCTTGAAAAAAGGTGTTTACTAGTAGCAGTGGTACCATTATTATCATGTTTTGGAGTGTGAGACCGGGATGTGATTGTCCTAAATTCTTTCTAAAACGATCAACTGTACCATGGTGAATGTGTGTGTGGGAGTGAACAATCTTTTTAAAAATCTAGAAAATAGGATGCGCTTTTTTCTTCCCAGGAGTTTCTTTGCAGATGCATAGATTTATTAGATCAAATCCCTTCATGTTTTAAAGATAATAGGTAGTTTGTTTTTGACATACTTTGTCCAACTCGAGTGACAACAGGGCATGTGCTTAGTATACTGCATGTTACTGTATAACTGCCTCTATCCACCATAAGTCTCCTGATGGACTTCAGATGTTCCTATGGTGTTCTCCAGTTAGCAACACTACCACGTGTTTCTCCATTGAACCTGAGCATCAGCAAAGGGAACCACAGCAGGCAATCAGGCACAGGGTAAGCTAATGCTCCGTAGCAGGCTTTGACCATGTAATGTTTGTATTAGGAGAAGAGTTGTTTAAATATTCTCAGTTTGTTTTGCTTTGTTTTAGCTGTGAGGGTTATTTATACCAGTTTGTTTACATTTGAAGGGAAGTGTAATCTGTAAAGATAATCGTAATGGCTGAAATATGAGAGGTTGCAAACCAGTGCCCGTGCTCCTGTTGAAGCTCTACCAGTTTTCATTCTTACTGTGATACCCAATCACGAGGTTAGATGTAGTTTTTGGATGTAATTTGTACCTTCTTGGACTAGGCAGGTATCTATATAAATGAACTGTGAAACATCATTTTGCTTAAACTGTAATTTTTCAGGGAAAATCATCAGTTGGCATTAGAAAGGTCATATTTGTAGGGATTAAAAAAAAAATTGGACAGCAGAAAGGTGACAGTCCTCGAAGGCAGAATTAGAATCACAAAGCCAGCACCACCACAAAGAAAGTTTATCTTAATAGGAAAGTCCCACACCTACCACAGGCTCATCATAATAAATGCATTTTGTAGAAAACAATCAAGACACATCACCCCACTGCCACTTTGCTTCCTGCCTTTATTTTCTTCTGATACAAGTTTCTTTACGAAGCACAATTAAAACTTGAAGCCAGCACTTAGGTTCTTGTTTCTCAGTGACTGAAGACAGATTTGTAGACAATGTAGTAACCAGGAAGAAGTTGCATAGGTTTCTTTTCCTTTTATTACTTGATTGAAATCACAGAATCATAGGGGTTGGAAGGGACCTCCAGAGATCATCGGGTCCAACTCCCCTGCCAAAGCAGGGTCCCTAGGACAGGTTGCATACGTCGGCATCCAGATGGGTCTTGAATCTCTCCAGAGAAGGAGACTCCACACCCCCCTGGGCAGCCTGTCCCAGGGCTCTGTCACCCTCACTGTGAAAAAGTTCTGCATATTGGTGTGGAACTTCCTGTGCTCCAACTTGAGGCCATCGACTCTTGTCCTGTCCCCACAGCCCACTGAGAAGAGGCTGGCCATTTCCCCCAGTGTCCCACACTTCAGATATTGATAAACATTGATCAAATCCCCTCCCAGTCATCTTTTCTCACAACTGAACAGCCCCAGTTCTAAACTTTAGTTCTGGCTCCCCTTTGGTATCAAAAAACTGAGTAGTGGCATCAGATGCATTTGATAGTTTGCCAGAATACAGTGCTATGGCAGGGGAGCAAATACAAGTGTTCCTTTGTTTAATAACCCCAATGATGTTGTACTGGGGAGAAAGAAAACTATTAGAAATCAACAGAAAGAATGATACATTTGTTAAAATTCAGAAAATTAATTGGTACTCTCTTTCAAAGTACAAAATGGCACATAATATAAGGAAGGAGATAATTTTTTAAGGCAAAGCAATGAACCCTGCCATGTGCGTTTGGACACCGTATTATTTGATAGAAGAACTTCAGATAGCTAATTTGGACCCTTTTTTACTTGGTCTTTTGCAATCGATACTGTACCACTGAATTCTGTCAAACTGCTTTGCTGTAGATCTTCTGAGTGGTTTTACTGCAACAAGTATTTCTTTCATCTCATTCACCATATGCTCCTGCTCTGCAGTTGCTGATTCAGCTATCTTTTGAACTTGTATCTGTTCTTAAGAGTGGCCCTTCAACACAGAGCCGTTGTAGGTAAATACATTTACGGTTGATAGTCTTGAATGACAGCAGTATCTTCATCTTGGACATACAGAATAGGAACATAATGCTTTAACTTCCCTCTCATGCTCAACATTGTGTTATGTTCTCTGTGCTGCTTTACCCTTCTGTCTTGCTGAAAATTGCCTGGTCTACTTGTCTGTTTACTGTGGTTGAAATAATCTATAAATTATCCTTTTTTAAAACTCTTGTGTCTCTTCAAAATGACTCCTTCAAGCTGTTTCCATAACCATTATGATACACCATTGAAACCGCAACCCTTAAAGAATTAAATGAGTCTTGGTTAGGCAATTTGGCAATGCAGAGGAGAATGACTTTCTTGCAATAAAGGGGAGAAAAATTACCATGAATTACTGAAGCTTAAAACCTAAAGTTCTCCCCAAAGTTTGAAAGTGTCATCTCATTTTCTTTGTGAAGGTAATAAATATCTGGCCCAATGAAATTTAATTTTGATGGCTGTGAAGGTATTCGTGTTGATTAGGGATTTTGGCAAGCTGGTGCTTATATGGCATCAGATGGTGGTTCTATGAGCAGTTCAGAAGTAGGCCTTGCAAAGGTACTTGCCGAAATATGAACTAGTCAACCCTCTCCAGGCAAATCACATGGGAAAGGGAGTTTTCCTGGGTCTGTCAAGGTTTGTGTGGGGTATGACGCCAGATCTGTTAATCGTAGCTGCAGAATTCTCCTAACTAGCAGCTGTCACTGTACAAACTTTCCATTTTAGGTGCCTCAAAATGTATTTTTTTTTCCCACTTATTTTACTCCTGTATAGGGGGTGCAGATTTAGAAAAAGCACTCTATGAAATGTGAGGTTTGGATTTGGTTTGGAAGTAATTTCTTGCACCTAGGTTTCTAATTTGACGATCTTAGTTATGGAAAGTAGTTCTTTTAGAACAGCTTTTGGCTTTGTGTAAGCAACAAGGTTGGATGAAGTATCTGCCAGTGGGTTGGTTTTTTTTTTTTCCACCTTCAGAATTTATGATCTGAATTTGAAACTCTTTCACCTTTTTATTAGAGTTGATAGAGCTCAGTGTCTGTGCTTTGGACTTTCTTCTCCACTCAAAGCTATTTAATTTTATTCTTAAAATTAATGTGAAAAGCTGTGAAGGAGATGTGTGGAAAATGAATGTTTTGTTTTTTGAAATGTAGAGCTACTGAACTCAGAAGATACAAGAAAGCTGAACACCTTATATGTGTACTTCCTCTCTGAAAATGCTATACATTTTCCAGGCAGTTTTAGTTACTGAATATACAGCATACATATAAACAGGATGCTTTGTCATTAATTCTCTTGGGGTTTTTTTGGTTGGTCTTTTTTAAACTTCAGCCGTGGGCAGGTGGCAAAAGTTACGGAGCTGTAATTGTTGTGAGTCGTAAGTATGGCCGAGTTACGTGAAAATCATTTCTGCTTTTTTAATCCCTTTATACTGAAATGCAGCTTGTGGAAAGCAAAACTGACCCTATGTTCCTGAGAAAGCAGAATTGAGGTCTTCAACATTCTTTATCTCTCTTTGTTTGCTGGGTATATGAGCAGCTGTGTAATCGATAGAGTTGTGTTGAGTTCTTCTGGCTGGAGGTCTGACCCTTGTGGTTTTGAATTGAATATGAACTGGCCAACAATTTCAGCATCCACAAAACTCAGAGGTATGGAGCTTTCCATAAAGACTATCAGTACAAAAAAAGAACTTTGAAGAATCCCTCTAGAAGATAATCTCATAAATATACACATGCCAGCAATATTTAAATATCCTTTGTGGGAGAACTAAATGCCAGATTACACGTCTCGGTTCAGCTTCACCACGATTTGGGAAAATATTTGTCGTTATTACAGAGCTGCTAAACAACAATTAAAAGCTAATTGATTGAAATTGTTTAAAGGTTCAGTTTTGCATGTAATCATTAGATGAATTAAGTTCCGTTGACTTCGAATAATCTTGTGTGGATAGTAATATTTGCGACAGATATATAGGTAACTGAAAGGGAATCTGCACTTTCAGTACAGAAAGAAATTAAGCTAATTTTTTATGAATTTGGGGGATCATTTGAATGAAGAAATAACTCCTGGGGCCTAGGGAGTAGCATATATGCATTATTAAAAGGAGCATATGTGGATTGTTCTGTATTTTAGAGCCAAATAACCAAAGAAGCTGAGCTGGATTTAGGTCGTCTTAATATTTAATTCTACTGGAGAGAAGGCTGTTGCTCAGAGCCATCGTCACAACACGTTTCTTACGAATTACACTGGTCGTGATACTGAGGTTTGTGGGAAAAAGAAGAAAAGAGCAAAGCAGTTCTGTCTAGCTCCTGGTGCTGGGAGAAGGGGGTTCTCATGGAGCACATTGCTCTTCTACCAGGTGAGCAAGTTCAGCAGGAGCTGGCAGGTGGGAATGTGTCTCCATGTTTGCATACAGGTGCCCCAGTATCCATGGGCTGGTCTCGTGTAGTTGCAAGTTTTCCAGTTGTAGGGGTTGCAGATACATCACTGGGATGATGCGACAGGATTTGGTCCCCTGATGCACACAGGGGTTGAGCCGTGGTCTTGTCTTGTCTTTTCATATAGGTGCTTGTGATTGCTTTGAAAATGAGCAAGTTTTTATCTGTCTCGCTCTGCCATGGCAGCTTGAAATCTTTTTGATTTTCTCTTTTTCCTTCACCTCAGTTTTCTTGATTTCCCATGTTTGACAACGGCTGTGTATGTCATCACTTTGAATATTTTACCTATAATGAGGCAATTTCTCCCTTATTGGAAAACTGTAATCATCTAGACACATTTTTAGACACAGAGATGGCACGATGCAAAATGTGTTGTATCAGAAATGTATCTTTTCCAACTGCCTCAATTATTCTGATAAAAGATTTTGCCTTCCCTGCAGACCTTGCATCCCTCACATCTATCATGGCTATAATTATATTAAATCTTCACACAATGTTAAAAAAAGAAATAATAGCCTCATTCCCCAAGATCACAGAATCACAGAATCATAGGGGTTGGAAGGGACCTCCAGAGATCATCGAGTACAACCCCCCAGCCAAAGCAGGTTCCCCAGGACAGGTCACTCAGGTCGACGTCCAGACGGGTCTTGAATATCTCCAGAGGAGGAGCCTCCACACCCCCCTGGGCAGCCTGTCCCAGGGCTCTGTCACCCTCACTGTGAAAAGTTCTGCATATTGATGCAGAACTTCCTGTGCTCCAACTTGAGGCCACTGCCCCTTGTCCTGTCCCCACAGCCCACTGAGAAGAGGCTGGCCATTTTCCCCAGTGTCCCACACTTCAGATATTGATAAACATTGATCAAATTCCCTCCCAGTCTTCTTTTCTCAAGGCTGAACAGCCCCAGTTCATTCAGCCTTTCATCCTCTCCCCCAGCAAATATAAAGGCATCATAGATATAGTCAGGGATTTCTGTGCTGTAAGGCAGAGGCTAAATCCTGACCTATTAAAAATATAATCTACAGGTGATCATATATGATCCAGCTTTGAATGCCTGCCTCATATCAGTGTGTGGCTGTGAGCAGTGTTGCTGGAGATAGCATATTTGGATGAAGCTAAACGAAGTTCATTTTTTTCCGAGCTGTGTTTATCATTCCTCCCAAGAAATTAACAGGATTTTTCTGATAAGCTCACATCATAATGTTTAAAAAACATCCATCATAAATATTTCTTCCTTGTGCAATGGTTTCAGTTTGGGTTTATTTGCAATTTTTTTAGAAGAATGGCAGCAAAAGGGACAATAAAAGAAGTACCATACTTCAGAGTGGTTTCATGCACACATCAAGTTAGTTTTGAATGTCTTGTATCAACCTGAAACCAAAGTACCTTAAAGAATGTTTTAGAGATGTGTTAATAGAAATGGCATAGAAATGGTTTTGGATATCGCATTCAGCCTTCTTAAAATTCTACCTGTGTTTTCAATTCTAGTGTGTTATTTTCTTTCTGTCTAAACTGTATCATTGTCTGCGATTGCCGTGTCTGCAGCACCATCAATATTGCTTCCCACAGCATTATGCTTTCGCTCAATCCTAGCCCTGTGGCATCCAACTGTTGATTGTTTTTTGGAGCGTGGAACAAAAACTATGGAGGGTTTTCAAGGAATAAATAAAACATGCTGCTCCTTCTTAGTTACATGCCTTAGGAAGCCTCTCTCTGATAGGCAAAGGGACAGGGTACTTTCTGAAACTTAACTATTTTGATAACCAAAATGAGGATTTGATAGCATGTCAATGGGCGGCTTTTCAGTTTGACAGCAGTTTCTGGCTTCCTTCCTTTGTGGATCCCTGAATGTTTTTCAGAGTAGCAGCATCCTACTTGGGAAGTGGATTGTGAGTCCGTATTTGATACGCGCTGCTTGTCGGTCACCATTCGCAGGCATTGTGGAGCCTGCTCTGCCGTTAGTGCCAGCCGAGTCACACAAACACCAGGAAGAAAGGAAACCCAACTCTTGGAGACTAGCTCTCTATTATTTTGCCAGTCATGTTTCTGGAGAAGGGAAATACACTCTGATGCTTCCCTTGTTTCAAACAGAACTCTCATTTCTTCTAAGTAAAATACTTGTATTTCTTTCCTCTCAGTGATCCATGGAAAACATCAACAAGAAGTTACTGAAAATGGTAGAAATGTTGCTGTGATTTTATTATTTTGATAGTCCATCTCAAATTGTTTCTTAGGTTGTATTAAGGTCTTTAATCATCTTGAAATTATGCATGCACTGAAGTTTTCCACTGTTTCTCTTTTATTTCTTGCATGATAGGCAGACACATCCTGCAGGTGGAAGAGGGACTAGAAATTGTTTCCAGTTGAGTGTGGTCAGCTACAGTTAAAACAGGTCCCGCTCACGGAGTGGCTCATCATGCTCTTAAGAGCTTTATCAACATGGAGCTGTCACTCAAAGTCCATTATAGTCAGTTAGTATGAGGTGACTGGAAGGATTTTACCAGGCTCAATCCTAAAACTCTCGATGCCTCATTTATTTTCTTATTCCAGAGTGCTTGAAGTCAGACGTCAAAGTTTGGAGCACGAGGCAGAATTCTCCTATGAAGTTGTTTATTCCATCTGAATGACTGTTAATATCTTGATATTAAAAGCACTTTTGGGAGAACAGTGTGTTGGTATATAAAAAACATATAAAGTTTGTTCTTGTGATTAGTCACATAATTAATTTGGTAGACTATTCTTTTTCTTCAAAAACATTTCACTCTAGAATATTTGCATTCCAGTTTTTGATATTTTATTTACAAAACTAAAAAATTTTAAAAATCCAGAAATGCAAAGAATGATCTTCATATTAAATTATACTCTTTAGAGAACAAAAAAAATAAAATTAAACCAAACTGAATAACGACTTTGCTTGGTGATACCTAAATGAACTTGTAATATATACAGTACGAGCAGTATTAATGAAATGTCATGTTACAGCTCCCTAGCTATTTTTTTTTCCCAAAATCTAACAAAGCATTTGGTTTCCTCTTGTTGTTAACAGTGTCAATGACATCCTGGTAAGGCATCTGTCTGGAAGCCCAGAGACCTCTTGGGGCCCGGTTTAAGTTACTATGTCTCTGAGAGCTCTGGACTTCCCACATTCTCTGCAATAAAAACACAATGGACATAGTCAGTAAATTTGACTAGAATAGTGCTTCTACAAGTAAAGGTGGTAGGAATATAAATCAGGTCTTGCCAGGTGAAGAAGGATTTACAACTACTAGAAAAATGTGCATTTTATTTCCAAGCTCCTTAAAAGGGGCTACAAATAATGAATGAACCCACCAAGGCTGCGAAAGGATTTGACACCAGGTACGTTTTAGGAACTCTCAGTGGGGAGGAACCGCTGCTTTGAGGGACACATGTGCCCTTAATTAAACTGTTGTACCCTGACTTTGCCATACAATTATTCCCTCTGTGCTGCCATCCCTTTCCAATTAGGTAATAAAGGGAAGTGGTGAATTGTTGCCCACTCTTCATCTTGCTGGCGATGGAGGAACAATGCTAAGGCAGATATGTAGGCAGGGAACCTTATCATCCCTCTGGCTGGTGAAAACCCTTTTGCAAGCTGCTGTTTGTAAGAGACGGTCTTTCCCTGTGTTTATGAGGCTAAATGCCTAATTCTTATTAGTGCTTTGTGGGTATTCAGATCTGGCTGCTGCTGGCTTCCCAGTTGCTAGACGGTTGAATAGAATAAGCTGAGTTCAAAAAAACCTGTGTTTTTACTTGAATCTCTATTGTTGCAGTTGCATAAATTGAACACAAGTGTCTTACTCGGCTCTGTGTTGGAGGAGGAAAATAAACAGAGATTTTTTTTTTCATATGTAATGTCGGGTCAACCACCAGAGCAAAGTCAGCCTTTCACTGCCTCTGCTGCTAGTCCATGGGCCAGATTCCTGACCTGCTGACCGCATACAATTATCCTGATAATTCAGAAGAAAACACAGACCCTGAGTGTTGCTCTGACTTTGCTATCTTACAGATTCTTCTCTGAGAACAGTAGCTCTTCCAAGACACAGAACTAACACCCCTCACCCCAGGCCCTTGCCAAAGCAGTTCCTTGAATTACCATACAGACTATAACAGTATTTTACTGGTTAATAGCAACATCGACACAGTTTCTCTTTCACAGAATCACAGAATCACAGAATTATCAAGGTTGGAAAAGACCTAGAAGATCATCCAGTCCAACCATTCACCTATTACTACTAGCTCCCACTAAACCATATCCCTCAATACAACATCCAGTCTTTCCTTGAACACCCCCAGGGTTGGTGACTCCACCACCTCCCTGGGCAGTGCATTCCAGTGCCTGACTACCCTTTCTGAGAAGTAGTGCTTCCTAATGTCGAGCCTGAATCTCCCCTGGCGCAGCTTGCTACCATTCCCTCTAGTTCTGTCACTGCCTACACGGGAGAAGAGGCCGACCCCCAGCTCACTACAACCTCCCTTCAGGAAGTTATAGAGAGCTATAAGGTCTCCCCTAAGCCTCCTCTTCTCCAGGCTGAACAATCCCAGCTTCCTCAGACGCTCCTCGTAAGGCCTGTGTTCCAGACCCCTCACCAGCTTAGTAGCCCTCCTCTGAACGCGTTCCAGAGCCTCAATGTCTTTCCTGTAGTGAGGGGCCCAAAACTGAACACAGTACTCGAGATGCGGCCTCACAAGTGCTGAGTACAGGGGGACAATTACCTCCCTGCTCCTACTAGTAACACTATTTTTGATGCAAGCCAGGATGCCGTTGGCCTTCTTGGCCACCCGCGCACACTGTCGGCTCATGTTCAGCCGTGCATCAATCAGTACCCCCAGGTCCATTTCCTCCACACAGTCCTCCAGCCACTCCGCCCCAAGCCTATAGCGCTGCCTGGGGTTGTTGTGGCCAAAGTGCAGGACTCGGCATTTGCTCTTGTTGAACCTCATGCCATTGGCTTCAGCCCAGCTCTCCAGCCTGTCCAGATCCCTCTGTAGGGCCTCGCTACCCCCAGGCAGATCCACACTCCCAGCCAATTTAGTGTCATCTGCAAACTTACTGAGGGTGCACTCAATGCCCTCATCTAGGTCATCAATAAAGATATTGAAGAGGACAGGCCCCAGCACCGACCCCTGGGGAACACCACTCGTGACCGGTCGCCAGCTGGATTTAACTCCATTTACTACCACTCTCTGAGCCCGGCCCTCCAGCCAGCTCCTTACCCAGCCGAGGGTGCACCCATCCAAGCCACGGGCTGCCAGCTTCTGCAGGAGAATACTGTGGGAGACAGTGTCAAAGGCTTTGCTGAAGTCTAGGTAGACCACATCAACAGCCTTTCCCTCATCCAGCAGATGGGTCACTAGATCATAGAAGGAGATCAGGTTGGTCAAACAGGACCTGCCCTTCATGAACCCATGCTGGCTAGGCCTGATCCCCCGGCCATCCCGCACATACCGCATGATCTCCCTCAAGACTATCTGTTCCATAACCTTCCCTGGAACCGAGGTCAGGCTAACAGGCCTGTAGTTCCCCGGATCCTCCTTACAACCTTTCTTGTAAATGGGAGTCACATTGGCAAGCCTCCAGTCTTCTGGGACCTCACCAGTCAGCAAGGAGGACTGATAGATAATGGAAAGCGGCTTGGCTACCACCTCTGCCAGTTCCCTCAGCACTCTCGGGTGGATCTCATCCGGCCCCATGGACTTGTGGCAGTCCAGTTGGAGTAGGAAGTCTCTGACTGTTTCTTCCAGAATCACAGGGGAGTTAGCATGCTCCCCAGCTGAGACTACCAGGTCAGAGAGAGGGGTACCCTGAGGATCTGTTTGACCTTTAAAGACAGACGTAAAGAAGGCATTCAGAACCTCCGCCTTTTCCTTATCCTCAGTGATCACATTCCCAGCCTCATCCAGTAAAGAGTGGATATTCTCCTTTGTCCTCCTCTTACTGTTAATGTACTTATAAAATAGTTTATTATTCTTTTTCACCCCAGCGGCCAGGTTAAATTCAAGCTGGGCTTTTGCCTTTCTGATTTCACCTCTACACATCCTGACAACTTCCTTGAATTCATTCTCAGTTACCCGTCCCTCCTTCCACAGGCGGTAGATTCTCTTTTTCTCACGGAGCCTCAAGAGTAACTCCCTATTCATCCACGCTGGTCTTCTTCCCCGCCGGCTCATTTTGCAGCTCAGGGGGACCGCGTGCTCCTGCGCCCTTAAGACTTCCTTCTTGAAGAGCAACCAGCTCTCTTGTACCCCTTTGTTCGCTAAGACTGAATGCCAAGGGACTCCCCCTACCAGTCTCTTGAACAAATCAAAGTCTGCCCTCTGAAAGTCCAAGGTAGCAGTTTTACTATTCCCCCTCCAAGCTCCACCATGAATTGAGAAATGTATCATTTCATGGTCACTCTGTCCAAGGCAGCCCCCAACCTTCACATCTCCTACCAGACCTTCCCTGTTCACGAACAGCAGGTCTAGCGGGGCAGTTCCTCTTGTGGGCTCTCTGACCAGCTGCATCAGGAATGCATCCTCTGTGCACTCCAAAAACCTCCTAGACTGCTTCTTCTGTGCTGTGCTGTACTCCCAGCATATGTCAGGGAAGTTGAAGTCCCCCATGAGCACAAGGGCTGATGACCGTGCAGCTTGTGCCAGCTGCTTGTAGAACACCTCATCTGTCTCTTCATCCTGGTTTGGCGGTCTATAACAGACGCCCACCAGGATGTCTGCCTTGTCAGCCCTTCCTCTGATCTTTACCCATAGGGATTCAATGTTATCATCCCTAGTCACAATCTCAGTGGCAGAAAAGGATTCCCTACCGTATAGAGCCACACCACCACCCCTCCTTCCTTGCCTGTCTCTCCTGAAGAGTTTGTAGCCATCCATTGCAGCACTCCAGTCATGGGAGCAATCCCACCATGTTTCTGTTATGGCAACCAGGTCATAGTTTGCCTGCCGCATTATGGCTTCCAACTCTTCTTGCTTGTTGCCCATGCTGCGTGCGTTAGTGTAGACGCACCTCAGCTGAGCCCCTTGCCTCTCTCCTAATCCCAATACCACTTCCCCAGGCCGATCTCTAGCAGACCTGGCTTTATCCCCTTCCCCCTTCCTATCTAGTTTAAAGCCCTTTCTACAAGTCCTGCCAGCTCCTGGGCAAGTATCCGTTTCCCTTTCGGAGACAGGCAATTCCCATCAGCTGTCCTCAGGCCAGGTGCCGAGTAGACCGCCCCGTGATCAAAGAATCCAAAATTTTTGTGTTTGCACCAGCCTCTCAGCCATGCATTTATAAGATGGCCTTTTCTGCTTATCTCAGTGTTTGCCCCTGCCACCAAAGGAATACTGGCAAACACAACTTGTATGCCCGCTCCATCGACTAACTTCCCCAGCCTCCTAAAATCATTTTTTATAATCCTCAGGCTTCTATCAGCAAACCCATCACTGCCAGTCTGAACTACCAATAAAGGGTAGTAATCGGAGGGGCGGATAAGGCTGAGGAGTTTTCTAGAAATATCCCTGATCCGTGCCCCGGGAAGGCAACACACCTCCCTATGGGTAGGGTCAGGCCGACATATTGGGCCCTCTGTTCCTCTCAGAAGAGAGTCGCCCACAACTATCACCCTCCTTTCTTTCCTGGAGGAAGCAGTCTTCAAACGTGGAGCCGTCTGCCTTACCTTGGGCAAGCTTGATGGCAGCGCTCCCATGTCATCATCACTCACGTCTCCCTCTGGTTTCAGGGCTTCATACCTGTTACAGAGAGGGACTAGGGGAACCGAGGTAGGTCGGGATGGGGGTCGCCTGCAACGCCGGGCTGAGACCTGCTGCCATTCCTCCTCTCCTCTCAAGCTGTCTCTCCCTGCTGGACTATGGTGAGAGAGAGGGGCCATTTCTCCCAATACTCCCTTAGTCTGGGAAGTGCAATCTCTGCGCCTTTCTCGCAGAGAGTTGCTCCACCAGTCTATCTCCCGCTCGCATTCTCTGATGGTCCGTAGTCTATCTATCTCCTCCCTAAGCTCCACAACAAGGCTGAGCTCCCTTCGCCGAATGGTTTTCAGCCTTTCGAGCTCATCCTCAAGATTGGCAACTAAGCAGAGGAGGTCATCCACCTGCTCACACCTCACACAGGTGAGGCCCTTGCCACTTTCGCTTGGCAGCAGCAGACTCAAACATTCCCTGCAGCCAGTGACCTGGACCGAGGTGTCCTTAGGCACATCCCTCATTGGGGTTGCCCCAGATTTGTAGGGGGAAGGTCTCCGCCTGGTGGACACCATGGTCCAAATGTCTGAACACAAGAAACAGGGAGTCCTTGGCTCAACCTGTGTACTCTGAGCTGGTGCGCTCAATTTCCCCTCTGAGCTAGGAGGGAAGGCTCACCCTGCCTGCTCACCCTGCCTGCTCGCCCTGCCTGCGCGAACTGCTGCGCTAACTGCTGCGCTAACTGCTGCGCTAACTGCTGCGCTAACTGCTGCGCTAACTGCTGCGCTAACTGCTGCGCTAACTGCTGCGCTAACTGCTGCGCTAACTGCTGCGCTAACTGCTGCGCTAACTGCTGCGCTAACTGCTGCGCTAACTGCCGCGCCACGCCCTTCTGACGAGCCACGCCCTGTTTGCCCGTCCTGGTCGCTGGCGCTCCCAGAGGCGCCTCTTGTAGGGAGTCGGATTGCCGCTGCCGCGCTAAGCTCCGCCCCCGAGGAGTCACGCCGACGTGCAGTCACAGCGAGAGGCAATGGCTGCCGTCGGGTGCGTCGCGGGGTCTCTCCTTTTCTCCTCTCCTTCTTTTATTTGCCCTCGAGGATCAATGCTCGGGGGTTGCCGCTTTTCAGAGGGCTCCACCGCCGGGTCTCCCTTGCCTGAGCTCTCTTCCTTCGGCGACTAAACTGGGGCAGCAGTTCCTTCAGTTTTTAAACTGCCGCTGCCGCGCTAAGCTCCGCCCCCGAGGAGTCTTTGATAGCATTGGTTTTCTGTACATCTACCTCAAAAAAGAAGACCAGAACCTAATCAAAAGAAGGAGATGTTTTGATTATCAAAATAATTAAAGCAGGCTTAAAACAACTGTCCTAATTGAGATGGGGACTTGAGGATCAAGATGCCTGTGTTCAGCAGAGCAGTGGAGGATGCTTTTGGAACTCTGTATTTCAATGGTATTCTGGGTATTCACACACTGTACTTAGATAATGTAATGCATCCTGAAAGGTGCACTTCGGAGTACCTAATTCTGGAAGGGTACGTTCTCTGTGTATGAAAGAGCATGCATAACTGAGGGGCAACCTTGGTTGTGTGCCAAAAAACAAGGCAGGATGAGTTATCCCATACCAACAGAGAAGCTGCGTTCTCTGCTCAGTGGTTATCTAGCTGCTTGGAGGGGTAACAGAACTTGCCATGAATGTACATTTGAAAAATAGGTCCAAAAGGGTTTGGGTTTTTAAAACAATGTCTTTTTGTTTCCCTTCCTGTAGTCTTTTTAAGCTAATTTTCCAAGATCTGTTTGGAAAGAAAAGCAGCAGCACCAAGAACTCCCCAGACATTCTTAGCAGAATAAAGCCTTCCAATCCTGCTCAATAACGTTTCTCACAATCAGTATTCCTCACCGTGTGAATGGCAGATCTTTTCTGCTCTGGTGACACTCAGAGTAAGTAGGAAATAAGAAGCACAGGCACAGAGGAGGAAGAGGGAAAGAAAGTAGAATAAAATAAAAGATGTTATAGGCACAGCCAAGGTAGCAGTTGTGAGAGAGGGCAGTAGTTGAGGCTCTTGGAGCAAAACTGCTTAGTACCCAGTTGCAATGGCATAGGAGCAGCAGCAGGTTTTGCTGAGAGTGTTTTGAGGAAGGGGAAGAAGAGGGAAGAGGAAGGCTTATGGGGTGTTTGGCAGCGGGGCAAGAGCTCATCATTGTTTTTGCCAGTTCGTCTGATAAGGCTTTGGAAAAGAGGTTGGAGAAGGGGCAAAGGGCATTGGGTTTGGCTGTGGAAGTAACTGTGAGAAAGACTCCGATGGAGGTCAGTGCAGAGCTGGGGATACAGCACGGCCAGAAGGGCATTGCTGCAGGGGAGAAACAGCCTCTGAAACCAAGAGCTGGGGCTTCCTAGCAGCGAGGGAAGGAAAGCTGAATTCACCTTTCAGTTCTTGTTGGCAGGAAAATATCCATATTGAGGTGGCATTGACACAGAAAACTTTCTCACTCTGGTTTTTTTTCCCTTTGCCTTCTGTAATCATTGCTCTTTCAACCACAGTGAGTCTGCTACCTCAGAGCCAGGGCCCTTATGTCTTTGCAGCATAGTGGTATTCTTTCAGAGCATACCAAGTATGGAAACGATGCCTATAGAAAGCCTATTTTTTCATACTAATCTTGACGGTTTTATGCCTTCATACATTTTGTGCCTGACTCCAGCGTAATTAAAATTGTCAAGGATGTTCCCAGTATTGCTTTATTTACACATATATTTGAAATTGTTTGAACTAATTTAAATGTGAAAAACTGTGCACCACATCTTGTGTCAGGAGCTTCTGCAATGACCCGTAAAATGTCTTTAAAAAGAACAACAAAACACAACAGACTGCCATGGGTACATCCCATTGTCAGGAAGGTGTATCCTATGAAGCATTTAAGACCCTTGATTCACATACATTCAAGGGTAGTTTACGTTATCATCTATGTATCACGATCTCTGATATTCTCTAGCGACCTTCAAGTTTCCACAGCTTGGCCTATGTGACCCTATGTGATCTGTAGGGAAGCACGTGTGATACTTTGTGCTCACAGCCAGGATTTTAGTTTTCATTGTGACACACAGAGCCAGTGTGCTCCGCTCCTTGGAGAATTCAGCCGTAAGTCATTGACCCGATTCCTTTTTTCTGGATCCTCATAACCTTCATGGTGTTTGAAGGAGCCACCATTCCTTTCACCACCTGTTTGCATTGATTCTAGCACCCTGGACATGAAGAAAAAGCCCAGAGAACTCTCCGTTGCCTCTGCAGGTGTGAGGGACTGAGGGGGAGGTATTGAGATGTATGTGTATATAAAAGGAGTCCTTGGGAGCTGCTGAAGCCCTTCTGGGGTGGGCATCCCACACATACGTGAGAAGAAACCAGATTGTATTGCTGAGCTGTGCAGACCCAGGAGAAAGCCAGCAGGCACAGCTCAGCAAACCAGACCACGATCGTGCCTGACCTCTTCACTTTGCATGCCCTCATCTGCTTTTCTCTGCTGCTTCTCTGGTAGGGGTTTTACACTCTGCAATTAAGGAGGATGAGAGGAAACATTTGTGCTGTGCTGACAGATCTGCAGTGGCTGATGGCGGGTAGGCTGCTTCCTTCTGCCCTAAACACTTTTAATGACCTTCCAACATGAGGTCATTAGCTGCAGGGAAGAGAAACACAGCGCTGACTGTGTTCCTGCACATCAGTTTGGAGGCACAGACAACACAGAGAGGCTTTTGGAAGAAACCGCACAAGTATCATTAGCACGAGCTTTAGCATTACCTTTGGCAGCCTGCAGCTCTGCAGGGCATTTCATGGAAGCTGTGCACAGCAAAACCCTTCTCCTGGTTGTCACCAGCTGTCAGAGGTTGCAGGTGAGGAGGGCAGAAGGTTCAGTTCACCTTAGCCTGGCCAAGCCACACCGCTTGCTTCCTCCTGACAGCAGGCAGACACATCCATCCCCATTGCATAGGTGACAGCCAAAAAAGCACGAAAAGCAAAGGGATGTATTTAGTAGAGTGAAGTTGTGCAGGGCTTGCTTTATGTTTTTTTCTTTGGAAAATCAGGAATATCTGAGTTTCAAAAGTCTCTGTACTAATAATATTTAGTTTTGGTTTCGGAAGCATCGCGTCCTGCAGCTACAGTATTAGCGCTTTGCGGCACTCCCTCGGTAGTTTGCACCCTCTCTAACTGCTGGCAACTGCAATGCTTTCAATATATAATAACTAAGTGAGGTAGTTTTCTAAAGGAAAATAAGCAGATGTCAAGGTTACGGTTGATCTTGGGACGACAAGTCCCTGGTAATAAGCACTTAGTTCCAGCCAGTGCGCTGAGTAGTTCTGCAGGAAATTCTAGCAGTAAGGCTTCTGTCGTGAGTCACAAGAGCTATTGTTTTATCTGAGGCATCCCATCTCAGAGCACTGTTATCTCCAGGGCACGGCATAATTGGGATGGAGTTTATTCCAGGGTTTCTGGCTTGGTACAGTTGAGAGGCTGAGGACTCCTGAGGGTCGTCAATTCCCACCCCCACCTCCCCCGTGGTCCTTACTTGAAACATCTCATTTTCTCTTGCATGGAACTCTTCATTCACCTTATCTGGCTTGATTTTTGTAGATTCTTTTGTTGTTGCTATGTCTTGTGCAAGTTACATTGCTGCTGTTAGTGTTACATTCAGAAGCGCCTGGGGTCGCATTTTGGGGGGTATATGCCTGCACACTTGGAGCGGGGAATGCTTTCACCTCCTCTGCAGTTCAGAAGCAGGACGGAGGCTCTCAGCAGTTTCCTTGGAAGAGCCTCCTCATTGCCTCTCAGTTTCTTCCCACACATTCACCCGTGAGCTGCCTCCTCTCCGTGTCTTCTTCCCACTCCCAGCCCATAAAGCCTGTCATGCTGTGCGCATCTCGACACCCACGCAGCCACAGCTGTCAGCTCCATGTCCCCTGTGCTGACAACGGCAGCATCCTGTCCTTCCTCCAGCTTCCAGAGCGGGATCACTCCCTTGCAGGCAGAGCAATCTCTGCAAGTCACAAGCTGTGCAGCCTCCCACTCTCCAAACACACTAATGCTTGCATGTATATTTTGTTGGGGTATTTATGAAGTTTCTTTGATTTATTGATATCAAAAACAAATGTGAAACAAGCAGTATTTGGCTTTTCAGGAAACATTTACAAAACATATTCTATGTTTTGAAAATGAACGCTTACCAAGACACAGTTTGGTTTGCTTATTTTAGATTTTAATGAATAATTAAAATCCTGAAAATTCAATAAAACCTATATTTTTGAGAGGGAGAAAAAAAAAACCCACCAGAAGGCTAAAAAGATATTTTTCATTTAAATAACTTTTGGACAAAACATGTCAGCCAGTGACAATTTTATCTGTTTTCCTAGATTTGGATGGGAAGATATGGCAGAAGAACAGGGCTTTTACAACCTCAACTGGATGTCATAGGAAAGCTAATTTTAGGCAAGTAGACAATTAGGTATAAACAGGGTACATGCTGTTTTCTAGCGAATCATTTGGCGGTCAATAAAATGGCATTTTACAGCATTCTGTGGGTTGGAGCAACTCTTTTTTTAGTATAGCTCCCCTCTGGGTGCCCCCCTTTAACTTCACCACCAGATTCTAATTTCTCCTGTAAGTCCATGGGAATTCCTGTATGTAACTGGATTTAGTTTGGGTATAATCAGTGTGCTGGGGAGCTGTGGGAATCCCGTGTCAGGATGTGACAATCTACGTTTACCTCCCTCCTCTCTGTATCCCTAAACCAAACTTTCCACAGACTTTCTACATTTCTCCATGAACTTACCTACACTTTGCTTGCCTTACTATCATTATTTTTTTTTCCCTAGTGCCCCATCTGGACCTTCCTAGTTGCCCTGTGAGCTCATCCCTCCCTTTCTGTCCCCAGTGATCCCAGAAAATGCTGCTCTTTCCTTTCTCTCTCCAGCATCCTTCCCTGTTGCTGAAGTCATTTGTGCCTTTACACCTCATCACCACTCCTTGGGCTCCAGGCTCCCAGATAACTTGGGTTTCCATTACAGATCATGCCTTTTAGACCTTTGTTCATCCTTCCTGCTGTGCTTGGGACTATCTCCAGTTGGTCCCACTCTCCTTTGAAGGCAGTGCCCAAAAGCAGGTGCAGGTTTCCAGCCAGGTCCTGTTACTGGAACTGAATCAGAAGAGCTTTCAGTCGCACAGGTCATGCTGATATGCACAGGCATTATTGTACACAGATGTACATACAAACAGATGCTGTCTGGCTCCTCACAGCAGTAGGATTACCTCTGATCTTCTCACCCGCTGGGGTTTTTTCCTCCACTTTGTATTCATGCAGTTGTCAGGCCTAAATGTGTTTGTTTTTCAGTGCCCCATGAGTAGCACCCCATCACTCCAGACCATCTCCTTAGTTACTAAGAGTGGGTTTGAGTCTGCTCCATGCTTCAGGGCACTCACCATCCCTTCAGGCTTCATGGCACCTACAAATCAAATAAACCTGCTCTGCATTCCACCATCCCCTTTGTTAGGAGGTGCTGGTTTCTTAACAGTAACCAAACTTCCCTCTGAAGGATAGGACATCTGACAATTTAACAACAAATAGGCTGCACAGTCTGTCAGAAGAGATCACTGCAGATTCATCATTATCCATACTGGTTTGGGGAAGCAATTTGAGGAAATACAACACAGCGCTTGAATCTGCCAGCAGTGTGTTTATAGCAGTTTGCTATAGGTGTTCCTGTGGCGGAGGAGCTGGGAGAAAATGGGAGTAAAGTTGTCTTTTAAAAGCTAGTGAAATATCAGAATTTTTATTCTGTAGAGAATTAGGCAAATCTGATTCCTTTTCCATCATGACTGGAGGGAAAATGTAAGAATATATATATTAAATTTTCATATAGAAAGTTGAACTACTTTGTCTTGCGGCCTCAGTTTATTAGATCGATTATTTCACCATTTGACTGATCTGAACATGGAGTTTTGGTCTGTTAAAATAAATCAAACTGGTTAAACTTAATTTGTTATTAAATTAGAACTTAGAGAAAAAAATCTTTCTGGAGCCATGGTTTCTGTGATGTTAGAGGTTACCAGCATGCTCTTAGATAATGTTGTAAAATGATTCATTCTCACTTTCTTCTGCTACTAAGACCAAAAAAAAAAAAAAGCTCACTGGTATAACCCTGCTTCCCATGCAGATGGGTTTATGTGCTTGGGGTTTCCTCCCAGTACAAAAAAGACAGGGATCTCCTGGAGACAATCCAGTGAAGGACTAGGAAGGTGATTAAAAGCCTGGAGCATTTTCCCTATGAGGAAGGGCTGAGAGAACTGAGGATGTTCAGCCTGGAGAAAAGAAGACTGAGAGGGGACCTAATTAATGTTTATCAATATCTGAAGTGTGGGAAATAGAGGGAAATGGCCAGCCTCTTCTCAGTGGTCTGTGGGGACAGGACAAGGGGCGATGGCTTCAAGTTGGAGCACAGGAAGTTCTGCACCAATATGCGGAAGAACTTATTCACAGTGAGGGTGACAGAGCCCTGGGACAGGCTGCCCAGGGGGATGTGGAGTCTCCTTCTCTGGAGATACTCAAGACCTGTCTGGATGCCGACTTGTGTGGCCTGTCCTAGGGAACCTGCTTTGGTGGGGGGTTGGACTTGACCTCTGGAGGTCTCTTTCCACCCGTATAATTCCATGTATCTATGAATCCAAAACCCACTAAGAAAAACTTTTGAGAGAGTTAGTGTGAGACTGGGGCCTCTGAAAACCTTAGGACTGCTAATGAAGTACAGATTTATTTGGCTGTGGGTGTTTCCGATGACCAAAAAAAATATGGATTCAGCACTTTCCCCCCCCCCCCCCCCCCCCCCCCCCATTTTCATTTCTCTGATTCAGACTTCAAAACCAAACTGATGAGAGAGAGGGAGAGAGAAGGTAAGCAACCGTCCTTGAGCACAGCTTTGTAACCAAATGAACATCTGGCTGTGTCTTTGTCCGTTGTGCCATTTCTCGGAGAGGCTGTCAGCAGCGGAGCTGTTCGCATGCTAAGAGGCTAGGGGGAAATAATGATTCTGGCAGCACTGAGGTTGGGAAGGTTAGTTCAGCCCAAACCCTCCAGTATGCAAAATCAGGAGTAATTGCCCATTTACCAGCTGAATTCACAACATGCTGTTGCCACATTAGCTCTTTTTTAAAGAGTTGCCTGCTCCTAAGAAGGTGCCACCATCTGCTTTGTTTCCCCCTAAGACATCACTTTCGTTCCATACAGCATGATAGGTGGGATGGAATGGTTAATGGCTGGTTTGTATACCAATTACTGCAACCAGTGAGCAAGAGCTGGCTTGCACTTAATTGCTGGCTGTGTGGGGATCTGGGATGCACTGGGGAAGCTGGTTCACCCACTGCCCGCAAACCAAGGGGAGAGAAATACTCTTCTCATCTGGAACTGTGTCCCCCTGCTGACTACTCTCCTCCTCACAAAGGACCTTCATGCCTTCCTCTAAGTGGATTGTTTCTTTTGCTGATTTGGCACTACAAGAACAGGCAGAGGGGGATGCTTTCCATTAGTAATAATTTTAATTATCTTGGCACAAATTTTCTTTGTTTAGTAATGATCATACGGCACGGTTTGCCAGATTATCTAGCGATGGTTTCACTTCTGAACTATACTTAAAATTTCTCTCTGCTTCTGAGCAGCCAGTAAACATGTTAAATTGTTTCTGGTCCATAGAATCATAGAATGGTCTGGGTTGGAAGGGACCCCAAGGATCACAGAGTTCCAACCCCTCTGCCACAGGCAGGGCCACCAACCTCCAGGCCTGGATCTACACAAGTTTGTCCAGGGCCCCATCCAACCTGGCCTTGAACACCCCCAGGGATGGGGCATCCACCACCTCTCTGGGCAGCCTGTTCCAGCCCCTTACCACTCTCTCTGAAAAAACTTCCCCTTAATATATGGATATTAAACTTCATGCTCATGTACATCCCCATCCCAACCATACTGAAATGAGGTACCTGTGCATCTCGTGTGCAATGTCTTTTGGGGTTGGCTAGCTACAATTTGGGGTAAAGTTACATTTAACATATTACAGCTTTTCAGTCTAATTGCAAAACTTGTCAGTCTTGCTGACCTTCATCTGCCAGCTTTAGGATTTAAAGGGGATGTAAACGGTTTTTTGCCATTTGTGTTGACTGATCATTGTGTTTTGTTGAAAAATGACGTGATTTAATTTTGCAAAGCTGTCAGTCATGTGCTTACACATACAGGAATCTGTGAACAATGAAACCGTGAAGCTTTAACCAGAAAATTGAATATTGCAGATAGTACCTTGTCTGGGCTGTCCTGGGACAAAAATGTCACTTGAATTTCTACTGTCTTCTCCTAGCAGAGGGATGTGTTAGGAAGCCAGACAGAGAGAAGAATTTGATTTAAAAACCTACTGGGGCATGCTTGCAAGTTTGAAATAAAGTTATTGATTCATTTATCCACCGAGACTGGAGACTTAAACTTCTCAGCATTATCCAGTGAAGCAGAAAAACAGTCCTGCTTCCCACTCCACGTGAGAAAACTGAGAACATAAAATATCTATTGTCTAAGCTCCCAAGGATCTACACGTGTCAATTTTTATCCTTTCAATTTTCTGAAAAAAACTTGAGATTTCTTAATGGGGCCACGGGGTTTCAAACAACAAATTCATGGTCTTTAGGTGATGTACAGAGAGACCGAAGCTGAAACGTTCCATTGGGAAGAATTACACAACTCTATTAAAACCAGGCTTTTGTTCCTGAGGGTTTCAAATGATGGCAATTAGTTGTGGAGATGTTCTCCATGTAGAGCATATGGGGGAGTTGCACAGCCAGTAGGAACACAAATTGCAAGTACTACGTGAAAAATTCCCTTAGCGTGCTGAAATCTCCCATGGCTCTTCAGAGGAAAATAAACCTCTTGCTTCTTTTCTTTGCCATCTCATCTGTGTAATACTGCTGCCCATTTATCTGTCATTTACCAACTGATTTTTTGTTAATCCTTGAGTTTTCTATGGTAGTGTTCCTACCTTTGTTTGGGGTTTGCTTCATTGGGTTTTTTTACTCCATATGAAGTAAATTCTTGGAGGTGCTGGTAGGATTCAGGTGAGCAAAATGCAGAGATTTTCTTTAGTTGGTTTAGCTACTTTCTTATAGGTGCTTTTATGAATGATACTTAATGTGATTGATCTTCTGAAGAGCTTAAATTTGAAGGGCAAAAGTCAAGTTCTGGGATGGATATATATATTTAATGGAGAGGTTTGGGTTTGTCTTCTTCATCTTGCTGTTTGAACTCCGATGTGTGGCATGACATTTCACCAGGCGATAAGATTTAAGATGAAAAATGTCATCGTGCCCCAGCAATATCAAAAGCAATAGGAAAGATGTAGTTAAGAAGAAAAGGTTAATATACATCAAAGACAGCTGGGTTTTGGGAGGAACCTCTCCCTGGCCACCTCTGGCCTCCCTGTTTTGCTTCTCAGGCAGAAGGCTCATCCAAAGGCAGCAGAAAACAGTCCAGCAATATGCACAAAGGGCAAGTATGCATGGTCAAAAGAGGCTCGAATAGTCCTCAAAGGAGTTAAGCCAGGTTTGTGTGTCTTCAGAGTGGCTTTGCCCATTGGAGAGGATGTTAGACACGGAGAGGTTTTGGTGTTTGCTCGTAGTGGCATGGTTGCCCACAATGAAGCTATCCCACTGAGGTTGAAATTCTGCACATCTCCCCAATTCCCAGGTCTCCTTTCTTCTAAAAGAAGTGACGACACCATAATGTAACTTTAGAGTAACTTCAAAAGAGTATTTTCAAGACTTTTTAATAACACAATAGAACTTATTTAATGCTCCAGTTACAGAGGAGTTACTATAATAAGAACTCTTCAAATGTGATTGTGTTCTGTGAAGTATCATCCCTCTTAAATAAGTGGTGTTATTATGGAAAAGGCTTGTTCACACACCCGGTACATTATTGAAAATTGCTTTTATAATTCAGGTTCCGAATCAGTCTGGTAGTATTGAAGAAAATTATTACAAATTTCCTGGTCATAAACACCAGAAAGCAGCAGGATTTAGATTTCAGTGGCAAAAATTCTATTCAGCTTACCCGACTAGTTCTGTAGAGGTCCGTGGAATGACTCAGGGAGGTAAATGGAATAGGGATTGACATCGAATCTTCAATGCTCTCTTACAAATGACCAGTTTGGCCAACCTTGTCATGTTGTTCAAAGTGTATTTCAATATTCTTGATAACTTAAGTAAAGGAAGTAGAAAACAAATTTAAATTTGCACGGACTTCCCAGATTTTAGAAATCAAGGCTACCACAGTACAGCCAAGTGCGTACGCCTGGTGCTTCATGGTGTTCCAGATCCCACTGCTACCAGTGCTGCTCGAGCCAAGCCATCACCACCTAGTCTAAGGGAGCTATGTTACTGTGTGCAAGCTGCTTGTGTGCTGCTTTTCTCCACCTCATGCCAAGAGGTTGTTCCTGCATCTCACTGCATGGAACAAGTTGTTGCTTTCGGTTTAGATGCGAGCAGGCTTTTCTCATACCTGCTTGTCGCTGCCTTGCCCACCAGACACCCACTCCTACCTTGCCATGTCCGATATCCCAGGGGGAGCGTGTCAAATCATTTCATGTGTCTGTCATCATCTTTCTTAAAAAAAACAAAAATAGGGGGCCTTTGAGAAAATCCTTGGCAGGAATTGAAAAACTGTGGGCCTACCAACAGCACTTGCCAGGGAAATTCTTCTGGTTTATTTCTTTTTTGGTTTTTTTTCCTCATTTAGCTGTTTTAAGAGATTGTTATATCTCTACATCAATAAATTGGGAGGTTGATAACTCTGCCCTCATTTCAGAAGACATTGTTGCTGACCATGCCAAGACTGGCTGTTAATCTAATGGTGGTGTAGATGTACCCAAAACTTCTCAAGTCACCCAGGGGCAGGTACAAAGGACTGTTTGCCAAACAGAGCCACAGGGCATTTTGGCAGAGCACCTTAAATGTCTTTATCAGCTGCCATCCCTGTTACATTCCCAATCCTTTGCTTAGGCCAGAATGCTTTCATTTCAGTGTTTTAGTTTGGTTGTCCTTCAGTTGTCTGTGATTTGTGGGCTTGTAATTTTTCGTGATTTCTGAGGTTAAACTTTTTAAGTATCCATTTAAGTCCGATGAATTTTGGAAGAGCTAACTTTGATCTCTTCCTCAACCTATTAGGAGCTATCCCATGGGCTACGCTGTTAGAAGGCAAGAGCCTGTGAGAGCTGGCTAGCATTTAAACAGCACTTCTTCCAAGCACAGGATAGGTGCATCCCTGTGAGTAAGAAATCGGGAAAGAGAGGCAGAAGACCTGTGTGGATGACCAGGGAGCTAATGAGTAAACTCAAAGGGAAGCAGAAGGTTTATGAACTATGGAAACAGGGTCTGTGCACCTGGGAGGATTATAGGGATGTTGTCAGGGCATGTAGGGACGCGACTAGAAAGGCTAAAGCCCGCTTGGAGTTGAAACTGGCAAGGGATATAAAGAATAATAAAAAGGTTTTTTCAGATACGTGAATAGTAAGAGGATGACCAGGGATAATGTAGGTCCCTTGATGAATGAGGCGGGTGTCCTGGTATCGGGTGATGATGAGAAGGTGGAAATACTGAATGCCTTCTTTGCCTCGGTCTTCACTCGAAAGGCCCCTCGGGACCCGCAGATCCTGGATGAAAGTAGGAGTGTTTGTGGAATGAAGAGCTTTCCTCTAGTTGAGGTAGGGGTGGTCCACGAGCGGCTCAAAGGGATTAATGCAAACAAATCCATGGGCCCGGATGGGATACATCCACGTGTGCTGAGGGAGCTGGCGGAAGTGATTGCGGAGCCTCTTGCTATTATCTTCGACAGCTCTTGGAGAACAGGAGAAGTACCTGAGGATTGGAGGATAGCCAATATCACTCCGGCCTTCAAAAAGGGCAAGAAGGAGGACCCTAACAATTATAGGCCAGTCAGCCTCACTTCTGTCCCTGGAAAGGTGATGGAACAGCTTGTTCTGGATGCCATTACCAAGCAACTGGAAGAGAAGGTGGTCATGAGGAGTAGTCAGCATGGATTCACCAAGGGGAGATCGTGCTCGACCAATCTCATAGCCTTCTATGATCTCATCACCGGCTGGGTGGATGGAGGGAGAGCAGTGGATGTCATCTACCTTGACTTCAGCAAGGCTTTCGATACTGTCTCCCATGACATCCTGATAGAAAAGCTAAGAGATCATGGGATAGATGAGTGGACAGTGAGGTGGGTTGAGAACTGGCTGTCGGACCGGGCTCAGAGGGTCATGATCAGTGGAACAAAATCTGAATGGAGGCCTGTGACTAGCGGTGTTCCCCAGGGCTCGGTGTTGGGTCCAGTGCTGTTTAGTATCTTCATCGATGACCTTGATGAGGGAATAGCATCCACCCTCAGCAAGTACGCCGATGATACAAAGCTGGGAGGGGTGGCTGACACGCAGGAACACTGCGCTGCCATCCAGCGTGACCTGGACAGGCTGGAAAGCTGGGCAGGGAGAAACCAGATGAGGTTTAATAAAAGCAAGTGTAAAGTCTTGCACCTGGGGAGGAATAACCGTCAGTATCAGTACAGGCTGGGGGATGACCTGCTGGAGAAGAGCTCTGTGGAGAAGGACCTGGGGGTCCTGGTTGATGACAGGTTGGCTATGAGCCAGCAGTGTGCCCTGGTGGCTAAGAGGGCCAATAGGATCCTGGAAGGAAGAGTGTGGCCAGCAGGTCTAAGGAGGTGATCCTCCCCCTCTGCTCTGCCCTGGTCAGGCCCCACCTGGAGTATTGTGTCCAGTTCTGGGCTCCCTGGTATAAAAAAGACAGGGATCTCCTGGAGAGAGTCCAGAGAAGGGCTACGAAGATGATTAAGGGCCTGGAACATCTCCCGTATGAGGAAAGGCTGAGTGAGCTGGGGCTGTTCAGCCTGGAGAAAAGAAGACTAAGGGGGGACCTAATTAATGTTTATAAATATCTTAAGT
This sequence comes from Porphyrio hochstetteri, assembly GCA_020800305.1. Taxonomy (NCBI): domain Eukaryota; kingdom Metazoa; phylum Chordata; class Aves; order Gruiformes; family Rallidae; genus Porphyrio; species Porphyrio hochstetteri. The sequence goes on from CM036907.1 coordinate 46,796,582, forward strand.
ATGGGATGCAGGGGGAATTAGCCAACCCCTTTTCAGTCATCTGTGGAGATAGGACAAGGGGCAGTGGCTGCAAATTGGTGCATAGGAAGTTCCGCACCAACATGCGGAAGAACTTTTTCACAGTGAGGGTGACAGAGCCCTGGGACAGGCTGCCCAGGGAGGTGGTGGAGTCTCCTTCTCTGGAGATACTCAAGACTTGTCTGGAAGCCTATCTGTGCAATATGTGCTAGGGAGCCTGCTTTGGCAGGGGGGTTGGACCCGATGATCTCTCGAGGTCCCTTCCAACCCCTACGATTCTGTGATTCTGTGTGATTCTGTGAAACCTACCACAAGAGCGTTGCTGTGATCAGCATTTGGTGTTGTGATCCCTTGTTTTGCTTTGTCTTGAAAATGATAAGGAAAAGGACATCATCCATTTTCAAACTTCACTTGGATAAGTGTTAATCTTCATTCGAAACTCATGAATAAATGAATGGATTTTGATGGTGTTGTGAAGAGCACACAGGATTATTGGAGCAGCAGTTTTAACTCGGGGGGCACTGTCATTTGTCAACGATGTGTTACATGGGTCTTACATCTATTGTGCATTTTGACAGCGAAGGTTATGCAGGCCATTAAAAAGTCAGGTTTTGTCAACAGCTGTCAGAAAGTAGTCTGGAGGAAAAAAATAAATGGTGATTTTATGTAGGAGTGGAGCTGTGATTTTTTTTTTTTTTTTTTTTTGTTGTTGTTGTTGTTGTTGTTGTTGTTGTTTTGGTAACTTGCAGTATTCTCAGAATTTACCAAAAGCTGACCTTCTTGCTGCTTCTGGGAGTCTTTCCATGTGACATTATGTGTCACTAAATAGTCTCTAGGTGAGCACAGGGCCTTCTTCTCCCACTGGAATCAGCTTTGAGATGGACATTTGATACCTTTATCCACCTCCAAAAAATTCTTAGAAATTCCCAATTTTTTTTTGCCCTTTCATTTACAGAAGAACTGGGAGTAAAAGGTACGATGATGTGTGTACCAAAATCATTATGGGTGAGGTCATTTAATAGTGAGGCAAGTACTCTTTGTGTGCATTGCTGAAGATGGGTATTTTTAGATTTCTAAACTTGACATGATGGGAAGAAATAGCTATAACTGATAAGCTGAGATGCCAAGATGACAGAGAGTACATAAAAATTATCATGTTGACGTAGCTGTAAGAGACAAGATAAACTTTTTATTATTACAGTGAACTATCAGTTGAATCTCTGATTGGTTCCATCATTAGGAACCCAAGACATATTTAAATTGTTTACTCCATTGCTAAAATGTCTTGTAACTTGATAGTTTTCAAGGTCAATGTGACCTTTTGCATCAGACCTAATCCTTTATTCATAGCCAAGCAGGCAAAGATTCAATTATAAATGCATTAAGCTCATTGGGTGAACATTAAATTGAACAAATGACTGTATTGACAAGAAAAACTCCAATTATCACTATACAAAAGAGCTCTTTGTCTATGATATGATGAGGTTTTGCTGTTCTTGTTTGCATGCTCATTAAAAAGCTATTGGTCACTCTTAGGTTTCAGATGTTGTAAGAAATGCGTTGCTTACATTGACAGGTTTGGCTGGCGGCAGGGCGTTCCAGTCAAATGGACCCCAGGGGAAAAATAACCTACCAGTTTAAGCAAGACATTAGGGCAGGAGGAGGAGATGGGTTATGATTTGTTCCTGCTCAGGCTACCATAAAGGCCTTCAAAAATTGATTTTTGTAGGACCTAAATGAATGATTCTGTTTTTCATCACCTTCTCCGGCCACCAGAAATGCTGTATCTGATGTAGCCTCAGCAATAGCTTCCGTAGCTGCTGTGAGTTTCTGTAGGCTCTGATGGGTTACATTGTCTGAAGACTGGAAAGAAAGAAAAGAAACCAAGCTGAAAAGGAAGTTCACTGGGAGGTGTCCAACAGGAGAAGAGAAAAACTGTTTGTGGGCTCGATTTAGGTGATCTACCTAGATATTTTTGTAAAAGGGGGATCAGTAGAATGTGCAGGTACAGTCCAAAAGTCACAGGAAAAGAGGTAAGTAGTAGAGGGAAGTGAGAGTGAGACAAAGTGGTTTGGAAACATCTCAGATGTTTTAGAACAGTACACAGCAAAATAAATAAAATACCTTTTTTCCTATGTAATACCTGGGAGCAAGAGACCAGCTTCCTAACTAAGAGCAGTGCACATGTGTCTCTTGATACAGGAGGTATACCACAGGCATTGTCCATTTTTGTCAGTGTCAGGCTATGAAAGCTGAGAGCTGAACAGCAAGGGGAGCAGAGAGGAGAGAGGCATAAGAAAGTCCACTTTCCCTACCCAGTTTTATACCTTCAACTATTGCATTTTGAATTATAGGAAAATAGCATTTATCTTTTCTGTTTTCCCTGCTCATTTCCCAGAATGCATCTTATGCTCTTCCAGCTCAAATCATGTTGATCTGGTGGAGTAGAATTGTGTTATTATGGATTCTTCTTTTATTAATTTGTGGAGTATAAAACATGGTAAGACCAAATGAAAAAATAGCTTATATACATGTTTGTTCTTAGCCTGACATTATTTATTAGACAAGTTGTGATACTCTTTTTGGTATGTTCTGGTAACTGTTAGGGTAAGGATTGCAGACCTCAATTAATATTTGCAAATTCCTCCTAAAAATAGCCAAAAGGTATTATTGTACTTGAAAAACAACGTTATTGATGTCAATAAAATATGTAATAACATTATCCAGGAAAAATAGAGAGTTCCATAGACAGAATGTCAGTGGTGTAAGCAAGCCCCACATGTGAATATCTTGTCTGTGCAAGAAGAGTAGGTTAGCACATGTACACACACAAATTTAACAAGCATAACAGTCATTATGGCTTGAACTCCTCTACCATAAAGGGGTTACCTCAAATTAGAACTGCTGTAGCAGTTATATTTTCAATAAATTTTTCTTTTGTGCAGAAAAAGTAATTTTTTTCAATGATTTTAATAAGATAACTATGTTTGTCTATTATGTCTAACATGTGCCACCTGAGCAAGGGTTTCAGGATGGGATTGGGAGAATGTGGTTTATTTCTGTGGCCCAAATAAAGATTCCTCTTCAATTCCTGCTCAAATACAGTTTTTACATGAGAGCTACACAGGCTGTAGCTAAAAGTAACTCCGCTTGTCAAAGGAGATCTCTCCCACTGACTTCGGTTTTGACGGTATCAGATAATCCATCTGTGAGAAAACCCTACAGTCTTAACAGTTATGCTAGGCAAAATATTCCCTAAATCATATGAGAAATTGATAAAATACGCTTTTATGATATGGAAGTGGAAAAGAAGGGCTTCACAGGTGGTATTTATATACTACTGTTGGATAGCTTAAGTTACAAGATGTTGTTTTGGATCCATCTCTTACTTGGTGGGTTGGTACTTTTTTTCCTCCCCCTCCCAGTTTTATTTTCCATTTCCAGTATGACTGATGCTGATATATTTTTTTAGACAATTTCAAACGTTTTGGGTTTGTATTTATTAAGCTGTGTCAGTTTATATACCCTGATAGCTTAACTCTCTCGTACTGCAGAAGAATTTCTTACATCACTCTTTGTTTCTGGGATTTCATGACACAATCTTCATGTTTGGCAGATTCCTTTTTTTTTTTTTCTCCTTAAGGTGAACAACTGTGTGAATTGACATTTATTACTAACAAGTGTATAATGGCCTTTCCCACAGAATATTTTCTTTGTTCTGTTTTCTTATTTCATTGTCTGTGTTTTAATGGCTACACATCTCTTAATGTAGATGTAAACTCTTAATCTCAGCTATTACACATATATGAAGCTATACATTATTTTGTCAGTGTGCAAATAGTTTTATGCCTACTCAATCCACAGAACTACAAAAGTGTCCATAATTACAGTGATTAATTAAGTCATGCATCTTTCTTCAGGACATCAAGTCGAAAAATAAGGAAAGGGCCAATTAAGCCTCTGCTGCGCTCCCCTGAGTTGCAGGCACTGACCTGAAGCTATCCCAGGGATCCATTTAACCGTGGGGACCCTCTTTACTTACACTTTGAGGGGGGTTTTCCATGCAGCACTGAAACACAGCGTGTACTTTGATAGGTGTCTTCATCCCTTCATGGTACATGTAAGGTTTGGAGTGCTGCAGCCACTTCAGCATCACAAATTTATAGCACCGATTCCTTTACTATTTTTTTCTGCTCTTACGGACAAAACCCACAAAGAAAAGGAGAATGTATATCTGGCTATGGGGAAGGTATGGCTGCTATCAAAATTCAGTGGGGAACAGAACACTTAGCAATTCAGTTTGGTGTTACAAGAGCATCCCTAGGCCTTCTGGCATTTGATAGACCAGTCACAAGATGCTTTTTTAAACAGAAATCCTTGTTCTGCTTACCAATGACATAACTGCAGAGTTTCCTATTTAAAACCACATCGCGTGTAGCATTTAGTTGCTAGGCACCTGCTTGGCCAAGTGCTGGTTTCTAAGCATGCTTTTATATTTAACTAACCCTTGCTCAGCTTGTGAATGATTTTTCCCCGTGAGTTCTAATTTTCCCTTCACAGTTTTCCATATTTTTTGGTAAGGAAAATTCCTTTTTTGTTGTTTTTCCTCTCCATAAATTCAATCACAATAATGTCTCCCAACTAAATACAGGAGATTGATATTTTCTCCTTGGAACTAGAGGAATGTTGTACAGAAACAGTACAGCTGGATAGGTGCTGCTGTCAGAATGGGCTGCAGAAAAAAAAAAATCAAATTACTGTATTTTTGGCTCTGTAATTTTTATTTTTACATCACTTAAAGAACTTCTAAAAAAACAAAGAAAAAAGTAGCCTTTATCTCGGCTTCTCCATGATTGATGCAGACAAATTCCACAGAGATTCAAGGCAAAACAGTGGTAGAAGAGAAGGCAACAGTCTGGGTTTCCAAAAGCAAAGGTCATGCACCTTTCCATTTATTGAAAAGAAGCAGGAGTTAAGTTAAATGTTCCTTTAAGTTGTTTAACTAACCTTCCTAACAAGGGTCTCGCTTAAGGGAGTTGTTAATTTGGGACTGGCTCTGCTAGCAGAGCGGGTGTGAGCAGACGCTGAGGTGTGAGTGAAATGCTGGTGGTTGGTTGATAGGGATAGAGACCTGAGACAGAGGCAACCTAACTTGTTCTTAGGCCCTCTAATTTGCGGGAGGATTTCACATTTTCAGTTCATTGCATCCCTGTGCTTTTTTTTTGGTGGACGGGAAGGATGTTACCTGTCTTAGACACAAAGAAACACAATGCATTCTGAAATAGCAGCTTTTGAGAACTGTGAAGCCAAGTCCATACCTGTCCCTTTATGTAGAGGTTGAAGAAAAGGCAAAAAATGAGGACACAAAGCTAGCGTGCTACTCTGTCGTTGTCTAAAGCTTTTGAAGGTGTTCTACCAGCTTGTATTTGTGACATACAGACCACAACTTTTTGGATCCCTCTTGGCTTTAGGGGCTGCCCTTGGAGCATTTCTGCACATCAGGTAGTATTTCCAGGATCTAAGGACTGATCAGAGAAATCTGTTCATAGACTGATACTAAAACCCAAGGCTGTTTGATTGTTCTTGTGTAAAGGCAAGAATATTTTAACAAGGGAGAAAAAAATTAAAGGACTGAGCTTCTCGATTGGAATTGCCATGAAATGTTGGTTTCATTTCTCCCAACAGCACTAATAAAATCAGGATGAAAAGTCAATTGCTGTTACAGCACAGGAACAGGCTGAGTCAATTGTTTTACTAAAATTCTACTAAAATAATTTAAAATAAAACCAGACATTTACTTTCTGGAGTTTGTTGTGGAGACATTCTCGTTTAAGGCAAAAAAATCCCCTCTCTTAGTTCTACATCTGCCTGCTGTTGATGTAAAGTACTCTGGCAGTATGCACCAGAGTGCCCCAAGTTGTAAATACTGCAGGCAGCTAATTCTTAGGCATTGCTGGATGTAACGATGGGACAGAACTTGCCCTTTTCTCACCCTGGTCCAGATCAGATAGATCACACTGTAGGAACTCTATAATTAAATGTGAGCACACATTTAAACTGAATTCATGTTTTTTTCCCCATTTCCGGCAGCGTGGAAAGCTGGGGTTGATTTTTCTGGTGGTGTCACGATGGTTTCCCTGATGCTTGTGGAGATGATTTTGACTGGTTTAAACTAGCTGAAATTTATCTTTTAAGATTGGTTGCTTGCATTTGTCACTGAAAGCTTATGCTCATTCTCCATCTCTCTTTTATTATTGGATTTTTTAAACTTTGATTCTTTCTGACGAAGTTATAAGATACGCTCTGAAGTTACTAAAGAATGTAGCTCACTGACATCTTACTGCTCTGGAAGAGAAATCTGCTGTTCAGAACGGGTTTTATTTTACAATATTAATATTGAAAATATTAAGAACATTAATATTATCAACTGTCAATAGCAGATACTATATTAAACATTAATATTCAGAATATTCAATGTTAATATTTGAAGTATTAGTAACATTTAAATTCTATTTCTTTTATTCTCTTATTTTTCACATACTGTCGCTCTTACATTGGAAGGTATGACCATGCCTCCGTTACATCTCACTTCTCCATAATCAGTACTTGCCTATACCAGAAATCCAAAGTGAAATCACTGATTGGAACATCAGCACCTTGTTGGCAGAAGCAGAACCAGGATTTTACCTCAACAGGCTACTTCCCTGCCATTGGGTTTGTCCACCCATTGCCTGATGTACACTTTACAAGTATGCCTTATCAGCTTAGCCAAAATCTGTGTGAAATAAGCAATAAACATGAATGAGGCATTAAGGAAGAGGAGGAAGCCTTCTTTTAAAAAGCTGCAGCTTCTATAACTTGAATAAATGTTCTTTAATGACACACCAATTCAAACAAATCCCAGTTTCCCTGTCCACTCCTGAGAAGGACAGTGGTTTTTTCAGTTTTTCATGGAAATGGAGCCTTGAGCACTGCACACAGTGTTACCATGGGAAAATGATTCGAGGCTGTGAATACTTGGAAAGGCTGGATTTAGCCGATAGGCTCCTGGGTCCTGCTCCAAAGACCCATGCTGCTTACACATCTCTGCAGCCATCGTAGGGATGGTCTCGGCTACGGGCCGTGCACCGCAGAGCGCCTGGGGCTTTCTCTTACTGGAGACCAGACAAAAGCCGCCTTTGCAAAATACATTAATGTGTCTCTTGAAAGCCTGAAACGTGTCTAGAAACGTCAAGGCCTCCAAGTCTGTAGCCTTTACTCATGTACAAGCCCCGTTCTTTTTAAGGTTATAATAACATTTTTTTGGAAAGAGAGATAAAGCTTTTTGTGGGTCTGTATGCCAATTAGAAAACTGGAGCCAAGTCTCTCAGCGATATAAACATTAAGCTGAAACCAGCCGAGTTCCCTTTTGCTCGGAGAATATTTGGCTGATTTCTGTGTTTCCCAAGGCTGTAGTTGCAGGGATTAGCTCGAGTAACGATTCGCTGCTTTGGCGCTCGCTCAACTCCTGCTTGTGCATAAAAATACTTAGCTCAGGAGGGCAAAGCCCAAGATAACCTGTGTGAAAGTAGATCACCTGCTTCATTACGGAAGCTTATGGGCACGTTCAGACACATCCCAGTTTGTCAGCAGCACTGTACGCCACGGGTGTAGGCACCTTCACTGGATTTAAGCTAATTCTAGGAAAGGGCACTTGAGTTTAAGATGTTAGCAAGGACAAGTGGATGTTTAGAGAGGATTGTGCCGCAGGGAAATTGCTCTGTCCTTACCTGGTTTTGACGGCAGCCCTCCAAATATGTAGCAAGCATGAGGAAGAATCTTTTGTGTTGTGGAGGAGGCTTTTCTTCCTTTTCTTTCACCTATTTGTGTATCACAGGTGCTTTCTTGTTCCCCTTTGAGAATTTCGTAGCATTTGGGGGATGCCAGGTAATACAGTACTATATATCTAGGTTGGTTCTGCAGAGTTGCGTGAAAAACTGAGTCTCTCAATCCCAGCTACGTACCATGTTACTACCTAAGTAATGCAGGCTACCTTCCAACTCACATCACTCTTCCTTGTTTAAACTGGGGAGAGTTTGGGGTTGAGAACAGTAGCGATAGGAGCAAGTGATACAACACCGTAGCAACAGACAGCAGCTCTTGATAGGTGAGGATTCATCACCACTGGTTACTCCTGATGAAGCTGCCATGTTTTTGTACAGAATTGCAATTTAAGTTCTCATGTTACTCCAGACTCAGATCTTCCTGAAACTTACAGCACACTAACTGCTTGTAAAATATTAGGAAGAATGAAATTTCACCTTTACTACGGTTTGGGCATAGAGAAGAAGAGAAACATCACTTATCACCATAAAATAATGCTCAGTCTTAATTAACTATAAAAATGTAAAGCTATTTTTATGTGTAAAGTAGAACCAAGAGGAATTTCAGACTCCCATTTCAGTTCTGATCCTGTGTGCTGCAGACAGGTGCAAGAACTGCTCATGTCCACTCTGCTTCAGAGCACTGAGTACTAAACCTCAAACTTTTCTCACAGCACATAAGAGGGAAATATTTAGCAAGTTTTATTTCCACATCTTTAACATTTGGTGAGGTAGCTGCTAGGATGTCATGTCATACGCTTTATCTTCATGCTGCGTAGGTAACACAAAATGCACTTTTCATTGCTTGAACACCACAGACTCACTACAGGATGGCCCGGGGCTGGGAAGCTGGAATATTTCTTTGGTTTTAAGTAGCCCACTTCCAGCCAGGTGATGTTCTTATGGGGACTGTGGGTCAGCATGGAGGTTCACCCTCAATATCAAATTGCAAATGCAAAACTCTGTTGTATGAAGCTCAGGAGGCTTTTGTATTGTTCTGCAAATGCAGAAGGATCAAGTGTACAGCTGGATGTTACACGGTCAGTAGCTGCCCTGCCAGTGGTAACGAAAAAAAACATTTGATGTGCCTGTTACTTTTATCTAGCCAGTTGTCTGCAGACAAACAGATCTCGAGGCTTATCAGAGATAATGCTGATACCTGATTCATATGCATGGCTCTCTCTTTTTGTCTTGATTATTTCAGTTCTGTTGCCCACACGTTGTTTCCACAATCCCTTTGGTAATAAAACCAAAATGTAGATCTCCTATGAATGTTGTTTAGCATGCCCTTACACGTTGTCTGAGGTTTTCTTAAGCATAGCTCATGTAGGAGTCAAAGCAGTGCTTAGATAAATCTTTTGTAGTGCTACTTCTAATACAAGAGGTAGCAGAGGCTTTAAAGAATAACCTGGTTTTAATGTGACTTCCTTTGGCGAAGCCCATAGGAAACGATAATGCCACCCACAGCAGAAGGCTGAGCTTCCAGGTCTCTTATGCTGAATCTGTCCCACAGCTGCTGGCAGATATCAGCCCGGTAAGGCGCAGCCATTTCCTTAATATTCTGTATGGAGAAGCGTGGTTCAGCTGCTTGATGGAGTAGCAAATCAACTTGCAAATTCAGCAAGATTGATCGAGATTAAATATATTTTATTCTCTTAACTTAGACAGATGTAACGTGTCCTACATGAAGCTTTATCAAAATGAATAAAGCATGCGTTGTATTTTTAAACCAAAGCAGCATGTTTCTTCTTCCTTCCTAATGTTGAGTCATTAACAGAGTCCAGGGTCTATTTTCCTGTATTCCTTTAGACTTCCTAATGCTATTTCTTCTATGGATGCCATCATGTCTCTGCAATCAGGCAGTTGATCACAACTGCAAGTTTACACCCTAAAAAGGTATTAATATTTTTTATTTCTCTGGCCAGATTACTGTCAGATGGGACCAAGCACTGCATGTGTCTGGAGACCTGTCCTACCCTGCTTGAGATGTGGCCTTGAATCCACAACAGGTGAATTCAAAAACCAAGTGGAGAATTGGACAGAGAGGAGTGATCCTGAAAGGTTCATGAGATGCAAAACCTAACCAGGACCATACATGTCATTGGCCTTTATAATTTTGCATCTGTCAGATGTGATGTAGCTCTGACCTGCAAGAGGAAAAGAGTTTGAGAGGAAGGTGAAGGTGGGGTGCGGAGGAGAGGTGATGTAAAGGGGGTAAATAGTAACTCAGTCTTGATCCATTTGCCTGTAGCCTCTTTCTTGGTAAGGTGAAGCTGTGCTCCGACCAGAGCCATTAAAGATAACGTAAAGCAGTACAACTATGGCATCTAACAACACAAAGTAATGAGAAAGTCAAAAGGTGAGAAACTTACTCTGCCTGTCTTTCTTCCAAGGCTGTGTCTGAGGAAAAAACCAAGATGTGATTTTTCTATTGTCCCCCTGGTCTTTATTCCTGTGTACCATGTCTGCCCATCTTGAACATAGGAACTACTGGCCCAGTAGCACACTGACCCGGTTCAGCCTCGAGTCCTTTTTATGCTGTGTCGGGGGGTAAAACACATGCCTGTGCGTGTTTGTAAAAGTGTATTGTGAGAAATGGGACTCTCTGAGCCTTGCTGAGAGGGTTGCCCTTTGGAAATGTTAAGTATGTGGAACAGGTTGTTACTGCTCATGAGTCTGACTTTTCTGGCTTTTCTTGAAGGTTTTGTAGGTTTTTTGTTAGAACTTTGAAAATTGTGTGCCCAAGGATTTGGGCTTTGTCACTACACAAATCTGGTCATTCTTACCTCCACAGGGTTACTTTTACACAGCAGGAACATATTTCTCTATTTCTAAACAGATGACACCTGGGTGAAGACTCATGTGGACACTCCTTAAAATCCTGTGTTTAGCAAACGGGTTTTGAGCTTGAAGTAAAATCTTGGTAGAGACCAGGCTGTATGTAGGCTGAGCATGTTCTGGCTATCCAAAATAAACAGCTGGCCTGTCCAGAAGAGATTAAGCAGGTGAAAAATGGAAACTTTCTTATCTTCATTAGGCTCTGATCCTAAATCAATTACATGTATTAGTTAGCTGTGTAAAGAGTGCTCTTTTTATTGCAGCTGTTTATTCCAGGTTGCTGCTGTTGATGGTTTACTCTAAGAATCAGTAAATCAGGTATTTAATTTAAATGCTTTTAAGTTAAACACCAGAAGCTAAATAATGCAGATAAGTTAAACACAGGAAACAGTTTTAGAAGACTGTAATATACAACAAGAGATGCCTCAAGAGTTTAGAAAAGCCAGAACTAAAGTTGCCTCTGATACCCAGGCACATACAGAGGTGGGAGAAGGTGGACTGTTGTATGATCTGGTGTGTCCTCTGCCCCTTGCCCTGCCAGTGTGATACCTCTTAGCTTGCTTAACGGGAAAGGGAGCCTCAAGAAACAGTCCTGCTAAGATTACTCACCTTGCTAGCAACTGCAGATTGCCATCTAGCAAGGCTCTGGTATTGCTGGAAAAAATGTTCATGGAAAGAGCTAGAAGGTCAACCCCAACAGAGTAGGCCAAGACTAAATTCCCAAGCACTAGTTAACAAACGGAGTGTGTTTGAAATGATTGATGGCAATGTTGGTAGATTCTTGAGTGGGTCCCCAGACGTGGCAAATTTGAATTCAGGTTTGCTGGGGAAGGAGAAGATCTTTGTGCTCAGCAGAGTTTGGGCACTTGTTCTACTGTGTGATGCCTTCCTCCTACCTTAGTTCCCATTACACCTCCACACTCTGACAGACAAAACCTTTGTTGAAGTTCAGGCTTGCAAAATCTCCCACTCTCTCCAAAATTAGAAGACTGTTCACTCAAGAGGAGAAAGACAAGTCTGTTGTTAAACCACCAGCAACCTCTCTGTCAGCATCGAGATACTTCTGAGGTTTCTGGTTTCGTGTTCAGTTACAATTTCTTCCTTGGTAATTCTGCTGCTCCAGGGAAAATCAGTGCTGGTTTAGCAGACATTGGCCTCAGATCTGTCCTCTGAAGGATTTATCATTTTTAGAGAAGTGTAAATGAATTGCTGAATTGACACCACCTTCCGCAGTTCATTATTCTGCTTTCAGAAAGAGAGAGAACATCTTGTCCAGAAGCTAAAATCTTTCCTTTCCATCCAGTTCCCTGAATCAGATCCCTTAGAAATGTCTGCCAAAGCAATTGTCTTTTCTTAAGCCATGTATTGAGTTTTTTCTATGCATATGTATCTATGTGCTCACACACGTGCGTAGTTCTGTTCTTTAATCTAAAGTCAAGTGAATGTCATGGTAGAGAAATTAATTAGGCTTGGTACTAAAGCTGTTTTTTCTCCTTACTGTCTGCATTTCCATCACTCTTTAATTCCAGTTTGGCAGCCAACTGTGCAGTAGTCTTTGCATAGCCCCTTCTTGCAGGAACAACGGCATTGGATTGCAGGCTTTCTGGTATGGGGTATACATCGTTGGGCAAGGAGATGCATCATGCTTGTGGTTTTATCTCCAGCAGCAGTAATACATGAGGCTGCACTGTGGTGTTGATTACAGACCTACAGTGACATTTTCATTTCAGTCAGTGGGCAACTGGATATATCTAGTATTTTTAATATAGAAGAAATTTTAGAGCTCTTCACTGGACTATTGCTTGAACTTCTGATGTGACGGCAACCAGGGCATGAGATCTCCAATGTTTCATTTATTTATTTATTAGAAAAAGTAAACTGAATTTTCTTCTGAAAGTACAGTGGAGAGCTATGAAATGCATTTCACACTTGGCTTCAATGGTGGTCAAGAAGTCAAAGCTTATCTGCTTCTTTAAAGGAAAAGCAAGTGGACATGCACTTGACATTTTTTTTGCCTTAGTAGATATGTTTCTGTAGGAACAATGGAAAAAATAATGCACGTAGCACAAGCTGTCAGGAAGCTACCAAGTTGTTTATCCTGTTTCCTTCAGGTTCTTTTTTTATATTTGGCTCAGTTATGCCCATAAACATTTGGGGATCAAAACGGTGTTTGTTCAGGAAAGAAGCTAAAGGTCTCCAACTTAGCACATGAATAAACGTAGGGTCAATGTTCTTATGTTGATCCACTGCTTTCAAATTCCTATGAATTATTCTGGATTTTTTCCTACTTCAGTTGGCTTCAAATATCTTTTTGAACATATCTATTCGTCAGCATTGAATCAAAAGCTTGGCAGCTATTTCTTGAATAAATAATTATTCCCAAACTAATGAACATCACAGCAGGGATTAATTAATACATCAGTCATATGGCTTGCTTCAGCCCCCCCCCCTTCAAAAAAAATACAGTGCTTTGAAATTAGTACCTGCAGAATAAAGGTGTGGGCTTTTTTCTGCAGTGAGCCATGGGAAAGGCAATTAAAGAGTATGTTGATTGCATCCACTTATCTTCTGTTTAGGCAGGAATGTCTCGTTTTTAAAAGTTTCCTGCTAGGAAAGCTGCAAGGAGCCCTCCACCCTCCTTACCCCCCCATAGGACTGTTGTTATTGTAACAAACACAATTCTGCTAAGAGTTAATTTTTGTACTTTAGCAATGGCGTGAACCTCACTGTATATTGGCACAGCTGCTTCATTCTGCTACTTGATGAGCCTTTGAAGATACCATAGGCTGGAAAGATAAGTTTCAGATATTTAAAAATCCTGTTGAAATAAACATCTCTTTAGGATAAGGGTACATGGTATTGCTGATCATGTGTAGGTACCGCCTGCTCTGTGCTCTTCCCTTCCCCTGTGCCATAGCGAACTGCAGTTGGTTTTCCTCAGGGCTGTAGGGAATGGGATCTTCTTGCCTGGCGTGGGAGGAGAGAGCCTCTGCTCCTCCATCAAAAGTCATAGAATGCTTTGAGTTGGAAGGAATCACAAAAATCATCTAGTTTCAAGCCCTTCCATGGGCAGGGACACCCTGACCTGGACCAGGTTGCCCAAAGCCCCATCCAACTTGCCTTGAACACTGCCAGGGATGGGTCAAGTGGAAGTCTTCCACTAACAACTTGTTTTTATTAACCTTCTCCTAGACTGGAATCCACACTGATATTCAGTTATGTTGAGGATGTAGCTCATAGTTTAAGAATACTACACCCCAAAGTATTGTACAGGAGTGCATGTTTTGAATGTACAAATTCAAAGCATCCAAGCCAGTCTGAATGTACTGTCTACTGATGTCAAGCATCAGCTACATGGCTGTGGTGAAGCCACACAGATATCTTTGTCCGTAGGTGAGATAATAGGAATTAAGAGTGCATGTGATTGGTTTTTATATTCCATTTTTCTCTTTGGCGTTGCTGATAATCAATCTCCCTATAGGCATGAGCTTCAAATTCGCTTTAGCTCCTGGGTGAAAAGTGTGTTTTAATGTAGTAAACAGGCAAAAAAAAAAATTCCTTAAATGAGCATAATAGGTTCAACTGTAGTTTTCATACCTAACAACTTCGGAGTTTTGCCATCATCTTTGTTGTAGTCATTCAGCTCCAAGCGGTGGCTGAGCACCACACGCCAGAGCCTCCATGGGATGGGATAAGGACAGTTTACCAACAAAAGCACCCTGAAAGGGGAACAATAACAGCCCCTGGCAAATTTCACTCACACCCAGTGATAACACAGAGTACTGTGTATTGACCCAATGATGACATAGAGTTCTGCAGTAACGCCAGGACTGACCCAGTACCCCAGCAACACTCAGACTGCCCTGGAGGCACCCGGGAGCACCCCTCCCTGACCAGCCCCTTTTATGCTGTGGGTCAGGTGGTGTGGAAAACAACCAGTGCTGGCTGCTTGGGATGGTTAATTCTGGCCTGGCCACAACCAGGAAATTCATCTTCACACTAAACTGTGACTTACAGAGCAATATCTAGAAATCTGGTTCTAAAATGAGGAGGCAGTCAAAGTCCTTCAAGTGCATCTCACTGCATGACCTTGATGAAATGATTCCTTCTAAAGTGCAGAAAGGCTAGATAACTATTACCATATTTTGCATGAAATACAGTCTGCTTTGAAGTTGGCAGAATCTTTTCCTGGGGACTTTGTAGGATTAGGCTTTCTACATGAACAAAATTGCTTCCTTTAAGGGATGGATTTTCAGATGGAGCGATATTTGACTTGCACGTAGTAAGATGTAGAATGACTTCAAACAACCATGAGATATAAAGAGAACTGATATTATTCATAACCTTATCAAGAATTACATTCATGGAGATTATGAATGACCTCATCTTTTATTCGGACAGTGTCATGTATTCTCTCTTCACCAAGGGGGCCAGTGTGAAACACTGCCTGGCTGAACTGATTAATTTACTTTCAATTTGCATGAAGATTTCCACTCCTGTAAATACTTTTAGGTATGTGCATAACTTTACATTGAAGGGAATAGGGTGAATTATTAGTTCACTTTGACCAGAAATGAGTATTCATAAAGGAATTGGAGTTTAATCTTCCTCTGTGGCTTTCTTGGTTACTGAGTCCTGTCTTCACTGTAGCCTTTCTTCCAGTGGGTTTTATGTGTCTAATCTTTGAAGTCACTTGGCATTCTTCACTGAACAGTTTTCATATTTAGTGATTTTATGCTTTATTGGGTACCTAATAGCGAATGTTCAGAAAACATAAAATTTCCTTCCACAAAGAAAGTCATCTCTGGCTTTTTAAGACGGCTGAGTTTCCCATCTCCTCTTGAATACGTTTCCAAGTGTGCCCAATAGTTGTTTGACTGATGTGTCTTTAACTAACTGTGTATGCTTCATGCCAATTAGATAGGATTTTTTTAAAATTTCGTTAAAGAGGGTGGTGATAAAATCCTACGTTCATGCTAAGAATGTGCTACCAACCTTGGTGATGTGCCGTACCACCAGGAAAGCATCTGGGCTGCAGGGATGCTGGTGTGCCTCGCCGTGGCATGCATCTTGTTGCTCAGAGGGACCTTTGTCCCTTCCTATGGCAGCTCTGGAGCAGCCGGGCCACAGGGGAGGTGCTGCCTGGCTGCCTTGAGGCTTGTATTCTTCTTATGATAAGAGTTTCTGAGCCCCCATGTTGTTTGGAGTCTCAGGCAGGTCCTTTCCTCTCCTTTTCATTTCATTCTCCACTGACTACCTTTTTCTTGTGTTTTGAATGGTGCTCGTGAAGAGGTTCACTTGATGGGATACCAACCAACTTTTATGCCTCCTTATTGTGCCAGAACATATGTCTGCCAGCATCATTCCCTGGGAGTGCCAGGGCTCGGGAAACAGCGTCGTTCAGCAGCCGCTGCTGCAGCACAAGTGCCTTGAGCATCAGCTGTAGTATGGAAACTTGAGATGTCACTGCTCCCTAGAGAGGTCCACAGCTCATTTGTCTTGTAAAGGCAAAGCATGTGGTGTCTTCTCCAAATCTTTGATGAAGACACTGTTCGTGTTACTCCCATTGGGCTGTGCTGAAAGTTCCATCATGGAGACTGGCAGACCTTTAGGGTGTGTCTGTGAGGCTGATTTATTGCAGGGCTGTGTGAAGGAGATGTGCCTGGATTAATGAAGGCATGGTGCAGCTGTAACTCTGTTGTGGTTTTGCCCCAGCCGAGGGCCGCACCCCACACAGTCGCTTGTACTTTTAAAAGGAGGGGGGAAGGAAAGTTGGGGGAGGGGGAAAAGGGAAGGAAGAAAGGAGGAAAAGAAACCACAACCTAGAAACCAGAACCACGCAGGTTGGGATAAGGATAGTTTACTAAACAATAACAGAAAACTAGATATAACAATAACATAAGTTTAAAGCACAAAATAGATGAAACTGGTGATACACAATGCAGTTTCTCACCAAACCACACAACTCAGGCCGCACAGCTTAGAGCCGTCCCGGAACCCGACCGTCCCCAGAAACTGCACGTCCTGGCGTTGTCTCCTCCTCTTCCCCCCGGTCCCCCTTTATACTGAGCATGACGTAACTGGCATGGAATGTCCTCTTTGGCCAATTCGGGTCACCTGTCCTGGCTGCGTCCCCTCCTTTCTCATTAGTAAGGAAGTATGCAGAGCTGAGAAAGGTCCTTGATTGCCCGGCAACAACCAGAAACATCAGGGTGCTATCAGCACTGTTCTCATCCTAACACCCAAACATGGCATTCCATCCACTGCTAAAAAAAATTTAACTCCATCATAGCTGAAACCAGGACAAACTCACAACAGAGAAATCCAGAAAGCAACATCAGAAGAAGCTGAGGGCTTGCTTAGTTCCAATCCTTTCCATCCAGGAGAAGATAAACTCCACCCTGCTGAATGCAGCATCATTCTCTTTATGGCCAAGTTTCACGGCAAACCCCATAGGAAAGCTGAAGCTGCGCTGAGGACTCAGGATATCTGTAGGCCTGTTGTTCCTACTCTGAATTCCTTGAGGAAATGTCTCTTGTGTTTGCCATGCACAACTCTCTGTACTGCTTTGCGGACAACAGAATGGATTTAGCTCGATGTCCCAAGCTTTTGAAGCTCTTTGCAAGAACAAAGAGATGATTCATGCAAGTAGATAGGAGTGTTTGTGCTGACAGCAGAAGGACAGGGTCTGGAAGCACACCTTCTCTCCCAAGACTGTAGCTTCTGACTTGGCGAACAAACTCACTCTCCTGCAAACTAGTTGTACCTGGCTGTAGGTTGGGATGTTGCTCTGTATTTTCACTAGAGAGGTGTGAGGCACTGCTCCGAGCTGTGTGTGGGATCAGCCATCCCTGTTTAATGTTGGTAAAAGTGCAGCTTGGTTCTCAGGGGAATGTGTGGCACTGGTTTTCTCTGACTTTACTGCATAATTTTGGACAAAATTCTCCAGGGTATGGTGTGTTATAGCAGCCTGAAACCCATTGAATCCCTTTTCTCACAGAGTATAAAACCAGGCACAGCTCCACAAGCAGAGCACTTCTTCCTAACCGAGATGAAGGCGAAACATGAGGGACTCTAAGCTGCAAAATGTTTTGGACAGCATTTAATGACCAGCAGTCACTCTTGTGCTAATCTGTCCCTCTCTAGGAGTATTTCCAGTTACTCTCGAATTGCACAGATTCATTTCATTTTGTTTCCTTTGCTGTCAGGCTCTTGCTTAATATCAGCTGGCAGGTGAGAGCTTTCAGGGCTTGGAGGTAGCAGGAATGAATATCCCTCTGGGAAGGGAGACAGATGTGTGATCACCACATCATGTTAAGGATAGCTGGGGAAGGAGGTGTCATTTACCAAATGTCATTAACTTTAGAAGTACTTTCTACTCTGCAGATGAATCTGGACGTTCTCATTACTCTTTAGACAATGGATCGGGTGAGCTGTGTAATATAAAACATTTGAGAAATGCTTTAAAACATTATCTGACAAAAGTCTTTCCAAAAAACCACAGATCCAAAGAGCATTTCTATGAGCCATTCTTCATTAAAACAAATAATGTTCAACTCCGTTAAGAGCCAGAGGAGAGAGCACTTTATTTTCTCTTTGCTGGTGGGGATTGTCTGCTATTCCCTGCCTGCAACTGTTCTGTAAAATTATGCCTTTTCTTTCAAAATCAGCAACAATGCAATAGTTTATCCAGAGAAGTAATTGGCAAGCTTTCCCCACTCAAAGACAAACTGTGAATGAAGTATGAAAGGGCTGCTTTTTTTTAAAATATAATTTTCAGTTACTTTTTTATTGAGCATTTAAATTTTAGTTTTAAGCTTTTTTTTTTTTTAAACTGTGTTTTTATTATCAGAATTCTCCCAGATTGTCATCTGGAAGTAAAAGAATATATATAAAAAGCTTAAGAAGTTCAAGAAATACAAAGGGATACAGGGCAAGCTTTAGTGATGGAATATCTGACGCTGTCTGGAGTTTGGACATTAAAACATTACTGTGTATCTCCAATTTTTATTTAAAAAAACCAGAAGACTTGTCCTTGCACAGGAAAAAAAAAATCAAATTCTTGTTCACAAAACTGTAACTACAGGGAAAGTGGGAGCTGAAACTATTTTCTGGCTCCCACTTTGTCACTGAAATGTATTAGTAGGTTTTATTTTGCTGCTAGAAACTGGTGTCAAAGCACTGGTGCCAGTGGAATTCATGTTCACTTGATGGAGGTGTCAGGATGGAGTCAGTGAGCCTCTGTGGCATCATCAGTGTGGGGATGTGCAGGGATAAGACCTCTCCACATCCAGATTTACATCTAGAAACACATACGAATACGAGTAAGCATGTGAAGGCAGGTTTGCTACATGGTGTTTACACATACACCTGTGGTAGGGGACTGGAACCGGTTAAATATCCCTGGGGTAGGAAATACTGGGGCAGGAGCATCAAGAAGATCTTTTCTATGCAGTTACAAATCGTGGCTTTTCTTAATTTTAGGCTTTGATGGCACACACTGAAATAGATGCATTATGTAATGCTAAACTAAGAGAGAAGGTTGAAGTAGAGTTGAGAATCCAGCCACCCCCAAAACGTAGGCGTCGACGAATCTGGGGTTGCATCTGAATCTTATGATCAGAGCCTTAAAGTTTTCCCAAATGTCACAAGTCCCAGTACCAAAATTAAATGCAGCCCCATAAAAGGGACTAAGGCAAACTTAGAGGGGGAGATTCGAGCCTGGCACCTGCCTTCCAACTTCTGCCTGATTTAGGGATCAAAGAGTAGATTTGGGAAGGTATTTAGGTGGCAAAGGGAGCAGGTGCTTGCAAGAGTCCCAGCGGGCACCTATGAAAGTCTCTTTGCAAAATGTTTACTCTTTATTTTATAAATTAGAAATAAACATCTGTATATCAAACCTGTACCAGATCTATCATCTGCATTTTAGTGCAGGAACCTGCTCAAATTTTTAAAAAATAACAGCAAAAAGTGGCAAATGAAAGTGTAGATCTGTCTTGGAAGAAGAAAATAATTGCATTTCTTTTGTGTTGCATTAACTTGCACATCTCCTTTAGGAGAAATACAAACTCTGTCAAATGTTATTGTGGCTGCCTGACTGATGAAACGGTATTTTTCCTGCCTTGGAGCAATTCCCACTCCGTTCTCCTGGAGGTAGGAGCTACCTCCTCCTGTTCCCTGAATGTCTAATCCTGAATATTGAGCTAAGCCAGGCTTTCAGCTCTTGATCCCTTTCCTCAGCTTTGCAGGTGCTGGGATTGCGGAGCTGGCAGCCAGTGCCCCAGGGTCTCATGTCTCCTGAAGCCTGCCTGCAGCTTGGTTTAGCACTTGAAATAAATTAGGCTCACATTTTAGTCCAGATACCAGCAGAGAAGGGCTTGGCTCTGTCCTCAGCTTGTTTAAAATGGCGCTAACTGCCCTGTACATCTCATCATGTCCAAGTAGTGATGCACAGGGTGAGTGTCGCGGCTGCAACAGGGCTGAATTTGCCTTCCATGGAAATCCTTAGACATTGCTGCTAACCTCAAAGCAGCTTCTTGCTAATTTGGTTTCCAGTCAGCAGTGGGATTTCACTTGACTGTGAACTCGAGGATTCCTTGGTATTTATGCCTTTAAGATGGGTAAATACTGAACTGATACTTTACAAGTTGCTACGCATCAGAATTAGACCTCATTAATATAGTTTTATTATAGACCAAAAAATTGCAGGTAGGCCAAATAATTTAGGATAACTTCAGTATGTAGAAAGTTCTTTAGGAGTAAGAGCTCATTTTAAATGTTAGAAAATAAGTCAGTGCCATTTTTGTATTGCTGTTTCTACATACTTGTGAACATTCATCAACTGTTTATATTGGCCTAATAGAGAGCTGGCATTCAGAAGTCTTCACCGATTGACACTGATGGAGCCAGGTGAATAATTCTAATCTAGTTGAATGAAAACTCAATTCTGTAATTAAGTATCACTTCCACTCTGAATTGTGGCTTGGATACCAGCATCCTTTTGCTGTCTTCTCCCTTTCCTAGGAAGAGTGGGCAGGGTGCTCTTGCCAGGTATGTGCATGTCTAGCACCGTCCTCTGTTTATAGCTATGCTGTAATTTCAGTTTCAGTGAGAAGCTCCAGGTGTGTCCACAGACCCTGCAGATACATTTTAAGGGGTGAAAGAAAAGTGTTTTCTTCTGAATGCCACCTGGTAGGTTTACAGCACCCTCCCTGGTCTCCCTGACAGCTTGGAGAGGTAGTGGTTGGCATGGAAAGCCACGTTATTTGGTTTGAGACAGTCATAGATATGCTTATATTCCAAGTAAGACCAAGTTTTGAAAAGAAGAGAAGCTTGACAGGTTGGATGTCGACTGTTTGAGCTTTACTCCTGGATGGACTCAGAAAGCAAAAGCCTTTCTAGAGCCAAATGTCACTTGTGGGAGTTAAGAGGACACTGTCACAGCATTCCAGAGTAGACCAGAGATGCACCAACTTCATGTCCTGGGTTTTGCTGGCCAGAAACTAAGGTGCATGTGTGGGATGGGAGCTGCCCGCTGTTCTGTAATGTTGAGAAGTCATGACTGTGCTCGTGTCCTTCAGTGTGGGGTCAGCCTGGCAGGTGTCCCACTCCTGGCTGCCTGCTGCTTCTGGGAGGGTTTGCTCTGAACAAACCATCCTTCCAGAGGGGTCTGTCAGCAGCTGTGGATGCAGGGTTGGAGCTGCCAGCTTAAGCACAGTCTGGATTTTAAAGACTTGGAAATTCAGTAGTTTGTTGTTGTGCTTGTTAGTTGGGAAACATCTCTCTGGTTAACTGTTCCCTGGGGGATCTCTGCTACTTATCGTTCCTGCTCCCATTTCTCCTCCAATATTAATTAAACTTTGTCAAGTGAAGCCACAAATTACTTGTCAGATCAGTGATTGGGTTTCTCCTGCTTTCCCTTGGGCTTTCAGTAAGAAAGGGTATCACTCACCCTGGGTGGGTTGCCAGAGTGGATTAGACTCTTGTGGGTGTACACTCGACTTGTTTTCTGCCTCTGTGAATAAGAAAACTCTGATCTGACAGCTGCAGGTCAGTGCACGCTTTACATTAAGCTATAGGTAATGAAGTGGGTTGCCAAAAGACATGATTAACGTCGTGAGCTAAACAGGAATCTGAAAAGCATCTGAGGTTCAAAGCGCTAACCTGAATTCTGGAGCTGTGTAGGATTACAAAAGCAGGGAAGGTATCGAGCGGGCTATAAGTACGTGGTGTGGAGGTTAGGAGCACATGTTTCAGGAAATTATTTCATCCCTGCTGCTGGAGGTGGCTCACGCCCTCAGCTTGGGAGGTGATTTGGGGTGTCTTGGAGCAGGGTGCTGCAGTAGCAGAATTGATTTAGTGCACAAGCATCTTAATGTACTTTTTTCTTCATTCCTCTCATCTTCATAACTTTTCTCCTTGTGTTTACATAAGTACATAGTATATTCCCTTCCTTTATACAATGCCCAGCTTTGATGGGTCTCCTGGTGTCAGGTGCTTAGAAGGGCCATTATTGTTGTCAGCGCTCGGGGAGGAGGGGAGAGAAACAACCATCAGAACCGCTGTTGAGTGCATACAGATGTGCTGCTGACGCAGTTCTGATGGACTGGGGCCGGCACATGAAAAGCAGCACATTTGCTTCTTTTAAGGAGGGAGAATGTGAGTAAGATTAGGGTCATAATTTAAACCTCACTGAATAAACATCGCTTCACTGTTGTGTACTTTTGAGGCATTTATAATCAGCTGCATGTATTGGGGCTTTGTCAGGCTTGGGAAGTAGGTGCTCAGGATATTGAATTTATTAAATTAGAGTTTATTGAATTTCCTTTGAATTCTTTTGGTGATGTAATGTCACTATTGTGCTTATCATGTGCATCTGGCTGCTGCACGGGGATAAACACATCCACGTGTTTTGGGTATGGTGTTAATAACTAGAGGTGCTCCAAGCAGAAGGAGGACAAGATACTGATCCCAAACCTACTTTTTGGTTTGCCCAAGCTAGACTTGAAAGTCTGGATTAATTTAGAGCTGAGAACATAACTATGCTTAAGTCATTTTCCTTGCAGTCATCAACAGTCCATGGTGTGTCTTTTCTAAAGCCCTGTCACTTGGTACATGTGACCTTCTGCTCCTCCCCAACACATTGTTGCTTTTCATTCTACAACATTTTCTTCACAATGTGCTTCAACCACATCCCTCTTCTGACAAGTTATACAGTGATAAATTCCCACTCCAGTCCTACTCCTGATTGGCTGTGACTGAACAAGCTTTTGCTCAATCTTTTGGGCTTTGCAGCTCACACAAAATGTTCTAGGAGGTCTTGTTAATAAGAGACGCAGTGGATGCGATTGAAGCCAAAGCCAAGATCAGAGGTAACTGGCTTTGGGGGACAGAACTTGTTCTCCAGAGCAAAGTCATTTGCAGATTGCGTGCCTTTGCAGGGCTGTCCGTGGGCACACACTGTGCTGTGCATTTCCTCTTGTGGTGGATGCACACAAGGTGATGGTCAGCCTGGCAGAAGAGCTGGGCTTTCTGTGCAGCCAGTTCTGGAGTTGCCTAGTTAGTCTCACTACCAGTGAAAAGAGGTGGCTGTGGCCCAAACATGTGTGTGTCTGGCTTCCACTGCTGTGCTCAGCAGGACATCATGAGATGGTCATGGCCACCAAGGCGAGCTCACACAGTGGCATGCCTAGCATATCTGTGACCACTGGGGAAAGCAAAGCCTTTCCTGGCCTGCAGTACAAAATGAGCAATCATATCAGGTCCTCAAGCAAAGAACAGCCCAATCATCCCTCTGTTGGCATTTGTGCATGGGAGGAGGCATTGCTGAGTGCGGGGCACATCCCATTTGCTCCCATTTAGATAATATTCTGCTTTTCCATCTTTGAGGAGCCTTTGTGGTTGTAGACACCTGTCTCATGAGGACAGAGGAGCATAGAGCAAATGTGTTGCAAGCTGAAGCAAAGCCCCAGCCCTCCGTGATATTAATACCAGTTTATGTGTCTTTGCCTCTTGACATTATCTCGGGGAGCAGTGAGATGAACCTGAGGGTGCAGAGAAAAATGTCATCAAGTCATGGTTGCTGAGCCTCCTTACCACTTTGCTGACATTTCTAAGACAAAAAAATACTGTTGAATCACTCCTGCTCATCTTGGTTTAGATAGGAGATGATTTGATACAGCTACAGCACCGTATATCTCTTATGAAACTACGTCAGGGAAATTTTCAGTCTTGAGAAAGCTTCATGGGGATGGTAGACTTGCCCTTTTGCTGCTGCTGCCATCTAATTATCCACATACCTCAAGGAAAGAAGGAAATCACCCATGGCTAAAACAACCACCAAGTTTTAGATTGGAGCCTGGAACTCCCCCTCGCTCCGGTGTGGAATTCAACTGCTGCCTAAACATTGGGTTTTGGGAAGAGCTGAAGCAAAATAAATTAGAGAAAATGTGAAGGAAGAAATGAATGGAGAGCTGTGGGGGACATCCAAGGACTCAGCTGCAGCAAGTCGTGGTTTGTTCATGTTGTTTGGAGCCGTCCAGCCCAGCGTTGCCCCACAGGAGGATAACTTGGTTTGCTTTTATTACTTTGAGGGCTTTGCCTGAAAGAATCAACAGCATTTTGGAAAGCTGTGAAAGCTTTGTTGCTCTTGTTCACTTTAATCATTGCAGTATAAATTTTTAGTCCCTGGGGGAAGAATTTCTGTGCAATACCTTTATGTATTTATTACTTTAAAAAAAGGTTCTTAAGTTACAGGTTATTATATCTGTCTTAGGCACTCACCATGGGATAGAACTGGAGATAAATTTAGCAGAAGTTTTCTTTTCAAAGTGTAAGAAGTGTATTTCTGGTAGATTTTAGTAACATTTCTCTGTAATTAAAAAGGGAATGGCAACGAGGTCTGAAAGCGAGGTTCAGGTAATTCACCTTCCTGCCATGCAGTGTTTAGGTAGCCGGTTCTGGCTGGGTTTAAATTTCCATACAGACATTTGTAGGACACATCCTTCTCCTTCCTGAGTTACTGAGGTGTTTATAAGGGCTCAAAGACAAGCCCGTTAGAGATGTTCGGTTAGTCCTGTTAATAGTACTTTGCTGTGCCACTCTCTTCTTGGATTTGTCAGGTTTTTTCCCCTAAATATAAATAAATGACACTGATTTCATTCATGCCACCAGCTTTCCTGGATTTCTTCTGAATTCTTGAAGTTTTTTGGTATTTGTTAAGCTGGAGTATTTATTTTGTAATACTGGGATTGGCTTCTTTGCAAACTTTCCCTGTGACAGTTCAGTTTGATGGCACAAGGCTGCAGCACAGGGGTTGTAGGAGCTGCTGAAGCCTGTCTCTTTGTTGTGCTTAAAATTGCTTCTGCTGACATCAAATATTGATATCTGTGGTTGTTACTACCTCAATTTCATCTGACAGCATCTCCTTAAAGGCTGTTTGAGGCCGTTTCCAATCCAAAGAAGTTTCTGTTTCCAGTCATCAGTTTGAGTTTCAAATCTTTCTTCCCCTGAATAGAAATAGAATGGACATTTCAGAAGGAGTTCAGAAGTTTTAAAGATGTGCAAATTTCCAAAGCCAGTTCATTTTTAGTATTTAGAAGTTGCAGCATCTCTCAGTGAGAAATCCAAAGCTTTAAGTAGCAGCTATTTTCCATCAAGGATCCACTCAGTAGTCCTGCACAAAGAGCCCTTCCACAATTGAGCCTTTATTTCTTCTGTAGCTGTGAATTCTGTCTTGCCATAATGTTGCAAAAGTAATACTAAATTTCAGTACCCATAGAGTATTTGAGAGAAGCTTCTTGTACTTGCCAAAAGCAGCAATACCATATTTTTTCTATACATTTCATCCCCCATTTTTTTTCACTTTGGACTTTTTTGTTCCTGTGCTCAGCCGTTGTTCCTTAGAGAGTTTTTGTAACCATTGGGGCAACTGCATGCGACTTGGGATTTATTCGCCGGGAGGGAAAGGAAGCAGAACAGAACATTAACAACTGCAAAGACAAATAAACCTTATTCTCTGTGTGGGAAATAAGTCTCTGTGAAAAATGTCCTTATTGAGCGAGTCTTCCAGATGGCCGTGCTCGCTGCTTAGTTGGCTCTGCCGAACGCTGAGTCCCACAGCAGCGGCTTTCAGAGCCTGCTGAATGGTTGGAGCACCAACAACCTGGAGGGGGTTTTGACACCAGGATCAGGCCCTCTGCATGCAAAAGTCTGGTCCCTGCTGACATTTGTGCTTTGCAAATCAAGCCTCTATTTATAGGATCAAATGCTGTCTTGCTGTGGAGAGTTTCCTTCAACCACCATGGCCAAAAGCTGCTGAGAAAGTGCTGGCTCTCAGCTCACCGACACGGAGCTCCAGTCTCTGCACTGAGGCTCTGTATGGTGGGAAGCATTTAGTTTGGGTTTGTTTTGCAGTGGTTTTGCACGCTGTTGCATCACGTGCGGTGATGTGACACTGATGCAGGTGCTGAAGGTTGTTATCCCTGGGATCGCCTGTGGATGCTGCATGAGCTGCAGTCTCAGTGGAGCACGGTGCTGGGTGCTGCACCCTCTGTGTATCGGGTTAGACAGGAGGGCTGTCTCCTGCTATGTTCCTTGATTTGCAGGGCACGTTACAGCTCCTGTTACACCTTTAGGGACCTGTTTGGGCTGCCTGCCTCACCCCATCAGTCTCTGCATTTAAACAGTTGGATCTTTCTTTAAAAAGTATTAAAAAAGAAAAAGAAACCCTACTTGATCTGTGTGCTAAGGCACAACTGTCACAGTGGTTTAACTGCAACCTTCTCAGAAATAATGTTCTAACGTTTTTATTGCTGTTTGTATTGCTTTAAAGTGCCTGATTTGTGACCCGAGGACAGTTTTATTGCCTTCTGTGAGCTTTGTTTCAGAGGCAGAATGGCCTTATTTAATGGATACTGTTGATTTGGGGGAAGAACTTCCCTTGGATATTGTCCCACTAAAAGAAAACAATTCTTTAAAAAAACCCACAAGACTCTTATCTCTTGACCTTTAAGTTTTTAATGGCTGCGGGCATGTCCGTCCCACACCATGAGGCACAGGAGTGCCCTGGGACTTGAGCCACCGGTCAGTGCCATGATGGGAAAATTTCAGCTCAGGTCTGAAAGCATTAAGGGTTTTCAGGCTCAGGGGAGCTCATAAGTAACTGTGATATCGCCCAAAAGTTTTGGAGCTTTGTTTTTTTTTGGCCTTTCTCACCTCAACTTTAGATGTGGAATCACTAAAGGCAAAAAAAAGCTCTTTCTTTGTAGTTCCAGATGCTTTTGGTGCTCCAATGTGGGTCTCCTCCATTGCCACAATTAACTACCAGACAAACTGTTGGGAGAAAGGTGAGTTGTAAAGTGAGCCAAAACCAGGAATTAGTCAGGCATTGCATGGGTTGTGTCCGATTGCTCCTCTGCACTAATTCTCATCTCGCCCATTCAAACCCCAGATAGCTAGTCAGGCTGTGTGTCTTGGTGCAGCTCCAGCAGCAGCCCTCTCCCTCTGGAAGTGCCTGTCTCTCTCTGTTGACCAAGAGACATATGGACAACATGCCTAAATTTTGATTATGATGGAAGTTTGATGAGTTGAAGTGCCACAGTGGATTTTCATGATGGCTGCCCGTCCTGTGCCCCAGTTCCTATTCACTTGCTCTTTTGGTTTTCACAACCAAATCACTATTCAAGCAGACTTCTGTCCTATTGAGCCAGGCAAGTTCATTTCTCCACCTTCTTACTCTAACCCCGTTACTTTTGAGGAGTTCCTACTTTAGCTAGACCTTCCCTTCTCCAATCTCCCCAGGAAGCCCAGGGCTTTACCATAAAGGTCATCTTTTTGGTGTGGCAGCTAGAGAAACCGTAGCTCCTGCTTTTAGCCCTGGTTACTGTGAAAACTGAATCTGAAAAGGTTCTGAATCTGAAAAGGTTCTAAATCTGAATCTTAAAGGCTTAAAGTCCATTTGGAAGCACATCTTCATGGCAGAAGGATCTCTTCATCTGCCTGTTGTGGTGGTGCAAGTTGCAGTGGAAATAAGTGTTTGCTGGCTGTGCTACCTTGTTCCTGGAAGTGTGTTTGCATTTAATCCGTGTGGCATTTTCCCTGGGCAGTTGCTTAACACTGTGTGTCAGAAGGAATTTGCTGTAGAAATGGAAAAGCAAAATGTTGATGGCACAACGGGAGGAGGTCTTTTGCCTTCTCCTACCTCTGTTGTTTTTATGCTGAAACATCATGATTATCAAGGGGCTTTATTATCTGCCAGAAAACATCTTAAGTAGGGGTCATTCTCTGTAAATCTTTGCTATTTACAACACAGCTCATTAGACCACGTTTAGAATTTAAATTAATTACTTTAGTGCAATCAGCTCCTATAATTGCACAGGGAGCAGCCCTGGTACTGCAGCTTGTCGTACCTGAGGATCAAGACACCAAGAAATTATATCGCTACACCTTTTCTCTGGTAGCTCTAATTAGCTTGGGTTTTATGCCCTGGGCTGAGCAAGCTGGGGTCCCAGTTAGCAAACCCAGACTAGTAACAAAACAGCTTGGAAACTCGGTGAAGCAGTAAGTGGAGCCCTGAGCTTCAGGTATCACGGGAGCTTTGTGGTATGCTGAAGTCTTGGATATAAAAATCCCCACGAGGCAATCTCTGCAGTGAGTTAAGATGCCAATATGCTGTATTGCATTTTCCAGCACTTGCCGTTTCAGTGAAATGAGCGTGAGATTAGCAAAATGGGAATTAAGTTATAAAGCTGAAATAGAAGTGATTTTGTGAGCTTGGAAAAAAGCAGAAATGAAATAAACCCCAGTCAGAAGCTGAAGTGATATCAAGATTGCCACATCGATCTGCATGGCCATGAATGCCACAGAGGTTTTAAAATTATTTTTAAAAATGGTTTATTAGGAGGATGCTTTGAGGAGCAGAAGTGTTGTTTTGTACCATAGGGATGCAAAATGATCGTCTGGGGACAGAGCTGGTATATAAGGAGTTGTACATAGGGAGTTGCAGGTTATCTCTGGGTTTCCCAGATGGATTGAACATGGATTAGACCAGAATACAGATGCCGCTTGCTGAGAATCCACCTGATGCATCCAGCATGATTTAATAGGTAAGGCCTGAAATCATTAACAAGAAAGGGAAGGTACTGTGGGCTAATAGTGAATCTGATTTTGTTTCTAACACCAAAGCTGCCTTTTGTCTACACCCGTGTTGGGTTATTTCAGGAGATACTGTGATGCAAAAAGGATGAGATTCTTTGATCATAGATGTCCTTGTCAGTTAAAATGTGATTATTATAATAATGGATTAGGATGCGATCATTCAGTAAGAGTATCACATGACATTTAAAAATAAATAAGTGGAACCACTGAAGACACTCTGAATTAATAAAATCTTCCATGAAAGATACAGCAAATTTGCATTCATTTTCACTCCCATAAGAAACTTTTAGATACATTGTTGGGAAACTGGAAGTATTGTCTAGTTTTTTCCTGTCTCCAGAAAGTTGCTAACCAGCCATGAATTGTGGGTCAGTTCCTGGGGAAGACTGCCCTCAGAGGGGACAGGATTGCCAGAGCTCAGGTGTTTAGGATGAAGCTGTGGAGGATGGCTTCCTTGGGGGCACGTAAGTGTACTTACAGGGTACGTGAGCGATGGCAAGTTGGATCTAACCAGCACACTTTTACAAGTACAGATTGGATCATCAGGCACTAGTTTTCCATGCTAGTAATCTCAACATTGCACCTGAAGGGTTATGTTTTTCGTTAGGTATCATTTGCATTACTCATAATTGACAAGTAATTATTCTATCTCTAGAGGGAGAAATATCACTGTCCTTGAACTTGGAGTGTGTTTGAGAGACTTCGCAAAATGCAAAGAAAAGTGAATTATTGAAATATCGACATATTGTGATTTCTCTCAGGAAATGAGGTGTCTTTGGGTTTTGTTGTTGTTTGGGTTTGGTTGGTTGTTTTGTGCAGGGAAACAGAGTAAGCTGGAAACTGAGGAAAAAATCTTAGTTGGGGTGGTTGTGATTCCATGGATCACAAAGCTGATGGCTTTGGTGGAGATTTCTGAGGGGCTGTTGGTCAGGTCCTTCTTATAGCACACAGCTTGGCATCAGTGTAAAGCCAGGAGAAGCTTTTCAGAAGCAGAGGTGCGTATTGTGCTCTTGAAGGTCTTCTGAGTCTGTGTGTTGAAGCATGCGAGCTTTGCCCAGGCTGGGTCATCCACGTGGCAGCCAATAGGTAGAACTATCTCTTGACTGATGTTCACTCTGGACTGGGAAAACTGGCCATATCAGTACAGCAGTAACCCCCGTCAAGCACTTTTGGGACAAATTGTCTCAGCCTACATGAGACCTTTTTATATTCCTTTAATCTTAAATACTTCTCCTCGTAGTTGGATAGACATGATGCCAGGAGAATCCAGGATTTTATTTTTGGCAGATGATGTACAACAAAACAAGTGCCAGTATAGGTAAATAGCTTCATATGAATATGACCATCCAGACACCGACCTGTTCAGATACAGCTCCCCCAGGTGTCTTGACTGCTGTTGGTGAAGGTGCTGAATTACCAGTGAGGGCAGGACCAACCTTCTCAAGCCCAAGCAGCTGAAGGAAGATGAAACTATAAGAGGAATAATGAAGCCATGTTAAAAGTGTGATACCTTGAATTAAACATTACTATGGATGATGAAGTTAAACTAGACTTAACACACTGTTGAACTGGTCTGGTCCTGACTTTTCACCTGACTTCAACAGGAAGCCTTGCTTAGGACCTTGCACTGTTTTTTCTGCTTTTAAAGTGGGTGAAAACTCTCTAGGAGATAAAATCCCTGTCATGAGATGGTATTTGAAAGCTCTCTGGATAACTTAAGCACTGGAGTAGTTTGTTGCCATTTCAGTACAGAAATTCAGTGGGATGGAAGTGCCTTGAAAATAAAAGCCAAAATATTCTGGAAATAATCTAAAACAGACGCTAAATATTTTTTTTTTTTTTAAATGGAAATGAAATAATTGGTTGAACAGCCTTAGCCAGTTATTTTGTAAATACTACCAGGTACTTAATTGAAGGACTCTGTTGTTCAGAGCTATGTTGGAATGTATTCCAGAGACGTTGTAATCAAAGTCTGTCTTAATTTCCTTAATTAAGGGAATTTGGTTGATCTTTCTGGTTTTAACCCTAGCTGCAACTCTGCTGTGTGCTATTTACTTAAAATAGTTACTTCTGAAATTCGTTTTGGAGAAATGCAAAAGCTTTTTGCCATTTAGAAATTTGCATTAAATGTCCAGCCATTGCTAAGGGAGCAGCACTGGCAAACATTTTGTTCAGACCTTCCACATCAGTGATGACAACTTCAACAGGTAGAGCCTGTGGGATGAGAACCATTGGCTAAATGATGCAGGTGTAATGACCCAGATACTCATGCCGTCATTCTTCTTTGTCCAGTGGGACTCTGTGTGAACCGCTGCAATTCTACTCATGCTGTCAGATCTGCCAGACAGCTCAAGCATGATAGTATGGGAGGCTGTGGAGATCAGGAACATAGAAATAGGGCAGATTTAAACATTAATCAGGGTTTTCAACAGGGAAGCCATGGAGTTATTTAAAAAAAAAAAAAGGGGGAATGATAAAAGTTATTGTTGTGAAGTTCCAGCATGCTGTGCAGAAGTTGGAAATGTTCAGATGGGAATTGGCCAGCTGAGCTACCAGCACAGCGGCAGCAGAATGGCCTTTGGGATTGGTTACCCTGCTGGGGTGCTCTTCTGCACCCACTGAAACCCAAAGAGGGGAGCTGGAGCAGATGAAGCAGCAGTTTGAGGAGCTGTAACCACCTCTGCATTTGCATTGGAATTAGCATGACTAGCTTGATATGGAAACCTTGTAAAGAGAGCACTGTTCCCCTTCAGATGGTGGGAGGAACATTGCCATCAAGCTGATGTAGGGAGGCAGAGATCACACGTTTAGAATTTATGAGATGTTATACAGCCATTGTGTCGCAAACGCTCCTGAATTCTGAATCGCTTGATAAAATAGTCATGAGGGTCATCATCACTACAGTTTTCCGAGCAGGGAAAGACCCCACAACAGAAAGAAATGGTACCATCAGATTTCCATAGGCTTCCAGGGCATAACATGTTTCTATTTTCTATCAAAAATACTTCAGTTTAATCCTGAGCTGATTTTCTTTTCTCTTTCTCATTTGCCTGAGGAACTTGGTTAGCAATAGCAGGACAGGCGTTTTAGTACTTAAACCCCAGGAATCAAACAGGAAGGCGTCCTGCCAGAGGGAAAGGAGGCAGCGTGCAGGCTCTACAGAAAACCTTTTCACCATCCAAGAGTAGTTTGAATCTACTCTTACAGTTTGATCTGGAGATATGGCATCATGTTAACATGAGAACAATATTGTGTCTGGGATAAATATTCCTGTACTGTTCACCAGAGCATTTTTGCTGCAAAATAAAATTCCAAGTCAGCTTTTGCCTACCTACAGAAGAATAGCCTGGGCTGTGCCAGATGCTGATGAGAAGTTAATCAGTTTTCTGTATGGATGTATTCAGTGCTAAAAATATGAGATTAGAGTACAATGGAGGTATAATTGGTATGCCGTGTAAGAAAGCATGAGAACTGCACCTTGTATAATTTGGTGGTAGGCCAGGTATTTTTAGGGACATATGGTTTACTGAATGAAAACTTCGCTATTCTTGTGCTTATGTTATGTTTTGCCTGATGAGGAATTCCATTGCTTAGTTTAATGCTGTTTTTTAACACTGGAGAGACCTCTGAACTCCCTAAATCACATGCTTCTATTATTTATTCATCCATTTACTGGTGCACATGTAGGAAAAGTAGCATTCAAATTAGAATTTTGGGACAGGTCCCCAAATATCTCTCGGCAGGATCTGAACAGCAACTAATTGCAGTAAAATAGCTACCAAAAATTGCTGTTTTCTCCTCAAAAGTGTTTATTACCCAACTCTTTTATGTTTGATGTTCATGTTTGGCTTTGCTGTTGAACATTTTCAGTATGTGGAGGCAAAATTGTACAGGTATAGGCATAGTTCTGATCTTCAAATCAGTCTTACTGAGTCAAAAGTTATTTTGTGTCTAAAACTTCCCATTCCTGAGGTGATTAAGCAGTCGAGAACCTCAACTGATATCCATACCATCTCATGAAATTAAGTTAATTTCCCATAATTTCAGCGATCCAGCAGCTAGGTATTGAGCCCAAGGTAATCATCCAGGCTCTTTCAAAACCAGCAGCAACACTAATAATGCATCTCCTGGATTTTAAGTAGCTTCTTTCATTGAAAGGGAGGTGACTCATGGCTTTTGAATGCTTGGGGTTGACAGTGTTGTGAATATGGAAGTAAAATAGTGTTAAACAAAGACTGAGGTGCAGTAACGTGAATAAATAATAGTAAATGACATCCTAACAACTCGGTGTAGTTCGATGAAATACTTAAAAATTCTTATACTCCTTTTAGAACTTGAATAAATACCCTAATTTAATCTGATAGTGATTAGAAGCACTCAGCTGCTGAACCCTTCTTGATTCCAGTTAATAGCTATCCCCATAACCCCTTTGACTTGCGTTTTTATGTGTTTCTGTTTTGCAAAGCTGAACGAACACTGCATTATTTTATCAAAAACAATTAGGAGCCTGTTATCTGCAAATAAAGGCCAAGCTATTATACACTAACAGTTAGTGTAAAGGCAGACTGTGGCATATGCGGGCTGATTAAATGGTGTATATTTAATTTTCCTTTCAACCAAAGAAAGTCAGGGATGTCAGCTGCTGAAATTCACAGAAGACAGAATGTGGCAGGAGCCACTCGGGCTGAAACAATGATCCAGGCAAATTAAGTATGTGTTGCTTCTTTTAAAAGAAACTTGAAAAAAGAACTGAAATACGTCATAGAGCAGGAAATTCTTGGCAAAAAAAATAGAATACATACCACCCTGAAAGCTCTAACTCTCTGATGCTTCTGTCTGTGGTATTGTAGATTGTGGTGTTATCTAAGATGCTACTGTTTTCTTTCATAAAATGAATTTTGCAATTGATGTAATTTGGCAAATGCTGGCATTTTAAATTCCAACTATGTCACAGCATCATGTTATGTGCGCTCTCATTGTGTATACAAACGCTGGTATACCTGGCAATAAACCAGTGCCAGAGCTAGTGAGGAAAGTCTCCATCCAACTGTATGACAGGTGTGGTTCCTTCTTCATTTTGGAGGGGCACAGGTGGGGGTATAGCCATAGGTGGGCCGACTTACCTGGATTTTCCCATTAGAGCTTTCCCTGAGTACACAGAGAGTATCGGTTAAGATGGACAAACGTGAAGTCAGAAAATACCACTCGTGTATGTTGTAAGCTGATCACTTGAGATGCAACACACATGCCAAGAGGTGGCGATGAAGAAAGAATAACAGGTAGAAAAGTTTCCGATAAGATTGAGAAACCAGTTAGGAAAGGTGAGTGAGAGACAGCCACTGCTCAGATGCTAAAGCCCTGATGAAACCACAGTGATGGCAAAGCACAAGGGTTCTGTTTTGCTTCCACACCATCTCAGTGAGGCTGAGGGTCAGTAGAAGTCCACCAGAACAGGTCCTGCCCTATTAAGTTCAATTTTTTCCAAGAAGTCAGAGCTAATATTTGTATCTTCCAGTATCAAGACATAAAATGAAGTGAATTAGGGACATAGGTTCAGATCTACGATGCCTCTTTTCTGAACCACCTTCTGGGAGCATGCCTTATGCTCCCTGGTATTGTGACAGTAATCTTACCTGTGTAGCACTTCTTTACTGTCCACAAAATAAGCTGGCCAAATTCTTGAATCTTAGTTCAGAAATTACTTCTTCTCTAAAAATTAATCTCTCTTAAACATTTTTTTCTCTCATTCTACTATTAATTCCAAGAACAAACCCCTGGTGAGAATAAGTCTGGGTCTCAGCTTTATCAAGAGCCACGTTAAAAGTCTATTTAAAAAAATTATACTGTAAAAATGTCTTAATTGGAAAAAACTGTCTCAAGTGTATAAGTGATCCTCCCCATCCCTGTTTCCACTCTTTTCTTCCTAGACAGCATGGGGGGTTAACAGAAAACCTTTCTGTTTCCTCTATGAAAGACTTCCTACTTTGCGTCTAGTAACATGGAGTGTTTTTTTCCTACTTTCAGTTAAGAATATTTAAAATAAGGCTTGGAAAGGAAAAAGCAAGTGACCTTGTCTTCTAAGTATCAAAGCCACTCATTCGTTTCTTCTACTGCCTGAAAAATAATCAGTTTTCTCAGTATTGCGTACCTGAGCAATATAATTCTTGAAAGATTTTAAGGGCTTATTTTTAAACAATTAAAAAAAGATTTCTCTAAATAAAAAGATATTTATTTTATTTATATATTTAAAAAAAAAAACCAACTCCTTTAAAGTGGAACTCTTACACAAATGTATACCCTTCTGGAAGTAGTGTTTCTTATTTCCTAAGCCCATGTTAAAATGTCACAGCTTTGAAAAAAGAAATGTGTCAGAAAGAGGTACATCAAAACAAGAAAAAATCTGGGTTTCTTTATGTGAAAGCCCATTCAAGGCACATTGGAAATGGTATGAGTTCTTACAGTAGATGTAAATATAATTAAAGTCCTTTAAAAAATAAAAAGCCCAAACCAAAAAGCCCCTCAAAAACCCCAAAGTGAAGTTTCTGGGTATCTTACTTGTGAACCTGCAATACACTGATTATAATGGAACTGCACAGGCACTTTGGTTGGGCATCTGCTTCAGGATTTTGCTGAACTGGTCAGTCTGGTTCCACTCAGGGTATGCACACAGGTCCCACCATCAGCAGGAGTCAGACTAGAAGTTTAGGGCTAAGCTGCCACTCAAAACACTCCGGCCTTGTTCTGGACTCATTCTCCTCTTCAGTATCCCAATGAACATCTCAGGAGAAATCAGCACCATCAGCAAGAGGAGGAAGGGGCAGACATTTTCCTTCTTCATGGCTTGCTTCAGTATTGCCTAATTACTCTTGTGTCGGTGGGAAGCCATCAGCCTGTGACTATTATATTCTGTCGAAGAACATCACATTAAAGCAGCCCACACCTACCAAACTCTTCCTGTGTTCTGTGGGCATCTGCTTTTCTTTGTTGTCATGTGAATGTGGGACTTACTCAGGCTTTCATGTACAGATCAATGGGATTATTCACAAAAGCAAGCGTTGATACAGTTTGTTCCCTCTGGTACTGCTTTGTTTCTCAAAGTGCCAGCATAGCTCATCCCAAAGGCTTTTTTTTCCTCGGGTGCTATACTCAAGTCCTGAACACAAGCCCTTCCTGTTTCCTTGGTAAGATGACACCACATTTGCATGTACAACACGTGGATGCCACTAGAACTAGTGTCCTAAAGCCATGCCTGTTGTCCGGGACAGCTGGGCACCCCACAGTTACGTTCCCTGTCATCACAAGGTGCAATCTAAGAGCATATCCTTCCATTGATAGCAGAACCAACTTGTAGGCCTGGGAGGAGCTGTGGTGGGCTCCAGCAGCAGCTCTGACCTGACTGCTTGGGGATTTGGAGGGCAAGGTGAACCCCAGGGCTGTTTGTTAGTGCACTCGGAAGGTATGTTAATACTTGAGCCACCCAGTATCACCCAGTATACTAATAGTGGGGCTGCTTTTTGAGCAAAGCTTTCAATTCACATTTTACTCTGCAATTTTTCTGCGTTACCTTGTAAATGTTTTATTCCACTTCTGTCTAGACATAGCAAAATGAACCAGAAGGTAGATGGACATGGTTAACAGCATGGGCTGCTCACATCACAGGCTGTCAGACAGTCCCCAGGCTATATTGGTATGTTATATTCTCTCAAGTCCACTTTGCATAGTGCTTCCATTAACAGCATCAATTTGGTATTTGGAAACATTTTTTTAAGGAATCTTTGTGGAAATACACCTAGCAAAGTCCTTCCTGTTTTGCTTTTCTTTTTGTTCCCTTTTTTGTGTGTGGCCAGGTATTACTTTTAAAGGGAAAAGAGAATTTGCCTGACAGTTATCTAATAAAATATGCTATGGCCAGGTATGTGCTCAACTGATGCTGACACTTGATTTGAGGGGAAAATGCGTGTTGAGCTGCTTTGAGCTTTTAAAAAATATGAACTTGTTTTACAATAAGCATACTTCATTCTCTGGAAAGCATCTTGGAGAAGGTCTCAAGGGAAGCATCAGAAAATTCATGCCACTGTATCGAAGATAGTCTTTTTCTTTTCCTTTTTTTTTTTTTTTTATGAGGTGAGAGATTTCAGTTTTCTCCTTGTAACAAAATTAGCTGAGATCAGTTCAGTTCATTAGTTCTTCTTTGTAATTCATGAAGAGAGCAGGCGTCCTTCCGGAGCAGCTTCCTTGCCTCAAAGGCACTGGCTTGCCTCTCAGTAGAGGTTCTATTGAGTTCAGCAAAAAGCAAATGTGTTTGTGCTGCTCCTTGCTTTCCTTACCCACCTGTTTCATTCCTTTCATTGGAGTGTGAACTTGCGGTTGCATTTATAGGTTGCAGAAAGAACGGGCAGAGCCTCCACATATGGCACCGCAAGGGTCTGATCTGAGCAAAGAGTCCTGACTCTGGTGGAATGTCCAGGCAATGGAGGGCATTCAAGTATTACCATGTAACGCTAAGGAACCGTCCCTCTGTAACCCCTCTGGGATTACGTGCCTATCAGAGTTTGCGTGAGTATTCCCCTCACGGTCTCAGAGGAAGTGTGGCCAACAGCTAAGCATTGGGCCATGGTTTTCCTTGACATTTAAGAAAAATATTAGAGGTTGATCTTTTATCCCAAACCTTATATAGGCTGAGTAAGATCCAAAGAACAAAATCTAAAGAGGTGTAAAGAGAGTTTGAGAAGAGGCGCAGGCAGGGTGGTGGAGGAAGATGATATTAGGTATTATGTACTTTAGATCTGTCAAGAAAGGAGCCTTTCATTGGAAGGAGGAAAGGAATGAGGAGCTTAGATAGTACTTTCCAGCTTTATAGATCCAGGACCCTTGACAGAAGACTGGTTCTACAGATGGAAGAAGCAAACAAAAATTCAAATGGCTTGCAGAATGGCAGCAGGAAAGTCAGACACAAACTGACCTGACACTCTTCTCAAAACTGTCATCTTGGGTTGCTGTAGACTTGCAAGTGCTTTTTTCTTTTTTTTAAGGAAATGTATGTGTTAAAAAAGAAATCAAAAACTTATTTATTTGAGCACACTACTCCTTTTGATCTCATATTTACCTGTGTATCACTCTCTGTGCTGTAAAGTCATCTAATGAGGCTTTATGGGTTGTAAGGTCCTGCAGCTGCTGGGAGGAGCAGTGTTGGTATTGCAAGCAGTTGTTCTTTGGACAGCTGATTCAGACACTGTGCTACACTTGTTTTCAGAGAGTGAGAAGCTGGTCATGGTATCAAAAAAATAAAGATCGAGTTTCCAGAGTTTGAAGGCTGAGCAAAGATAACATCAAGAACTTGGAAATTCTGTTTCTTTTAGGGCTGACAGAGAAAAGTTGGATCAGTTTAGGCTGTAACCTGCTTGATGGTGTTAAATGATAGGAAACTTCAAAAAAACAAAATCCGTGACCTTAAGATGTGTTTGTTAAAGGTTCCAGCAAAATACTAGGCTACAGCAAACTGGTTTCAGGGCAGTAGTAAGTTTATTTGTGTCACTTATCCTAGCTTTCTGTAATTTAAATTTTCTCCATTATAAATTTAATTTCTCCATTCCTGTGTATTAACACTGAGAATACCAGCAGTAGTAGGTTGGGCTGGTTGGTTTGTTTGTGGTGTTTTCTTTTTGTCTCTTGTGTCAGCTTTTAACTTCCTGGAATAAAATTTTCAAAATCCATCAGAAACATTAGTACCATTCTGATTGTGGAGAAGCTACTGCAGTGGCTCATTTCAGTTGCAGTTCAAGGACTCAGTGGGTCAAATATCTGGGTAGATGATATTCACGGTGATCTAAAACTTTCTGGCTCTATAGCGAGTTTGGTACCATCCAGGAGATTTATACCTATTCTGTAGCCTGATTTAAAAAACAGATTAGAAACTTGATAAGACAAAAATAAATTTATTCTGGGAATCCTGCCCAGAGCTTTGCTCAAGCGTGCTTCCACTCACTATTTGTTTTACCAGACACAGTATTTTTCCAAGGGAAGGTGTAAGGTTGTACTTCTTTTCCTGCCCCAATAGTAAGTTTCCCAATGTTATGTGTAGCCCTCTTTCAAAACCTATTGTTTTTCCCTTCCTCCAGTACCTTGGTTATGTGTCAGGATTAAAAAACAAAAATCAAAACAGACATTTAAAAAGTTATTGGGAATATGCTCCCTGTTATTACTCATGCTCACACAGTGAGTTGCTGCTTTCAAAGGGTCACGGAAAGGGGCAGATGTCACAAGCACCACGGCAGTGGGTAAATATTAAAAACAGCTCCTGGTGCCAATAGAAATTATTTAAATATAAATACCTATAGGAATTAGATAGATATAAATCATATACAATGTTCTCAAAGGATTCTAAATTGCCAAATACATGAGTTCAGGTTCTTTCTTCAGAAAACCCAAACCCTAACCTATTGAAGTATCTACATGG
The DNA here is from genome assembly GCA_020800305.1 of Porphyrio hochstetteri. Classification (NCBI taxonomy): domain Eukaryota; kingdom Metazoa; phylum Chordata; class Aves; order Gruiformes; family Rallidae; genus Porphyrio; species Porphyrio hochstetteri. The sequence goes on from CM036907.1 coordinate 46,835,912, forward strand.
TATAGAAGATACGTGATTCGGTTCTCTTATAGTAAGTCTCCTTTGAGAAATTAAGTGTAACAGAAAGTGATAGAAAGCTTCCATAGACTTTTTGGACAAAAAGTAACAAACCAGAAGTGTTTTCATATATGCAGTCCCTCAGTGGGGTATGTTGCAGATACATTGCAAGAACGGAGGTGCAGCATGCCGTGTTAGCTCTTTGGATGTATTTGTGTACAAAACTGTGGCTGACCAGAGAAGTCCTGGTGTGTGACTCAGTACTGAAGTGATGCAAAGCCCTGACCTGGGGCAAACAGACACCCTGATACTACACCAGCAGAACATTTGCTCCACAGTTTCCTATAAGCACCACACTGAGCAGTCACGAATGTCTCCATAGATATGAGGTTGTCACCTTCATAAATCTTCAAAGGGTCCTTAAATGTTTAGCAGACCTAAGCCATGTTACCTCTGCCCCATAGCAGAGGCACCTCTGTGTCATCTTTGGAGGCATTATATATTAAAAGACTGCACTGGAGGAGGAGGAAATAAAGAAATAATTTTAAAAACCCAAATATATCTATCTATCTATCTATATATATACACATATGCACACAGACATATATGACATGACACCACCCTTGCAGCAGCTTGGTGGGGGGCGGCTAAACTTCAGCATCTTCTCCTAAACTCCTTGCACGGTGAGGGGGCCTTGGATGTGCTCACAGGGAAACACTGCCATGCTGACAGAATTATTAGCCACGTGTATCTCAATGCTTTTAAGTTCCAGGAGGTATAAATACATAAAGGGCATTGCATTATTTTCTATTGCAAGATATACGGGGCTGGGCTCTTCTGACTTTCAAAATAGCATCCTTGGCTACATAATCATGCGAGAAAGGAGAGTCTTAACTCTAGTCCTCTTAATGCAATGAGGTTACATGCCTCATCACTCCAGAGTCTATTTAGATGTGTAAGTATGAAACATACATTTATTTCTCTTTCTAAAAATTATTTAAAGAAAAATACTTCTGCTGTGTTAATGTTTTCAGTGAGGTGAGAGCTGTTGATGGGAATATAAGTAAAATTAAATTCCATGGAGTTTAAGAGGAGCAAAAGAAAGAAAGAACTCAATTTACAGAGGGAGGAAATGAAGAGACTGAAGTTGAGTGGTTTTGACCTCTGTTATCGCATGAGATGGCCAGGTTTTGTGTTTGTTGCCTTATTTCCTGTTAAAGGATGGGAAGAAAAAAAAGAAGAGGGGAAGAAAAGATCTGAAGAAATGCAAAGCATTAACACATAATAATAACATGTGCTGTAGAACATAGGAACCATGTGGGAGAGCCAAATTACGATTCCTGTTGGAGGTCAGGGTCAAGTTGTCTTTGCTTGATCCTACAGCCTATTGCATGGAGCCGTGTGTGTTTCTGGGTAACTGATTTTAGCAAGTTGCAGCATCAGGGATTTAACTGTGCATCTCATTCCCTGACAGCCTCATCCAAACCCTTAAATCCTTTCAGCTTTAGCCTAAACCCCAGCTTCATCAATCTTCCTCCGATTGCAGTGCTTTCAGCCAATCTTCCTGACTCCTGCTCCTTGCTTGCAGTTGATCATTGTTGAAATTGGCTTTGCGTTGCGATTACAACAGTTCCCCACCTTAGCTGGAGAGACAAAAGAGTGTTTCAGAAGCACAGAGATCTTCCAGAGCAAAGGGCACATCTTACATGATTTGTTGTATTTAAACACGGTGTTATAAATCATTGTAGACTAGCATTAGTGTTGTGAGTGAGTGTGCTCTGGTATCACACCTCACCAGTTCATCGTTAGCTTTCCACTAACATCTTCTGTTGGCAAACGCTTTATGCAGTTTGGGTTGTCTGCTAAGTTTGAATAAAAAAATAAAACTAAAATTACTGCATAAGCACCAGACCGCTGTCCTAAAATAGCTGCAAATCTAGCCCTGACAGCAGAAATATTTTAGATAAACTATTAAATTCTGTCTTGAAATTAGCGTCCACTCACAATACATGCTTCTGGAAAGTGTACTTTAAAACCCATGGTGTGGAATGATGCTGTTTCAGGGAAGTGACATGTAGGCTATTCTCATGTTTGCAGTGCCTTTCCAAATTGCATGAACTGTAACTATTTGTTTTTCCAAGGATGTATTGGAAAGGATCCAACTGGATGAAGTGTACCAGAATCTTATGTCCACAAAATATTTTTAATTCCCTTTTCAAAAAGTATTGGGCTTCATAACCTTTCAGAAATAGTTTGGTCAAACCCTGGAGTGCATAGCTTTGCTCAAATACTCCATTGAGGATCCTTGGGAAACACAGCAAAGGGGGAAGCACAAAGTCTGGCCCGGAGTTCTTGTGGGACTTTCCAGCCTCCCATGCGCTCTTCTGGTTCACAGCCTACGTGCCAAGCATTGACTTGCCCCAGCTAAAATGTGATTTTTTTTTTTTTTTTTTTTAGAATTAACTAACTGCTTGGATAGCTTATACACACCAAAATGTGTTTTATTTTCCACTGCCTTGAAGGCTGGTTTATCCTTTAAGTTGGAAAGCCTCTTATCTAAATGAAACAGCCTTAAATTCTTGGATGTAGTTCATTAAATTCTTGGATAACTAGAAGTCTCTCTGGCACTAAGCAAGTGATATTAGGAAGAGGAGTGCTGATCCACCTTCTAAGTGTAAGAAATTGAATTCTTTGCAAGCTGCTATGGTGTGTACAAGGCACGTCTAAAAATAATTAATAACCATTATACTTCCTCTGCTAATTTTTGCCCTTTCTCAACTACTGTAAATCCAGTAGTAAATCAGGGAGCATTGTTAGGGATATGAGTTCATGCGGAGTTCCAGTTATCTCTTCACTTCAGTCCATCAGCTGGTATTGCTACTTAGAGGAGAGTTTTCAAAGTTTGAAAAGCTCTGTGAGGTATTGAGCTGGCAAATAACCTCTGGCTCCTCACAATTTCACTAAGAGCCATTTAATTACTGCCACTGTAGGGAAAACACAGTCAATGGAGATCAAGGATGCAGTTGTTGATTTTAACTGAAGAGGTGTTCACCAAGTAGTGTCTGCTTTTTAAAGAGCAACAGCAGTCACTCCCCTTGGCTTTCCTATGAACTGTAAGAAAAACTAATAGAAATAGAAAGCTTGACCGACCAAGTTGAGCATTGACTGCTGACACTGCTTCTGGATCTGGTGTCTACAGATGTACAGATGGAGAGCATATGAGGGAGTTTTGGTTCTGTAACACATGCACATAATTCAGATCCACAGAGTTGCTCACTGCACAAAATGTCTGCATCTGGATTTTTCTTCATGTGGATGTAATGTCATATGGTCCATTTTCTTTTGGGACGATTTCCATCACTTCCTTCTTGCACTGATTTTCCATCATCTTTATCCTTTCAGGATAACAAATATTGTTTGTCTGCTCTCAAATATGTAGGACTCAGGATTTACATCAGGACCATTCTCCTAGTTGATGTGTTATGTTCTTAGAGTCTGATCTCAAATCAATCCAGCCACCCTTTTTTATATCCTGTTCATTGATCATTTCTCAAAACTGTAGAGTACAAAACCAAGTACTTAACATAGTGTCCATGGCATCCCTTGAAGAATCCTTCTCTCTGCAGCTGCTTGCCAAAGCTGTTAGTGTTTGGATGTTCTTTTCCTAGCAGTGACTTGAACACATTTCCTGTACTTTCACAGGTAGTAAAATTAATCTGTGATGCAACCACCCAAATCCAGTTTCTGCATTTATTCATTGTTTTCTCTCTCCTCAGCCAAAAAACCTCATATTTGTAGTTTTTACTCATACTCCATGTAGATTTTACTTGGGGTTTTTTCACTAGTCATGTTGTCTTCTAAAACAGGAATCTGTTTCTAGCCTTATTCTGTTAGATATTTTTGTAAAAATGTAAAATGTGCTTACAGCAGATCATCTTCTCTGGGGTAAATCAAAGCTGACCAACTTTTAAAAAACAATCTTAAATAATTTAATTTTGATTACTATATATTATTTTCTTAACTTTACCATCTGAAGTAGTGGCATCTGCTGTATGATTTTTGTCAGGTTGCTTTTTAGCAGGTTTTTAGGGCTGTAATAATATTTACAGAGCCAAGGCCCCATTCAGCTTATGAGTGCTCCCTTACCTTGGTGGTACCCAGGCTCCGATTCCCACTGAGCTGGAGAGTCACCATGAGCCGGGATGACTGTGTTGAGATCTGCAGAAAAGAGGCTCATCTACGCTAGCTAATTTTGCTCCAGGTTTCAGATTTCAAGGGTCTAAAAATATACTTCCACTTCTGAATTATTTTTACTGATATTTAATAGGATGAGGTGATGGTTCTGTGACGAGTGACAGTGCGTGAGAACTTGACGGTGGCAGTCAGTAGTTAAATAGATGTGCCATTAACAGTCTGGTGTGAGCTGGTGGACTGATTTGCAGGAGCTGAGTATCTAGGACAGTCCAAGAAGGAAAACATTATGACTGTTGCTGCATCATCATTGAAATGGTGCATTTTTCTCTGCTACGCTGCAAATGAGTTTCCTAGAATTAAATGCTTAAAGGTAATGAGAATAGTGAGTGTTTGCAATAATTAAAATCAAGCAAATTGAAGCCCTTACCGATAAGCATCCCACATGACTTTGTAATTGAAAAAAAATACAGTGAAAGATGTCTCACAAAGAGGTAAGGTAGAAAAAAATAACACTTGCAAGGCTCAGCCTGGTATCTCCCCCCCTTTTTTTCCTCCTGATGAGTTTGACCAAAATGTTGCAATAATCAACAGCTCGTTAGTCAGATGTTTTCAATTATAGCTCTCTGTGTTTCATCTGTTCTTTTTATGTGGGTAGTTGGTGTGCTCAGTATTACAGGCTGTCTGGATCTATGTGCTTCCACCAGCTAGGGAAAAAGAAGCATTCAAATGCAAGTGATCGTACTCCAGACTTTACAGAGCACTCCAAAAAGCATAGTGGGCATTCATGCAATACCTCTCATTCAGGTTGTTCCAAGCAAGTTAGATTTTTAAAAATTATGTATAAATGAATAGTTGATTGTACCTCAGCCTCTGAAGTAACCTTATTAAAATGACTCTACGCAGCAATTCAGGATTGGAAGAACAATGCGTACAAGATTTATAGATAAGTGAAAATTAAGCTGCTGTTCCAGCTAGTCCTGCCCTTACGTGTTGTGTGACCTGCTGTAGAAATCATTTCATTCTAAGACTTTTTATGGTTCCAATAGTCTCATACAGACCAAAGAAAATTAGTTACAAAAGTAACACGAAAATGAGAAGTTTCTTTTCTCCGCTCTCTCTTCATCTCTTCCTATCAAAATTACAGTGAAGGAAATCTCAAAGTATTTTGTGAAAGGAAGAGCACTGAAAGGAGATGTATGTGCTTTTAAGGGTGATTTTTTTTTAAAAAAATGAACCATCTGCAGCTAAGAAAAAGTGGTAAAAGTGTTAGTGAGAAGACATCTAGAGGAAAATTGTGCGTGCCTGTAGCTTCTAGCTATTTCACCTTCTTAAAATTGTCAGTTAAATTAAGATATCCACTGTGAGATGTAAAGTTCTTTCATGTCAATCAGATCCAGTTTGGCTTAGCTAGTTTATACTGTCACTTGGGTTTTGTTAGAATCTGCACTCTTGCAACTGATTTAAAACTGAGTACCATGAACCTAAAAAAAATTCTGATAAAGAGGGATGTTTAGAAGGAGAGCTAAACAAATATGCAGGATGAATATTTCCTTAATGTTTTGCCATGAGAGCATGAGAGACCCAGGGAAGCTGGATTCAGATCACTTGAACTGTGGGAGAGGTCAGAAAAAAGAGGAATGAAGCGGCCATGTTGTTGTCCCCAGGCTTTTCCTCAGCACGTACAGTTCCTTCTCTTTGTATTTTGTGTAAAATCCTGTTTGCACAGAATATGGCATTGAAGTTGGAATCATGGTTTGGCTCTCTCCCTCCCATATCCTCAGAAGTCAATCTGATTTTGTACCGTAGGGAGAAACAGCAACTTAGCGAAGTGACGGGTACCAGTCAGTGAGGGCAGAGGTTGTCTCCAGTAAACCCTCCATAGGGTTGTCTCCAGTAAATTCTTGTAACACAAGTGGTCGCGTTGGGTACAGAAATCACAGTGTCCTAGAAACTTGTGGGTTGGAAAGGACCTGTCAGCCTTGCTCGCCAGCACATCTTGGTGTCATCTGCAAACTTGATAAGGATGCGTTCTGTCCTCTTGACCCGGTTGCTGATATAATACTCGATGGGTCCATAGGTGTTATCAAAATACCAATCAGTAACAATTTTATGTCTTCAAATATCACACTGTGGTTATTGTAGAAAGTCAACATGAAATATCTGAATTCATCTCACATTTTCAGAACTGAGAATTATATTTGGAAGCACATGTTGACCTAGTCCCCTCCAAAATTAAATTTAATTTGTCCAGGAATAAGTTTGCTTATCTCTTATTTCTCTACTGAATAAAAATTTCTCATCACAGACAAAGTAGTAACTTTATTTTTCATAACCTGTTCCTGCTAAACTGGAGGTATTAATGTTCTCACTTCAAGCATGGAATTGGATTAAGCTATTTCGGGAAAAGCAATTGTTGTTCTGGAATCAAGCTTTTTACAGAGGGAGTTAATCAGGGTTGACTGTTTATGTTTGACTTAGAGTGTCTTTTCATCCCTGACCATTTCGGTGGGAGGAATAGCCCTTGGATTTTAGTTGCATCTGAGGCATTCAGCATTGCTGCAGGTACCAAACAAGGACTGTCCTAGGAGGCAGTGGGTGCCTCTGATCTCCAGGGACTGACTTCATCTAAAGCATTTCTGACTCCTCTTACCTAATACTGTGTTATCCTCTAGAAATATTCTGCCGTATTAACCGAGCAGATGGCCAACATCAGACCAGTTTAGATGATTGAGAGATATTTTTTAAGAAACATCCTTTTGGTTTTGTACACACTGACTTAGTGTGCATGAAAATGGTTAGCTTGAAGGCTCAGGGGTTTAAGCAAGATACCAGATCTGTTTCTGTGCATGGGTCGCTATGGTGATACCATGCAAAATTTGGAATCCATTCTGAAATCCTAGGAATGAGAATGAATTTCACAGAAGTATTTGCAATTTTTTAAGTCATATAGTGATCTGAAACACTTTTGTGAAAGGTAGGAGGATGTATTTGCATTAAAAACCATAATGTTGTTTTAATCTTAATTGGAGTAAATGTATTTCTGGTTTCATGGCAATGAATATAGTGAGAGTAGCTTGGCAATACAAACCAATGTATTTAAACATCAAACTTCCCATGAATTCTGTGTAACAATAGAAAAGGGAGTTTGGAGAACACTGTTTTGAGTATCTTTGATGTAGTAATTGGAGTATATTCATTTCACATGACTGTCATTAAGGAAGACAGCCAAAATCCTGTCGCTGTTTTGTAGGTGTGATTCCCATGTGTGGACATCCTCTTTAATCAGTGAAAGGGATTGCTGAAAGATAAACTGTTGATAGTTTTGACTTTGGTCTCAACAAAGGAAGGAGAGAAGAAGGATGTGTTTCTTTGAAGGATGAGTCTGTCAATCCACTTGATTTCCTCGTCCTGTACTGTTGCTAGGTGATGTGTGACAGAAAGGGTGTTTGAACCAGCTTTGAAATTCCTGTTGGGATTGTTAACAGTAAAGTTAATCCCATTGGCAAGAGTATTTTGTTTCTGAGGGTCACACTGGTGCACCACAGCAGCTCCCAGCTCTGAAGAGGCAATACAGAGTGATGGTCCCTTTGCAAGGAGAGGTTTGAGGTGTCACACTTGCAGCAGGATGGTCTCTTCTGCAGAAGTTAGACGTCTCCTGCAAACCGCTTGCACCTGCAAACTGCTTGCACCTGCACCTCGTGTACTCTCTGGGCAGAGAACAGGCTGTGCCCTGGGTAATTTACTGCTCTGTGACACCGCTGGGGAAATGCCTTGCCTGGAGAGTGCTTCACTTCTTGCCTGGCTGGAGGTGCAGATGGAGTGACTGCGTGAGATAAGATGCTTAAGCTCTAGAAACAAAGATAAGAAGCAACTCTCAAGCACTATCCTGGAGCCAAGAAGTTTTGCAGACCAGAACCATGTGCTTTAGCTACCAGGGATGGTAAAAAAAATAATTTCAACAAGATATTGGAAGGTAATTCCTAGTCTTATTTGGTCTTCTGTGCTGGGCAGCTTGCACTGTGGAGCTTGGTTGGATCAATTCAGTGGAGCAAGGGCTTGAGAAGTCTGCTGAAATCTATAGCTAGCTACAGGGGTAAGTGGTCTGTTTTTTAAAAGCAACCTGGTATCTATTATTATTTATCTATGGTGCTCCTATTACAGCTATTTACTCGGTGCTTGGAGGGCTAAGATTTGGTAGTTTGAAATCTGGGTCAAATATATGCTTTATATGTATATCTATATACATTTTTGTTGATAAACACTCTGTGATGAGGCATTCCTGAAGATACAAGTCTTTGTTCTAATTGCAGAAAATCTGTGGGAGTTTTGCCTTCAGCAGGGTCACAATGTAAGATCCTATTTTAGCAAGGTTCTTCGTTTAATTTAAGCACAAATTTCAGTGTTTCCTGGAAAACTCTGTATACGTAGCTATCTCGTTATGCTTCCGTCCCCCCTCCCCCATCTTCCTTCTCCTGGGATATGTGAAGAGCTGGAAAATATAAATGTAGTTTTGGATGCTTGAAAACAATATGCACGGTTCTGTCCTACCCTGCTTTGCAGAAACCTTTCCTTCATTAAACACAGTGTTTCAGAGGAAGGAGTATGGGCTATTTGTAGTACCAGAAACAGAAAGAATGTGGAAATTGCAAGTTGACTTGACAGAGTTAATGAAAAGAGCTGTTAAACATCTTGTCTATAAGGTTTGCCTGAGTGTTATTTGGATTTGGGCGTTTGGTTTTTTTTAAAAAAACATTTACTTTAGGGCTTCAAGATGCCTTTTTTCACCTATAGCATCAGTAGATTGAAGTATTTAATTTACATCTTCAAGACAATGGTTTGATGTATGAGAAAAGTATTTCAGTAGGTAGCTGTTTGGGGGCAGGGAGTGTGTATCATGTTCTGTGTGCACAGGAGCAAATGGCATGCAGATGATGCTGTACATGCTGCAGGTAGCCTATACATGTTGTTTAGTCTGTAATGATTCATAGAATGGCCTGGGTTGGAAGGGAGCCCAAGGATCATAGAGTTCCAACCCCCCTGCCACAGGCAGGGCTACCAACCTCCAGGCCTGGATCTACACAAGGTTGCCTTTCCTTTAGATTGTTTGCATTGTGAATTAATGACTTCAAACACCAAAAAAGTTCCTATGGTACTTCAGTTGCACAGCTGTTCTAGCAACCCAGAAGTTCTGGCTGGGTCTTTTGGTTACTCATCCAGTCTGGCTGTCACATACCTATTAAGGCCCAAGGAAAATCTTTAGCACTGGACAGATTCTTTTGCTGTTTAATGTAGGTCTGGGATCGGAGGCAGCTGCTCTCAGCAATGGTGCTGCAGCTTGGAGGAGCACCAGTAACAAAAAGGCAGCGTGTTACATCCCAGGCGAAACTGGCTCACCTGACCCCCCTTGATGAGTTTAAATCAGTGTTTGAGTCATACTGAACTGCACAGCAGCCTTTATAGACATGTGTGGCAATCTATAAAAAATAGAGAATTTTCTCAGGCAGATGATGAGTTGCAAGTTTTCAGAAAAACAAAGTTGAGAGATATGGGGATAGATCAGAAGACACACAGCATTTACTGTAACGTGCAGAGCCCACGGTAGTTGGAATTCAAGTGTTCAGAGCTGCATTTTAGTAACAGCAACCACAGCCACAAGCAGTCTTTGTGGACATTGTCCAAAAGGCTGAATAGCTTTATCAAGCTTACATTATTTTTATGATTTTCAGTGAAAGGAAAATACAACAGGAGAAGTCTGATGGAAATCTATTTTTAGCCTTCTGTCTAAGGGATCCTGCTTTCTAACAAAACATCATTATTCAGCGTTTATTTGTGAATGTTTTAGGAATTCCATAAGCTTTTGTTTCTGCTCCCATGTTTCTAGCTTTTTTTTTCTATTTTCTATTTCTGTTTCAGATGAATTTAAGGTATGTTTTCTTTTGATAGCTTTGTCAAGACAGCAGAACCAAACAAGGAGGGCTTTTTACCAAACAAGCATAGTCCTCTGGCCAACTCTTGCCTCAATTTGATGTGGTTAATCTTATTTTTAATGGATTCTTAAACTGTTTTTGCTGCCAGTACCACCCTTGTCACTGTTTGCCTACTCACAATTTACTGTTCCTTCCAGGAATCTGTCAGCCCTTTAACCGTAGAGGTGTCCCATCAGAAACACTGGTTTCTAGACCTGGTCTCAGGGAATGTCTTGAGTCTAGCTCCTGCTAGTCTTCAGTGGAAAGGAAAACCTAGAGCTTTTAAGTAAAGAGGTGAAAGGATGCTGCTTTGCCAGAAAACATCAGATTTAAGTCATTGTGCTACAAAGGGAACTTTGGGTTACGTGGACACTCACCAGCCTGCTATTTATTGAGCATCTCAAGAGCATGTTCCTTAACATGGTAGAGCTTCAGTAGCTCAGGTGTTTAAAAAATGACTGTAACCCATATTCAATAAGTACAATTCTTTTGAATGTCTCTGGACACCCAATATGTTCATAATGAGGCCCCAATCTAGCAAAGAGCTTACGCAGAAAAACAATCTGGCTGTTTGTGAACCAAACACAGGTCCAAACAATAGCAAACTTTCAGTCCAGTTCCTCAAAATCAAAATAATCCAATTTACATAAGAGAAGCTAAATTTGGTCTCACTGCTTAGCTTTTTTCCATGTGCTTTCCTATCATCTCCACAGGAAAACTTGCTGACATTTTAAAAAGGGCTTTGATTCATAGAGCTTCAGTAGGCTTCAGGATTTTGATGAAGGATGTTTTGCTCATCTCCTTAGCAGAGTTTGCAGCTATGTGTAGGAATAAGGAAGCAGAGCTGTTCATGAGGAATGGGAAGAGCTGACAGTATGCTTTGATATTTAAACTTCAGATCTAAGGACCAGAGAAATTACTTAGATCATCAGTTAAGGGTTAAGTGCCACTGCTAAGTGGAGATGCAGCTCTCGTCCTTAAAGGGCAAATGCACCCATGGCAGAGGTCAAGAAGGATGTGAATTCTTTTAGTATTAAAATTATTATCTTTCATGGAACTTATTTATCTGTTTTAAGTCTGTGGAGCACATTGCAGATTACACTGAGGTAGCCCAGGATATGCAGTGTGCTCCCTGTGTTGATAGGTGCTGGATGGTGTCTTGCTGTAAAGGACTGTGCATTTCAAACTTTTAGATGAATCTTAAACAGAACAGAAGAATTCAATGTTTTACTTACTGAAACACAGCAACCCAAAGAGGACAGTCTACCTAATTTCATGGCTTTAAAACCTGGAGAAAAATCCTGTGATTTGGAAGACATTGACATGGCCTGACTGGCTGCTTACTCTATACTACAACCTTACTCAGCCAGTCCCAGATAACTTCTCTTTTGATCAATTTGCTTTAGAAAAACCTCCCATTTCAAACGTGTTTCTTTTTTTATTCTGTGATGCATGGCTAATGCATATCTTAGGCTAACTGATGTATGATCCATCACAGAGACATCCTAAAGTTGACTTGAAGGAAGAAGGTTATCTTCTTTCTCCTTTTGTTGATACAATTGCATTTCATCTCCCAGAGTGCAACTGTGAGCAAGAGGATCAGCCAGGGCAAGGACAAAAGGAACGTTAAATATGTGAAAGAGAATAAAACTAGATGGAGGGTCCTGTTTGGTTTGAGTTCAGAAAGAACGATGCTCTTCCCAGACAGCCCCTTTAGCAGAAGCATTTATCAGTCTGATTTTGGGTTTGAAACGGTAGACAATAAAAAGCGAGGGAGTTCTCATCTCCTGGAAAAATTGAACAGCACTTTGTATCATTCAGCCTGTAAATAAAAGGGAAAGTAACCTACAGCTAACTAGCATCTTTAGGGCGTTTCTCTAGCTTTTCTTCTAGATGGAAATTAACACAATTTCTGTGTCTTTCTCCTTCAAATCCCCATCTCTGGATCACAACTACTATTTTTATATCCCTCTTCTGTTTTTCTGTTATGTGAAAGACTGTCATTAACTTGTTTACTCAAGAAATTTTCTTTGTGTCGGCACACAATCATATTCCTTCTCTGCAGAGCCCTCAAATAGGATTATTCTGTCTCTTTTCCTGCCACACTTGCCATCAAATCCAGTATTTAATGAGGCTCAGCATTTTATGATAGACAGCTTGGTAATGTCTTTCCAGTTAAAACGTCATACTTCAAAATGCTCTCCTAAACCTTGCGAAGTATTTGAGGAATACATGTGTAACTCCCTGGCCTACAAGCAGATGTGGTACCATTCAGGAGATACCCGTTAGCCTGAGGTCTTGTTGATACAGGATTTCCTGTGAGATCCAGGGAAAATGGTGCTTTTCATCTTCTTATCATCCTGTTGCACTAAATTTAATTTGCATCTGTTGGCAGAGATTTAGATGCTTATTAAGTTATTAAATACCACCATGAAAATACTAAACACATGGAGTGTGAGGGGGGGGAAAAGGTTTATGTGATTGTAAAACATAAAGTACATGGTGTATTTGTGTCAGGTTTGAAATCATTTGATCTCCACACAGAATCTCTCAGCCCACAGTGATACTATTTGCTGGCCATTTTTTTAGTGTTTGTGGCAGGCTGAAAGAAACCCTTGCCTTTTAGGAAACCTGAGCTTTCCAATTATACTGACCCTATTCAAAGGACTGAATTCAGTCACCAAGGGCTTCTTTTCATCTGTCTTTCCCTTTTTAAACTTCACCTTGAGGCCAAGGACCAAGCGGTTTTTCTTAGTTTAGAAAACACTGAGTGGGTTTTGTGGGAATGCTGGAGCCTAATAGAAATTAGTAGAGTTACAAAATAATGTGGTGTTTTTTCTCACATGCTCAAGCTACCAATGAAGCTGAGTTTCAGGCTATTATTAACTGATAAAAATCATTGAATATGTCTTTCCCTCACAGAAATATTATGAAGTGATTTCTATACTGCATATAAACCTGAAGAAAAAAAGACTAAAAACTAAACCTAAATTGTATCTGACTATTTTAATAATATATAGCTTTTTTGGACACGAAGGAAAAAAAGGAGTGTGTAATCATTAACAATTATTTATTTCATAGTGTTTAAGACAGTAATTCCAGTCTTCTCAGTTCCTTAGGCAGAACCGAGTTCTCATTTTGAGCTTTATCTAAAATCCATTGAAATCACAGAGAATCTCTCTGCTAAGGCCAGGAGCCTTTGGACAGACTATGTTGACAAGGGAAACAGTTTACCTATACTTAACTTCTGAAGCAAAATAACTGAGAATGGGAATGTGCAGCCATCAACTGAACAGCTCTGAGTCTGTACTGTATTGATATGGCACTCAAAGGCTCTGAAGGATTCTTAGGAGTCATTTTCTGTTTGTTCTGGGTTAATAACTTCAAATATTTTAATGAGTAATAAACCAAATCAGAACATAGTGTCACTATACTTAAAGAACACAAGTTTACAAAACTGAAGTATCTGCAAAAATATTAATCTCTTTGTCTTTAATAATTATTTTTAACTATTGTGTAATGTGTTTACCTACAGGATCCAAAACTGCGCGAACTGTTGGATGCTGGGAACATAGGAGGTCGACTGGAAAATCGAATGATAACAGTTGTCTACGGTCCAGACCTGGTCAATATATCATACTTGAACTTGGTGGCATTCCAAGAGGACGTAGCGAAGGTAATACATGTTCATCTGTGTTGTATAAATTTGCTCTTTGTAAAGTATTGTTTTGAGATATGAATAAATGAGATAAAAGTGGAGATTGTTGTAAAGTGAACCTCAATTCTGTTATAGTGCTGGGCCATACAGTGCTCAGAAAAAAAAAGTCTGATTTTTTTTTATTCCAGGGAGTTTATGCAGCAAAGTTTATGCCCCCAGTATATGTGCTTACCTCCAGAACATTGCTTGTAAAGCCCGAATAAGCACGGTGAAAGTAATGGTACACACAAATTTTCATTCAGCTATAAGTGGGATGCTGAGACTCTCCAAGAACATACCGATATCTTTCAGTAGTTATCACCCTTATATGCTTGTTCTAAGTGTTGTGAGAATTATGGGTCGTCAAGGTTTGTAAACAGTTGGCTCTTTAAGGTTGGCCTATATCAGAGTAGTGGGAATCTACTGCTCTACCTTGTATGCTCAAGTATGTCAGCAATCGGATACCTAATTTATATGACTGTTTCTGCTCATGCTCAGAGGTTAACTTGAAGCACTGCTTTTCATCTGCTGGTAGCCCTTGGTAAGAATTGTGAAGTCTCCATCATTGCCTTAGCAAAGTGTTGTTTCTGTGCAGGTTCAGTCACTTGGTTTCTGTCCAAAACGCCACATAAAACAATTGTCTGACAATCTTGATTGAATTTAGTGCATGCTTGGTTGGTTTTTTTTTTTCCTTCTTCCACCTTCTGTATGACTCAGTTGTGTTCAAGTGAAGTGGAGCTCTTTGATTTCTCTCTCCCAAATTGACATTCAGAAACTACTCCTCTTTCTGCTTCCATTCGTGTGGACAGACTGATGACAGCTTCCAGATAACCACACACACAACACGGCTTGCATCCTCAAGTCCACTAGACTACACTGAAAAGATACTATTTATAAATATATAGAAATTTAAAGATAGTAAAGTTTTTTTTTTTTTTGTCATCTTGCAAACAGCAAGCATGGTCAGACCAGGTGGAAAAAGGTCACAGGATGAATGTCTTAAGCTATGGGGGGTATATCTATGTGACAGATCTCAGTCTCTGCTAATCTTAATTAGCTGATTGGTCATCTTGGCATAAACACAATTTCCCTTCTTTCTTTGATATGAAAGATTAGAAACAAAATGAGTTTGTGGTGGGCTGCAGACTGCCAAGTGGGAAGTGCTGTCGTAAAACCCGCAAACACACAGCTATAGTCTACAGGGGTGGCAAAGAAATATCAGCACTGCAAAAATGAATGGGATTGAAACAAGTCTTCAGGAAAAAAACCCAACTGTTAAGCATAGGATGGGAAATCAAAAGGTGTGCTAAAGGTTTAACAGCAAAAATTGTTAGCCCTTACCAAGGAAGGGTGGAAAATCACCTAAATCAGAAGCATGTGTCCTTATCTTTCACTTTCCTGTCTAACCAGCAAGCAGTGACCCATAATCTTTTTGCTAAAACAGTACAGAAGTGGATGTTTCAGGGCCCTTTTCTGTTTGGTAGTGGAACCTTAAAATACAGTAGATGAAAATTGTGTGTCAGAGAACCTTGGCTGCTCTAAATCCCAAGTAACTCCTATGATCTGAGCAACTAAAAATCTAAGTCTCCCTTGTTATTTGTAAATGCAGTAGGCTGAATAAACTCCTATTTTATCCCTTGGGATAATCGCTCGGGGATGTGATTTTTCAAAGCTTTGCATGTTAGCTGTGCTTGCTTTGGGATCACCCTGAATATACTGATTGTTTAATTGAGAACAGTTTGATCACTGTTGAATGCATCTAAAAAGTCTTCCTTTTTTAACATGTCTTCCAACTTTATATAAGCCAGACCATAGACTCTAGTCCTTATGTCCAGGACCCATGTAGTGACTCAGGGAAATCATTACAGATAAGCACAGGAGGTGCAAATCTCTTCAGGGAGCTCTGAGAAGGCATGCAAATACAAGAAGCTTTCAATGTCACACATGCAAATTCTGACCCTTCCTCTCACTGATATTCCAGGGAAAGCAAGTGCCAATGAAAACCTCTCCCACTTTTCCATTTTCAATACATGAGTTAGTTTTGGTTTTTTTCAGGTTAATCCTTCATTTGTGATACCTTATTTTTCAAGTTGAGATATGTATTGATCAGTCCTCCCGTGGATCAGAAAGGCAAAGTAAACTGTAAAGGTCTTTGGCAGTTAAAATAATTCAATTATCAGGCTTCTTCCTCTGCAGAAGGCTTTCTGTTCTGCTAGAGACTCTTTTCATCACATCCAGGGGCCAAGTGGTGGGAAAACTATGAAAATAAGAGCCATGGGCTATTCAGCTTGCTTTAAACAAACTAAATACAGAGGTAGAAATGATGATGTAGTCATGATGTGCTGTTTCCTGCAGGAGAAAGTAACTAATATTTGGAGTCCATTAGTGATGAGCTGAAAGGCACCAAGCAGCTGTTTTTTCCAAAGAATGCAGCTTGAAATTCCTTGGGTAATGGTCCAAAAGGCAGATTGCTACACACCTCTTGATGAAGAGAAGTAGCACTGATGCAACACTTGCTGATTTTCAGAGGGGTGTGTTTGTCTTGGGATAGGACCTGGGAGCATCCACAAACATCCCTGCAGAGCCAGGATCAAGGAGGTAGTTTATTCTCAAACCCTATTCTCAGCAGATTTGCTTTTTCCATTCCCAATATGAAGCAGTACAATCCATGAAATACTATAGAGGAGAGGCCGAGGTTCATTCTCTTCCCAAATCCTTCAATCCATCTTTCCCATCTCTTTCCTCTTTTGTTCATCTCATGCCAACTCTGGTCTTACTGCACTAGTCTGTTCTGGCCATACAGACTCTTATCCAGAGCCCAAGGAATTCTCTTGCCTCTGTTTGAGTTTCGGATGGCATCCATCACTAAGAGCTGATTCATTCCTCCATGAGTAAAGTGATATAGTCAAAGATGATTCACAAGTTGTGCTATGTTGTGCTTTCCAGCATACGTCTCTACTTTTCCAGGTTCTTAGGCATATTTAAGTGGTTGATCAGTGCAGTAAAATGATAAAACAAACCATGTAAATTCTTGTTCATTTGATCTAATTTTTTTAAATAAAATTCATAAGGATGCTGACAGTGTAGAATTTCAGCAGCTTGCTTTGTTACCCTCCCACCAAAAACAAATGTGTGAGAAACATTGCCTTCACACATAGCTCTGATTTGAAGGAAGTGTTTTCAAGATTGTGTGCTGTCTTAAGAAAAAGTCTCCTCTCCTCTGTTAAGATAAATGTCTTGCAGTACATATCCTGATACACGTAATAGAAGAGAGAAATTACTTCACTAAGCAACAGATTTCCAAGTGAACTGCTGCTTGCATGCTACCTGCCAAAGCCCCAAACAACTAAATAATTTTTTAGGAATGATATAGATGTGAATTAGTGTAACAGGACTTAGGTAAGAGGAGATGGAGTTCAGGGAGCTCTTATTGAGATGGATATGACTGGCTTGGAGTTGAACGTGGGAAGGCTGGATTTTTCCGCTACCAAACGGGATCAGAGGCTCCCAGTCTGCAAAGGCTTTGCTGACCCTGGCATAGCCCTGTTTCAAAATACCCAGATTTATATTTGCCTTTTGTATTGCATCTGTAGAGGAGTCTGCAGCTACCACGGTGATTCAGGGGTTGTTATAACCTTTCTACAGTTGGCTGTTTTCTTTCTACACATAACAGCTTTCTTCTACCCCATGAAGCGCTCTTGCTGAGCGCTGCCTTCTGGAATCACTGCTGCTGGTAAAGACGGCTGGAGAGCATGTCGTGCACAGAGTTAGGGTACAGGCTTTACTCTGTGCCATGCAGCAAAACCAAAGAAACAGAGCCATTTGGTAGCTAAAGCAGCAAGACGCATCTTGGCTCACAGCTTGATGCGATCCCATCGAAGTCAGTGCAGAGCATCTCCTTTATTTCTTCAGGTCTGTGCCCAGGGCTGCTGTTTCCCCTCCTGCTGAGGGTTCAGACCAGCGAGTAAGAAGATGACGTGATCCTTGGCATATTTCCTGATCTTGGTTTTTTTGGCTGTGGTGCGCTGGTGGCTGGAATGAAGACCCTAAAATGGGAGAGACAATGAGCAAGTATTGCTTATGACTTGTTAACTTGGCACCTGCATTGTTAGAAACATCTCAGGCTTCAGGTAGCCCTTAGAATATTTGGCAAGAGCACTGTGATCATTTGGAGAGCCAGGAAAAGCTAGCAATGGAACATGGCAAGGCTTTTTATATAAATAAAGCTTGTGACAGGCACATAATAACTGTCAGTTCCTCTTGCATTCCTGTCAACAAGTGCTTGGACAAAGAGAAGGAAGAGCTGGGGTGTGGGATGTTCCTGAAGCGCCCTACTTCTGTTTTCTACAAATTACTTGGGTTTTAAGCCCAGCAGAATCAGGGAGATCAAACCAAGGTCTATCAAGATGTGTTAAAAGCCAACGTATTTTCAATTTCTAAAGAATTTTTCATGTTGTCGTTAATATGCAGCCGTGTCCCAGGGAGAAGTTTAACTGCTATTATTAGTGCCTAAACAAAGCAATGTTTATAAGATGAGCCTATTTTGAGACTGGAAAAATGAGATGCCAAGAAGTATTTTTTAAAAAAGATGCTGTACTTAATATGCTTTCTGTTCCAAGAGTCACAGTGAAGCGGTGGTATTGCTAGCAAACCCAACTCCTCCTGTTGTTCTTCTTCACACCCCTGTTTATTTCAAATTAGCCCTGAGAAGGAAAAACAAGTAAAAGGGAAAAAAAAAAAGGATGTGGTCACGAGAGGTGGAGGGGAGGACTAACAGTGTTTACCTCCAGAACAAGAAGCTTGTGTCTGAGGGAGGAAGGTTTCTGTGCCAGAAACACCAGTCATGGGGAGATGTGTTGCCTTAGCTGCTTCGGGGCGAGGGTGGGAACGGTGTGGGCTTCAGGGGCTGGCAGCTGAAGGATAGCAAAGGCCCTTATAATCATAGGCATGCAGGGAGCCTTAGCTTGTCCTCCTTGGGAGGAACTGTGTGAAACCTGTTTCAGGAGTTGGAGCTGCAGAATTTTGGGAACAAATCTTAGCACAGTAAAAGAAAAACAGAAAAAACCCAACTTCTAAACCTCCCAAATGCTCACCTACTCACACGGAAACTTGAGGTTTTATAGGTGGAACAAGCTTATAAGCTCCCAAGTGACATAGCAACATTTGTTTCATTGCAAGTCAACGATACTTTTCATCGTTATCAGTATTTGTGAGAATGAAATCACCTTCTTTATTTGTATTATTCTTCAAGAAAAAAGAAAAACCAAAGAAAAGGGAATACCTCCCAAAGAGCATACATCCCAGAGGGTGTGAGGTGATGGGAATTTTGGATATGGACTGATAGGAAGGAAAACTCAGTTTTAATTTCAAAGAAAACTCGGAAAACTTCATCAAATAATAATTGCAAATAAGCACCGAGCTAGCAAGCAAAAATGTGCTGAAATTAAGATCTACAGGGAAACTCTGCAAGGGAGGAGGGTGATGGGATGAGCAGTGAGAGCCTAAACCTGATTATGGTCATGGGTCAGCCTTGCTGGGAACCTTGGAAAGGGCAGAGATCTAATGGGAAGACTTCTGTGTCATGCATAGAAATGAGAAAAATCAATCAGGAAAACACAGAGAGGAAAGGTGACCGAGAGCCATAAGCACAGCAGTGTCTGCAGGAGGTGTCCTGTGAGCAGCTGCAGGACATTTCTTCCCTAGGTCAGGTGAGCAAGAGGGAAAAATGATTTACTGCAGGATAGGACCACGGTGTAAGGATGTATGGTAGGGGCAAAAGGAGCTTGCATCTTCTTACTGGTATAGCAGAATAAATTTATTCCTATTTATTTCACTGATACGTTAGCTGGTAAGAGCTTAGAGTCTCTAGTTATGTTCTTAATTCAGTGTCTGCTGTGAAAAATAAGGTGTGGTATTTGTTGTCCAAATTACTTTGTGGTCTGTGGAGGGGGTGACACAGAGCCTCTCCTAATGACCTCTCACAAGAAGAGACACTGTAGCAAGAGACTTACTATGCTGGGCTCTGTCTGTCTTCATAGGGCTCTAAACCTATTTTACCTTCATTTATGAGAACAGTGATAGAGCTTCGCTTTTTAATCCTTAGTGTGTCAACCACAACAGTGTCCAGCATGTGTGAAAATGTATTTTACTGTGCAACTTGCTACACATCTTCCAGGAACTGGACTATATTTTGCATCAGTCATTTATCCACACAATTGCTTTTATTTTGCAATCCAGTGGAATAAGATAGCCTTAAAAAAACACTTATAATGGGCTTAATACTTTGCAACATGAGAAAATCAGGTCTCTCAGACAAGCAAATAATTGGTAAAATCAAGTTCAGCTTTATTCTAGGCCCGTTTTACTACTCTTCAAAACTATTTTGCACTGAGTGAGTAAACATCTAAATGAAGCTTTGTTTCCTCTCTCTATAGGAATGGTCAGACGAAGTGTTCAGCTTGGCAACAAATTTATTGGCGCAGAACATGTCCAGGGATGCGTTTCTGGAAAAAGCGTAAGTGGCCGTTGTATTTAATGCTGTGGGTGTTGCTCTTTTTGCTCTGCGTCATTTTCCTCTTTTCTTGTAAGTCACATTTTCATCTATTGTTTCTGCTTTGATGAGTTGTCACTTCTGTAAACACAGGCTGTCCTTTCTCATGGCTTTTAAAAGGCTGTTAGCTAAACGCCATTTAAACCAAAATCTTGGTCTTGCAAGCTAGTAAGTCATAGGAAAAAGCCCAGAATTAAATGCCATCTTCTGCTTGTACACCAAAATAGTAGCTTCAGCTCTCCATTTAAAATGAAAGAATACTATGGACTGACTTGCTTCTGGTTTATTTTCCTTTTTCTTTTTTCCTGTTGTTGGTCAAAAAATGAGAAATGCCAGAAATCCATTTCCCTCAGTCTCATCTTGGTGGCTATCACATGCTTTGGGGGAAGCTGCGAATCCATTCGTCTCAATTGCTGTGCACGGATCCTGAGTTGTTTCAGTGAAGTAGAAAAGCTGTTCAGGAGAACATTTGGGGTGTAAACACACACCTCTGGAAGGAAAGAGAACTAAACCCGAGACTAGAGAGTCTCAACTGGATGATAAGTGCATGTGCAGAGAGAGATTTGCAGAAGTGCTAGCATTAAGAGCAACATGGCAAAGCCTACAAGATAGTGATGGTTATAAACCAAGGTACTTGCTGGCCTTTTTGGGGTGCCAAAAGGGAAGATGTGCCCTCCCCAGCCTATGAGCTGGCTGGTTAAATTTGGCTTTGTGTCTCCCCCAAGCACCTTTTAATTTCTGCTAACTGACAGAGGCTCAGTCCAGCTAAATACCAACCCCAGGCTTCAGTTCCCAAAACTCACCTCCATCCAAGAAGCCTTTATCCAGGTGCACCCATACTTAGTCAGAAGGTTGCCAACTTAACTTTAATCCCGTGTACATATCTATAGGTGCCTGTTCTGGGGAGGGTGTGTCTGTGTGTGTTTCCTTCTCATAGCGATCATTGTGGTGCAGCTGAAGGCAACAGACACTCTGAAGGCTGGACGTTGCAGGAACCCCAGCTTTGTGTCCAGTGATGCTGTGCTGGGACAGCAATGGTACGTTAGGCAAACAAAATCCCAAATGGATGGAAAGGTCTATTCCCTTTTGGCTCTGCCTGTTAACAGTAGAGAAAGCACCATGCTAACCTGAGCTGCCCCGGGTGCGAGAGCAGAGATGACTTCCTTCTGCTCCACACGTTGTGGATGAGTTCCAGGAGGGATTTCATGTCCTTGTTTCTGTGCTCCTTACCACCCAAATCCCTGGGTGGCTGGTGGATTTTGCTGACACATCTGTAATGGGGAAAATTAATCCTGAATTTTCATCTGGGATTCACAGGAGGAACATGTTATCGCACAGTATAGTAGAACAGTCTTATTTGGAGCCATTTTCTGTGGTTGTTCAAGCAACGTTAATTAGAGATTAAATCACTGGACACATCGTGTAGATTCAGTAGCAGGCAAGCACAGCATTACTGTGTTTTTTCTTTTTCCACTAATTAATAAGTCACTTAGGAACTATTGGGTTTCCAGGGTCCTCTGCATAGATGCCAAATCAGAGTCACTTAAGAAATCTTTTATTTGAAGATTAAAAATATTTCCCCATTATAATTACTGTACTAAGCAGTGTGTTGGTTGCAGCCCTATCAGAACCCTTTTGTTGAAATAGAAAAGCAAATTGTGTTAGAGCAGAATCAGAAAGGGTTTTTTTTCTTTGTGGTGTTCCATCCCTTGCAGCGTTGGAAGTGCAATAACAAACAGCTTGAGCAGCTCTCCTGTGATTTGGTCAGATGAGAAAACTGGGGTTAGTTTGGGAGGAGGGATGGTTAAAAACTGCAATCTTGCTTATAAAAGGCTCACCCTTCTTTTGTAACCACACAGTGTGCTTTTATGTCGGGGTGCAAAAATGGGTGGTGACGAGGAGGGTGGACCCAGGCTGTTCTCCGTGTTGGCCAGTGATAGGACAACGGGTACAAGCTGGAGCAGAGGAAGCTCCATGTGAATATAAGGAGAAACTTCTTCACTGTGAGGGTAAGAGAACACTGAGACAGGCTGCCCAGAGAGGGTGTGGAGTCTCCTTCTCTGGAGACATTCAAACCCACCTGGATGTGTTCCTGTGGGATTTAGTCTGGGTGATCCTGCTCTGGCAGGGGTATTGGACTAGATGAGCTTTAGAGGTCCCTTCCAGCTCCTAACGGTCTGTGATTCCGTGAAGCACCTTAGCACCGAAATGCTGACCAGTGCAGTAATTAGCAAAGGCTGACTCTACTATGGAAGCCTTGGGTGTTACATCCAGAGTTTGTTGTTTTTAGAGTTAGCTACTGAAATGAGTCTGTTCAGCTGCTACTGATGGGCACTATCTCCTAGCAAGCTTTTTAACAGGAACAGCACACTTGGTTTTCTTGATTAGATGGAAGGATAATGGCTGCAGGGGGAAAAAAGTCTCATGAGTAACAAAGAATTTGGGAAGGAAAAAAGGTGGCAAGTACTGATGGGACCTGGGTGTTCCTCAGAAACACATTTTTAGTTTGCCCTAACTGAAGTTCAGAATCCTATTTTTAATTTTTTCCCCATTTTCTTTTACTTCTAATTTTCTTGGCTATAGAGGGAAACATTAAATGTGACCAAAATATATTCAAAAAATAGAAGGCAGAAGAAAAGAAACCTTTTTTTTAACTAAGTAAATCACTGCAGTGATTTATTTTTCTTTCTTTTTAATCTATCTTGGTGCTGGGAGATTGTGCAGAGTGGATAATGCTTTTGTTTGGTGACACAGTAGTAAAAGAGACTTTCCAGAAGATGTGTATGAAGACACAAGGATTTGTGAGACTGTTCCTATCCTAGCTAGGGCTGTTAGCACGTACATTGTTTTTGAAGCAGTTGCTAATGGCGTTTTCTGTTGGGGAGAAAAGTAAGTTTATTAGAACCATGCAGTTCCTTTTTCCTTTGGTAGGCCAGTGGGCAAAGGGAAAAAGCTGGGGTTTTTAAACAAAAATATTTCAGAGGAATTTCTTTAAGTGTTGCCACATTTTTCAACAGATCCTATACTGCAAAACCCATTTATAATTTTAATTGTATTCAAGTGAAAGAGGAGAAGCATTCAAAAAGTTGTGCTCTTTGCTGGCTGCTTCTGGTAGACATTATGCTGGTAACCAGTAGTTCTCACATACTGGGCAGATCATCAGATAGTAGCTGTAGGCCCAACTGCTTCTCATTAAAGCTACTCAATGACTCCTGTTTCAGTTTGCTTTGAGTCAGTGTGTTGAAAGATTTGGACAAAGAAAGATATGTCCTCATCCTGCTGCCTTCACGAGCATGTGAGAGAAGTCACAGGCCCTCAGATACCGAGATGCTCTAAATACTTTGTTCAAAAGTTGGGTAATTGCCTGCCTGTAGATGGTTTTGGCCTGTTTTTTATATTGCTTCACACTGGAAATGCGTTGGGCTTCCTCAAGGCTGCTGAATACATGGACAGTCTAGCTGCTGCAGAGGCATTTCAGTTGTCAGTGATTTGACTTCCTTTTAGATGAAGAGTGACAACATTTAGGGTCACAGATGTGTGGTGGGGAGGGCTGAGGGAGGCAGGTATGCAATATCCAGGGATGTTGATGTGCAACACCTTGGGATGATTTCAGCCCCTGGACAGCCACTTTGCCAGTGAAGCTTTATGGCCTGTGTGCTGCAGTTCAGTCTGCTGACAGACTGGCAAGCAGCCTGGGTGAGAAGGAGCTCAGAGGGATGATAAATATCTACATTAATGACATTATCAATGTCCTGTTACAAAACAGAATTTGATGCTACAGATGCATTACTGTTGATGGGAAAGGTTAATGATTAATGGTATCTCAACAGGTTTTCATACTGGGCAAAAGAGATGAGTGGAGCTTGCCACGTGATCAGAACAATGGCATTGAACTCTGAAGTTGGTGGAGAGGTACTTGAAAATTTGGCATAATAAAGAAAAATAATAAACCAGGATACTTTTCTCTCCACAGTTACACAAAACTGAAGCTGCAGGTGACTCCAGAAGGGCGCATCCCTCTGAAGAAGTAAGTTCTGTTCCCCTTCCTTACCGCAGCTTCCCCTGGCTTGTTAGTGTGACCATACATTTGAGATGTCAGAGACATGTTGTGAAGATAAACACCTTCAAACTGCCTATCACTGAGGTAATGTGAGGAAAGCAGGGATGGCTTTTTCAAATAACCATCCTCTGTAACAGGGGCTTGTGTAGGGTAGAGTTAAACTCCTGTGGGCACTGTTAAACTCACTCCTGTTACCAAGCAGCCAGCCAGATGGAAATACATAGGTAAAGATGTAATAGTCTGGGCAGTGGTACTTAGTCTTTATGTCACATGGACCATCAAGGCATGTCAATAAGCCAATTCTCTCTGGTTTGTCTTTGTTTTGCAGTATATACCGCTTGTTTTCTGCTGACAGAAAAAGAGTAGAGACTGCATTAGAAGCTTGTAATCTTCCATCTTCCAGGGTAAGCATCTGAACTTATTCCTGGCCCTTACACAGTATTGCTTGTATTTGGCATTGTTTGTTCTCTTGTTGAGTTGAGGACAATTTGTTCAAGGCTGCTCATGCTGTGCTGGCTTTCCTTCTGGATAGGTCCTCAGCAGCAGGTCTGTCTTTCCCACACAGAAGTTCCGGACACCCATCTGCAGATCTGAGTACCTTTCATTTGAAATTGTGTAAGGACCAGGAGTGCTTGGAAGAAGTGCAGATGGATTAAAAAGATAGGCAGGGGGGTTGACCTGTCCTGGAGGAATACGTGGGAATGTTTTAAGAATCATAGACTTGCACAAATTTCCAGGCATGATTTCAGATGGGTCTTAGGTCAAGGGGTAGCTAGTTGTGTTATCTGTTGGCTTCTCACAAAAAAAGAAGAAAAAAAAGAAAAAAGAACCTTATCTCAAAGGTGCTCACTAACTTCTCTTCACTAGCTACCTCTGAAAAGAATCTGAACATCTCTGGAGGCTTTGAGAGAAGCTACAACCTTTTTCTGCTGTTTATTTAAGTACAGTCAATTTTACATACATATTGCTGGATGTTTGTTGCTGGGATACCATCTTGAAAATTATTCATATTATAAAGTAGAGCCTTTCTTTGGTTGGGGCAAAAGGAGTATGCTTTGTGCAACAAAGAAAAACTGTGTTGATCATCCTGGAAAAAATATTTTAGAAGCTAAGCTCTTAGGAAGCCTGAAACTCGATCTCATAGAGGTAATGGAGTAGAAAAAAATCAGCTGTTTTTCTTTGTGTTCCTGTTGATATGAACAAATAAAATGCTTCAACTTCCAGCTTTTTCAGCCCCATTGTACTCCAGGAGAAACAGTGTACCCATAAAGCCTTGAAGAGCACTGGACTCCCAGCAGTGTGCAAGACATGAATATCCGGGAATCTTCCTCGGTTAAAACAACACCAAATTATTTGGAGAATTCATCAAAGTCTCTCATGGACATTAGCAACTTAGGCTTCCATTTGTGCCTTATGAAGATCCCTCTGAGGGTCTTCTCTCCAAGTTTCATAGAAAAAATTCATACTACTTATTGCTGAGGAAGACACAGGGCTTGTGTCCTGGTTTCAGCTATGATGGAGTTAATTATTTTTAGCAGTGGATGGAATGCCATGTTTGGGTGTTAGGATGAGAACAGTGCTGATAGCACCCTGATGTTTCTGGTTGTTGCCGGGCAATCAAGGACCTTTCTCAGTTCTTCATACTTCCTTACTAATGAGAAAGGAGGGGACGCAGCCAGGACAGGTGACCCGAATTGGCCAAAGAGGATATTCCATGCCAGTTACGTCATGCTCAGTATAAAGGGGGACTGGGGGAAAGAGGAGGAGACAACGCCAGGGCGTGCAGTTTCTGGGGGACGGTCGGGTTTTTTCCGGGACGGGCTCTAAGCTGTGCAGCCTGAGTTGTGTGGTTTGGTGAGAAATTGCATTGTGTATCACCAGTTTCATCTATTTTGTACTTTAAACTTCTGTTATTGTTATATCTAGTTTTCTGTTATTGTTTAGTAAACTATCCTTATCCCAACCTGCGTGGTTCTGGTTTCTAGGTTGTGGTTTCTTTTCCTCCTTTCTTCCTTCCCTTTTCCCCCTCCCCCAACTTTCCCTCCCCCTTCCTTTTAAAAGTACAAGCGACTGTGTGGGGTGCGGCCCTCGGCTGGGGAAAAACCACGACAGTTATTTTGGCGCCCAACGTGGGGCACGAACGGTTGGGATAACGGTAGATCTGACCCTGACTATCACAATTAAGATAAGCACTGTTGTTTAAGCAATCTCTGGTCACGATGCTGTGGTATTTATTCACAAGGCTGTGTCCATGGCTGTGGCAGCAAAACCACCGCATGCTGTATACAATCCTGGCAGGATTCTTTACTCTCTCAGGTCTGCGGCTCCCATATTTGTTCCCATACTTCATTATAGTGTATTTTATGATATCAGTCTATGATACAATAATATCGATGACCATGAGCTTAAGCTGGTACTTGTATGAGGTTTTGCTGTCCTGTCCATTCTTTGGACAGGGAGGGGTTAATAACAGCACTGCTTTCTTTTCCTTTGGGCTAAATACAACAGCTCTTATGGCAGTTTTTGAAAATCTTCAATATCTCTGGGATATTCAAACTAGCATTTTGCTATTGGTAGGTTTGGGGCAGATGGTTCAGCTTTTGTTATATATCAGGCATAGGTTTATGAATACCACTGAAGAGCTTTCTCCGAGACAGAATAATCACGAGTGGCAGGGCATGTGGCAAAGTATGGGCAAGTACCTAGGTACTTTCTCATGCCCGATGGTTTGGAACTTCACTCCTGAACAGCTACAAGACCCCGATCAAGTGACTGCATACCTAAAGAAAAATTGCTGTAGGTTTCCCAGAGATGGACACCTTACTGCACTGTGCTGGGCTCTGGCCACTATTTATCAAACACTGCTTGATAGCAGGCAGCACTGTCAGCACTGTCAGGGAGAAGGGAAAGGAAACAGACTGGCAGATACTATAGCTGCTGCAACCACTGGGGCTGACACTGCAGCTACTGCAACCCCTGTGACCGACACTGCAGCTACTGTAATCTCTACAGCAGACACTGCAGATGATCAGAAAAACCAACCCACACCAGTGTCTGTTGCTCCCGTACAAAAGAGGAAATGCACAAAGAAATCAGTTCGCATAGTGACGGATGATGATGATGATCAACCGGGACCATCCCAAGGATATCAGGATGAGGCAGAACCAGAGATTGTTACCCGATCCCTGACTCTGAGTGAGCTGCGTGAGGTTTGAAAAGATTTCACCCGCCACCCAAGTGAGCACATTATCACTTGGTTGCTCTGATGTTGGGATCACGGGGCCAATAGTTTGGAATTAGAAGGCAGAGAGGCCAAGCAGTTGGGATCCCTAGCTAGAGAAGGAGGAATTGACAAAGCAATTGGGAGGAGGCCGGAAATCCTCAGCCTCTGGAGGCGACTACTGTCAAGTGTGCAGGAAAGATATCCCATAAAGGAATATATTACATGTCAGACACCCAAGTGTAACAGCATAGAGACAGCTATCCAGCACCTGAGAGAATTAGCTGTACGGGAGATAGTTTATTATGATCTGGACAATTCACGGCTTCCCGCTGATCCCGATGAAGTCCTATGCACTCCAGATATGTGGCGTAAGGTTGTACGAAGTGCACCGTCAGGGTACACCAATTCACTGGCAGCAATTGACTGGAATGATATGGATCCACCAACCGTAAATGAGGTGGCCTGCCGACTCAGGAAATACCAAGACAATGTTTCCCTCTCCGTCATTGCAGCAGTAGAAAAACTGGTTCAACGACTTGACAACAATGTGTCCAACTCCCAACCCGTATGGAGCAATGTTGCAGCTACTGGGAGAAAGCGTCCATCGTTCCAAGAGGGAGAATACACACCACGACGTACATTGTGGTTTTACCTGCTTGATCATGGAGAGGACATGAGGAAATGGGATATGCAGCCCACCTCAGCCCTTCGAGCACGAGCAAATGAGCTGCAGGGTAAAACATTCGCACAACGAGATTCTGCCAGGAAGAAGGCTGCACCAGTTTCTACTGGGCAGTTCCCTAGACCAACTGGAAGGCCTACCTATATGTCTGATGTGTCTGATCCTCTTGAAGGGACCTCTAAGTCCTTTATGCAACCAGTGGAAAACAAATATGATCAGCAGCAATAGAGGGGCCCTGCCTCCAGCCAGGTGGAGGAGAGGGATAATCGGGTTTATTGGACAGTGTGGATCCGATGGCCTGGCACGTCAGATCCACAAGAGTACAAAGCTCTGGTGGATACTGGTGCCCAGTGTACTCTAATGCCATCGAATCATGAAGGGGTAGAACCCGTTTGTATTTCTGGAGTGACAGGGGGATCCCAACAACTAACTGTGCTAGAGGCTGAGGTGAGCCTAACTGGGAAGGACTGGGAAAAACATCCCATTGTGACTGGTCCAGAAGCTCCGTGCATTTTAGGTATAGATTATCTACGTAGAGGGTATTTTAAAGACCCAAAAGGGTACCGATGGGCTTTTGGAATAGCTGCTTTGGAAACAGAAGAAACTGAACAACTGTGTGCCTTGCCTGGACTCTCGGAGGATTCTGCTGTTGTGGGGTTGTTGAAGGTTGAAGAACAGCAAGTGCCAGTTGCTACGACGACGGTGCACAGACGACAATACCGTACTAACCGAGATTCCCTGATTCCCATCCATAAGTTGATTCGTCAACTGGAGGATCAGGGAGTGATCAGCCGAACCCACTCACCCTTTAATAGTCCCATATGGCCAGTGAGGAAGTCCAATGGAGAGTGGAGGCTGACAGTAGATTATCGTGGCCTAAATGAAGTCACTCCAGGTATGAGTGCTGCTGTGCCAGACATGTTAGAGCTCCAGTATGAATTGGAATCGAAGGCAGCCAAGTGGTACGCCACAATCGACATTGCGAATGCTTTCTTCTCGATCCCACTGGCGCCAGAGTGCAGGCCACAGTTTGCTTTCACTTGGAGAGGCATCCGATACACGTGGAATCGTCTGCCCCAGGGGTGGAAACATAGCCCCACCATCTGCCATGGACTAATCCAGAATACACTGGAAAAGGGTGAAGCACCAGAGCACCTGCAGTATATTGATGACATCATTGTATGGGGCAACACAGCAGAGGAAGTTTTTGAAAAAGGAAACAGGGTAATTAAAATCCTTTTAGAAGCCGGTTTTGCTATAAAACGAAGTAAAGTCAAGGGGCCTACGCGAGAAATCCAGTTTTTAGGAATAAAATGGCAGGATGGGCGTCGTCACATCCCAATGGACATTATTAATAAAATAGCAGCTATGTCTCCACCAAGCAACAAAAAGGAAACACAAGCTTTCTTAGGTGTTATAGGTTTTTGGCGAATGCATGTCCCAAACTACTGTCTCATTGTGAGCCCACTCTACCATGTAACTCGAAAGAAGAATGATTTCCAATGGGGCCCTGAGCAACAGCAAGCCTTTGAGCAGATCAAACGCGAGATAGTCCATGCAGTGGCCCTTGGGCCTGTCCGGACAGGGACAGATATTAAAAATGTGCTCTACACTGCAGCTGGGGAGAACGGCCCGACCTGGAGTCTCTGGCAGAAAGCACAAGGGGAGACTCGAGGTCGACCGCTGGGGTTTTGGAGTTGGGCCTACAAAGGATCTGAGGCCAATTATACTCCAACAGAAAAGGAAATACTGGCCGCCTATGAAGGGGTTCGAGCCGCCTCAGAAGTGATTGGAACTGAAGCCCAGCTCCTCCTGGCACCCCGACTGCCGGTGCTGGGCTGGATGTTCAAAGGGAAGGTTCCTTCTACACACCATGCCACTGATGCTACATGGAGCAAGTGGGTTGCACTAATTACACAGCGGGCTCGAATAGGAAACCCCAATCGCCCAGGAATTGTGGAGGTGATCACAGACTGGCCAGAAGGCAAAGATTTTGGGATGTCACCAGAGGATGAGGAGGTAACACGCGCTGAAGAAGCCCCACCCTACAACGAACTGCCAGAGAATGAGAAGCGATATGCCCTGTTCACTGATGGGTCTTGTCGCATTGTGGGTAAGCATCGGAGATGGAAAGCTGCTGTATGGAGCCCTATAAGAAGAGTAGCAGAAGCCACTGAAGGAAAAGGTGAATCAAGCCAGTTCGCTGAGGTGAAGGCCATCCAGTTAGCCCTGGACATTGCTGAGAGAGAAAAGTGGCCAAGGCTCTACCTTTATACTGATTCATGGATGGTGGCGAATGCCCTGTGGGGGTGGTTGCAGCAGTGGAAAAAGAACAACTGGCAGCATAGAGGCAAACCTATATGGGCTGATGACTTATGGCAAGATATCTCTGCTAGGTTAGAGAAACTTGTTGTAAAGGTACGTCATGTCGACGCCCATGTACCTAAGAGTCGGGCCATGGAGGAACATGAAAACAACCATCAGGTAGATAAGGCTGCTAGGATTAAAGTGGCCCAGGTAGATCTAGACTGGCAACGTAAGGGTGAATTATTCATAGCTCGATGGGCTCATGATACCTCGGGTCATCAAGGGAGAGATGCAACATATAGATGGGCTCGGGATCGAGGGGTGGACCTGACCATGGACGCCATCGCACAAGTTGTCCACGAATGTGAGACATGTGCTGCAATCAAGCAAGCTAAGCGGTTAAAGCCCCTTTGGTATGGAGGACGGTGGATGAAATATAAATATGGGGAGGCTTGGCAGATTGATTACATCACCCTCCCACAAACCCGCCATGGCAAATGTTATGTGCTTACAATGGTGGAGGCAACTACCGGCTGGCTAGAAACATATCCCGTACCCCATGCCACTGCTCGAAATACAATTCTGGGCCTTGAAAGGCAAGTCCTCTGGCGACATGGTACTCCAGAAAGAATCGAGTCAGACAATGGGACTCATTTCCGAAACACTCTTATAGACACCTGGGCCAAAGAGCATGGCATTGAGTGGGTGTACCACATTCCTTATCATGCACCGGCCTCTGGGAAAATTGAACGATATAATGGACTTTTAAAAACTACACTGAAAGCAATGTGTGGTGGGACATTCAAGCATTGGGATACACATTTGGCCAAAGCCACGTGGTTAGTTAACTCTAGGGGATCTACCAATCGGGCTGGCCCTGCCCAGTCAAAATTTCCACGTACTGTAGAGGGAGACAGAGTCCCAGTAGTGCATATGAAGAGTGTATTGGGAAAGAGAGTTTGGGTCATCCCTGCTTCAGGCAAAGGTAAACCCATGTCTGGAATTGTTTTTGCTCAAGGACCTGGCTGTACTTGGTGGGTAATGCAGAGGGATGGAGAAGTTCGATGCGTACCTCAAGGGGATTTGATTTTGGGTGAGAATAGCCAATATAATTAATAAAGTAGAAATTGTAATAATTGCCAAATAACCCATTATTGTATATTCATTATTGTTATGATTGCTGTATGTTGTACCATAGCATTATAGCCGGAGTCATACAAGTTAATGAAGAATGAGTGCCATGATGATGGAACTAAAGCCTGGCCTCTCAAGAACTTTTTTTTTTCCTTTGAAAATAAATTCTGACCCACAGACTATGAGCATGGACCATGCCAGGTGTATCAGTCAAGAGCCTGAGATGCAGCATGCAACGAGCCAATGGAACATACAATTATCCTGAGAAACTGTTACGACAAATGGAGCCTGAAAATCATGGACTAAATTAACTTAACAACTTCAGAGGGATGATTAACAGACTGAGGGAATAAGATCTGTATGCACGTATGTGTGCATACATGTGTACATACATATATGGGTGTGTGAAACACGAAACTGGTTGTACCCAAAGAAAATTGTTGGATCTGGTCATGACGTAAATGGTATGGAATAAGGGGTGGATAATGTCCTGGTTTCAGCTATGATGGAGTTAATTATTTTTAGCAGTGGATGGAATGCCATGTTTGGGTGTTAGGATGAGAACAGTGCTGATAGCACCCTGATGTTTCTGGTTGTTGCCGGGCAATCAAGGACCTTTCTCAGTTCTTCATACTTCCTTACTAATGAGAAAGGAGGGGACGCAGCCAGGACAGGTGACCCGAATTGGCCAAAGAGGATATTCCATGCCAGTTACGTCATGCTCAGTATAAAGGGGGACTGGGGGGAAGAGGAGGAGACAACGCCAGGGCGTGCAGTTTCTGGGGGACGGTCGGGTTTTTTCCGGGACGGGCTCTAAGCTGTGCGGCCTGAGTTGTGTGGTTTGGTGAGAAATTGCATTGTGTATCACCAGTTTCATCTATTTTGTACTTTAAACTTCTGTTATTGTTATATCTAGTTTTCTGTTATTGTTTAGTAAACTATCCTTATCCCAACCTGCGTGGTTCTGGTTTCTAGGTTGTGGTTTCTTTTCCTCCTTTCTTCCTTCCCTTTTCCCCCTCCCCCAACTTTCCCTCCCCCTTCCTTTTAAAAGTACAAGCGACTGTGTGGGGTGCGGCCCTCGGCTGGGGAAAAACCACGACAGCTTGTGAGCTAGAGTTTCACATGATGATTTGCTTCACCACTCAGAACCTATGAATGACCATAAACCAGTGAAATTCGCAGTCATGATGAGAGGATGCCAAGGTAGCATTTATCTCTCTCTTCTGGATCCACAGCTTCAAGGTTGGGACTGTCCCTCATATCTCTTATGCAGTGACTTGAGCTTAGGACAGCCTGAGCTGTGCTGCTGGGGGATAGTATCACCTTAGGGACTTGTGACAGTACAGGCTTCAGCATCTGCTCTCCCTAGCAAATTCCCTGTGTGTGCACTTGCCAGGAGACCTCGTGGGACAGCATGTAGGCAGAATATGTAGTGTGAGAGGAGGAAGAGCTCTCATTGCCTGGATAATTGCTTTCATCCTGCTGTAGAAGAACAGCACCAGAGAGGCTCCCCAGAAGTGCTGAAAATAAAGAGTTTATTTTGCACCTAGGGACCCTAGTAAGGGTTGGATTCTCTGCAGTGCTGAGCACTCCAGCCTGATTTGTCTGAGCAGTTGAGCATGACCACAGTGGGATGACCTATGAACTTCAAGTCAAGCATATTCTCAAAGCCCTGATTTACTTATGTATTTCTCAGTCAGACCTGGCACATTTGGAGTCTTGCACCACCAAACCCTGTGTCATCTGATTTTCAGCAGCATTCATCATCCAGCAGATCTGAAAGCAGAGGAACGTTTATATAAATGTTCAAATGAAGTTCTAAAGATTTCCAATGAGTTCTGGATTCCCCTTTAATTATTTTTTTTTTTTTTTTAAATCTTGGCTACTTCTGGGGCAGGGTGGTGGAGCTTTGTCTTGTTGGGTAATTTTGTTTGGTTGGTTTGGTTTTATTCAATGGTGCCTTAAATAGAATTTGAGGAGCTTTATTTCAGTCGTGTGTTTGGCTGCAAACTGGTTTCTACCTTCCAGTTTACAATGTAGACCCAGTGAAACTTCACTGTTAACTTAAAATAAAACAACCAGCTATTGAGTCCTGCCTGGGAAAATAATCTGAATTAGCTGTTATGCTGCTGCGTATGCAACAGACTGGATACAGATGCTATAAAAGCAGGCAGGTTACTGGAGAGTGCTTGGAATTAGCAGAGAGTCTTAATTGCAGAATGACATTAAATGCCAGTATTCAGCAAAGCTGGAAATGAGGGATGCTCTCATGTGCTACAGAAAGCTTGTGAATTTTTCCTTGGTCTCGAAAAAGAGATGAGCACATAAGGTGTGTGGGTGGTTCCACTGAAATGTGGATGGCTCAGACCAGTCTGAGGAAAGGGGCAGTGTATTTTAATCCCTTTCAGCAGGCAGGCTTTTAGGATCCAAATATAGCTGTCTGAGGTGCCTGGGAGGGCAAATGCTGGGCACGGTGCTTTTGTCTCCCGTGTAGATCTCTGTGTTCTGCAGGACACTGATGATGTTACTGGTAGGAAGTAATTACTAAAAGGTTCTATACTTAGGCTTGAAGGTTTGTGTTTGTTCTACTCTCTGTAGGTAGGCATTTGGAGATACATGTTGGGACACAGAGGTGTATTTTCATATTTGGAACCAAGTAGCAAATAAAAGCCTGGATCAGGGGTTATTGGAAAAGACCTGCATTTTGTTCAGTGTCAAGTACCTTCAAATTCCCTGTAAAGGAAAAAAAACATGTTAGGTCAACAGGAGACAGTAATTCTGTGGTAATCACAGCATCATGATCTAAAATGCCCTGAGGAAGAGCAGCAGCAGCCTGCTGAACAGGGATTATAGGTACAGGGACCAGGGTAGAGTGGGGTGCAGATGAACAAGAAAATTCACAAGCCTTATGAATCCTGGCCTTCAGCAAAACAGAGGTGTCAGCAGTTCTTCTCTCAACCAAAAGCACCTCAGCTCCCGTTTATCCAAGTCTAGCAGGCACAGTTTCACCTGCAGCTTTGCATCCCTGGCAGCTGTCACTGAAAGGAGCTGCTTCCATTCTCCAACTTCAGGTGACAAACTTCTCCATCCAGCCTTGCACTGGCTTTAGCAGTTGTGCTATTGCTGAGTTATCCGTCTCAGCGAGCTGATCCCATGGCCAAGTCCATGGGGTTGTTTTGGCCAGGTTACATTTTGAACCGGTTCACTCTGCAGCCACTCTCACAGTCTGCCAGCAAATGGAGGGCACAAGGGTCTGAGGGCTGGTGAACTTGGAGCATGGAGATGGGGTATCCAGGTGGAGCAGGGACATGGCCCAGCTCAGATGGAGTGTGAGCTGGGACAGGTTCTGTCCATGCTTGCAGACAGAAACACTGAATGATGGTCACGGTACAGAACCCTCTCGGGCTTCTGCGGGTTTCACAGATGAAAGGAGAGATAAAGTGACACCCATGGGATTTACTTATTTTAATCTAAAGCAGGAAAAATATGGAAAAGTTTCCTTCTGCCTAACAAAGGCTTGAATTGATGCTTCCGGTTCCCTTGGCAACGGCACTAAACAGGCAGAATAAATAAAAGCAACAATTTCCTCTATCAGCAGCTTCTGAGATGACGAGGTTCCATGGTGTTTAAAAGCAAATGGCTTTGTGTCCAAGTTACAATTTTCCTCCTCTGGTTCATCAGATTTGGGCATTATTTTGGAGCTGTGAAGAGGCATCATGTGAGCCCACAGTGTGCCCAGCGACTACTTGTCATCGCTTTTGATAAAATTAGCTTGTGTGGAAGAAACTCAAAATCAGATTCTCAGTGTGTGCATTCCACATTCTTTATGTTTGCCTTTTTCTTGTTCCTCTCCACAACACACAAGCTTCTGTGCTGTTTGCCTTTCTCTTTGTGTTGATGCAAAGACAGAAACCAGTGGGTACCTTGTTATTTTTATGTGCTGAAAAAAAGCTTTGCCCCTTCCTTGGGGTCCTCCTTTCTTCCCAGTCCTGCTAAAGAGGCAGCCCCTGTTGTCTTCTGCAAAAACTCCAGAGCTTGAAGCCAGCATTTGCAAGGGTGAAGCGACACCTTGAGCGACAATGCAAAGGAGGGTTTTCCTTATCCAGTCCAGTGATTCCCTCCAATTAAAAACAATAATTGTATTTTTTTTCAGAGAAAAAAAAAGTAGATATAATAGGGATGGTGAAATTATGATCTCAAAGCAGGATTAAATGTAAATTGTTCTCCATTTTAGAAACGGTAAGAAAGAAAAGTGGGTGTCTCTTCTAAAGGAGAGCATTTTTATCACTATCTGTAAAAGAAATCTGATTGCCAAATGTGTTATTCTAAGGGCTGAGGACAAAGATGTCTGGAGAAGCCATGCTGCATGAGACTGCAGCTCTGAGCAAGAATCTTGAACATGTATCTTCCAGGAAGGGAAAGGAAACATTGCTGCTGGAGAAGAGTATTAATCATGACTCAGTGACCCATTTTGTTCCCCAGTTCTTTGAAAGAAGATGGAGTGATGTGCTCATCCTCTGTGACGCTGCCATTTTGCTTGCTGAAGCAGGTGGGCTCAGCACTGCTGGGTCAGCCGCCCCACTGGGACTGAGCTCAGAGTGATGTACCTATTTATGCTACAGATGATGTGGCTGGGTGGAGGGATGCCCGTTCTTTCTTCACAGGTGATCAGAGAAAGAGAAAACTTTGCCTTATGGATGGAAACCAGGATGGTGAATGCATTTATATATATTTTTCTTTAAAGATGTGCTCTTTAAGCTGCTCTGTCGTTCAGGGGAAATTATTATTCTGCAAAATCCTGGCTTCACTAGGTTGCAGGAAGCAAATGAAAAGGAGTGCAACAGTGAGTGATCCATTTGCAAGGAGCCTATAAAAGTGCTCTATCGTTCTTTCACTGTCTTTTTTTCCTGTTTTACAGAATGATTCAATCCCTCAAGACGACTTCACACCAGACGTATACAGGGTGTTCTTGAACAACCTCTGCCCTCGGCCTGAGATTGACCACATCTTTTCTGAGTTGTAAGAAAAGACGCTCATTTATTTTAATTATTTATTCCCCCCCCCTTTTTTTCCTCTTCCATGGAATTTCTGGGCTGGGGATGGCAAAGCAGGTTATTTAGACTACACCACCATGCAGCGATTGCGAGGGATATATTTCAGTGTCAAGCAGGGCTGTTATTTAACCTTGGATCGAGGGTGCCTTCTCTCCCAGGCTTTTCCCTTAATTTTTAATTGCAGGAATTTTAAAATAATTCGTTTGTTCATTTGTAGAGGCACGGAACTGCTGGGTCTTGTTTGTTTCTGTGGATTAGGATAGCTTAGGTTTCCATGAAAGCAAAGGAAGAAGAGCAATAAGCGGTAACAGCGTGAAATAGGTGTGAGAATACATATAATTGCCCCTAAAAGCTTAATTAGGAGCATCAAGAAACACAGTAACTTTAGGATTTGTGCATCATGAATTCACACCGTGAAATTAAATTAGCAGCCAGCTACGCAACTGGTCACACACATTCAGTTATGAGCTATATAACTTGTGTTGCTTCTGCCCCTGGCAGCTTGTTGTTGTACTTCCTAGTTTCAGCTAAGCCAGACCATTGGAGTCAGAACTTATATAAGTGAACGTATCCTTGCAGCGTGAGTGTGCTCACATTTCTCTTTGTGCCTATTTTCCTCTAAGATTGGGGTTTCAGAGGAACTCAGCCATGACCTAGTTTGCTCCCATTGAACCCAGGGTAGACTTCCCACTGCTCTCTTGCAAAGCAGAAATAGGCTGGTGCCCAGCACTATAGACAACCCTAAGCATGTGATGTGGCTTGGAGCCTTTGTGGGCTTCCATGTGGGTACGAATTGTACCCAAACTCTGCTCTATGTACTGACTCTCTAAATAGGAATCTTTTCACTTGCTTTGCAGCTTTATTAAAAACAACAACAAAATCACTCCAAAAAACCCCCCACAAAAACAAACTTAATCAAAAACCGGAATACTGAAGTCAGGGCTGTTGTTCAGCAGTAAAATCCAATAGTTGGGCCAGGAATACCAGCAGACTGTTTGTACAGAGCTCAAGATTGAATTCCATGTCATTTTTTTGTCTTGGCTTTTTTTTTTTTAATTGCTTTGGTACAGAAATTCAGAGGAATGAAAAGCTTTTAGCATTGCTCTAACTTTTCCCATTGATGTCAATAATGCTGAACTCTTTTAAACATCTTACCCCTAGATGTCTGATGAAGAATGTTTGTCCTTACATGCTGGCAAAGTAAATTAGCCCAGAGACACAGTGGGACAGTGTTGTACGACAGTTTGGATCTTTTTCTGGTTTTCCTGGGAAATTACAGAACATCGAACAATAATTCAAAGAAAGTGATTTTAATGGCTTTTGCCATTGCTTTACTTCTTCTCTAGTGGTGCCAAGAGCAAACCATACCTTACTGTTGATCAGATGATGGAATTTATAAATTTCAAGCAACGGGATCCACGGTTAAATGAAATCCTTTATCCACCGTTAAAACAAGAGCAAGTTCAACAGCTGATTGAGAAGTATGAACCCAACAGTAATCTAGCAAAGAAAGGTCAGTGGCTTTTATATTCTTCAAGTACTCGGTTTCTGATTTGAAACAGTGACTCGATTATCCTACAGCACGTGCTGAAGGAAGGTTTGGTCCAGAATGAAATTATATTTCCAGCTCTCTCTGCTTTTGGATTGTACAAAATTGATACATCATGAGGTGCATTTTTGCCTTTGGTTAGGATCAGTTTAGGAGGGATGGGGTTGGTTTCAGTATTTCGTTTTGAGTATGTGTAATTGATAGTTTTGAACAGTTATTCTGGTATGCAAACTTCAGCAAAAACCTGACTGTCCCAATCACTATTTACTGGCATCAGAAATGTAAAATTTAAAGAAAAAATCAGTGGCAGTGAAACTAAGAAGATGATAATTCTATCAATTAATAATAGCAATAAGCCCAGCCCTCTGCTTTCAGATACAGTGGTATGTAAAGTAAGATGTGAGAGTAGCTGAGTGTGTTTCGTGCTACAGTCACAGAAAGTTCCCTTTTGAAAATCTTGAGTGTTGTCAGGACTTACCTGGGCGTTTGGCCAAAAGCAGTGAGACAGCTCCTGCTCAAACCTCTGCAGATTTTTGCTACCACCACAGGTCTTGAAATAGCATTGAATTTGTATCCTGTTTCGTTCTAATCTGCATATCCTAATGATTACCCCAGCTTTTGATGTGTTTATACCATAAAAATTTGAGGGGCATGGGAATATTCTGGAAAACAGATCCAATACCAAAAAAAATCGGTTTGTTCTGGAGATTTTTGTGATCCAGAGGGATCATCTTTCCCAAAAGTCTAGAGGTTAATGGAAGGCTCTCCCACTGCTCTACCTGGAAGCCTTCTGACCTAGCCTGAAGGAATCTTGTGTCTCTCGATGCTGCGATCAACATGGTCTCAAGACAAAACACTAATTTCTCTCATAAGGCTTTTTATTATGCTAGTCCAATTAAATTTAATTTTCCAGAGGTTTTGTTGGAGCGTTAAATCCTGTTTTGTCGTGCTTATGCAATCTGTCTTTTGACGTCAGCGAGAATGCTAATGTGAGTAGGTGAAAACACGTTGTGATCTCCTCTCATCCATGCAAATGTTAGAATATTGCTCTGTGCTTACCTTGTTTCACATCAGCAACAGGAGACTCTGGTACCTAAAAGATCATTATTACCCAAATATTGGCACTTCCTGTAAGCCAAATAAAAGATTTATTAGAAGGAGGTGGGCTGGCATGCTCACGGGACAACAAAGGCGAGATAAAATTTCTCTCTGTAAGGAGGAAACGTGAAGCAAACCTCGGAAAGAAGGGTGCTGTAATAGTGTTTGTTAGCACCCTTCACATGGGATTTGTGGGACACCTCTACCTTACCCTAATTTACATTAACACACACATTTGCTGCAGGGACTTGCTCTTCCATAGCCTCCCTTTCTGGGTATGATTTGTATTGCTCTGACAGAATCAGTTCTCTCAGAAAGTTCTGACTTGAACAAGGGAGAGGCAGGTCACAGAGAGTTAATTCCTTTGGGGGTTTGTTGGGGCTTTTTGGATTTTTTTTCACCCCAAAGTTGTGCACTGAGGTCCAGCAAATTTGAATGGATCTGGCACAGCCTGCGGGCCACCTCCATGCTGGAGACATGACATCACAGAGAGCACTTTGGCTGGTGGCTGAGCTTTGGTAGCTGTCCTATCCTGCTGTTCAGGCCCCAGTGCAAATACCAAGCTTCCTGCCTTAAAATGACAGGAACTGGCTAATCAGGAATGACATGGGGACACAGTATCTTCTGTACATCTGCTCCGAGTTAGGAATGCAATGGGCTGTATATTAAATAAAGTATAGGTGTGCACTCGATCCTACGCTCAGAGAATAATTGCAAACGAATGCTACATGTCTGTAAAATGTCACCAAAATACAGCAGTGCATATTCATAATCATGATTTAACCTTTTGATACGGTGTTGTGTAAAAGGGATTGTCACTCAGGCTTCCTGCTCACAGAAAGGACTCTTCACAGGCTCAATTGCAGGGTTGCAGACCGAAGCAACGCACTTGAAAGACACTTTCTCTGCCACTGAAATTGTCCTCACCTAGGCTGCCAATCAGAGACGTTATTTTCAGAAGACCTGTTGGATTTTCCCACCACAGTTAGACGCGGTCCTCTATTACACAGTTATTAATTGTTGGCCTTCACTTCCCACCTCCACTACTCAGATATTCTGCTATATTTCTTGTGATGGTGTTGCCTATATATCCTTGTTTACTGGGGCCGAAGTTTGTGGAGGGGTAGGGACAGAAGAGGTTTGGAATGGCACTGGTGCAGCCAGAAGAGCACCTTAAATAGGTAAAAGTTGGCAGAAGCCTTCATCTAGCTTAGTTTCCATAGGAAACAAGAAGGACATCGAGGTCCTTGAGCATGCCCAGAGAAGGGCAGCGAGGCTGGTGAAGGGGCTGGAAGGCAAATCCTATGAGAAGCAGCTGAGGGAGCTGGGGGTGTTTAGTCTAGGAAAGAGGAGACTGAGGGGAGACTTCATCACTCTCTACAACTATCTAACAGGTGGCTGTGGTGAGGTGGGGGTTGGTCTCTTCTCCCTATAGCTAGTCACAAGACATGGGGAAATGGTCTGAAGTTGCATGGGGGAAGTTTAGGTTGGATATTAGGAAAAGCTTTTTTACTGAAAGGATTGTCAGATATTGGACCAGGCTGCCCAGGGAGGGGGTTGAGTCACCATCCCTGGAGGGGTTTAAAAGAAGAGTAGATGTTGTACTTGGTGACATGGTCTAGTGTTGGACCTAGTAGGGCTGGGTAGATGGTGGGACTCAATGATCTTGAAGGTCTTTTCAAACTGTAACCATTCTATGATTTCATGGATGCTGTGGGAAGAGAGAATTGGTTCATGCAAATCTCCCATGCTCAGTTTCCTTGAACTTCGTATTCTCTGTCACAGCTCAGTTTGAATGGTTGCCTATTTGCCAACGTTGTTTGAATTTCTGGGTAGATCTGGCCAGAACCATGAAGAGAGCTACCTGGGCAACTTCTGAGAGTGTGATGCAGTTGCTTCTTAGCTAATAGATCTTTATGCATGGAAAAGTTACTGCAAATAGAATTAGAATTTTTTACTTGAAAGCTTAAATCCAAATTCATAAAGTAGAAGCTCTATGCCACCTTCTTACAGCAGCCTGACTCCTTGCTCCTACTCCACTGTTTGGACAGTATCAGACCTTCACTTGTCTGACTATTATATCTTATGATTTCACATCTAATTGGGTTCATGATCTGTGCTCATATACTAAAAAACTATATTCTTTTTTTTTCCTCAATTATTCTTCTCTCATAGTTAATTAAATGAATTTCTAAGGAATACTTGTAAAGTCTCTCAACTTGCACGGCACCAATCAAATACTTTTGACACCTCATAATTCTCCATGCCTCTGCCTCCTTCCTGTTACAGCCCTATTGCCTGTTGCAGCTGAATGACAGTGTTTTGAACCCAATAAGCAACAACTGTATGTAATAGTTGAACTTTTTCAAGATGTCTCTTCACATACCTGCTAAAATCAAATGCCAGTGTGCTTACTGGATAAGGGACGTAGGTTGCAGTGTTTGGAGTAAAAAGGCTGCCTGTGCTCCTGCTCATCACTAATGTATTTCTAGGTATTGTGTTCCTGGGATGCAGCTAAGCTTTTGCAGCTTCAGCAGATACACGGGCTTGACATCTACATAGGTTAAGCATCTGGAGTAGTATTTTATTGTGGTCAAAGCAAGCTGTTGTGATTAATGCTTTGTGTCATGCGGTGAAGGAGATTAATGGGCTATGTGTAGCCTGTTTCCTTATCAGGTGGAAGCAGAAGGAAGTTCCTGGTACTGCTGAGCAGTCTCTTGCTGTCAGCAAAACCATGCTGGGGACTGTTAGGTATGGCTAAGTTCAGTGTTTTTCAAGCATTTTCATTGGGTGGCTGGCATAACTACTAAAACATATTCCCTTTCAAGTTACCAGCTTGATAATGGGATGTATATTAATAAATCAGTTCCCAAGGGGTTGTTTGGGAATTTCCTTATTTACTTTGATTTCTACAGAATGTGCAAGGTTGGAAAGGACCTTTAGAAGTCATCTAGTCCAACCTCCTTGCAGTAAGCAGGGACATCTCTACTAGATCAGGTTGCTCAGAGCCCCATCAATTCTGACTTTGAATATCTCCAGGGATGGGGCCTCCACCACCTCTCTGGGCAATCTGTTCCAGTGATCTAGCCACCCTCATAATGAAGATCTTTCTCCTAACATCCAACCTAAATCTCCCCTTTTATAGTTTAAAACCATCACCCTTCGTTCTAGTGCTGCATGCCCTTCCCCAGCTTTCTTATAGGCACTTTTCAGGTATTTGGAGGCCACTCTAAGATTCCCCCTATGAAGACTTGTATAAGAAAAAGTCGTTCAGGATCTTGTTAACATTATGGCTGGGAGATATGAAACTGATGCTGTTTCGGGTGTCTCTGCTTGCTGTGTCCAGGCTCCTGGGGATGGTAGTTTTCCTTTCTAGAATTATGTGCAATTTACCATGTAAATTTGATGAAAATTCTGCAAAAATATGCTGGTTCTTCCTGACTTAAGGATGCAACACATTACTGGAAACTTCCAAGTTCAAAAGGACCCAAGAGTTTTGAGAGCTCAAAGACCACAGGGTAACAACAGTCTTGGCTCTGGGGGCAGCCTGTGTCTCTTAAAGACTAAGCATGCAAGAGCTAGATCTGCATGCCAAACTAGCAATGAAGAATAGGAAACCAATTCCTGCTAGGGAAAGGAGGTGTGAAAAAGGTGGACTTGTGCTCTAGCAATAAACTACATGCTTCCCACAGAGCAGAAAAAGGTTAGGTTGTTATTGGCCATTATTTTCAGAGTGGTTTTTATTGAGAGAAATTGTCTCAACTGTAGTATAAGCTTGAAAAATAGTCTGAAA
This sequence comes from Porphyrio hochstetteri, assembly GCA_020800305.1. Lineage (NCBI taxonomy): Eukaryota > Metazoa > Chordata > Aves > Gruiformes > Rallidae > Porphyrio > Porphyrio hochstetteri. Next base: position 46,879,216 of record CM036907.1, read on the forward strand.
GTGATTTGGAAGTTTTCCTGGCCGATGAATCTGCACACTAGCTTGTACTTACTAGAAGGCATCTTTGAGATAAGTAATGGCATAAAGATGCTGCTTTTTTTCTCTGAAGTGTGTATTGGTTTAAGTAATATGTCTATTTAATTTTAAAGGGCCAAGCCTTTAGAGCTACAGAGAAGAAAAAAGTTTTCTTTACTCTTCTATTTCATGGTGTTTATTTTTCTGGAGTTTCTCAGTGGTGGCTATTTGGAAGTAGTTTATGTCAGGTTTAGTTAGACAACTATTTAGAAGGAATGTGGTGGGGGCACTAGTTCCACAAATCTCTTTGAATCCCAGTATTAATTCTGTTTTTCTAGTGTGCGTTTATTGGTACTACTTGTGCTTAGTTTTTCTTAGGTAATTAAATAAATTAAGCAATTAGTGTTCAATTAAGATATATTTAATTTTATACAGTATTTACTACATCCGTTTTTCACACAGCAGCCTTAACACCAGGCAGTCAGTATTCTTTTCTGCACAAATGTGTTTTCCCTCTCTTAAACACCAGTGAGCTTTGGACATTTTCATCCCACCACGTTAAATTCACCTTTTAGTAACTGCTTAAGAATAATTACATGTTGGAGCCTTTTGATGGCAGAAGGGGGTCATTTCCTAGGCAACAGATTTTAATGACAAAAAACAAGTGCCATAAAACCATGGCTGCACTTTTAAGACAAAGTTCATAATATTTAAAGCATAAATTCTGATTTATAAACCATTCAGTGAAATGGTAGGGTTTTCTGGCACAGAAACACTTGTAGGAAGTGTTACAAAACAATTGAAATCCTTTGGCCTCCTAATTTTAACATTGGAAATTAAGAATATTGACCAAAAACTCCATTAACTTTGGGATGGTCAATGCTTTCCAGCATTCCAGCTGGATAAGAGAAGAGAGCTCTATGTGTTGTTTCTTAAATTATGACAGAACCAATAGATCCCAATCACAATTTATTACTTCTTGAAATTTATAAGCCACACAAAAGCATAGCCTGTCCCATGCTGTCAGCAACAAGTGCTTAGTTAGGTACCTTGCCAGGAAACTTTTTTTTTAATTATCTTTAAATATATATATGCAACAAATGTTACTACGAATAATGTGTCACCATAAATAAGTTAATGGTGATGAATTTGCAAAATAAGTTTCTATAATGCATTGCATTTTCTTTTTATGTCCTCAGGAACCTGCTTTGGCAGGGGGGTTGGACCCAATGATCTCTCGAGGTCCCTTCCAACCCCTATGATTCTGTGATTCTGTGATTTTTAGTTGCTGGGGTTTTAGTTACTGTTAAGCTGTAAGAAATCATTCCAATCTTGCAGTAGTTTGGAAGATTGCATCTCAAATAAACAACCAACTGCTGTAAAAATCTTTTAGAATGGAAAATTCTCAATTGTGAGGTATTTTTGCATCTGCTTTACAGGTCAAGTACTTCAGCTTTCTATCCTAAGTGTAACAACTTGGTAATGTAAAATGAAACAGTGGCGTGGACTTGAAATAATGGGGTTTGCAACAGTCAATGAAGATGCAACAGTATTTGGTTTAGTAAAAGCGAATGTTTTCAGCTTATCTTCTTTGGTTGCATTTTAAAATGTAGGACCTGGCTTGGATCTGATACCCATATGTTATGCATGGGGTTAGTTTTTGCTGTCGGCACTAGAATTGATGATAATATTTATCAGAAGTATGTTCCAGGGAGGGTGTGTTTCCTAATCTTCCATGTATAATACAGATGCTTTGAAGGAAGCATGAGCTTTAGTGGTAATGCATTTTGGGACCAGTATCTTGTACCAGGAATAGCTCTACTGATATCAGTGAAGCTGTGCTGAATAGAAAGTGGAATTTTTGTATCTGCAGAGCTGGAGAGCATAAACTAATCACAATGATCTAAGTTTAGTCAGACCAGTCCTGGGCTAATAAGGAAGGTGACCATAACAGTAACTCCTGACCCATGTCCTAAAAACCTGATAGACCACCTTGATGGACCCCAGGCTCAAACCCTATGTGCTAACACTGAAAATGTATGAAAGAACATGGGGTGACAGGACTGCAAAGCAGGCATGAGTAGAGGTTTTGGAGCTACATCGCTACCTTCAGATGGAGCTTTTGCTCAGGGGTAGGTAAAGTGAGCCTTAAATAATGCTGCATGTCAAGGGTTATGGAGAAACGTTTTTCTTCTCTTGCCTTGCCTGTGTTGTGTTTAACTCAGCCTCAGACTCTCAGACCCCATAAATAGAAAACTTATTCTAAAAGTAAAGCAGCTTGATGCTGGTTTGCTGCCTCTTTTATGGAACACAGGGAGATATTCAGTTTTAGCAGCAGGATTTATTATTTGAAGATGAATATCAGATAAAGTTTACTTCAGAAAACATAAAGCAGCATGGACTCAACTGCTGAAGGAAACAACTGTAGATAAACTTTGAATAAACATTGTTGGGTTTGCATTTTCATTATGACTGCTACAAATGTAGCACTTTGCAGCTGCAAAGGGCCCACGAGGACAAAGGGAGTGAAGGCTGCTGTGACCCAGGGTGTGACACCTACAGCTGGTGACAGAGGAGCTGGGTTTTCCTGGCCCTGCCGCTGATGAGCTCGCTGACATTTGGCCACCCCCTTTCATGTGCTGTTTTGGTTTTTTGCCTCATGTTTTGGTCGAGTTGACTAGAGGAGCTCCTTCTCTGCCTTGAGAGAGTGCTACTTGAAAGAGTCAGCGTAGGGCCACTAAGAAGACTGAGCGGAACATCTTCCTTATGAGGAGAGGCTGAGGGAGCTGGTCCTCTGTGGCTTGGAGAAGAGGAGACCAAGGGGTCACCTCATCAGTGTCTATAAATATGTAAAGGGTGAATGTCAGGAGGACAGAGCCAGGCTCTTCTCAGTGATGTCCAATGACAGGACAAGGGGCAGTGGGTGTAAGCTGGACCATAAGAGGTTCCATGTGACCATAAGAAAAAAGTTTTTCACTGTGAGGGTGGCAAAGCCCTGGGACAGGCTGCCCTGAGAGGCTGGGGAGTCTCCTTCTCTGGAGACATTCAAAACCCTCCTTGACAGTTTCTTCTGTGACCTAATCGAGGTGATCCTGCTCTGGCAGGAGAGTTGGACTAGATGAACTTTTGAGAACCCTTCCAACTCCTAACATCCTGTGATTCTGGGATTGAGAAGCTAGCAACAATCTGGGAGTCCTTCGGTATGCATGGGATCTGTCACAGCAGGGCAGTTAACGTAGTCGGTGTGTGCTACTATAATACAACCACCATATGAGGAAGTTTACTTTATAATGTCAGATGTAATCATCTACTCTAACAATATCCTTTAGCTGGAATATGACTGTTGCCTATAAATACATCAGGGTTAAATGCCAGGGAGGCAGAAAGAAGTGGCAAGCTAAAGGACAATGTTGGCAGAAGAACACAGAGGTATCAAGTGGCCTTGAATAAATTTAGGCTGGAAATTAAGAAAAGTTTCCTAACAACATGGTTTTGGCACAGCCTACCAGAGGTAGTAAAGAGGGCCAAAAAAAAAGGCAATTGTTGTTAAGGTAGAGCTTAGTTTGTTGATGAAAGGGATTGTCGAATGCGGTGCCTGCAGATGAGGAAACCCCTCTCAAGGGACAGAAGTCCCTTCTTTTTAGTTTATTTAAACTGGCTTTGTGGAGCCCTTCCTTTATTCTTTTCTGCTTCTTCTTTAATATTAATCTCCTCTTCAAGTGGAACAGTTTCTGGAAGAAAAACATGAGCTGCGATGACTGTTTTTTCCTAGATTTTTCCCCACCTGTAATGTGCTCACACTCTTATCTCTTCCCATTATAGTGCAGAACAGTCTTTTTGGCAAGTGCATTAATAGCTTATGTAGAGAAGTATCACTTAAGAGGAAAAAAAAGTATGTATTTTTAGTTGTCCTTTAATGCAATTTAGCAATTGGAAATAAGCCAACATTTAACATTATTAGATCTCCTAGGATCACTCTGAGGCATTCTCCAGAGCGTGTTTTTCAGAGGCTTGGGGAGACAGTGGCATATTTCAGCCGTGGCCTTCTTTCAAGTCTGTCAGAAATAACTGGAGTATTGCTGGGATTAATGGTATTTTTATCTGTCTGATTTAAAATCTTTCCACTTCTCTAGTTGTCTGCCTGTTTTAGAAATCTGCTGTGTCCTAAAGTGCTCATTGCAGTGCTAGCTAGGAACTTGTATGAAGGTGGTTTTGTGTGGTGGTTTTATAGATTTAATAGGATCTAAACTATCTGTCACCTTGTATCCTGTAAGGGGATATCCTGTCAGAAACAATTTCTTTATTACTGCTGAAGAGCTAAGAGCAGCTGGAGGATGGGCTTGTAGTCTGCAAAACCCTGAGACCCTGCAGACTTTCTCTCCGGTCACTTTTGTAGATGGTTACATTTAGGGCTCCAAGTGTTCAGAATCATAGAATGGTTTTGGTTGGAAAAGACCTTCAAGATCGAGTCCAACCATCTACCCAGCCCTACTAGGTCCAACACTAGACCATGTCACCAAGTACAACATCTACTGTTCTTTTAAAACCCTCCAGGGATGGAGACTCATCCCCTTCCCTGGGCAGCCTGGTCCAATATCTGACAATCCTTTCAGTAAAGAAATATTTCCTAATATCCAGTCTAAACTTCCCCTCATGCAACTTCAGATCATTTCCCCATGTCCTGTCACTAGCTTCCAGGGAGAAGAGACGGACTCCCACCTCACAACAGCCACCTGTTAGGTAGTTGTAGAGAGCAATGAGGTCTCCCCTCAGTCTCCCTTCACCAGCCTTGTAGCCCTTCTCTGGCCATGCTCAAGCATCTCCTTGTCCTTCTTGTAGTGAGGGGCCCAAAACTGAACACAGTACTCCAGGTGCAGCCTAACCAGCACTGAGTATAGAGGAAGGATCACCTCCCTACTGCTGCTGGTCTTGTTGTTCTGAGTGCTAATCTTGAGGTGTCTGCTGGGAGACTTGGGTGTTGCTCACTGTGCTTGCCTTGGCTTAATTTGTCCTGATGTCATGAATGAGACCTGTCCAGGTGCTAGGGCACTTAGCACCTCCTCCTCTCTTATCATACTCCAGATCAGAGCAGCAGGTGTATTTGCGTGGAGACAGTAGTTTTGGTGGGAAAGTAGGTCTTGAGGACTGTTGTGCAGTTCCTGGACACTGCAAGAAAGTCTTTTACATTGCTGTGTTGCTCCATTTTATCTTCAATGTCAGCTGAAATCGAGGTGATTCATTGGGGTTTTTAAGTAGCCAAGGCCCCATTTTTGGACGAGAATCTGGAAGACAGTAGCTGAAGCTTGCTAATGTAAAGCCTACACAAATCAGGCCAGCACTTTTAAGCAAAATTGCATTTGGACAGGGAGCAAAGAAATAAAAAGCAGAAGAGTAAATTCCTGCCAAGGAATAAGCTGCAGTCCCATGTGGCTCTCTAGCTAAATTCAGATGTAGCATTCCTTCACAGTCCAACTTGGAGATGATGCCAATCACTCTGCTTCACTCTTGATACTTAGGAGACAGTGCTTGCTTATCTGCACCATAGTGGGATTTCCCCCAAGTCCCTAAAAATCACTAGATACGCAATTTATGTATCTGTGTCTGCTCATGTTTTAGAAACAGGTTTTGTTCAAAGAGCAAGTTATCCATGACTGAAGAGAGGATGGGTATCAGTATGAAACTGCTTTGCTGTACATAGGGCTAGTAGGGCTGGATAGATGGTTGGACTCGATGATTTTGAAGGTCTTTGCCAACCAAAACTATTCTATAATTCTCTAAAAGGATCTGGCTAAACCTGAACTGTAACACAGACATGCTTGATTCAAGATGCTGGACCCGTTTGTCAGCTACCATAGGCATATGGTCACTATATATATACACACACATATATACACACCTACACATGCTATTTGCTATTAATAAATCACTGTTTTACAGTATAAGAGGTCCCAAGAATCCTGCTCCTTAATGCAACACCTCTGCTTACCAGAATCTCTGAACTGTGACCGTGCTTTGTTAGAGCAAAGGTTTTCAAAGCTGCTCTGGATATTTAGATGATCAATATCCCTTAAAATAAGTGTGTTTACAGCATTTAAATTTTGAGGAAGAGAAAATGTTGAGTGTTTTCCTGTTCTCTAGCACTACTGGGAAAAACACTTTCCATAGGCTGTAGCTCCGGCATGTTAGAGCCCTTCTTTCCTGGGTGTTTGAAAAGGGCTGAAGAACCCTGTGACTTCGAATACTATCATAATATATTAATAAAAATAAATAGCATGCTCAACATTGCACAGTGACTGTAAGATCTCATTAAAATGGATGGCTTGTGCCAACAGACACAGTGAGACGTGGAAACTTCTGTTTCTTCTCAGGTGAAACTCCATCTTCCTTTCCCTTTTGAGATGGCGTTGTCCTTGGAAGGCTCCCAAAGTTTTCATTCTGATTGAAAATGATTTTTACCATAAAAATATGAGGTTTGCCATTTGGCATGGCTTGCCTAGAAGCTTATAGGAAATATTTCCTGCCTAAAGTGAACTAAATATCTTAAGCTGCAGTATCTTTTCTGAAACCCATTCTGAAAGGTGGTTTTCCATTGCACACGTTTTCTTGCCCCCCAAAAAATGTATACAATGTTTGTTTTCTCTGTGCACTTGTACATATGATAAAACAGGTATGATAACTGCATTAGAATGACAAGCATTTCTGAGCCAAACATACTGGATTCTGCTTTACTTGGATGATAATCCTTACTCCACAAAATATTCTGCATTTCATTGTCCTTGGGCACGTGATATTTCCACCTGGATTAACTGATACTGAGCAAGCTCTTTTAGGTACACTACTTAAGCACAACATATTTACCTTTCCATGTTTTCCCTCACTGACTCCTCATCATTCAGTAAGCATTTATTTTGGATATTGTACAGAATATACCATTCTCTGTTTATGTTCAGATTTCCCTATGTCCTATTAAAATATACGCATTCAAGGGTAGAGCAATGAATCTTACTTTATTCTATTCTTACTAAGTTTTCTGTTTCTTTTTCAAGAACATGTTGCCAAAGATTGTTTTGGTTTGTGGCCAGATAACTGTCTAATTAAAGAAAGTAGTTGAGTGAGTATAACTGAGGGCAGAATTGGATCCATTATGTTTTCCTTTGAGTTTAGAAATCTGAAATGAGGTTTGAACACAACTAGATATTCTCCTGGTTTGAGCTTAAAGGACTTAAGCAAGGAGAAAACAAATGCATTGCAAGAATGTTTTTAGTGCAGTTAGCTGTAGCACTGCCAAGCTTTTTCAGACACCCCAAGTTTTTCATTGCATACTCTGATGTTGTTGCTTGGTTCTGCCTTTGGCTGCTGTAACTGTTCTTCCTCATCCTTATCAGTTATGCTTAAAACACTTGTTGACCATTATATTGCTGCTGTTTCAGCTTTACTTCTTTGATCTTTCTTCTTTTGGTAGATATTGTAACATATGTAAGTATCCATAACACCTAAATAATCTTCTGGATACAGATATGTTTCTGATACTGGTAGGCAAAAACTAGTGATGTGAGACTGGGTGCAGGGTCAGTGGTCCCATTAACATCCTTGATGTTTTCAATAGTGAAGTAAATTAAGTGTAACTTCTGTCCGTTAAATCTATAGGATTGGCTGTGTGGTTGGTTTAGTTATGGATACATATGCTGGTAAATTTGATGCCATGCACATTGATCTCTTTCATCAATGATTTGATAGTAAAATGTCCTGCTAATCAATTACATTTTTTTCCCAACCAGTTTGGTGCAGGTACATCCAGCTGCCTTGTTATTCTCTGCATCTCATCTGCTTTTCAAGATGACAGATTTCTAGCCATCTCCTTCTCAATTCAGCTCTGTATTCTGGATTTTTCTTTGCTTGAATGATTAGCTACCTAGCTTGAATTATTATTTGTTTTTTTTCTCATTTGATTTCCTTCCCATTTACCTGGCTCATTACAGTTTTATCGGCATGTTTTGATAACAGCTCACAGAGAACTGTCTGTTCTTTAAACCCTGTGTTGTTGATCCTACTTTTTCAGATTATTAAAGACTATAAGGAACTAGACCTACTGCTGATCAGCGTGGCAGCCTCTGGTCTTGTTTTGTGCAGTTCAGCTTTCAAATTCAAAGGCGCTCTGATGCTATAGTCTTAGTGTGGTTTATTTCTCTGTGCTTTCTGTAGATTAGTTTTTTCAATAAGACAAATTTTAACTTAGAAACTATTAAATGCTTCATTGATATTCAGATGCAACGATTCAGCTGTATTGCCTTTCCTCTACTTACTTATTAACTTGATAAAACTGGCTAGTACAAATTTCTCCCCTTGTTGATCACTGAGAAAATGGCTAAACTGGAGGAGTTACTGATGACTTCTGCTTGTGTAAATGGTGGTTGGTACGTAGATATTTTGAATTATCTGCATATCCTGACATGAGGCCTGGAAGTCACAGAATCACAGAGTCACAGATTCATAGGGGTTGGAAGGGACCTCCAGAGATCATCGAGTCCAACCCCCCTGCCAAAGCAGGGTCCCTAGGACAGGTCACACAGGGAGGCATCCAGATGGGTCTTGAATATCTCCAGAGAAGGAGACTCCACACCCCCTTGGGCAGCCTGTCCCAGGGCTCTGTCACCCTCACTGTGAATAAGTTCTTCTGCATATTGGTGCGGAACTTCCTGTGCTCCAACTTGAAGCCGTCGCCCCTTGTCCTGTCCCCACAGACCACTGAGAAGAGGCTATCCATTTCCCCCTGTGTCCCACACTTGAGATATTTATAAACATTAATAAGAACCCCTCTTAGTCTCTTCTTCCTGTTGTTTTTTCTAAACTAGACCAGCAGTGACGATCCTGGGGTAAAGTCCAGTAACACAATTGTACAGTTGTGGCATTTTTGGTCTGGGCTGAGCCTGTACTGTGTTTCCTTCTTGGGATGACTTTGTGATTAAGAGGATGTGGCTTGGACTATACAGCCCTGTCCAGCCCTAGCTTTCAAAACTGAATGCAGACAGAAATTCCAGTTACACTGTAGCATTATAGTAATAGCACACGTGTCTGGAAAGCCAAACAGGTTTCAGCATCGCTTCCAAAATCACTTAGATGCAAATGCAGCAAGTGTTATCAGAGTGGCTGTGGCACATCATGTTCCACACAGTGTGAATTTTATGTAAATTCGTCCTTTTGAACTTCTCCGCTGCTCGCAAAACTCGAAAGCATAGAGTAGCTAATGTGTGCCCAGTGTCAAGAGACACACTGGGGGCATGCGCATCCTACTCTACACTGTGCATGGAAATTTTAAGACCTAATGAGCTGTAAAGTGCAGTGCTAGTTTGTGAAATGGAATTCCCAGTGGGGCATATTGCACAGATCTCTCGCAGGATTATAGACTATCTGCTTTACTTGGAGGATTTTAATCTTTGAGAGGACTGCTCAACTGCATGGGATTACAGTGAATGTGATTAACAGTACAGATTGCATTGGAGTAGACCTGATTTTGCTGTCAGACAAAATACTAATGTAATTCTGTGTTGCTGGCTGGGAGATGCGAGGTGCCAGTTAATTGTCTCTTTTCCTTTTGTGTTTGTTTGTTTTCTTTTTTACTTTAATAACTTCTCTTGGCACGTTTGTGCCTTCCCGTTACATGACAACTGAGTGGATAGCAGCATGGGCGTAAACAAACGGAAGGCTCTATTTAACTTTGCAAATTGTGATACTGTGAAATATATGGAAAGAAATCCTTAGGATACATTTCAGCTAAACCTGTTCACTGCTTACAAGAGAATGCATGTTTTAATTGCCTTACAAAAAATCCACAAATTCTAAGGAACAGAGAAAAGGCTGATGTTGCAGTTCCAAGATTGAAGTGGAAGGAAGAGTGTGTGGATAAGTGGTCTTTTCTGCTGTCAGTTGTGCCTCTCTCAGTTTGTCTCCTATTTTGTCCCAAGGCTTTGCCCAAAGGACTCAAAGGCTCCTGAGAGCAAGTTAGGCAGATCTGAGCACACTGGAGGGCAGGGGAAAATCAAGGAGCACTCAGGTATCTGCGCATATACTGCTCACCAGTTTAAATAAGAAGGACGGAGTTTAGATCAAGCAGTTGGGTTGAGACGTTTGCAGGATTAGCTGTGCTTCAGTATTTCCTCCTGACAGTGCTGGGGTTTTGACCTTTATCCTGGGCTTCTGCAGAGGACCCTGAGCTGATGAAGAAGCTTTTTTTTGAAGCTCAGCCCTACTTTGAGCCCTCATGTCTCTTGTGCTTGGCACAGTGCTGCAGGTGTTGAGTGAGCAGGGGTTTGTTTACATCCTTGAGTTGATGAGCTGGCAAGCTCCCAGGGACCCATGAGCTTTTCCACATCCAGAACAATGTGCTGGTCATGCTGGCACATTAGAGAGATTGGGAAAGCAGGAACTTGTGGAGTTAAGCAGCAGGGGAGAGATTGTTGTGACAAAAGCAGCCTGTGTTTTTTCCAGCCCTCGAAACTGTGTGAGAGGAGTTTTACAGAAGGCTATTATCTATGTCTGTGACTGCATGGGACACCATGTAATGCCCTGGCCCTGCACAAGGACCATCACAGGCTCTGCTCAGAAAAATGTGCTACGTTCTTTTGGTCTAGTCAAAGACAATTATGAAAAGCCTTGTAATAATACAGGAAATCTTCAAATAGAGGGGCCTCTGAGAAGTATATTCATAAAGTACAATCTGTCCTACCAACCAGTTCAATTGCCTGGCTGGGTTTCTTCTTTTGTAACAAATTTGCAAACACCATCTTCCAGGGATGGGAAGAGTCAAAATCTCATAAACTGCAGGAAAAAAAACATTTTGATTGATGAATGTTGACAATATCCAGGAACCACAGAGAATATACTTCATTACCCCTATAGATTTTGTTGAGTTTTCGATATGTCCTTTGCCAGCAGTTTGCCACCTGCCTGCAGACAGCTTCCAAGAAAAAGAATTTGGGATGACAGAAGTGACTTCTGTTGTCTTGTAGAGCTGACAAATGTTGACCACAAAGGAGCTGTGTTTCTTACAGGCAAAGTAACAGTTGCATTTTTATGTGCTTTTCTTTAAGCTGCCATCCAGGAATATTTACATCTTTGATCCAAAGTAATAGATTTTGAAAGCTAAGGGGTCATGTAACTGTAGCTAATAAGGAAATATTGTGAAATACCCAGGCCTTGCCACCTTTTTTTTCTTTTCTTTTTTTTTTTTTTTTCCTCCCTTCTGTTTTGGATGGGATGCAGAAAAAGATTAAGCTTCCACATGAGCTCTTCACAAGTTTCATGTAATGAAGCTGATCACAGCCTAGGAAATTGAACAGAATCTTTCAGCATCCCTATTCAATATATTACTCTTCCAGTAGAAAATTACTTCTCCTTCCTACCAAATTTCAGTGAAAAAAGAAATCAGATTTGGTTGACTTCACTTGACTGTCAATCTGGTGGTAGTTCTTTGATGTCTGCATGAATTTCACCACTAAACAGATCGTATGGAGCAGCCGCTCAAGGCATCTCTTGTTAGCTAAGGGGCTGCTTCCCACTTCGCTGCAGATGAAACACTGAATGCTGGGGACATTTTTGGAGTCCCCTTTATGGGCTTCCTCTTCCTTTCTGCAATAAAGGATGAGGTTTGGAGGCAGCAGGTGGGACAGTCTCTGACAAACTCCCTGCCAAGCAGCTAACAGATGAAATTCAGCTTCTAAATTAAAAGTGGACAAGGGGAATTGCAGGCATGCCGCAAAAGGACTGCTGGCACGTGCAACTAAAGTGCAAGCAGAGTTTAAATCCGCAGTGCAGAAAAGTAGCACAGGGATAAAGCCAGAACCTGATTTGAATAGGTCTGTCTGAGTTTGTATTTAGATTTGTCTTGTGAAACAGTGGCATGGCAACTTCACAGGGGTAAGTGTGTAGTCAAGGGTATTATGTCATGCATTTCATACTGAGAAAGTCATGGGTAAAATGGTCAAAAGATGTGGAAGAGTAAAGGTACCTTTCTGTTACAAGCTTCCTTCCCATTTGGAGAACAGATTTTGAAAGATATGTAGACGAACAAATTTGGATAGAGACATGTAAGAGTGTTTCCAGACTTCCCAGTGCCTCTAGGTTTTTAAAGTTTTTTATTCAGCTACATTTTAAGACTTACACAAGAGTTTCTATAGTTTATAGATAAGCGTTTGGCTACAGGTTTATAATACTGAGGTATTGGGATAGTCTGTGATTAAGAATACATTAGATGCTTTCGTATTTCTCCTCAACACTTGCTCTTTTAGTTTGCAAACCCATTCCATTGCACAATAAAAACATTAGAATTGTTTTGCTATTTATTTGGCTAGCACAAAACTTTAGCCAGTTGCTTATGAGTGCTTTGACAATCAAATATCTTGCAGCTGACAGTCATCACAAATTTTTTCAGTCTAATGAGTCCAGAGGAGAAAAAACCCACCCATGTTAATGATCAAATGCAGCATATGAGCATCTTCTGTTCTGTGTAGGCGCTGGGTGGTTTTGACACACTTTGCAAGTCATCCAGCTGTGGCACATTATGCCTTGGCTTCCCAGCACTGTGTGCTGAGACAGCAGTCGACCTGTGAGCAGAGGTGGGTTTGTATTTGGCTGGAAATGAAGCAATTAGAATATCCTCGATTTTGGCTTTCATGTTGAATTGGCAGCCGGGTGCTCTGGGGTTTCTGTGAGGAGAGGCTGGGGCCACCCCAGGCCGGTTCCAGATGGTCCCAGGCAGCTCCGTCAGACTCAGCATAGCCCCACAGCACAGCCCCTCAGGGAGAAGTGGGATTAAGAAAGGGCAAAATGCCACTGGCAGCAAGGGGAAGAGTGGGAGAGACCAAGTACCCAGAGAGCCCCCGTGAGCTCTGAGGGGAGAGGAGGCAGTGCAGGCCCAGGCCCAGGCTGGTGCTGGCCCAGGCCCAGGCCGGCGCTGGCCCGTGTAGCAAAAGGCGTTCCTGTGGCGCTGTGGAAATCATTAAGCATTTAAAATAGACCACACACCAGAGGAAAAAGGAGTAATTTTTATGTTTGTGCTGTTTAAGTGTTTTAATACAGCACTACTGAGTGACCCCCGAGGAAATTCTAATTAATCAGATAAATTGGAGAAGAGATATTTGAGGGGAAAAAAAGAAAGGTAGATTTTAAGCCTCACAGAGGAAAGCATCTTCAGTGAGTACTGTAGCTTTAGTGTAGCTTCCACATGGTTATGGCTGTGTTTGCTCTTCTCGATCTGGCTTTGCTAACATAGCTAAAGGCAAGTCAGCTGGAATCTCCTCTTTCTTTGCATTGCACTTAGATTATTTAGCAAGGTCTTGAACCAAACGTTACTGAAGTAGATGGCAGCATTTCAATAAAACACTAGCGAGCTTTGGGTCTGCCTCCATCTTAGAAGTGACATTAGATCAAATTTAACACTGCAATGGTGAGTAAAAAAGACAAGCCAGTTAACTCCACGATTTGAAGTATATAAAGTACACCGGTTATTTTGAAAGTTTCATCAAAGACCTAGGGTTCAGATGATTTTAAGGTAATTATGTGCAAGCAAAGGAGAAAAAAAAAGAAAAGAAAAAAATGTGCTTCTGTCCTGTCCCTGTGTCTTTGCTCAGTGTGTTTCTTTTCACTCTAACTTTTTATGTCTAATCATATCATTAAATCTTCCTATCTGAAGATAAAAGGTGACAGCTGTAATGGAAAGAAATGATCACAAATTATTTTTTCTTGGCAATGTCTGCAGTAAATTTGTAATTTGCTTAAGAAAACAGGGAACAAATCTTACCAGTAAATTGAGGCTTTTTCTTTTTAGATTACTGTCCACTGAGGATTGTCCTCACTGCAGTAGGTCTCAGAATATCATTGACATTGGTCACAAACAATCTACTCTTTAATATCCAGGATACAAAGTCCCTTTGACATCTGCCATCTCAGTTCCACAGTCAAACTCTCACTGGTACAATATCGGCTGTAATTGAACTTGCAAATTGCTTTCCTTTCAGAAATACTGACTGCTTAATTATGATGAGGAAAATAGCATTCTCTAGCCATAAGCTCAGATAACTGTGTAACTCAGAAACTATGTAATTATACATGTGAATAATACTTGCTATGATTTATGTTAATACCAGCATCAATATGCAGAAGGACCACTCTGCGGACCTTGTCTTACTTCAGTGTGGAAGGGAGCAAAGAAGGAGAATAATCCACAAAATAGAAAGAAGGGAGGAAATCTGGGCATGGGCCTTACTTCCTTTTATCCCTGAGGTTTTCAACTTCACCCAAGCAGACTTCAAGAGATTGTGCAGTTCAACTCCCAGCTTAACCACCAGGTTTTCCATGGGGTATTGTTCCATCAGTTAATTTATTTTCAGCTTCAACTCTCCATCTGAAAAACAAGCGCTGCAAGGACCCTGCTTTCCAGATATACCCTGAGGATTAAGCACAGAAATCACTTTGAGACGCTTGAGTACTGTGTCTACATGAATTGGCAGGAGTATCTGTATAACAAAATGGAAACCTTTCTGAACACTGTATGATTTTGATGCCACAGTTGTTTTGAGGAATTGTGCATATGAGAACACCTTAGTTTCATTTGAGCCTGGGGCAGGATTGCAGTGCAACTAATCAACATGGAGATACTAAAGGTGACTCTCGATGAGCTGTGTCAAACCTCAGAAGCTGCATATCACTATAATGTGACATGGCTTTACAGGTTCCCTCTGTAGCAGCTCTTCCATTCAAATCTTAGCTATTTTTTTTGTATGATGTTGCTTATGTGCTATGAATTTACACCACAGGCCCCATCTATATCCCAGTGAACTCAGTGGAGAATGTTTCTGTTAAGTGGATTTTAGCTCAAGCTAGTGCCATGCTAGTGCCTGATACTGCTCATGTTTGTAATGCCTCTCTGGTAGATTCGCACAGCAGATGGTCTGTTCATACATCTTTAGCTTCATGAAAAACCTCTATGGTGTTTTTTACTGTTTTTCTCCATCTTGTGTATTTTTTCTTGTGAAAAGTACATTGGCCTCTGCCTGTGGATGATTAATTTGTAACAAAGCAGCTGTGGAGACTGACAAGATTGTGCTCAGATTACAGTCTTAAAATAGTGGATGGACTTCATGTTTTTCTTTCCAACACTCTTACAATTGTTGTCATAAGAATGAGTGATAATTGCATTGCTTTGTATTGTCCCAACATCCCTTGTCATGTGAATAGCTTCGTTTAGTGCTACCATCTTGGGTGGTTATGAAAATGAAGCATCTGAATTTAAGACTGGTACATCTTTTCCTCTCTCATCAGGACACAAGTCCTATAATCCAAGTACAGATTTTAAGTAAGTGCCTTACATGCTATATTTGCATCACGTGGTTGCAAGCTTTACAAAAATGATGCAGGGTTGCCCATTACTGTTTCACATAGTACAAAAATATGTGTGAATTTATAAGTTTTAGGACAAAAAGGAGAGAGTAGCAGAGTTAAGAGTAGAGCCAAAGTATTCCATTTTTAAATGCCATAATCAATTAAGGTGTTGGGTTGTTTAATATGGATACTATGTAGTTTGGGGGTTTTTAATACGGATACTATGCAGAATGTTTTGGGTTGAGGAGAAGAGATAAGAAATTTTTATTGTTAGGAGTTACAAGGAATGTAGCTGCATCAAGGTTCTTCAGAGATAGGGGAGAGTTTTAATATAGGCAGTAACTGTATTACTGAATTCTATGTGGTTGAGTAGATCTAGAGATGAAATCTAGACATAATAAAAAAACAGGGAGAGAAAGAAATCTCTTTTTTTTTAGTTAAGCATTAGTCTTCTAATATAGACTACTAGACTTATTTAATTTTTTTTTTTAGTCTAAATGTACAGCTCAACACCCTAGAATCAACTTTATGCAGAAGGCTTGACAGAGAAATTCATCCTCACTGAGATCAATAGTGATATTTAAGCTGAGGATAGGACACAGCTCTCTAATTTGCCAGCAGAATATGAAATGATCATTTATGCTGCCAATCCAATGAGCTATGAATCGGAAGACAAATACAAAAATTGCGAAGCTTAGTTCCCACTTGAAAGTTGGTTCTTTTACTTTGCTTTGCTCTTTGGTTGCATTCACAGACACTCACAGAATCATAATCAAAAGAGGTCAAAGTTAGCTGTTTCTTTGTGTGGCTGTTTACTGGTTTCTTGGTTACCTCTGGAAAAGATGCTTTATTTTGTCCCCAGAAGACCCCTTCTATTTATAGGCTTTGATTTATTTTCTCTGTTCTTATAGCCCTCTGTAACTCTGATTCCCCTGTGTTCCTGATTATCTGTAGACACTGATTATGAAATGATTTATCTTTGGTATAGGTAAAGGGATGTGTATCACCTGCAACTTAAATGGCTGAAAATGAAGTAATCATAACAAAAGTGTATATGAACAGCAAGATGAAGGCCAGTCTGATGATTGTATGGTCATTCACACACACCTTTGTGGAAGTGTATATTCAATGTGACATCTGTACGTCACAGAATCTGTACTTGAAGTTAATTGGTGCTTTCCCTGGATCTGTGTTTCTCTCAGGACAGATATCAGTGGATGGATTTATGCGATATCTGAGTGGAGAAGAAAACGGTGTTGTTCCACCTGAGAAACTGGATTTAAATGAAGATATGTCTCAACCACTGTCACACTATTTCATCAATTCCTCACACAACACCTACCTCACAGGTACGGTATTGGGGAGATCTGATTTCTTATCTTGCAAAAACTCATAGCACTGAATTTGCAGTGATACTGTAAAAGGTACAAAAACCATCAGCAGTAATTGATGATGGAGCTTAGTCTTCAGTGAAGCAAGGGTAGCACTTTGTTGTCCTCACTGCTGCACACATACATCAAATGTACTGTTATTAACAGATGAGCAGCAGTTGCCTTGTTCAGATAAGGTCTGGTCTGAAGCCCACTGAAGTCCATGGAAAGTTGAAACTTAGTCAACTTAGATAGGATTCTGGATTAAGCTCCTTATTTGGGGAAAAGATGGAATGATGTACTTCTTATGATAACCAAGGATAGCCAAACAACCTCATAAAGCAGAACATGGGAAACATCTCTGTAGCTAATAAATTTTCTCCTAAACATTAAATCTGACATTTTGTTGTGCTCCATGAAATTCCTTTGATTCAGAGTTTAGAGAGGTCCTGGCATGGCACATAGCTTTCTGAAAGCCCATTCATATCTGTGAGGAATGGAAATCTGGTCTCTGACGATATGTAATGTGTGAGCTGAAATTTTGAGGTGCTATCACGTTTTTAGAAAGGCTGAGTGCCCAGGAGCTCCTTTTAATTTGAATTAGAGTTAATGAGTCTGAAGTGTTTTGTTTGCACAGCAAAGTCAACAATGCTTTAAGATTCAAAAAGAAAAAAAAAGGACAACTTAGGAATATAACTTCTAGCACTCATTTTCTTTTCTAGGATGTGCTTAACTTGTGAGAAAATAATTGTAAATTTTGAATTTTAGTTTTGCTTATGTAGGAACAATCTGTTTTTGACAAGCAGATGTGCAAAAGGAGTTCTCTCCTGTTTGATTTGGTTTCTGTTAATGATTTAGCATTATATTTTTAAAAAAAAAGTAATGCTACAGAGTGTGCTAAAAATGAGGCTCATAATAAAAGCTTTTTAATGTCATTAACAGACTTGCCTTAACTGACTGAGTTCTTCAGAATGTCAGTATACCAAAACATAAACAAAACCATGCAGTGGTGATGCCCAGTTTAAACAGAGTGTGTGGCAATTACTTTAATGTTGTTTGTGTTTGTTATAGCACTTTCTACAGCACCTTCTAGTGCTTTCATAAAGTGAATGAACTCTCATTGTTTCCTCGAGACACCATTGCTCAGAGGTTTACGTCTTGGCTGTAAAATATGGTTTGTGATAAAACTTGTCCTATAAGTATTCTGCTTGATAGCTAGTTTGTTTCTCTGAATTACAAGAAATGAAAATCAGTGTGGCCACTTCTAAGCTGTGATTCCAATATGCAGAAATGTATGCTCTTTAGAAGAGTGTAGACATGTCCTGAGCAAAAGCTATTTTAGTTATGATGTTTTGCAGGCCTCTTACCTTCAGTACAGACTTTCTCAGTGGGAATTAGGACCCACTTAAGCCAAATGCAGCAGCTTTATACAGATTTTCTGGAAGAAAAGTCAAGCTGTTGTAGAAACGTGAGACGCATAGGCCCAAAGTGAGGACAGGCAGTGCAGTTTAAAGTTGGTCTGAAGAGGTAAAATACTGCTCTCCCCTCTACCAGCATGAATTTATTACAGCCAGTACTGTAGCAGGAGAGTTTTATCAGGGCTGATCAGGACAGAGTCACGTTCTTCAAGTCTAGAAGCAGAGAAGCCAAAGAACAAAGAATCAAGGATGGGAATTCATGATTAGTCCAACCTACTCTAATTTATTTAATAGCACAATAAGTGACCTAACGTATTTAATTATTTTAGGAGAAAGGGAGTTTACCTTGAAACTTTCCAAATTTGCTTTGACTTGTTTCTGAAAGTCTGCAAATAATCTCAGATTCTATCTACAGGTTTCTTTGCCTGAATTTCTAAATCATTTCAGAAGTTACTTTTGGAAGTATGATCTTAACAACGGAATATTCCTGGTTTAGTAAACTGTAGGGAGTAGATCAGAGTAAACTCAGGGGATAGTACAAAATAAGTTTGAATCTCTTTCAAATTCCATTTCAGAGTATGTATTTTCAAATTTACAGGCACAAAACATGTGCCCTTCCCTTTTAGTGGGTTCATTATGTTCAGTAAATGTGTGGCAGCTGGCCGACAATGGGATTAATGATTTGATTTTTTTATCTGTGTATTACAAAAACTGACAGCCTTACATTTTGCTTTGAGGCTAGACCAGACACAGCAATCACGTTGCCATTTGCTTTCTTCCAACAAGGACTTAGTAAAATTAATACAATTAGCAGTGGCAGACTATTCTTTTTCCCAAGATTTCAAGAGGTCTATTCAGATGCTCATGACTTTGGAAGCTTCAGTAGCACCTCTCTCCTCATTGGAGCTGTGAAGTAGCAGCTAGGCGTGTAATAAATTAGGACAATAAGAAAACCAATCAGTTTAGCAATACTTTATGATTACTGTACTTAACACCCTAAAAATTATCTCTCCCTTTGTTAGTTTTTTAAACCCAGAAAAAGCATGCAGAAAGAACCAACATTATAGCATAAAAAGAAACGTACACACTCTGAATTTATTTTTAATTACCCTGATCATTTTCCTAGCCTTTAGTAGAAACCCTTGGCAGTACATCAAGTCCTGATTATTTATTTAGAAGTGTTACTGCTTTCTTTTTCTTAGGGAAATATAATTTTTAAGAATAAAGGTAAAATTCCATGAAGAAAGAAGTGATTTACAGTGCACCTTGGCTTGCTTAAATAAATGTCATCTATTGGAAACTTTTTAAATTTACTGTCATCTCTTTTGCTCACTAGTGCCATATTTATTTACTCATTTGAACCCTTAATTTGCAGCCCTGCTTTTTTCTGGTTTCTCACCAGTCTCACCTCAGGTTACTGCTGTTGTCACAGTTGGGAGTTCTTTTGCAGCATTTCCCTCAGCAGCACCCAAAGACAAACGATGATGTATTGTTATCAGCACCACACACTTTAATGTGACTTGTTATATATGTGAAATGCAAAACATGAAAATCACATGCCTTCAATGCTTGTTTTGTCTTTGGCTAACAGGAAAAAGAATAGCAGCAGTAGGTTGCAGAGCTATCAGTTTAGCCAACGTGGGACTATCCCATTCACCTTCAGCATCTGCTTCATGCTTAGAGTCCAGTACTTTCAGTTGTTTCTAGAAAAAAATATCTCATGAGGGGCATGTTATCTTTTTATTATTGCTGCTGTGGCCTCTCTTCTACCATTCTCCTGCTTTTTTGTTCTCAGTAATTCCTCAGTCCTAACTGCTGCTGCTTTTTATCTGTGTCCAACATTTTCTTGAGACCTTCTTCACCTTCAAAGCCTCCAAACAGTATCTTCACAGTTACCAAGATGACAGCACTGCACGAAAGGGAAGGAAAGCTCGGTGATGCCTGCTCTGAGCATGTATTTGTCCTACCACCAAGAGCAGGTTTTGCCTGCCTGCTTTGTGTCTCTAGAGCTGCACTGAACCAAGTTGTTCAGCTGGTAGACCCAAGACTCTGTTCTCTTCCAGCCCAACCATGTGTTTCTAGATGGATGAGAGAGAAGCCCAAGAGCTCAGAGAGCTCTTGCAGCACAGAGGAGCTGAGGTGAGGAGGAGCTGTAGCTGTTCTCCCACCAGCAGACCCAGATAAACCTGTCCATCAATCTAAGGCAGATAAATGCCGTTCTTCCTGGCACTGGGGTCACAGTTTATCTTAGCACAAAGACTGACGAGTAAAAAGGAGTAGTGGTTATTGTGCCGAGCTCTTGTCCATCGGCAGTTTGTGGGGGTATTTTTTTTTTACCTTCCAGCTGTTGCTATTTTTCATTATTCCCCTGCAGAATATCATAAAAACTTGTGTAGCTCTGAGAAGGGCTGAGTTCTGAGATATGAATTTGAACATGATGACTTCATCTCACAGGAAGGAAGCTACAGACCACTATTTGGGCTCTGTGGTCTGTTCAGCTGCTTCCACAGTTACAGTGTTGAATTGACTATAGCCATTAAAAAATACAAAAAAAAATCAGTGGAAGGAAAGCTGTTGTTGCTTTACAAAATGGAAAGATGGTCTGAGGGGATGGTCTTAGGTAGAACTACGGCTTGGTGAGTTTTCAAGTTCATCTGTGCCTCATTTTCCCCTTCAGGACAACTAGTTGCTGCACATTGAAATAAGAATGATGTTATTTGAAGCATCTTGAAATATGAGTTATGTTATTTTCCAAACTCCTCTCTTTAAGGAGCACAGAACAGTGTTGAGGATTTGGTAACTGCTCAGCCTCCAATAGGTGCATTTGAAGACTTTTAGATAGTTGAAATCTTTAAGACAAAGGCACAGAGAGCTGACAGCCGGGGAAGGGTTCAGCAAGTAGGTCCCGGTGGGTTACACTCCCTCACTGCAGTGGGAGACACTCAGCTGATCATTCAGTGTGTCTTTTTCAAGCAGATCCCACAGCTAGGACAAGGGTTACTACATACCCGATAGTGTCCGTTGTGCAGCGTGGGAGCTGCTGGGGCACGGCTAGTGGCTAAGCTGAAATAGGCCCTCCTGGCATATACAAGTGTCACATCTTCTGCTTGGGTGGGCCTGGATCTCTACTGACAGCAGGTGTGTTCCTGCTGCTGGCTGGAGCGAGCCTGACCGCATGTCCTGCTTTGGTCCAATATAAGGTGTTAAAAATAACAGTCATGGGGTGAGAGCCTTATTTTGACTTACAAGCAGTAGCAGAATATACACAGTGTGGGGTCTAACTTGCTCATCCTGTTCATGGCAAAGTATCTCAGAAGGAAAATAAATTCAGATAAATGTGCTGTGTCTAAAAGAAGCCTCAGCCACCAGCACCTTCTGTTGCTGCTGGAGTCAAGAGCCAGAATCCCAGCACTATGGGCCTCTTGAGTTTGCCAACTGCAAACCACAGCCTGTAATCCAGAGCACCAATTGCTTTTCCAGGACTTGCCTGAAGGAAGAAGGTTTAGCATCTCATGTTTGTGCAGGGCAAAAGGATTATGCAGGCACTTCATGCTGGGAGAATATGGTGCTGTGGGTGGACAAGTGATTGCAAATACCTAGATCCAAATATCCCCAGTTTTAGGAGGATACATGTCATAAAATGGTAATGAAATTTTAAGTCTGTTTATTGCAGATAACTTGTACTTGGAACACGCTTTTGAATGAACCCAGCAAGGATGCACTTGCTGAGAAATGTGCCACTTGAAGTTATGGAAGCATGGAACTGGGAAACAGGGGTCATATCCTCAGCTTTTATCAATTGGCACAGGCTCATTTTTGTTTAGTGTCCTGTCAGGTACAATTTGGCTCATTCTATTTTTTAGAAAATCAAGTTTTTGTCAAAATCTCTTTCTCCTTATCCAATATAGGGTGGTGGGATACGAACATTGTTGTGTTATTGTAGATGCTCTATGTATTATGGAAGCAAATATAGAATGCTTACAGTTTCCAGTATTAAAAAAAATGATTTGTACTCAGGATATTAAAAATATCATCCTGGAAGTGTTCCCTTTAGTGTCTGTGCTAGCAAATTGTAGAAGGCATCTGTCAAAGGGATAGTTTGGAAAAGGGACAAATAGAGACTAGCACAATACAAATTTATAAATAATATATGCACAAAATATTCCTAGTATTCTGTATTTCAGGTAAATAAGCTATTGAGGCTATTAAAATATTTGCTAGCAGTTTGGACTCTGTGGGAGTCTTTCTGAAGAGTGAATGCTTTAGAGGTTCAATATCCTCTTACCCTTAGCAGGAATCCTTCCAAAATGTCTGAGCCTTATTAATAAGGTAGCATGGAGAAGTGTCATATGGCAAGCGATGCACGTCCTGATTTACTGAAGCGCTTCTGAAGGTTAAGGATCTTGCAAAGCCATAATAACGGCCAGTAGTCTCTCAGGAAGTAGAGTTTGTTAATCATAACATAGTTTGTTAATCAAAATTCAGTATGCTTTGAGGGAAAAGAAAGACAATGTTAGAACAGTTTTTCTAACTAAATGTAGTTATTTAGGCAGCAGAGTTCAGCAGATCCATTTGAGTGCCAAGTTTTCATAAGCAGGTATTTAGTGATGAGTATGCAGAGGAGTGTGCTGTTGTACCCTGACCCATGCTTGTTTGCGTCTTGCAAATTAAAAAAGTCACTGGTTGCCCCAGACGTTGACATCTCACCAAATAAGGCTTTTGTGTGAGTAAAGATAACCTGCTGTAATCAAAGGGGAAACGCTGGAGTTAAGTTTTTAAAAAAAAAAAGAAACCAAGAGACATGTCACTTTGCTGACTCCACGAACTTCCAGCACTGGCCAAATTCTTCTGTTATTAAGATCTTTTTCCTCTTGGTTCCAGCAAGAGATGAGAAATCTTACAGATTTCAACAAGGGTAAAGTTAATACATCGTGGAGTATTTGTAATTGGTCCAGTTCATGTATCAGACACAAACAGTAACCAGGAATTTTCAAATAGGTTTTCTGTTACAATTTTCAGTTGAGGGTAAAAACACAGAGAAAAGCAGACAATGCCATTTAGTGAAGCAAACCAAAACCTGTGGTTTCCAGTATAAAACCTTAACACAGAACCACAGAGGCAATCAAGTGAGGATTAATCTACATTATATGCCAGCCTCAATGAAGTATTTATATGCACCCCATCAGTCAAGAATCTTTAGTGTAAATGAACTCACCACCTTCTTAAAAAGCACTTGAATTCCTTTCAAGAAATCCAGGATGGGTTTTTTCCTTCTTCTCAGGAAGTCTGCTAGAAAGCAGGAAACCACATCCATTTTCTTCACATCTAAAACAAGCAGTAAGCCACTGTTCCATTATCTTTACTGCTCTGCTGCAAGAAATTTGTATCCATGTGGCAGGAATCAAACCTGTTGCAGCAGATGAAGACAGATGCCCTAGCTGGATATCCTCCTCTGAACACAACTGGGTTTCTTTTTTGGGCTTTTTTGTTGCTTTTGCTTCTTTTTTTCTTTTGGGGTGGGGGGTGGGGGTGGGGGTGTGTGTTAATATTTCCTGAGTTTGGGAAAGGTGAGTTTTCCTTGGTTTTTTTATATTTGTTATGTCATTGTTGGAAACTGGTAGTTTGATTAAATTTCTCACTACATAATGCCTGGATATTTAACTGACCAATTTAGTGCAATCATTAGTGTATTAAATATTGATTTGAGGCCTAGAAATGGTGCCATTAGTGGCTGTGCAGGAGGTTTGTGTGTGTGTTTTATCTTGTATTAAACTGCACTGGATGTTATGAGGAAATGTGATTTTGCTGTCCTGAGTCCCCTCTGAATTTCACATTGCTTATCAAAGGATAGGAAAGTCTTTTACAATTAAGCCATTTCATTTTTTGTTTTGTTGTGTTTTTGATGCTATCAGAAGGTTTTGAATTGGCTTCAGTTATTTCTCTTCCTTCACAGCAGTTTAACTAAGGGCAGAATCCAAATGGTGACACTGACTCTAAGTTATTTCCTTTATGTTCTTACGCGTTATTGTATGTCTTTGAGAGTTAATCCTTTCAGCCAAGGGTAAAAGATGCCGTTAACTCTAATTATTATGGATTATTTGTAATTATTCCCAAGGCTCAAAGTGACTTCTCTTTTATCATGTTCTTGTGCTGTTGCAGCTGGCCAGCTGGCCGGTAACTCATCGGTGGAGATGTATCGGCAAGTGCTTTTGTCAGGCTGCCGCTGTGTGGAGCTGGACTGCTGGAAAGGCCGGACAGCTGAAGAAGAGCCGGTCATTACCCACGGATTCACTATGACAACTGAAATATCCTTCAAGGTACAGAAACAGTGTAGTGTAGTGGTTTTAGTTGGGGCAGGTTTTTTCATCTAAAATGCATCACAGATACGTTGTGAGAACATTACTGAGGAAGGTGGAACGTTACTGTAGAGGTGGAAGGGGGGAAAAGATGTTGTAAGAGGTGATTCCAGAGCACATGCAGAATCGTTGGAAGAGAAGAGTTGCAGTATTTGGACCTTGCACAGGAAGATGCTCTGGGTCATCATGGCAGTTGGAGGAAAAGGATGTGATATTTTGTGCCATCTGGGGTCGGGGCTCCATGCCCAGGTCCATACTCCTCTGGATGTCCCTGCAGCGAATCACACAGGGAGAGAAGTAGGGTAGACTACGGCCAGGGCTGAAAGACCAGGTATTGCCACCACAGCTGGTTTTACACAGTGTGAGTTGGGTCTGGAGCCAGGCTGATGGTTTGTGTGACATCTCTGTATCGCGCAGTGGTAAGGAGCAGAGCTGAGGTAAAAGTTGCAAGGATTTGAACGGTGGTAAGCAATGCATCAGTATACTGCTCATCTCTGCCTGGTAAAAATGGGATGGGAAACAACAGTGCTGAACTGAAGTAGGAAACAGCAGCTGTGATGGAAATCGCTACAATTTGCAAGCCTTTAAATTCCTGTGGACAGAGAACAGGCTACTCATGCCCAGTTGAGCAGGTCCCATCCACAGGGACTAGACGCTCATCATTATATTAGCTATTAAAAAAGTAATAATGGTGTACAATGTTACCCTTACCCTGAAATTTGGGATTAAATTTGAAGCACTGAAGGGTGAAAAAGACAAATTAGTGTCTTTGCAGAGCATGATGGGGTATTTGTGCCATTTAAAGCCCAAACATAGCATCTCTATTTTCTTAATTACATCTTCCATTTCCTTATTCTAGAATAAAAGGTAAATACCCTTAGCAATAACCTTAAATTGGTCTCTTCTCATTACTCTTAAAGCTGGTTTTGATCTAAGGTGTTAGAGAAGTGGGATGGAAGTGTTTTCCTATAGTGTTAGGATTGGTAGCCAGCACAGCTTATAATGATACATCAGGATATCGCTTTTGAAGTGTGAAGAAATAATTCTTCTTCATCTGAGACATAGTTTACCATGGAAATATGTTTCTAGACTTAACTGTGTGCAAGGCAATGTGGTAAATATTTACAACTGCATTTGGTTACAGTAGTTACTCAATGTTACAGGTATTAGGTGTGATTTCTCTACTAGCTACAGCTTTGAAACATGTCTCCTACACCTGAGACATGAGTTTTTTGGTCTTCTGGTGTCTGCCTCTAGGAAAAAAAACTCCAAATAAATTATGCTTCCACAAAGACAAAACACCGAATTTCACTTGCACCAAAACACTCATTTCTTTTTTTCAATCTGTTTCTCTAACTCTTTGCTGATTGAGTTAACCACAGGAAAATGTAAAACACAACACATTGGTCGTTAACTTTCCAGTTATGTTTATGTGAAGCCAATTATGTTTATGTGTGTAGAGTTTGATTGTTGGAAGTCCTTTAATTAAGGAAGATAGCTCTCAACTGCTTTGATCATGAGCGGGAATTTAAAACAAAGTTAATCTGATTCTTAAAAGTTTTATTAGCATGAATGAGGATTATCTCTGGTTATTTAGATTTTCAACCCTAGGCCTTTTGTTCACAGGAGAGGTATTGGAAGGTATTTTAAACCTACTCAGAAATATTTCATCTGTCACTTCAGGGCAAATACTTTTTTTCCACACAGAGAAATGTAAAAAAGCTATCAACTACTGGTTTCTTTTCAGCAATGCAAATGTGCTGCTCGGCTGAAGAGGAGCAAAACGATAGGGAAATAATATGTCAGAAGTGTGTGAATCGATTCAAAGTGATCACTGGGCCTTGAATGCTGAATCATTGATCAGCTCACGCTTTTGGCGTGACCACGACATGAAATGCTTCTGTTCAGTCTGCCAGGTTTCGCTGCATCACGTAGGCTTTCTGAAGTGCAGAGACAGAAACAAATATATAACTTCCCACCCTTATGCTGTTGGAATTTTCCTTAGGTTTTTTTGGTTGATTATTTTTAACTTGCTTCATGACATACAGAAATCAGTAAGGTTTTTCTCAGCTGCAAATTGTGAGCTGCTGCTTGGGTGAAATCTTATAGGGAACCAACGGTATTTTTCATGCCATAACCAGGAATCTGTGTGTGTGTGTGCTTTATATATACCTTGGGGACCTGTTTAGGTGAGTCATTCTGCAGCTGAAATAAAGTATTGAATTTAACCATGTTGTTCTGCTCTGCCCACAGAGAATTTGCATTTAAATTTACCTGTTTTGCCACTGAACCAGTGCCTGAGCTTCTCATCCTCAGATTTCATCAGTGTAATCCTGATTTTACTCCTTCAGTTTATTTTCCCCACATGTGCTGGATTTCATCCCTTTTTGCAGTTGAGAAGCAGCTGAAAATAAATTTCTGGATTTACTCCATATCTTGAGCAGTGTATAAGATCAAGAAAGGCCCCAGGGCTGCTTTTGGCAGTACTTTTGTCTCTAGCCTCAAGTGTTCTTAAGCCCTGCATGATACTCAGTAACCAAGGGGAGGGTGCAGGTGGGTAGAGGCCAAGCCAGTGCTGATGATCTGGGTGGAGAGCATCAAGATGAGAGGACTCAGTATTTGTAACTCAATTCTCAGCACTGCTGTTCCCTTGTAATGGCAAAATTGCCTTAGATCCTTTTGAGAATCCCACCAGTTCTGAACAGCATTGAGATAGCACCAGCAGTTAAAGATTTACTGGACCTGGAAAGAAAATGTACAGGGGGAATCACTCCGTCATGTGTTCCCCCGTGGGAGAACCACTACTGTGAAAGGAACTCCAGCTTCCTACCTGCCTTTGGCCAACCTTCTTCCCCATTTATTATTCTGCCAATAAATGCTTTGCCTTTCCTCTTCCTTTAAAAACAAGAATGGTTAGTGATATGTGAAGCATTTAGATATTAGTTGATTGCAGTTTATTAAATATTCTCATTTGCCACCTGTGTGTGCCAAGCACACTAGTTTTCTCATCTTACAAGAGACACTACAACAATTTGTGCATGAGCTGTGGTTTTGGCCTACTTACATGAAGACTGTAAACTTTGTTTTTATCTTGGCTCATATCAGTAAATTTTGAGATGGTGCTTTCCTTCCAGCTCTGGATTCTGCAACCCAACATGAGAAGAATGTATCAGAAGCTCAGTTTTCATTTTAAGTAGTGGATTACTTACTGTTGTGCTTCTTAATTGAGCCTATTAAAGTACCAAAAAAAAAAAAAGGGTGAAAGGAATCCCCCAGAGGAGGCTTGTTTAAAATAAATACATCAAGGTTTTAGTCATCCTTATGATTTGAGAGGGAAAAGGCATATGAGTTCTTATAAATGTCCAGAGTTTGACAGCAATGACTATGGAAAGTCTTTGGTGTTTCATAAGTCCTTATTAAAAAAGATTTGTGTTCCAATAGGGAAACACTGAATAATTTGTAACAGTGAGCTCACTACTGTATTGTGCACCCAACTAAAATTAGTGTTACAGCACAATTCCTCTCCTAGATCTACAGTTGCCATTTGCCATCAGAGCTGAAAGGAAACTTCTACAGAAATTGAATTTCCCAAGTCCACTGTTTGATAATTACTACACAGCCAACTGTTGTAACTGAGGAATGCTTTTTTTCTTTCTTTTGCCTTAAAGGGATTTCTCTCATCAAAAAAAGAGGGAACTAAAACTTGTGAGTCACAGTAGCTAAGGATTTTATGGATACGTGCTTTTGTTGATGATGTTTAGAAGATCGGCATTTGTCAAAGCATGCTTATTATTACACAAAATAGCTCATGAAAGTCATAGCTTCAGGCATGGAACAACTCCACACAAAGACCAAGTTTTACATTTAAACTATTGATTTAGGTAGACATAAGTAATTTCTTGAGAACTGTGGTGCTGGAGGCTCATCAGATGTTTTGGAGATTTGATTACAGTTCAGATTGAAAAATTTGGTTGTTGCAAAACCACAACCAGAGTTTTCTGTGACATTGAGAGTGGAAGGTCTGTTTTCAGGCAGTTTGGGTATGATTTCAAACCTCTTAGGGTCTTTTCTGTTTTCAAAGACCGAAACACTGTGTCTTTAGAGACATACCTTTGTAACTGTATGTATTTTCATTCTTTAGGAAGTCATTGAAGCGATTGCTGAATGTGCATTTAAGACATCGCCATTTCCAATCCTCCTTTCCTTTGAAAATCATGTGGATTCGTAAGTAATTACCATTTTTTGTAAGGTCTGTTCACAGAACTATGTACTCATTTGGGGCAGTTTTCTTATATGATACAATCAACAACTCCTACCCTAAAAAATTTGTATCAGCCTAAGTGGCCAAGTGAATAAGAATCTATCAAGCATGGTCTTAAAAGTCTTCTTGAATTGGAACCTTTTGTACCTAAGAGAAAGTTTAAATAATTGTGAGACAAATTATGTTAATTTGCAGTCCCAGTATGTCCTGCTGGAATGTAGCGGTATTTCACCTGTTTAGTACCCTATTCTGCACTATAAGTATATTTTGTGCACAGAGTTTGGTCTGCTTATTTCTGTGTTAGAAATAAGAGGCCAGAACCATAGACTAGCTGAGACTGTGAAATAGGAGGTAGAGATGGCCAGGAACTGTTTAGTGGCTGCCAAGAAAAAAAGGAGTTTACCTAAGCTTTTTTATTTTTCTGGGTGGGTTGTTTGGTTGTTTGTTTTTTAATTACAAAGAAAGGACAATTTTTCTGTGTAAGAAAAATAAAACCCAAGTGAGAACACTTCTAAATTTGTCCCCATTATTTATTATTATCATTGGTTTGGTTCTCATTGACATTAACTTTGGTTTTGAAGATAGACATCACATGGTTTAATGTGGAGTGACATTGACACCTAACATGTGCCTTAATTTAAATTGCCTTCCCCCTTTTGTTTTCTTCTGTGAAAACATTTTCAACACTTCTGGGGCGGTTTTGGACTGAGAAAGTTGGTTTTGGTTTGCTTGAGGTTTTTTTACTGGGAAATAAGGAGTAATCTTTGGGACAGCTATGAATGATTTAGTACAGATCAGAAAAGGTGTTGGCACTTTTGCATCTTGAAGAGGAAAAGGGTGAGGGCTGTTTTTCTGCTGTTTTAGGAAGAACATTCAGGAATGGAAGGAACTGGTAGAAGCAGCTTTGTAAGAATGTTTTTAAGAATAGATGTGGCAATAGTGATCAAAAATGATGTAGGTAGAAAAATTTAAACCCTGAGAGCTGACCTATGCTACCCATATTCCATACAGTCTAAGTTTACACTACCTTTTGTGGGCAAATATGTGCTTGCTCTGCACACATTTAAAGGCCACGTGGTTATGATTCAAACAGCTACCTGTTAAATCCCACTTATTCCTGTCTTACTCTGAAAGACCACACAGATACTGTATTTCATTTCTTTCTCTGATCAATCCCCTGCTCCTTGCTTCTTGGTGTGAGTTATGTCACCTTGGACTTGCTTATGCTCACCTACTGCGGTAGGTTTTGACTCGCAGAGCTTTTCTAGATGCTTCCAACTGCAACCTCTGGTCTTTAGAAAAGATCTCATCCATCATTCTTCACTGTATTATATTTGGTATTCATTCCTCTGTATTTGTTAAAATATACATTTGCTGTGTTACTGTAAGGCAGAGAAAAAGCAACATCCAATTTATTTTAACCAGAAGGGTTACATTTTTCTTCCTTTAAAGTCATTAAGACTCAAATCTTCAACTATTCTAGGGCAATTTGTTCTATTTTAGGAAAGTAAAGTAGTAAATTATGGTACAGTATAAACTCCTGACAGATGTAAGTAATGTACAAAAGTGGATTTAAAACTGGTAAGACGAAACTTTGTCAAAATTAAAGGTGGTATAATACTGCAGGAACATGTCAAACAGTTACTTCTACGTTACACAATCTTTTGAATTTGCCCCCCAGAAACCATTGGACCTTTCTATTCAGAAAACTCCAGTCAGGGACAAATTAATGATCCTTCAGTGTTTTATTTGAGATCCTTTTCCGTGCTATGACATAGGTTTTTAACAAAGCAAATCTGCAAAACCAGTAATAAGTATTTTCTTTCTCAGGCTTTATTGCTATTTATTACTTCTGCTGCATTAAATCATCAGACAATGTGTATGATTTCTGATTTTGCTTTGGCTGAAAATAATTTCTAGTTATTTTCCCAACTGCTTCAATTTCTTCACTAGTCACTAGAGAAATCTGCAATTAGTCATGTCACTCACAGAAACCTTCACCTGATTTCATAGAATGCTCCTTTTGGCTTTTCTTTTACATGGAATGTTGGTTTTCTCCTACACCTTGAAAGATAGGCTTTGCCCTGAATATTAACAAAAGATGCTAAGTGTTTTTATGGAATTGCTATCAAGCAAATCCTATGACATCAGTTCCTGCTTTGGGGGACCAAATTTTTCCTCTAATTTTCAACTTAGAAGAGTCAGTATTCATGTATGAAATGCTGGTCTTGTACAAATCAGTGGAGATTTTGACTTAAACAGCAATACAATTTTAGCCTGTGTTCTGTATTCACAGCTTTTAAACAGATTACGATTACCAGAGGTAAAGAAGTTTTACATCACCATGGTAGATGTGACAGCATTAATCACCACTGGACTTAAAAATGCAATTTTCCTTCCTTCTGGTTTATGTTCATGAGAATATTTTTAACACTTTTTGTTCACCAAGGGAACAAAGCACTTGTTAGCACATACTGTTAATCATCTCGTTCTGCTTCCTTCAGTGTTCTTTTCTAGAAAGACTCCTCTTTAATATCTTTATAGCATGTGAAAAGTTTTCATTTCCTCTACTATAACTTCATTATGCAGCATTTTTCTTCTTGCCTGTTTTGATACAGTAAAAGCTTTAGCAAAAGAGGTGAGCATATAGACTTTTAGACTATATAAAATATTATATATGCCATCATTTATATCGAAGCAAAAACATGCACATTGAAACAAGACAGTGCTAAGAAAAGATGTGGTTCTCAAAAAATAGAGAAGTGCCTTGAAAATGTTGAAAAGACCTCAAGAAGACCTTGACGTTTGAAATTGGGCTTGCAAGAAGATAAGCAATCTGCAAATCTGAAAGCAGCCACTATAATTAGAAATGCACTGATGACATAGCAAAAAGGTTAAGTGATCTTTGAGCAGTATCCATATAAGATTGCTTCCAAGATTAAATTTAATTACAGTTATTCATACTTCTGGTTTCTTGCTGGAATTGTTATTTCAAATATTAACAGGATTTTTATCACTTTTTTCTTCCTACACTTTAAATTATTTTAGACTCTTCTGGGGAGCATCTGCACCTTTGACTTATGCAGAAGGATCTCTGCAGAAGTGATAATAACACAGTGTTAGGAGCTGTAGTTGTGCAGCAGTGCCAAAGAGCTTTTGTGATTGACCTTCATAATAGGCATAATGCAAACACAGTAAAACAAAGTAGAGGCAATATAGTAACAGGAATGAAAACATTTCTTATTATTCTTAATATTTTCATGTCTCCAGGTATCCCTTTCCCACATTCTCTTCCCTTGCCCTGGCACATTTTGTGTGTATATCTAATTAGTCTGTGTGCTGCTTGTGCTGCCCATCCATGTCTGCACAGGGAAAATCATAAAGCAGATAAAGTCATCTCTTCTCAAGCAATCAATTTTCATTGCAGTACCTGAATGCTGAGAGAATTTGCAGTAACAGTAGATGTAGACCAGGAAATACCTGATTTTTGTGTTTCGTAACACACAAGGGGAAATATGGTGATGTAGAAAAATTGGCATTTCAATCTGTTGCTCTGGTTCATAATTTTGAAAGAAGGGAAATAAAAAGAAAGTGATATTCCAAGTTCTAAAATGCTGTAATAGTGATACATAATCTATACCATTACTAATCATCTGTCTATTAAAGCAATATACACACACATATATTAGAGAACACAAAATAATTACTACTAGCATAAATTAAATGCTGGTACTCCTGAATATTTTTTATTCTTCCTCATGAGCTTCTAAAAATATCTGTGCATATAGTCCAGTCCTCAAAACCAAGCAGTTTTGTAATGTCAAGCTTTTCCTGCTTTAGCCTTGTCTACTACTGCAAGAGTATTTTATGGTATTAGAAATGGGTGGTTTTTCCCATTATTTTCCTTCTGGCTGTGTCTGGGATGCAGTGACATTGGAATTTTTATGCTAAACCAAAATAATGTTGCATTACATATTTTTTTTCTGTTGCAAAAATGAAAGTTCTCATTGTGCTCTCTTTGAGGTAAACATGTAATTAAACACAGAAGATGAGAAGAATTTGTTCTGGCTGTGGTGATAGTTTGAAATTTATTGGATTTAACTATGCGTATTTTTTTGAGTTCCTATCAAGAGTTCCTTGTAGTTGATGTGCCCGCTTAAAAATGCTGATGTGACACCTAAATACTAAGATTTCAACAACTGTGCTCATTTTGATTCAAGGAGATGTCCTTTGAACATTCTGGGTTCTAAGAACATGGGTCTATTCATACTATACGCTGGTGGAGAAGACCAAAATAAAACTCATTGTAGTGACCCCTAGACCTATTGCAAACACCCAGCCTGCTCACTGACTAGAGTGAGGTGCCTTTGTTTCCTTGGGAGCTGGCAGTTAGAAATAGCTGTCACAGCCTGGTCAGTTCTTCCCATCACCTTCTCCCCTGTGTGTTCTTAGTTACACTGCCTTGCTTGTCTTCAGCTTAATTTTCCATCTGCAGCTAAAAGTGGCTTTTAGCTTTTTTTTTTTCAGAATTGCAGGATCATAGAATCACAAGGTTGGAAAAGACCTTTAAGATCATCAAGTCCAACCATTCCCATCCTATGCTAAACCATATAAAACCATAAACCAATTGGCTGCATGCAAACCCAAAAAGCATTAAGGAAGCGCTGTAGTGATTTAAACTCTGTGCAGAACTTGCATAGCTTTGTGGAATAATTTAAAGCCTCCTTGCAATGTATTATGTCAGTGACTGAGCTGATGGCTGGTTCACCCCATATCTGCGTCAGGGGACATCCAGAATGCTGATCTGAGGGAAGTTAGGCACCCTGCCTTTTATCTCCATTGTGGTTTGGCCCTGCTGACCCCAGGAAGAGTGGCTGTGCCATGTACTCAGTTGGCAGCTAGTGACCAACTACAGACACAGTGGTGGTTGTACTCTTAGTTTGCAAGGGAAGAGGAGTGCGCCTTCCTTCCTATATACCCAGCTCTATTTTGTCATGAGAAGTAGCTCCATGGTAACATAACCACTTACACCATTCGTGTATCTTCCATGATACGCAGATCATAATTAACAGTAGTCAAGGAAGTTATATTAAGCAAAATAAGCCTGGCCTTTAATTGGGACTTCTCAACAGAGTATCAAGAAAAAGAAACTTCTAAAGGTGCCAAAGCTCAGATGTTGCAGATTTTAAACAGGCACACGTAACAGAAATACACAGTCCTCTAAAATTAGAAAGAGAGCAACTGTA
This sequence comes from Porphyrio hochstetteri, assembly GCA_020800305.1. Classification (NCBI taxonomy): domain Eukaryota; kingdom Metazoa; phylum Chordata; class Aves; order Gruiformes; family Rallidae; genus Porphyrio; species Porphyrio hochstetteri. The sequence goes on from CM036907.1 coordinate 46,913,257, forward strand.
ACACTGAGCTGCATTTTAAGATTATTTGAGTAATATTTCTGAGCGGCATAGCCTATCTTCAGTCCCAGAACTCCCATTGCTGATCCACAGGAATTATTTCAGTCTTTGATTGCACTTTAGGAAATTGGATCCTGAGTAGAGTTTACTGAGGTTTGATTTACTTATAGAGGATGCATGAAAACCACTGAAGTAATTTACTAGGGTAAAATTTTACACTCTAATTTTACATAAAATGATAACGTTTTTGTAAAAGGAATCTGACAATGCACCAAACAGGCTGAAATGATCACTGAGCAGCTCCCCCTAGCAGCTAAGGCGGCTGTCCTGATAAGTTGGTCACAGTGACATACACATCACATGCATGCAGTATGTAAGGATACGCACATAAAATGTAGTTATACCAGCACTTACTACAGCAGTTCTCCAAATTGACATGATATATCTTAGCAGCAGCATGATTACCTCTACGCTATGACATCTGCCAGTGAGGATATGTCAGGGGAAATCACTTCTGAGTGAGCTGGTGAGAGCAGTGCAAGCTTTTGGTGCAAACCCAGCCCAGGAGGTCTGCAGATGATCAGTGCTTTGTCCTGGAGCACTGCGCACCTGGAGCTCAGGGCAAGGTGGTGGCTGGATGGGCTGGGGTGCTGCCCAGCACCCATCTCACATGGACTAACAATTAGGGTGTCAGTGGGCTGCATTTTAACAGAAAACTTGCAGTGGAACTAACTGCATTTTAGAAATCTGCAGTAAGACCAGTTGCTTCCCTGCCAGGGCTTAGAACTGATGCAGCTTTTCTGGTGTTATGACCCAGGTAATGTGTTTTGCTCCTTCTTCTGTGTGGCTGTGCCCTGTAGATATGCCAATGAGGTGGTAGGTACCCATGGCTTAGGAAGTTTGACAGACACCTGCATAGCAGACTGCTCTCTGGTTTATGCCCTAGGTAAGGTACCGTGGAAAAAGAAGGAAATCCAGGTGGGGTTGTGGCAGCAGGGGTGAGAAGGATGCCTGGCACGTGTATCAAGTAACATGAGGAGGAAAATTAAACTTGCCTGAAAGAGGCAAATTCACATAATGGTTATTTCCCTAAAGGTACCAACTGACAGCCTCATTTTTTTATTTTCTACTAAGTGCATGGGAAAATATACCTCAACGTTAACATTTCAGTTTCAGTATTATTCAATTGACTAATGCATTTACTCCACGTATGATCCTTTAGATAAGCTCTATCAGAGGAATCAGAATAATTGCATGATATATCTAGGTCTCTGAAAAATTCACAGCAATTGGATGAGGAAATTATATCTAGTTTAGGGATATTAGATACTCCATTACTGCTGCTTCCACTCTGTAGCATTAGTAGGACTCATTTCTTTCTTTCTTTTATCCCTTTTAGCCCTAAACAACAGGCAAAAATGGCAGAGTACTGCAGATTAATATTTGGAGATGCATTGCTTATGGATCCATTGGAAAAATACCCGGTAATACGGTTTGGTATTTATCAGATCACAAACATCTGTGTGAATTTCTATTTAAGTGTTTCAGTTCTGTATCTTTCTTCATGTACAGCCTTTCAAAGCAGATTCTGAAGGAGGGGGTTAAACAATGTGAGCTGTTGGTGACTTAAGTATGTAATTTCTAATGCAGAGCTTGTTCTGATACAGTGAATTGTAATCTCCTAAATGCAATTGATTCTCATAGCTGCCATTTTATAATGTAGGCTTTCATATTCACACTGATTCCTATTTCAGTTATTTCTATAGGCATTTCATAAGGCATTTTTCTTTTCTTGAGTGCCCTCATGCCTGTTTCATTTAATGTTGAGGTTACCTCTTTTGCAAAATACACCTCATTTTAACAGGGCTTATAGAGTGTACAAAAATATCTTGCACTATGTGGGCCCTAAGAAATGGCCATAAGCTCATTTCTTTTGTTGATGTAACAAATTTCTCTTCCTTTTTCTGGAAGCTTGAACCTGGGGTTCCTCTTCCAAGCCCTATGGATTTAATGTACAAAATTCTGGTGAAGAATAAAAAGAAGTCGCATAAGTCTGCAGATGGAAGTGCAAAAAAGAAGCTCTCAGAGCAAGCTTCCAACACATGCAGTGATACATCTAGTATGTTTGAACCTTCTTCCCCTGGAGCAGGTATGAATTGAATCTACAAATATATTTCTCACTAAAACACAACTACTATAGATCAATCCATTTACGTTGCTCTAGCAAGGTAAAGGTTACACCAGTGCGAGTCTTACTCAGTAGAAAAAAATGGTAAGTGTCATTGATCCAGGAGTCTTGAGAAGACTTGTGGCTGAGGATCAGTTACACAGTGACCTAAAGCTCAGCCATGTGTACAAACATTTATCTGCACTGTTTAGGAAGGAAAGCGAGCTGCCAACTCCTCTGCTGTTGGGTGGCTTTTCTCTGTGCCCCAGCCCAAGACCAAATACAAATGTTTTTGTTCTTCTGTTGTCTCCAAAAGGTGCCTACCGTTCATTTGGTGCCCTGTCAGACTGAAGCCATCGCACAGGAGAACTGCAGTGGTTCTGCAGTGTCTTTAGATTCAGGGTAACTGTGAATGAGCGATCTGCTCCTCAGGCAGCCACGGCTCAAACCGCTGTTACCTTGCATTAGGTGAGAACATGTCACAGACCTCTATGGAAAGCGCTATAAGCCTTTCTGCTGCTCCAGACATAGAAACAGGCAAAAATAATAACTGCAAATCAGTGTTTTTTACTATTGGGAACTGCAGGGAATGTAGCCAGTGGAAAGCCATGTGTTACATTGTTCCTTATTAGCATTGTTAAAATCAGCAATGAACTAGAATAGTTACTGTAATGTATATATTCTGGTAATACCTATGGGTCTGCAGGAGACCACTGTGAGTGGTGGCATGCAGAAATTAGTATGAGATGGTCTTTATCCTGAAGAGCTTAAAACCTAACTAGAAAAGGCAAAGAGAAAGGCAGAGGAAAAAATAAAGGATTTTCTCTAAACCACAGAAGCACATTGGCAGCAAACTACAAAACTGTATGTCCTGATTCCCAGTGCAGTGTCTGTTCCATGCACTGGAATTTCTTCTTCCTATTGAGACTGAAAGTTTGGATTGCTAAAAGTATAGGCATTTGTGCCCCAGTAGTAGAATACTTATAGAGCAAATTGGAAGCTCTACTGGTGTATAAGTTCATTGCCGTTAAAAAAAACTTTTTTCAATTGTTTGTATTTTTTTTATAAACTTAGATTAATTGAGCTGAAAATTTTCATGCTGGCAGTTTGCCTCAAGCTGAATTAAAAAACAAATCCTGCTGTATTCATGGATAACATCGTTTATCCTATTAGAAGCAAAGAAAGAGTTTTCAACTATCGTGTTAAGAAACTTTAAAAAGGGCTTACTTTTGAGTAGGGCTTGGATTTCAAAGGAAGATTCATCCCAGTGTCAGGAATGATTTATTACTTTTTTCTTGATATGCTTTAGAAGAGTCCCAAGCAACAGAAAAATAAGCATGTGTATGCCAACTGACTCCTTTCCAACACTTGCAATCAACCATGGGTTCCTAACTCTACGTTTTTGCTCCTGGCACATAGTGAGAACCTAATGGCATAGTCTTTTGCTATATGATTTCTTCTGAGTGCCTTGTCTCCTTAGAGGAAAACAGCGTGATCTTTCAGGAACCTCTCTGAGCTTTGATAGGAAAAGATCTGGGCTGTGAATCTAGGTGTTGATGGTGATGCAAGTCCCATAATGGGGTGTGTAACTTTACAAATTAACTGTGAATGTTATGTCTGTATTCCCTATATGACAACCTTGGTTAACTGCAGATTGAGAAGATGAACACTTAAATTAGAAAACACTAGAATTGAGATGGCAAAATTGATGTTGTCCCATGGTTCATCTGTGACCACCAAAATACATTCCTTGTAATCCTGTCAGCCATTATTCCTCCTTTAGGACCTGTGCCTTTTTTGGAGAATACAGTTAGTGTTTTTTCTCTCTCTGTCATTCAACACTTGATCCCAGACTCAGCATCCTCATCTTGCAGTGAATTTCTGTGGGGGTATCCAGGCTGCACATGAGCACTTGACAAGCAACAGTGAATTTATCTGAATACCTATGGGAAGTGAAATAGTATTAAGCCAATTTTGTCTAAGGACAATCAATTCTGAGTGAACTTAAGAACAGTTTAGGGGTGTCTGACAAGGAACATCCAGGATCTGATCTTTTTAAGAATACTTTGAATTTTCAGATATTCAGAGCACAGCTCCAGAGATTTCAGCAATAGCTATGAGCACACATAGCACGTCTGTAAATCAGAGGCCAGATTTCAACCTGTAAACATTAAGAAATAAATAAATAAATATTCACTATGTTAGAAGACTGCTGTGGCAAGACCCAGTGAAGAGCATGATATTATCATGATACCCTTCTTTTCACTGCCTCATTCCTTAATTGCATCTTGGTAGCTGTAACATGTAATGCCAGAGCCCTGCAAGCTCCTCTGTACCCAGTACCAATTTCTTTCTGGAGCATGAGAAGAGGAGTAAAGGAAGACTAATTTTTACTATTTCTTATCATCAAGTGTTCCAATTCTCCAACTTTAATATAATCTTTACATTTACCAAGTTGGGCATATTATTCAAATAATTTTATTGTATTGTATAGCTCAGAATTACTGCTGATCTCCAGGAGAAAGTTGTGCTGATTTAGCCTCCTTGAGATTTTAAATGAGTTTTTCTTCATAGCAGTGCAAAAAATATGGAGATTTGTATTTGAGTTGATGGCAAGCTTCACTGTGCCTTACGTTGCTCGAGGTCAGCTGTAAATCCAAATAAGCCATTCTTCTGATATGTATGTAAAACATACCATATGAAAGCTTAGGTGGTGGTGATATAGTAGCAGTAATTAAAAAAATAAAAACCAACAACAAATAGTTCTGAAAGGAGCTTTGCAGGGTGGCTTGCAAGATCTTCATGATGCTGAGGTAGAAAGTAACTTCAGGAGGGTGTAATGCCATCAGTGGAAAAAGCTTTCCCTCGAGGTACAGCATAGATGGCAAAGCTGAAAGGGCATTTCTGTGATAGAGTGTCATTTTGGTAACCAGACATCTCAGACCTGGCTGAGTTAGCACAATGAATGGATGCAAAGAAGTAATGTTTTCAAAGAAGGTAGATGACACTGCAAAAAGTACAGTGGATGTTCTGTAGGTTACATACATTGTGACCACAGAAGGCAGGTACTGAAAGTAGCCAAAACTTGATAATCAAACAGTATTTACATTTTTGAGCAAATTGCTGATTTCTCACTCACTGATAGGCTGACATTTTTTGTCAGGATAGTGGATGCTGCAAGGATGGAGTCTCAGGAAGACAGCGAGGGGGTAGAACTGGCTCCATCATTTCATGATGACTAAGTAGAAAACTGCATACAAATCTTAGGCTCAGTGTATTTAAATGCACTGGTACATCGCTGCTAAGTGCCAGCTGAGCCTGTGGCCCACTGTGGCAAAGTAAAAACATTTTAGCAAACTGAATAAAGTTCATTTTTTTCCTTTTTAAAAGTCAGCAAGTGCTGATGTGCAGCCTGTGGAAAAAAGCAAAAGATGATTTCCACCCCCCAAGATGCTGGTGGCTGGCTAAACATTATAGAGCTAACAGGCTGCACCCCCAAGTACCACATTTACAATCCGTTCTGACTGTTATTTTAAAGGGGTCTGAGAAAGCAAATTAACAAATTCCTCCAAATTTCAGCCTTTAATTTTATAAGGTGCTGTCAGTATCTGTCACGCTGCTGAGGCTTGGTGAGAATGGAATAATAATTAGCACTTTGTTTCTTCAACCCTTGGTAACAGGGATTTGGCTTTTCCCAGCTCTCTCCTAATCACCTTCCATTCAGTATTACAGTGTTGAAACCCTCTACCCATCTTTTCGGATTCAGCCTCCTTTGTCCACTTTTTCATTGCCCAGTGAGCACTTTTACACCTTCCTCATGCTGCCCCACTTGGGCAGCTCCTTGAAAACTTCCTTGACACTGCCCCATTACTCCACTGGGAAGTTTCCTACCCCCTTCTGCCTCTAAGTGGCTGACAGCGTCTGTGTTAGAACTTACCTATCATTGTAGGGAGCAATATCTTTTTATTTCTTGATTCTGTCCGCCTCTGTCCATGGGCAGGGCACTCTACTTTAGCTGTATCTGTATGCGACAGAGCATGAGAGGTTCTGCCCTGACCTGGGTTTGTAGTCCCATCTAAATGCAAATAATAATGATGCCATTACAGCTAGTTGTCCCTTCCAAAAGCTCACAAGTACATACTGGGCTGGACCTATACCACAGCTGTGTATTTCGGCCCACGTGCATTTATGATACACGGTGCCTGTGCCCTCCTGGGAAGGGACAGAAAGGATGGTGTGGTGCTGTGGGAGGGTAAGGATGAAGGCCTCCACAGCACTGACATCTCCTCAGTCTGGTCAAGGCTTGCTCTGACTTTATGTCCCAACAGTGGAATGGGAAAAGTCAGGTTTGAGTATAGGACCTTGCTGCTGGGTGAAAGGCAATGCAGATGGAGTCATGCTTTCTGAAACACTCATTTTTATTCAGTGTTTTCAATCCTGTGTATCATTTGTCTTGGTTTTGCTGCCTGGTGTAGAACTTGAAAACGAGCGATCTAAATAATTTTTTAAAAAATGAATGACGCATTGCTACTTTCCTCCCTGGATACTTCCTAGAAAGAACAAGCTATCAGTTACCTGGTACCTCAACAGTGCAAGTTGGCTGAAATCTACCCATGTTGCCCATTTTTGCACTGTACAAAATATTTTGCCAGGCTGGTTAAATCAATTGAGAGCTTCCCATCCAAAGACTGTCACTGCAAATCCTGTGAGAGGTCCTCTGGCTCTTTGCAATGTGGTGAGGTTCCCAGTGCCATCCCTTGAGCCTGTTGAGCAATCGTGTTATTTTCTTCAATGAAACGTTCAGGAAGAAATGTGTTTGTGAATAAAAGCCTGACATTTCAACATCTGCATCTGGAAGGAAACAGAGCCTGGGTAGTCATCATTTGGTTGTGAAAGGCACACTCATTATTTAAATCATATGTGCTCTCCGTGTTCAGAAGGGGCCCACTAGGCATGATTCAAGGCCTGCTGGAACAAAGAGGAGTTTCTTTATTGACTCAGTGGGCTTTGGATTAGGCCCTAAATTGATAGGAGGAACTGAGGGTGAATTACCATTCTCTGGAGACTTTGGGAATGCTGCACAATGGTTAGATTTTTGTGCTGCCAAATGAAATTGCCACTGCTGAAGAAAACTGAAAGGTTTGTGGAATAAAACCTTCAGGAAGAGGGGTCCATCTTCTAGGTGTGGCTAGGTGACTGAAGTATAAGTTAAACCTTCTTTTCCAGAGTCTTATTGAGATGCACAGTGTATAATAGTCTCTGACAGCCAGACCCGCAGGAGGAGCTACTAAAGAGAAGAATAAGCCTGGTATTTCTTAGTGGCTTAATTTCTGGTACAACCAAATCAAAAGCATTTTGGAGGTGACGGGAGACATTCATTAATTAAGAGTCTGTGTCTTGCCCATAGGAATTTGATGAGTATGCCACAATTAGCAACTAGGCTTAAGATAGATTCGGTCCCGTTTGCTCTATCACTACATGTTCAGGGAAGGGATGAGCCTTATGCATCCTCTTTGCATTACTGTATTTGCACTGCCCTCAGCCGGTGCATTTGAGCTGTGTCACCGGAGTCCTGGCAGTAAGGCACCCCAGTGCAGTGGGTGGAGGGAACTGAAGTCCAGCTCTTGCAGTTAGGCCCCTGTGCCGGACGCCCCTGGCTGCATTACCTTACTACGTGCTCTGTGATACATTCGGGACAGATGGGCTTTGCTGACCAGCCCCTGCTGCTGCAGCACGTGAGTCCCACGGATGTTCCTGCACGGGCAGGTGCAGGCATTCCCTGGAGCTTGTGCAGGGATCCTGCAGCAGAGAGGGAGCTTGAACTCACGTGTCCCAAGCCCGAGGAACATCTCTTCAGAGTAGTTTGTGACACTATACCCACACACTCTGCAGACTATGCACACCACAATGCTCTTTTCTCAGTGCTGTTCCCATGATTTCTGAACACTGAGCGTCCAGCAGCTGCAAAGGAAGAGTTTTTGGTTGGGCAGCAAGAACGTATCAATGCTGAGGAGGGATGAATCCCTCAATACAGTGTGATTTGTTCTGTGTATAATATAGTCTCCTTTAAGCAATGCCACCTGCATATCTCAAATTTATTGTTGGTAATAATAACCTGCTTCAGCCAGTAATTATCTTCTGCTTAAACTTTTCAGGAGAAGCAGAGATTGAGAGCGATGATGATGATGACTACGATGATGATTGTAAAAAGTCGTCAATGGATGAAGTAAGGGTGTAGATACGTTTTGTGGTGATGGGTTGGTTACAGCAGTTTTGGGTTGGCTTGTGTTACCTGGAGTGGGACTACCATCTAGTGGAGAAAGCGAGGCAGAGCACCGGGAAACATCACCAGCTTCCTGAAGTTGGTTGTTAATTGATTTGGAAGCACATCTTTGCTTTGTTTATTTATATTTTCATTTACTGAAGAATAAGAATTAATAGCACCCCAGATGATCTGGTTTACACATCTGCTTATCATGTATTTAGTATTGTTGGAAGAAAAACGTTACATGGAAAGCTATATTTACTATTTTATTGTTTATCCAACAGTACTGGTAAGTTTGCTTGGCACTATCTGTGTGTAAAGGGAATGCAGTCCCTTCCCTGGGAGCTGTGTGGAGAAAACAAACAAAAAAATCAGCAGTGTAATTAAACATTTAAATCTTACAGCAAATTTTCTTCATTAGCCTGTGAAGCTGTCTGTGTAAGGCACTAACTTCACTAAGCCAGGGTCAGAGAAAGATATCACAGTTGATAGAAAGCTGGGCTTCGGTATTTGTGAGCTCTGGTGGCCACCAGGGAGTTTGACCGGTTGAAACTGCAGCATTTTCTCTTCTCTGACCTAGGGTACTGCTGGAAGTGAGGCCATGGCCACAGAAGAGATGTCTAACTTGGTGAACTACATTCAGCCGGTGAAGTTTGAGTCATTTGAGGTATCAAAAAGTGAGTAATCTAAGCATGAGCAACATCACATTCCAGAAATGATCTACCAAGTGTTTGGAAAAAAATTCTGGAGAACTACTTGGCTTCCTCTCAATTAGATACAGGCTCATGGATAGAAAACATTCCCTTGGTATCAAGCCAAATAATTCTCGATTTATTTTGAAACCAGCATTAATCTAAATATCAAACTTCATCAACAGTACACATGCTGCCATTTCAAAAACAGTTTTGAAGACATTGTACTTACATTATCTTTGTTGTCCATGACTGAAGAGTAACTTCAACAGTTTGAGAAAGCCTGTCATAAATATTCCTTTGGATTCAGCAAGTGCTTTATAGTTTGCCTCTACTACCTTTATTCAGTGTAAGCAGTCTCTGCCCTTCCCCATGTGCAAATTCACTCTATCCTACCTCTGTGTATTGTATAGAAAGGCTGTAATTTTATTCCCTGCTGGCTTTTACAGAAGGTGCCTTGCTAGGCATGCACCTCGTGGCATCCTCAGTAAACACTGCCGCATTTTTCCCTTTCTTGGTGCAGAACCCCCTGCTGCTTGCCTGCCCTTTCTCACTTTGTTTTGACAGGTTGCAATACGCTCTTGGAGCTTTTTAGTTGAAGAAGTGTACAGCATTTTAATTTATTATGGATTTGTGGAGGCCATGGCAGAGGACAGGTAATTGGTGCCCAAGTCCCTGTCTGTACACAAGAGTTTTCATTTACTCAAGATGAATAATAAACAGCTGATAAGTTACCTACCTGTTCATGTGTATGAGGGTATTTATACAGACATACACACGAGCATGCACAGACCCGTGCAGAGAGCCGTGCTTGTTCCCTGTAGCAGTGTCCCCTTGGATGTTTATAATCTCCTCAAGCTCTAAGGAGAGTTACAGGAATGCAGTTGGAAGGCTATACTCCTTCTGGAAAGGAAGCCATGTGAATCCTAGCAGGACAAATTGATGTGGCTGTTACAAAATTGCGTTGTGTGGATTTCTTCTGTTCACATGCCTGGGCCTTTCTGAGTTTTCGTAAAAAACTGCTGATGTCCATATATTTTATTCCAAGTCTTGATGTGACCTTTGATCAATCATACTGTATCTATGGAATTCATGACATTAAGGAGTTAATATTTCTAATGGTAAATGTCGTCAGCTGGCTAAAGTGTCTGGCTCTACAGCATGACTTGTGGGTTCTGGTCTTAGTCCTGGCCTGCACTCACTGCAGGACCTTCATTAAAATTCAGCAACGATGAGATGAAAAAGAAAAAAAGGAGTTAGAGGAGGATTGTTTCTTAATTTTTTTGCTCATCCAGTTGTTGCCCAGGTTTTCTTTTTGTTCACCTGAACTTTCCCTCGGTGTAGAGCTCCCCACTCATCCTTTATAGTGTTTCATCGCTTCGGTGTTACAGTATTTTTCTAATTTAATATTACCTAATGCAGAGTTTGTTTTGATATGTGATCCTGGTCTCTGTGCTGATAACACTACCTTACTGCTGCTGTCATTCACACATTTTAAAAATGCATTTTCTGGTCTTGCATCTAACTTGTTAACAGAAATACTGAATAGCACCAGATCTGTAACAATCCCCTGCATGCCCTCACTAGACATCTTCCCTCTCTCTGACACCAAGTAGCTGTAACTGGTTTGTTTTCAAGTTTTTCAGCCAGTGTTTCAATGAGTTCTTTGTCTACTCTGTAGTGACTTTCCACTGATAAGATAGCACAGTGTAATTTATCGCAAGAGAAAAATACCCCTCTTGCACAGTCTTTTCTTCAAAGGGCAGGTTTCTTAATTGTCTCTAGGTACTACAAGGAAATAATTGTTCTTATTTTAATTGGGAGTTTGATTAAGCCCTGGACGTTTAGTAACCAAATCATTTAACAGCTACTAGTTTTGTTTTCCTACAGATGCTTTACTTTAAGCCTGAAAGATAGATTACTGCAGCAAATTCTAGGATCTGAATTCTAATCACAATGAAACCACTATATATGTGTGTTGCTAGTGCTATCCTGCTAGTAAGGGGGAAGGCTGGAATGGGAATAATCTCAGTGACTTTAGAAGGAGGTGAGATGGAGGTGAGCTGGCTGGAACCAAGTCTGGAGAAAGAGAGGATATTGGTAGTTGGAAAAGGAGTGGTAAGAAGGGAATTCCTGTAGGGAATAGCAGGATTGTTTTGCCACTAGGAGATAACCGTGGTGGTAGTGTGATGGTTGCTAATGAGAAATAGGGACCACAATCAAGTCTGAGTCCCAGCTCTCCTTTGGAACACCTCAGTCATCCTGTAACTTTTCAACATACACTGAGAATAGTTTCTAGTTCACAAGCTGACAGCACATTTTCCTCTCACGTTGGCCCAAATAATCTAGTTCCTGACTTCTCTGGAGCTACTGCTTCCTTTCTGGCTTCCGTTGAGGCAAGTGCCCACCTGTTTCTGTCCTGCTTCTCTGGGCAAGACAAGTGCTTTTGTTCAGCTTTATACATCTCCTGCAGCTTCACAGTTTGATTTTGAGGAGCTGGCCAGGCTGGCCTCCTGGTCATCCCTGGATTACTGCAGCACAATTACTTCTAAAATAGGATGAGGGCAAGCCTCCTCTCTGCCTTATTTACTTTCAATAAACGGGTGTTCATGGAGTTGGTGTTTCAGCACAGGCACTGTTTACCTCATTTTTAAAGACAGCAGTGCTGAGATATCTGGTCGATATGACTGCACAGTGCTGTGGCCCCTTCTAGGCAATCTACAGAGTAGACTGTGATTAAATGGGAAGCTGTTATTTTACAGGAATGTTTATCTTGTCTACAAAAGTTTAAAGGAAAATATACTGAAGCTAGAAGGGTCTTGACTTAGGCTCTCTGCTATGTCAGGCAAAGATGGGTAGCAAATAATACACAAATTAATGTTTAGTCCTACAAGCTTGGGAAGAGATTTTGATCACTGTCAGGTCAGCAAGTTTGACCAAATTAAAGAGGCCACAGAAGCTCTGTATTAGTCCAGGGTTAGGTCTGAGGACTTGCTGGAATCCAGGAGTGTACCTTCAGGCTTGATGAGATAGCAGTGTCACCATGACCGTTTGAGACAGATGTGACCTTACACTGACATGGTGAAGATAACGAGAACTGCTGTAGACACAGCTAGCGCTCGGCTTAGTTTAATCTGATACGGACATTAGTTGTTATAGCTTCAAATTGGCTCAAAGCCCTTCCATCTGCCTGCAAAGACAATTTAGAGATCCAGCATGGCCCTCTCTGTTCTCCACAAACCTGCTGTAATGCCTGTGCCTTATACCTGAGTTGTGGGCTCTACCTCTCAAATACATCAACGTGGTATTCTGCAAGCAAATGTGAGATATCTCTGCCTGTGCACTGGCTTTCTGTGGCCTGCAGCTGGTACAGCAGCAATCTTGAGTGGTACCAATGCCCTTGATTTGGGCAGTGTTAATGTGAGTCCAGACAGAGCTCTTGAGTATGTGCAGAGTGAGCTTGCTGCTGTCAGCAATCGATAGTGTATAGAAATTCTTTGAGATCAAGGTGAAACAAGCTGGTGAACAGTAGATGGGATAAAGGGACTGAGGCTAAACTAGATGGTTGCAGCCTGTGTATTGCATATGATTTCATGCTCTAATGTGTCTCTCGTTTTATTTCCCCTTTACATTTTCAGAACGCAACAAAAGCTTTGAAATGTCTTCCTTTGTGGAAACCAAAGGGCTTGAGCAACTTACAAAGTCTCCAGTGGAATTTGTGGAGTATCCTTGACTTTCAGAAAGCTGCTCTCTCAGCCTTTCTAGATCTGAGATTTGTTACAGGGCTCAATTGAAATTTGGAGACAGGAGCTGGGGAAATACAGAACCCAAATGAAATATGTAGATTTGACTGCCTTCCTAAATGAATTAATTGGCTTGAGTTCTGATGAGCTAATTTAAAAGCTGGCATGAGTCCTTGTGCTGCAGGCTAGGACTAGAGGGAATAGGTATAAACTACTTATTGAAGACCTGATACTTTGTATTCTGGTTGCTAAATTTATCATCCTATATGAGGTTGTATGAGTTACAGTCAGCAAACTGTCCAAATGCAGCTGAGTTGGTTTTTGCAAAGTCATACAAGAGAGCTGGCTTTCCCATCATGCGTCAAGTTCTAAGAGCACCGAGCTGTTTTATCACCATCTGATTCTTTTAATAACCAAAGAGCATTCTGTTTAGACCTTTTGATCTTTCTCAATGTCTCTCATCATGGCTGCAGTTAAGAATGAATGGTCAAGATAAAATAGTGCCTTAAAGAAGATTAATGGAAAGCTATTTCCACAGATAACCTGCAGCATGTTCTCATCTCTCAGATTTGTAGACTCAACTGCAAGAAGTGCACGTTCATCATTTCTGTCTGTTTCTAGAGGCCAAATCTAATGCACATTCCAGAAGAGCACTTTTAACCAAGCACCTCTCCCCCACCAGAGGAAGATTCGCTGTTTACAGCTAATTGGCCTCTATAAATGCAATCTAAGGAAAATCCCAAATTAGTAAACATAGGGATAAATGGATTTTTGAGTGCCATCCTTTTAATGCATATGTCTGTGCATTTCCTTGCTTATTCTGAGTACTCTGTACAGGAGAAAACAGTGCCATTAGTTATCCTGTATTCATCATATCTCCTATTAAATTGTGCACCTCTGGAAGTGTTACAGTTGCAGAAATCCAATTAGGAACCCACTGCCATTCTGTAAAGGCCACCTGCATTTAAATATTGCAGTTGCACCTCTCTACAAAGCCATTTTTGTCACACGTACTGTATCTTAACTACTCACTGTTTAGATACAACAAAATGCAGCTAAGCCGAATTTACCCCAAGGGAACACGTGTAGATTCCTCAAACTACATGCCACAAGTCTTTTGGAATGCTGGCTGCCAAATGGTTGCTCTTAACTTCCAAACTGTAGGTAAGTTATACTCCTCTTTGGATTTTGTAAGCTGTACATTTCCATTTCCCTGATACAGTTTCTGACTTGTAGGTAGGAAAGGCTTTATGCATCCAAAGCTGTCTAGTGATTGAATGATACTACAGAGCTGTTAATTAACATTTTCAACACAGTTGTTTGGGTTTTTTAACTAGCATTATTCATAATTGCCATGCTGTAGCTAGAATACTATGCATACATAATGTCCTCCAGATTGTCATTATTTGTAAGTGGTTACCATTGAGCAGCATTTGAGATCTGGCAGGGATTTTTTTCCCCTGTGTCTTCCAAAATCTCAGTTAATCAAGACATAAGGGACATAGACTGCAAATACCACTTTAAAAGTGAGTATTTTAGAAATAGATATTTGGGGTCCTAGATGCACAAGTCACTTCTGAAATAAGATGTGTTGTCTTCCAAGGTTCTGTTCTGAGACATGAAAATATTTCCAGCTACTGGATTCCAGGACATATCCTGACCATGTCCTACCTCTGGACACGTGGTAGCACTCCCTTTTTCCTTTCCAGTTGTGCCAGTGTACAAACTGCCTTTCCCTGGAAATAAAACTCCATGCAGGCTAGAAGATCTCAGAGTAATAAAAACCTCTTTGGGCCAGTTTCAACCAGGTATCAGACACCCAGTGTCTGATGTTAGAAACAGAAGTACAGCAGTACGATCAGCCCAACACCGAGGGTCTCAATGCCCAAGTATCAAGGCTTCTTTTAAAATGTGAACATGTTATCTGTTGAGTAGGCCCTGAAAGATGTCTTACAGCTATCTCTTTCTTACCAAAAGAATCCAAGAGGCTGGCTGCAATCACATCTCTAAAGGCTCTAAAGCAACCACGTGCCATAAATGGTGGTTTACGTTACAGTCGATTTAAACTGACAATAAATAGGGGGGGTTATTGCTTTTTAAAAACAAATGGTTTTTTTTTTTTTAATCCAGAAGGTAATTCTTGTAAATATTTTTAACACTTAGATCTGTCTATGCAAATAAACATGGGAATGTATGAGTACAATGGCAAAAGTGGATACAGGTTAAAGCCAGAATTCATGAGAAGACCAGACAAACACTTTGATCCATTTACTGAAAGTATAGTGGATGGAATAGTAGCTAACACCCTGTCTGTCAAGGTACGTACGAAGGTGGTGGAAATGCTCTCATGACTAATGTCAGAGCACAGATTTATTTCTCTTGTGCAGTGGCCTAGTGACCATACTAAGTCAAGAAAATAAATTGCATTTCATTTCATGGAGTGACATTTCATTTGTAAGCTGCAGAGGATCTTCTGCCTCATCTGTCTTATTGTAGGGTAAATAAATATCTTTTTATTCTCTGTATTTTCCACGGAAGTAACTGGTAAGTGAATGGATTTAAAGGGTAATTTGGCTGTGTGGTTTAGTAACAAAGAGCTGAGTTTAAAACACACCCTTATGAAGTGGTAGGTCTCACTGCAATGGCTAGAACAGTACACTGTTTAGTATAAGTAAATTTACTGGTTCCCTACAAGTTCTCCAGCAGAACTGTGGAACCATAAATGTCAGCTTGGTTTTCTTTGTTCCTTTTTAAGGACTTCTAATGAAGTTCAAGGACCACCAGGAATCTGCAAGTTGAAAACCACTTGTGTGACTGTTTTGAGGGATAGATTGCATTAGCTATGACAGGATCACAAATTTATAGTTGGTATATCTCTAGTTATAAAAACATAAACGTTCTGAAATCCTGTTATTCCTTTAATGGATGTGTCCATTAGAACAGTGTCTGTATTATAGAATTCACCTGCAAAATATCCTCTGCATTGAGACAAAACAAGTCTTTCAACTCTTAGACTGCAGGCACAGGCATAGCAGTGCATTATGGGGAGGGATATGAATAAAGTAATAATCTGATGGAATGTGTGGTACAAAAAGCTGACTGTGTGGGAATTGCCCTTTTGTGTTGACCTGTAATTGTAGAAGCTTTCAGGTCCTCCTGTGGGTTTAGAGGCACCTTCTTCTGCAGTAAAGGAGCTGGAAGTCATTCAATAGTTATTAGGAGATGCACAGCATTTTTAACAGGAGCAAGCATCCAGGAGTCATGAGGCAGCTGTCAGAAGTCAGTGTTTTCTGCCTGCTTGGTAAGGACTCTGCTGGCTGTAATGCTAGTGCCCACACAGAGAACTAAGATTTGCTCTAGGCAAGCCTCAATTTAAGGGATAGTGACACTGCTACATATTCCTGTGCCTCTTCAGTTTTCTGAATTAATTGCAGACCTTTCTTTATCTTGTCTGAGTGTTGTGTCTCCTGTTACTAAAAATAAGAACTAGAAAAGACCAGGTATCTTATCGTTATCTCCACCCTCTGTGAAAAGCCTTTATTAGAATATCAACTTTTTAGCTTATTTTTCCCCCACAATTAAAAGCGTATTTAGTTTCTCTGCTGCTTACGCCTCTTTCCTGCCACTGTTATCTTTTGTATCTGTTGTTGAAACTGGATAGATTAGAGTTCTCAAAGAGAACTGTGTTGTGGAAATAGGCAATTAGATTGAAGAATGAGGTCCAAATGAGTATTCCTGCTGGGGGATGGGCAAGAGCATGATCTCAACCACATTATCACCCATAGGGGAATTCAGGACCATAGGATCACAGGAAATCGGGCCTCATAAGTAATTTTTCTATGTCTGCAATATTAAACAGTGGGGTTTTTTGTTTGTTGTGGTTTTGGGGTTTGGTTTGGTTTTATTTTAAATGCATGCTGTCTAATCATTAATGAGAATTATCCGTGTGCATTTCAACCACACATTTCCTTATCTGCCCAAGATGTCTCTAGCAATCCCCCTTTGTTTTGGTTCTAGATAATTTCAGGCCAGTTTCTTTCTGATAAAAAAGTCGGTACCTATGTAGAAGTCGACATGTTTGGCCTGCCTGTGGATACAAGAAGAAAAGCTTTGAAGACCAAGACCTCTCAAGGCAATGCAGTTAATCCTGTCTGGGAAGAGGAAACCATAGTGTTTAAGAAGGTCAGTCTAAGACTTGATTCTTCAGTGTACATTGTGCTTACTTCATCACAGGCCAGTAGAGTAAATAGTGAAACTTGGCATTTGTTAGAAAATAAAGGGATTGCAAATAATTGTTTCTTGAACTGGTTATTGTTAGCCACTGTTGGTGTAATTTTGTTTCTCTGGTCATTCCAGCTCCTACTAAAATAAATGAGTTTCAAGTCACTTTGGTTCTTCCAGTGACAGGGCTGGACACAGCAGGCCAGGGCATAGACCAGCAGGCCGGGTTTCTGTGGTTTGCTTCCTGGGCACTGTGCTTAAGTAGATCCTGAATCCAGGTGTTTGCAAAACGATTTCTTTCCTATTTCTCTAGACAAATGTAGTTCACAGAGATATTTATACAATTGGTACTTGCAGCCCTGCTTTCTAGGGAGCACAGCCCTTTTCCCTGAATATATGGCCTTCTGAATGACTTTCCTTTGGCAGCCTGCCAGAGCTTAAGTTTGGAAACATCACTAGCGTTTTTCTTCTGTAATGAACTTCTAATTAGTGTACTTCATTTCTCTATTTAGTTAACGATCCTGCCTGAATGCCTCTGTGCTCAGAGAAGCATCAATTACTATTTTTAGTAATCTTGAAATTGAATTAGAGAAACTCTTCATTGTGGATTGTTGCTCTTTTTTCCCCTACATTGTCTAGATAAATTTTAGCATGCATTCTGAAAACAATCGCTATCTTTGCCCAGCTTAAAAATACATGTATTTGTATATATATTTGCACTAAGTGAGAAAGAGATGAATGATACTACACATTTTTTTTTTTTGAAGTATTATTAGAGTCTTATCATAGTAGGGTAGTTTAATCTTCTTGGATTTCTTGTTGTCTTTTATACTGTTTTGCCTTTTTTATGTGGTGTGCCAAGAAAACATCTAATGCTAGCAAACATCCTGCCTCATTAAACATCTTTAGCCCAGTCACTGCATGTGCAGCTGCACTGGAAAATTCTACTGGGGTTGGCGTGGCTCATGTAATTCATACATTCACACTCTGTGAAACAGGTTGAGCTGCTTGTTGAGTTTTCAACACTGATATGCCTATCAGTGTTTTTTCTCAGAGGTAACTAATCCCATTGGCACACACACAAAGCAAAAAAATTAAGCACCTAGGGCTGTGAGTAACAAGCAGAAACCAGAGTGGCAGGGAACAGGAGTTGAGCTGCCAAAGTCCCTTGTATCATATTGGAAATGTAAGGTCAAACTGCTGGGTTCAACGTACTACATGCATGTCCTGTGTCAAGTTTCATGATTGAAAAATGTTTCTTTGAGTTATTTTAACACACAGATACATAGCCCTTGTCCTCTATATGGTAAGATCTTCCAGTGGATGTGTAGACATTGCTATCTGCTTGTCTGAACTTCCTGTCTGCTGTGTAGCCTGTGTCTGGAAGGAGCCATTTCATTCAGAGCAGCGAGTTAATAATGCAACAATGTTGTGTTTTAGGTTGTTTTACCTACCCTGGCATGTTTGAGGCTAGCAGTATATGAAGAAGGAGGGAAATTTATTGGTCATCGGATATTACCAGTCTCAGCAATTCGACCAGGTAGGCTTTTGTCTACATTATGTAGTGAAGAGAAGCAGCAAGCCAGAATCCTGGGGCTGTAAATCAGCAGCCACTCTGCAGATTTATAACAACTGGGAAACTGAATAATCTGTATCAACTTTGAAAAGGAAAATACCGTATTTCACCAGAAATTTAAATTTGTAATGAACCAGGAAAACCAATAGAATTAAACATCAGAGCCATGGTTGGCCCTTGCTGGTCTCCAGTAAATAACTGCATGTCTGCAGCTTCATCCTAAAGAAGTGCAATTGTACACTTCTAAGAGGAAAGAGGGCAGCAACAGCCAATTCTGATCCCATCTTTGAGAGAATGGCAGATTGCTGGGAATGAAAGCAAAATATGCTCCTCTAATGTAATTTTTACATGCATGCAAGGACTGACCTATATGCAAGCTGTTGTATCTCTGCAGAACCTTTAAATCATCCCCAAATGACTTTCATCTTCATTGCTGAAAATTATTTTTTAAAAAAATAAATCATTACAGGTCTCTTCCAGATCACATAATTATTTCTATTGTAATTATTAGTCATTTAACTGAAAATTGTCTTGTGCAACAATTCAGCCCCTATTTTCCAGGCCAGAGACTTGTTAGAGATGACGTTTCAGAAAGATGCAGTGACATTGGCATTTTGAGCAAGAGCAGTGTTCGACTTCAGCGCCAGCTTTTCCAGTGAGGAGAGGGGAGGAAACTAAATTAGGGCAAACATATGGGCCATAAACATGCTCCCAGCTTCACTCAAACTGGAAAAGGAAGAATATTTGCATCTACCCTGTATCTTATCTAGCCAGTCTCAGTCATAGCACAAAACTCCCAGGTCCCTGTATGTAATAGTTGTTGCCCATATTATTCCTGGAGACCTGATCTCGGGTGTTGTATAAATCAGATCTTTCTCTTGTTGAAGGTGATGTCAGGGCTCTTCCAAGAAGATCTCCAAGTGATTTTGTCTTAACTGGTGGTAGGGCACATGGCCTCAGTGCAAGCGCAAACAGGCTCACCATGGGAGGTGGCTGCCGGGTATGCCACTGCTCCAGGAGTTACTCACCAGTTGTCACTTCTCTTTCCCTTCCCTCCTCTGTCATGCTCTTAGCCATGCATCCCTGGCCATTCTGCCAATCTCTCCACCTTGTTTCTGAGCCAACCCAGTTTCTCAATCCAGCAGAAAACTCGCCAGTGTTTTCTCATGGCTTAACAGGTACAATTGCCTCGTAGAGGATCTTCTAAGGTCCAGAGGAACATGGGTGATTGGAGGGATGTGAAGCATTTTCCTTTCCTGGTAAAAGTGAACTCTTTCGTGGCACACCCCCTCAGAGTCCATTCAGCAGAGCACTGAACCATGTCACCTGCCTTTAAACTTGTGCTTTTTAGAACAAGGACTTTTGAGAGCTTTATTGCGCAGGTCTATCTTCTGTCCTTTTGTCTCCAGTAGCCATTTGTTCACAGCATGTGATGGAGAACAGCATGTTGATTTTACTTTATCTACATGTGAAAAAAAATCCACAGAATTACCATTATTGTCCAAGAAAGAATTTAACCATCACTTGGAGAGGGAGTTGTTTGCATAAGTGAAGTGAGGATCCTGGCCCCCCAGATAAGTGCATTCTACTCATGACTTGTGTCTTGACACTACCTGTGCATGTGGCTCCAGAATCATAGAATCATAGAATGGTATGAGTTGGAAGGGACCCCAAGGATCATAGAGCTCCAACCCCCCTGCCACAGGCAGGGCCACCAACCTCAGGCCTGGATCTACACTAGGTTGCCCAGGGCCCCATCCAACCTGGCCTTGAACACTTCCAGGGACGGGGCATCCACTACCTCTCTGGGCAGCCTGTTCCAGCACATCACCACTCTTTCTGTAAAAAAAACTTACCCCTAATATCTAATCTAAACCTTCCTTCCTTTAGTTTTAATCCATTCCCCCTTGTCCTGTCATTGTCTATCCTTTGAAAAAGTTGATCCCCTCCTGCTTATAAGCTCCCTTCATGTACTGGAAGGCTGCAATGAGGTCCCCCCGCAGCCTTCTCTTCTCCAGACTGAACAAGCCCAGCTCCCTCAGCCTCTCTTCGTAGGGCAGGTGCTCCAGGCCTCTAATCATCTTCGTGGCCCTCCTCTGAACCCTCTCCAACAGTTCCACATCCTTCTTGTATTGGGGGCCCCAGATCTGGACACAGTACTCCAGATGGGGCCTCACGAGGGCAGAGTAGAGAGGGAAAATCACCTCCCTGTCCCTGCTGGCCACCCCTCTTCTAATGGAGCCCAGGATACCATTGGCCTTGTGAGCTGCAAGAGCACACTGCTGGCTCATGTTAAGTTTCTCATCCACCAGAATCCCCAAGTCCTTCTCAGCAGGGCTACTCTCAAGAAGCTCTTCTCCCAGTCTGTATCTGTGTCTGGGATTCTTCCGGCCCAAGTGCAACACCTTACACTTTGCAGTGTTGAACCTCATTAGGTTCACCCGGGCCCATCTCTCCAGCCTGTCAAGATCCCTCTGGATGGCTGCCTTTCCTTCTAGGGTGTCGACCACACCACTCAGCTTGGTGTCATCCGCAAACTTGCTGAGGGTGCACTCAATTCCATCATCGATGTCATTGATAAAGATGTTAAAAAGAACCGGTCCCAAGACAGACCCCGGAGGGACACCGCTTGTCACCGGCCTCCACCTGGACATAGACCCACCGTAAAAGAACAGTTTCAGCCATGGTGCAGGAGGCACCAACTTGTGAGGCAGAGGATTCAGCTTTGCAGCACTGTGATGCTGTAACAGCTTGGTAGGACTTGAAAGTCTCTTTTTCCTATCCTTACCCATTTGCTTCCATCACTATCTTTAAACAGGTATTAATACATCTGGTGTAGGCGTTTGGGAAAGCTAAATTGATGGAAGGCTCTTTGCAGTTTCTGAAAGTTGCTTTTTCTAGAGTTTAGCTTGCTGAGCTGCCTGTCTACAGTCAGAGAAGTGTCAGTGCACAAGGGAGGTGATTGTGGTATGGGGCTGGGAGAAAGGATTGGGGCTGCCCCGTATCTGGTGCCTAGCCATTCGCTTGGTGAAGCTGCACTGTCACATGTGCCCTTACAAGACTCTTACAGGACAGCTGGCTTTCAGAACTGCCTGAAAATGCTCTTTTTTCTGATATATTTCTGAGGCCGGTCACATGAGAGGATTCACAGACATGCTTTGTAGGTACAATGCCACGTGGTCTGTTTGTTATAGATACTGTGTTGTGGATGGACCCCTGCATCTCAGTTTTACTTGGCTGTTTAGATTCCTGAGTTTTACAGGGGTCATTTTTGAAAATTAAGACAGACCTCTGAAACTAAAAAAGATAAACAAAATCTAGACAAAGATAATAAAACAGAATCATAGAATCACAGAATCGTAGGGGTTGGAAGGGACCTCGAGATATCATCGGGTCCAACCCCCCTGCCAAAGCAGGCTCGCTAACTCATATTGCACAGATAGGCATCCAGACGGCTCTTGAATATCTCCAGAGAAGGAGACTCCACCTCCTCCCTGGGCAGCCTATTCCAGTGTTCTGTCACCCTCACTGTGTAAAAGTGCTTCCGCATGTTGGTGCAGAACTTCCTGTGCATCAAAAATTATAGAAACGACAATTTCTGTAGGGAAAATACTGTTTTAATCTACAGTGTCACGTGCCTTTCTTATAGTCCTTTTTCTGTATACTTATCTCTGAAACCCTTTCCTTACCAGAAGGGAAAGGTTCCCCTCCCTGAGGTTGCTTGCTTTCCAAATGACAACACAATTACGTTTCCAATTACGTTTATAAGCTGGTTGTTCCTTATTTTGCAGGTTATCACTACATCTGTTTGAGGAATGAGAGGAACCAACCTTTGACACTGCCAGCTCTCTTTGTATACATAGAGGTCAAAGACTATGTACCTGATACCTACGCAGGTAATTCTGTGACATTTTCCTACTGGGAAATAAAAAGGATAATTGAAACATGAAATGAATGGGGCATAGATGACTTGCCATACTGGGATAACAGTCCTGTGAACAAACCTTTGCCATCTGATGGATCATTATGTCTCATCCCTCATACAAGATGGCCTGATTTACAGCGGTCTGCCTGGGGTTTAGGATCAGGGCCAAGTCTTTTTATTTTCAGTAGACCTTGTGTGACTCTAAAGGAGGAAATACCCCAGGCATTTGCCATTGAAACAGAAATGAAACTTCTCTTACATGACTTGGCAGGATGTAATTGCTTCCTAAGCAAAGTGCCATGCTTAACATAGAGCACTGTATTTTGGAAGCTGCTCTAAACAAGGATAGCTTTAAAGACTGTACCGTGCATCTTCAGTGGAAAAACAGTATTCTGTATAGCTGTGTTAATTTAAAAAAAACCCCAACAAACAGGATTTTAAATAATGCTCCTCTGTGCTTCATGTGAAGCAGGATCCTTGTTGGCTGATGCTGTAAGCTTTGAATAACCATAGTTAAACACTGGGCAGAAAATGCACATCCACAAGATCCAAGCACAAACTCAAAGCGGGTTCGTGTTAGAGTCTTTGAATATGATGTTGTACTCCTTTCCACTGCTGTTTCTAAGACCTAGCAGTACCTATGAGCAGCAGAACTATATCAAATGTACAGTGTCTTTCTTAAAACCCAAGAGCACTGGATGCATAACATAAAGGATTTAAAACTGAAATATTTGCATTATTTCCAGACGTGATCGAGGCCTTATCCAATCCAATCAGATATGTAAACCTGATGGAGCAGAGAGCTAAACAACTGGCCGCGCTGACTCTGGAGGATGAAGAAGAGGTAAAGAAAGAGGTAAGGGAAGTTTCAGGGTATAACTTATCATTTAAAAGCACCTACTTTGCTTAGAAAGAAACATTGCAGCTGAGAAGCACTGCACTGCAAGTGTGGTTTCACTGAAGGCAGCATGTTGTGCATGTGGCAAGTTACTGTTCTGAGGAAAAGAGACACCAAAAGCTGAATCAGACTCTGTGTTTGGTGACTGCTGATTTACAACTTTGCTGTGTAGTAAATGAGACCTTTGTTAAGTCGTTGCCTATAGTTTTTTCAGTGTGATGCTGGAGTTCCCCTTACAAAAAAGAAAACTGTGTCAGAAGCTGTTCCTGAAAATATTACAGATTTTCCAGAATTTCAAGCTTTGTTTCTGGAGAGGTTATTCAGTTCAGAAACATTCATGTATCTCAGATTATGAAGTCTCTATAAATTCACTGTGAGCAAACATGCCTTAAAGAGACCTAGTATAATCATACGATAATTTAGACTGAAAGGGCCTCTCGAAGTCAACTGATCCCACCCTTCATACAGCTTAGAGAGATGAAGATGGGGGGAGTTCACTGAGGAAATAAATGTTCAGGATGATTCTACTTTAGGGGAAAGCTGTGGGAGCCACATTTTCAGTTGTTAGCTATCTCTGGGTATATATGATCACCTAAGGACTAACCCTGAACTCTGCTTTTCTGTGCAGCTGGAGGTGATGTGCATACAAATGTGTAGATGTTCTTGTGAGTGTACCTGAGAGGACTGGCAGTTTAGCTTTTTGTTTTTGATAAACTCTGCACGTTCAAACGTTCAGTCTCTCTCTTCCCAACATTGTCACTGGGACACCTTCTAGCAGAGTTTGAAAGTATCAACCTTGTATTTTAAAGATAGCTTGTGTCAGATGTTAGGTGGGTCACGCGAATTAAAAGGCACTCAGTGCACGTCTCCAGTTGGAGAAATGCTTTACAAACCTAAACTGCCCTCAGCTCTGCTGCCTATGTTCTTCAATTCTCAGATGTGCAAAGCCTCACTGAACTAGATTTTGTAACCAAGAATACATTCCCAAAGCAGACCAGATGAGTGAAAGTCATTACGATTCGGTGGCCAACAATTTACTCTTTGTGCAGTGTCAGAAGTTCGGCTGAATGAGGACACTCTGAAACGCTCAATAGTATCTTAGACATTTATCTAGGACACTCTACACGTGAGATTCTATTTTAATAGCGAAGCCTTTTTTTAATATAAACCTTTAAATACCTTAGAGGTCATTTTTACTTTTGAAAAAGTACAGATTTTCCTGGTCTGTACAGGCTTACTTCTCAGTTAGAAAAATTCTGTCACAGAGTATCTTCCAAAGCAAGTGAGGAGGAAAGATGGATTGTAGTGCTCAGGTGGTGCTACCATATGTCAAGGAACTCAATGCTCATAGGATAAAAGAGCCCTGTTTGGAGTAGCAGAGAAATATTGTTTTAAAAGAAAACTGTAATGATTGTAGTGGTGCATTTACTGGAAATAACTTACTGTTCAGTTTGTCACAGTAGCAAGGGACAGGTACAAAACTGTTGCTTGAAGTGGCAATCTAAATACACCCTTGGCACTTCCTATTTATAAACGCCCCTTCTAGGTAAGATGTGTGGCAGCTGGGTTGTACTTGGAAATCTGGAATTGCCTGATCGTGTTACGTGGTGATGATGTTTTCTCGATCAGTCAGCAGGGCTGACTGTTTTGTTCTAGAGAAGAGAAGGCTGTGGGGGAACCTCACTGCAGCCTTCCAGTCCCTGAAGGAAGCAGAGAAACAGGAGGGGAATCAACTTTTTAAAAAGGTAGATAATGGCAAGACAAGGGGGAATGGATTGAAACAGAAGGAGGAAAGGTTTAGATTAGATATTAGGGGGAAGTTCTTTACAGAGAGAGTTGGTGAGGGGCTGGAACAGGCTGACGAGAGGTGGTGGATGCCCCGTCCCTGGAGGCCAGGTTGGATGGGGCCCTGGGCAACCTTGTCTAGATCATGCTTGGAGGTTGGTTTCCCTGCCTGTGGCAGGGGGTCGGAGCTGTATGATCCTCGGGGTCCCTTCCAACCCAGACCATTCCATGATTCTGATACACTTACATTGGCCCATGAGAATTGTATCAGTTAATAATTGCAAGTGCATTAGCTGGCAACACAGCTAAATACAATAGCCATAAATGAACACACGAGTGCACCTGGATTCATTTTCCTTTGTACAGTTTTGAATTTGCACACTATAAATGCTTGTGTGGTGCAAAGCTGTGCTGTCTCCTAGCACAGATTGCACCTCCCCACACCTCCTTCCCTCCCATCACACACAGTTGTTTATCTGAGTTGGGTTCCTGCAGCTGTCACAGGAAAACTGAGGGTTTTTTTCTTTCCTACCTAGAAATTTAAACTGCTTCTCTGTGAGAAGTTCCCCAGGATTCTTGCAAAACAAGAGTCAAATAAGCTACCCAAGAGAGAATTGTTTTGAGCAAATAAATTAGCCTTTCTTTACGCTGCAAGTTACACTTGCCTGTTAATTATCAGTGCAGTTACATAAACAAAGAATGCTGAAGAACTGACAGATTTTACAGCATCTTTTCTGTAACTATTTGTTACGTTCCCATCATGAACATAACATGAAATCCCACCTTTAGCTTTCTGATCAGTGCATAACTTCCAGCTCCTGCTTTCCAGCCTGGACTCAGCAGCAATTTCTATGCAGAATGGAAGCACCGTAGTACCTGGGGTGGAGGTTTGCACCTTTGACTGAATTACCTGAATACACAGGTAGTGATGGTTGCCTTCTCTCCCCCTGCATGGTGTCCTTTACAGACAGGAGGAAATTTGCAGCTGGGAGTTTCTTGGGATTAATTGTCCAAGCCTAAAGTAGATTAATGTAACTAGCTCGTATATTTTCATCTCTACAGGCACAGGAGCAGGAGTGTGTACGGGCACAGGAAAAGCTAGACAGACTAAAATGCATTTTGGCTGTGCCTGCTGGTGTAATGTCCCTGAGGCTGCGTGTTAATTCTCACTGCAGAGTCAGGAGGCCTTGCTGGCTCCTTAATGTGTCTGACATGGAAGCAGCAGAGCGTCTGACCTGTTGTTTCTACCCATAAAACACTGTTGAAATGGAAACTTTTTGTTTTGCATGCCTGGATATAAATCAGATGTGTGTAATCACTCCAGTGGGCTTTGATTAAATTAAATTATTTTGATAGGCAAAGTAAACAAAAACATATCTAGGAGAGCAGCTGCACTTAGTATATCTGATGCCACTATTTAAAATGAAAATTCAGGCATAATTTTGCAAATTATAATGATCAAACCAAGTTACAGTAATGGAAATTAAGACCCTTCTTCTAAGGAGACATTACTTGCACTTGCTTCTACTTAGCCAAAAACCATAGAGGCAAACTGATTTAAGAGCTGCCTGCCTCTTCCAACAGTGCAGCACAGACATCACAGAATCACAGAATCGTAGGGGTTGGAAGGGACCTTGAGAGATCATCGGGTCCAACCCCCCTGCCAAAGCACCACCCTGATACATCACAAGTCCTTTTCTCTGTAGAAATAAAAATAGGCCATCTAGATTTGTACCTTTACAGGCATGTGTATTTCAACTCAGTAAATAGACAGTCTTGCAAAAGACATGGCAACATTTTTCTGTGAATATTAAAACTATAAATTATAAAGCTGGATTACATCATGTTTTTAAAAAAGCCTGAAATATTCTCCACTAAGGGAAAATCATGTTTACTTCAGTGTTCTGTGTGATGAATTATGAGAAGAGAAAGTGCTTTTTAATGAGATTAGATTGCTTCATGCAGTGAAAATTACTCTTTATTCACTTCCTGATCCTGCCTCACATTTCTTCTTTAGTTTCTGAAAACAGATGTTTTATGTCCAAACCTGACAGGCTATATTAATATTTTCTCAACAAGCTGTGATGCAGCATTTCTCACCACATAGAAACCTGGTCCCCCCAAAAAAAGAAGACAATATCCACTTGGCCATGCTAGTGACTTTTGGGGCACAAACTTGCCAGAAGTTAGGAATTCTAGATTTATTTTTCTTAAATGTTGATGATCTATATTGCAATATTGTTTGCTGATTGTTTTTATTAAACTAATTACATCCTGTGAGGAGTATACTTGAAGGAGAATAGAGGGGAGAACCATGTCTCTCTGAGTTTGTCACAGCCACAGCTTTTGCCAGTTGCATTGTTCTTCTGTCATAAATATTGGCTAGATCATGTTTTTCCTTCTCCCATCCCAGTCATTCCTGCTTGATATAAATGAAGTGGTTGGCACTGGCTTTCAATTGCACCATGTTTCTGACTACAGCATCTCTCCCCTATAATTTTGGTAGAAATAGGCTGTTGAGACAGAAATCCTTTTGCAATATACAATATGTTGTCAGGGCCAAGATGAAGGAAGTCAGCAGCAGGAGCAGTGCAAACCAGATCACAATGTATTTTGCCTCTATTGATGCAGCACAGGCTGATGTTTTGCAAGTGTGGAGTAATCAAAGGGAACAAACCCAACAACTGTGGTATCCTGCTTCTGCATGTAATGTGATTACCACCAAAGGCTGAAATGGCAGTGCCTGAAGGAACAAATCCAAAACTACCCTGAGACACCATAGCAACCCCCCCTCCTCCTTGCAGGCACAGCAGGAAGAGGGGTTGGCCATTTCAAAATGAAAATGGCTTTGAATGAGCTTCTGTTTGCTGAATGCTTGCTTAAAACCTGATGGTCACAAGAAAAATTAGATGATGTTCAGTGCATAGTATGACATATGTAAGCCTGAGCCTTTAGGAAACTGGAGAGAAAGAAAAGATTGTGGAAAATGCTTAAATATTTGGATACCACAGATCTATTTATGCAGCAGGATGGAGGTACTGTTTGCATATTATCCTTGGAGTGTAATTATAAGAATGTAAGTTCTTGGGAATCAGAAGTATGTCTCTGTTCTGTAAGAAAGGTGAAAAACAATAGTGCTGCCTGTATGAAATCTAAAAGTAATTTTGTGTACACATTTTGTTCACAGCAGGGATTTGAGTAGCGTTTTCATGCCAGCTTCTACATTGCTTCTAGAAAGGTTTTATGGCAGATACCAATGCTTTTCAATAAAATACAGGTTTCACATCTGGTGCAGCTCATACATACTGTACTGAAAAATGTCCCTGATGAGTTACATCCATTTAAAATAAAAATACTCTTTCAGAATAACACATGCTCTGTTTCTTCTTGAAATTCACCCTGCACGAATGAACCCCACCTGGATTACCACAGCTCTTAAGGATATGGTTTTTGTTTTCTTTCAGAATGATTTATATATAACATTTGCAGATTGTTATCATTAAAAAAAGGCTAGCCTAGACCTGTAAATAAGTAATTTTAAGTCTTTTAGTGGGAAGAGTAATGCAAATTGTTATATATTGTCAGATTGACCATGGAGATGCACCATCGGAAGCAAACAATGAACCCAGGCCAACACCAGCAGAAAATGGAGTAAATTGCACTGCCTCTCTTACACCGAAACCAGCAACTCAGGTTGTCCATAGCCAACCAGCACCAGGTAAAAGAAAAACCAAACCCCAAACAACAAAGCAAACCAAGAGACTTCTATCCTTTCAAATTATTTTTTCATGTGCTTTGCATTTAAAGAATGAAGGTGGTCTTGATGTTTGTTTTCGTTTTGTAAAATAGGTAGAAATTTTCCTACTTCTTTAGTGTGCTGTTAGGGCCAGTTGTCTTCAAATATATAAATATCTTCTATTTAAGAGTTGCTTTTGTGGTGGAACTCAAGTTCATTGCAAGCAAGAGAGTTTGCTGTTGTTTCTTCTAGTTGCTAATGAAGGAATCTCTTTAAATTGTTTTTATAAGTATGTCTAATTTGTGCATATAGTTACATATTATTCCACCCACAAAATAACATCTTAAATACTGAGTATTTTCTGTATTGATATATCTCTGATAAAAGCTTGCTCAGCCACGTTGTTTATGATTTTATGACTGCATAGGCTTGATCTACTGAATTCCAAGGAGCTTAATCCATCCTGTGTACAGAAATTGTGCAGTGTCATCATAACACAGGGCAGTTGTACTAACCATCAACCTAACACCTCTTAAATGCTTCATACGAGCAGTGTCAGTGAGTTCAGTAACATTCTCCTCATAGGTAAAACCACAATGCTCAAGTAGGTTTTCAGAAGGTTACCTTTTCATGTCCCTTCACAGGATTGGTGGTGCTTTCCATGATGCTTCTCTTCTGTTTGAGAGATGAGTTTTCTCAGATGATTAGTAAAAGCTCATGTCAGTGTATTTCCTAGGTGACCTTCCCTGTTTTAATACGCAGTCAAGCAGCACATAATGGCCGTCACTTTAAAAGATTTGGAATCTGTCATCTTCTTTTAACTCTAGGTTCGGTGAAAGCACCTGCAAAGACAGAAGATCTCATTCAGAGCGTACTCACAGGTAATGCACAGTTTCTGCTGCATGAACACTTGTCAAGAGAAACATAACTTTTTAGTAGTAGGCCATCTGGATTAGACATTTCTTTGAGTGATTAGGACTGCAGTAACTCATAGAAATGTTTTCTTCCTCAGCTTTGAAGTCTTTAAACGTTTGACCACATGTTTCATGCCAACAGGGAATTGTTTAAAAATAATCCATTGTCGTTTTTTCACAGTATAATGTTAACATTTAATGCTGAGAAGAGACCAGCATTATTATGAGAACAGAAGCTGAATTTGCTCTGAGTATTGTGAGTGGTAGTGAAACCATTTTATCTTCGTTAGCCTTGCAGTGTTCCCATTGCTCCTACAAAACTGAAATTGCCGTTACATTAAGCAGACTGGCCTGACTCCTACTGTTCAATTGGGAGTCATGTCCTCCAGCTTGGAGTTAGAGTTTAAACTGCAAATTCAATAACTTGGTTTATTCTATAGTCACTCTTCTACATTAGAACCCACAGCATGTCCAGATCTTGTGTAGGCCTACATTTAGGTGGGGCAAACAGATAAGACACATTAAATTCTGCATGTTGATTGCCTCTCATTCAGTCTTCCTCATGTGCAGTGGAAAGAGGATGGCCTAGATTTTGGCAATACCTGCCTCGTGCAATCAGTCTGTTGTCTGGGAAGGGGTCTTCAGGCTGGGTTTCCCACAGCTGTGACCCCAGATCATGCCAAGTCATCATTCCCTTCAGCACTTTTTTATTTTATTGGTTTTATAATTGCTGGTTTAGGGTGAGCTTGTGGAGATCAGGCTAGCAGCCCCTGAGCTCAAGCTGTGATCTGGGTTTGCAGAGCAGGACATTCTTCATAGCTGCTGTTGGAGTGACAGCACTGGAGCACAGTTCTCAGCATGTAAGTACCAGTCCTTTGCTGGACTGGCAGTCAGGACTCTTCTGATGCAGGGTCCCTATTGAAAGAGAAATGAAATCTCTCCCAAGATGCTGTGATGACACCAGGATAGATGCCTCCGGGTCAGGGCAGGAGAACAGGCAGCTGAAATGCTGTTTGTGAAGGGGTCTTATGCATCAGCATTTCAGCAGCCCATCCAGAGAGAAGGGAGGCTTAAAATGATGGTACAGTGGGCACAAAAGAGATCTGTGGTCATATCTATGTAAGATCATGTTTCTATATGTTGGACTGATGGGAATCTTTTGCATCTGAAAGTAAATATATGGGTTTTATTTTGCTAAATATCTTGGTAGTCTAAATTTTCATCTTATGCCTTATCCTTATATCAATTACATTTGCCAGAGTACTGTGAATCTGGTTAGCTTATTTCTAGATAAGTCTACTCGGTTTATGCTAGAACGTTTCACTCACCAGCAGCAAACAAGTGGGCTTTATTTCATTCCTGCTAATGGCAATTCCTGGGATCTCCAATTGAAATCATACTACAAGAAAATTGAAGTGCCTTTTGTTGTTATCATTGTAGAAGTGGAAGCACAGACTATTGAGGAGCTAAAACAACAGAAGTCTTTTGTTAAGCTTCAGAAGAAGCATTACAAGGAAATGAAGGACCTTGTAAAGAGGCACCACAAGAAAACCACTGACCTTATCAAAGAGCACACTGCAAAGTACAATGAAATCCAAAATGACTACCTGCGACGAAGAGCAGTTTTAGAAAAAACAGCAAAAAGAGACAGTAAGAAAAGGTATGTTGAACATAACTGTCCTGTTCTTGGTATTGGAGAGTGGTATTTCTTGTTCTTCGTATCTTTACTCAAGTCATCTTTTATAGTAGACAGTTAAAATGGAAGTGACATTAGAGCACAAAAAAACCCCAAAAGATTCCTAGGTAAAATTAAGTAGGGTCTCGGATACAGAAATCATCAGAAGAAGCTGCTTCCCTGCTAGAGATGTGCTGCTTCTCTGCTCGAAGCCAGATAAGTTGCTCACGATGTTATAAGTCTTTCCCTGGAAATGAGGACATGCAATATTTATCCTGGGGCTTTCCCTCGACCACTGGTATGAGTAAGTGACTCAGCTGCACTGGCAACAGTGAGCGTAATCGCAAACTCTGAGGGGGAGCATCCCCTGCAACCTGGATCAGGATCCAGACTGCAGTTCAGAAGCACTCAAACCTACCTGGATAAAGTGTTTTACTTTCCTCCTCAGGTCAACTACAGTACATTTTATCAGAGTATCACTGTCTTCTCCCATGCTTATCCTCCTTTTAGAGAAGGCATATTGGTTCCATGGAAACTTCTGCTTCACACTTAATAGACAACTTTGTAATGAAGCTCCTTTTCCAAGCAAGGAGAAATTCTTGCAACCAGCACACATGGTCATTGTGCCCATATTAAGTAATTGGTTTATTCTGGGCCACCACAGCATGCTGGCTGGTGGTGAAAGAGACCCAAGTGTAAAAACAGGAATGGAACTTGGTCCTCTTCTGTGCTATTTTTGGGTAAAACAGATATTCTGAATTTGGGGATGAAGAGCATTGTCTCCCAAGGTGTAGCCCTGGAAAATGCCTGTGCTCAATAAGGCATTGGATATATAATTAGGTGACAGAAACATCTGAGAGGTAATAGTGTCTGACTACTGCTTAAATTCTGACTGATCCAGACCACTTAGGGATCTTGTTGTGATTGCTTGGCTTTGCCTCTGCATGCACACCCCTTCTGTGCTACATCTCCTTCTAAGTCTTGCATTGCCCCATCTCTTTATGTGGACTGATAGAACTTTTATCTGTTTAGGTAATAATAAAAAAGGGGAGCTGTATTTATCGGTTTGAAATGCAAAGACTGTTATGACTCATTAATCTTTCCACAATTATTGCCTTGTTCATATGGTAAGGAGCTGTATGTTGATAAAAGGCCACTCCTTAACTCCTGGCTAAACATACACACGTAACTGGTGTCTCATGCCATTACAACTGAATGAGATGCAGTAGGGGGGTACCCTCCTAAATGTTTATTTGTCCCATTTCTGTAGCATTCTCACTTTAACTTTTTTTTTTAAAGTAGTTACATAATAACAAAAGCCCTTTAGCATTTATATAAAAATCATATGGCTGCAGCCCTTAAATATGAAGACCCTGAATGAACATTAAAAAATGTTTTTGGTAGGAGATCACAGAATCACAGAATCACAGAATTGTAGGGGTTGGAAGGGACCTCGAGAGATCATCGGGTCCAACCCCCCCGCCAAAGCAGGCTCCCTAGCTCATATTGCTCAGATAGGCGTCCAGGCGGGTCTTGAATATCTCCAGTGAAGGAGACTCCACCACCTCCCTGGGCAGCCTATTCCAGTGCTCAGTCACCCTGACTGTGAAAAAGTTCTTCCGCATGTTGGTGCGGAACTTCCTATGCTCCAACTTGCAGCCGTTGCCCCTTGTCCTATCCCCACAGACCACTGAAAAGGGGCTGGCTGATTCCCCCTGCATCCCCTGCTTCAGATAATTATAAACTTTGATTAGGTCCCCCCTTAGTCTTCTCTTCTCAAGGCTGAACAGTCCCAGCTTACTCAGCCTTTCCTCATAGGGGAGATGCTCTAGGCCCTTAATCATCCTCGTAGCCCTTCTTTGGACTCTTTCCAGGAGATCCCTGTCCTTTTTATACCAAGGAGCCCAGAACTGGACACAATACTCCAGGTGGGGCCTGACCAGGGCAGAGTAGAGATCATCAGAGAGAAAGGCTGCAAGCATGCTCTGCCTGCTGACCTTGTTGATAGTACCTCTAATGGGAAGTGACTGGGATTCGGGCCATAACTTGTCCCCAGGAAGGAGCTTATTCATTTATACTTGCCTGATGACAGAATGTCATTTGGCTTAATAAGAGCTTAGCACTCATAATATTATATCCACATTCAGCTGGCCTTAACTGTTGCCAGTTTTCAGACTTCCAAGTTCTACACTTGAGTCTAATGAACTCCCTTAATGACTGGTTGTCAACCGCACCGACAGCGTTCTTGTATCCACTGTGTTTCCTATCATCAATGTGTGTGACAGTGGCAGACAAAACAATGTTGTGTTTCTCTTCTCTAGCATATTCTATTCAAATTTAAACAGAAAAACAAACTGAATAAATAAAATGACTCATTTATCTTTGAGTAAAAAGGAATTTGGTTTTTTTTTCATTTTGTTACGATCTGACCATAAATCATTCATGATAACAGGCAATAAAACCCTGCAGTCTGTTATGTGGAACTGTCACAATGATATCGGAGATCAGAACTTTTATGTGCAGATACAGAGAAATCTGAAGGTGGAATTGTAAAAGGCAAGAATATGTATTTAGGGATTTTCAAACATGCAAGTACATATTATCTCAAGCAGCAGACTTCTAATAGAATACTGCATCGGAAGGAAAAAGGTGATTTCTATCATTTTAAATTATTATTGAAGCTGTTTGCCTATAACTGCAAATTTTAAATCACTGCTTCATCAAGAGCCCCTGTATCGGACCACCACATAAATGTGTTCTTTCTGGTCAGAGGCCATCCATGTTTCGTGTCCTTGTCTGAAATTGGGCCAAGACTCAGTAAAGCCATTGTCTAGAGGGAGTTGGAAGTATTTATTTATATGCATGCACAAGTGTTTTGCTGGTGTTTTCCTGAAGCTTCTTTAATGATCATGCCCCTTAAAAGACAGCCTTAGTATTTTAGCCAGCATTCAGAAATAGGCCTTGTTTGTTTCTCCCAAAAAATGCAAGAGAAATTATAGCTTTAAAATGTATAGTGTAATGGCACAATATTCTGAGATTAATATTCATTAATGCTGTCTTCTGGCTCTGTATTTGAATTATCTTCACCCATCACGCTGACACCACTTAACCTATTCACAGAATATTCAATTACAATAAATAAATAGAAGAAAGAAAAAGAGGCTACCTTGGCTCACATCCTCAGAGTGATGAAAGCAGCTTCACGTTATTTCAGTTGAAGTTACTCTAACTGACAGCAACTGAAAACTTGAACCTGGGAGAGAAAAGAGAAGCAGACAGTGTAGTTCTCTGTATTGTAATCTCTGCAAATTTCTGAGTAGCAAACTTATTTTTCTCAGCCTCGGCCCTCTCTGTTCAAGGTTTTGCTGTTTTGTCCATCTCATGCACTGTTCCGAGGTTTCCCAGGCAACTGATTTAACACCCCAGTAAACACAGCAGCAGAGCAGGGACACAGCAGAATTTTTTTTTTTAAATAATGTTTTTCTTGGGTTCAGTGCAGTTTAGTGTCATCATGTCTCCTTTCACAATTACACCTCTACTTCCTTCTGTCTTAAAGAAAGAGAGAAGAAACAAAACCCAAACCAAAACAAAACTGTTCCTTAGGTTTGCTTTTTAGCTTCCTTGTTATATTTTTCCTTTTCTCTTCTCTGCTACGGTTCTGAGGCTTACTCCCCACAGGTGTGTTAACTTTCCTCCTAAAGCCAGCAGTCCATAGGGCGCTTTCCTCTCTGTGTGCTATGTATGGCATTTCCTGAAGTGGGAAAAAAATACCAAATAAAGGGATGTTCCTAAAATTTAAAGAATTTTATAAACTCAGATGTAAAGTTACACTCTTAAATTTATTGCAAAGAGTATGCAAGGATGACTCTGTTTTCAAAATACTTAGCATTCGTTATTTCTGCTGAAGACTGTGCAGCTTTGAAGTTCAAGTTATGTGTCTGGAAGTGGATAAACAAGTTCCATGGGCATCTGTTTATAGGAAGTCTTGGCAGTTGCATTTATAGCTCAATAATACTAAGTCTGTTTCACACCACCACGATGGGTTAGTAAAATGAGGTTTAAATGCAATAGCCATCCCATTAATAAACTATTAACACTGGTTTTTTTCTTAAAAGGTGAAATTATTTGGTTTACTAGAGGTAAAATCATCTTCTAGCCCTCTGTGTGGTGCTGAGAAACTTCTCAATGGGCTACATATAGCCTAATGCCTTAAAAACAAGGTTTAAATAGGGGGCAGAGTGTCCATGGCTAGTGACTTAGACCTTGGTGGGGTGTGTGTGTGTCTTTGCAGATCTGAAACGGGCAGCCCAGACCACAGTTCTTCAACTATTGAACAGGAATTAGCTGCTCTTGACTCTGAAATGACCCAGAAGCTAGTGGAGCTGAAGGAGAAGCAACAGCAGCAGCTGCTGAATCTCCGACAGGAGCAGTATTACAGTGAAAAGTACCAGAAACGAGAGCACATTAAGCTGGTACGTTTCTTACATCATCTGTGTGTCTTTAGCCATCTCAGGGTGAGTGATGGAAGCAGCATGACATAATTAAGCAGGGCTTCCTCTTACTAAGAGTTCATATCAGAGCTTGATTTTCCTGTGGTCTGCTGCAACTTCATGGAGTTGGTGTGTCACTTTGTCACTAACACTTAGAACAGCTTTGAGTGGAAGGCAGAAGGGCAACAGGATACTAGTGCTAATGCTAGAGTCCTTATCTCTAATTACGTAATATCTTGGTTTACTGCAGCTTTGGGGTGACGTTCCTGGTTTTTTCTGCCTCATTTTTAAATGTACAACACTCAGATTTAGCTGGAAAATAGATTTAAACATCCCCAGAGCACAAGGTTGGGCCAAACAGTGTTCCTGTTGCTGACAAATACTTCAGGGGGATGCAGGACATAATTTGTATATGGTGAAATATTTGGCATCTGTCAGTCAGCTTGTGTTTTTACAGCTGGAGTTCGGCTGACAACTACAGCAGGATCATAGTCCTCTGAGCTGAAATAAAGTAGCTTGGGCAGATGGCAGCTGATGCTGATGGATATTCTCAGGCAGGAACAAACATTTTTAAGGGGTGTAATGGGAGTGCAAACTGTTTCTCAACTCCAGACAATCCTCTCTCACAATGTTTTTCTGTTTTCTGTTGGGTGAAGGGATTTGTCTACTCTGCCCTGCCATCCTAAAAGAGCAGGTCAGAGGAGTGATATGCATTGATATCACTCAACAAAGTCTTTCCACACATTCATTCCCATGGATCGTAGCACAATGCTGCAGTTCCCAAGCAATGCCCTGTTAATCATCAGTTTTATGTGATCACTTCAGCTTTACCCAGCAGGAGCAACTCCAAGTGTAGGTGCGTGGATACAGTTACCTGCACCTCAGGGAGAGGGTTCACATCTGAGTAACAGTTGTTGTCTGTGTCTCGAGAATTTTTCTGAAAACAAACCATTTTGGACCCACATAGTTGGGTTTATATCGTTAACAAGCTCATTTCTCATTTCAAAATGGGCTATATGACATTTCTCATAGCAGAGTTACATTTACAGCATAGTCCAGTTAAGTTGTGTCAGGATAAATTTCTATTTTAGCATAGAACCTTCAGACAGTTTTCCTTCTGAGCTGTGCAGGAGTTAATATTCTGATTAAAATCTGCTTTGTGGCCCAGAGATTCCTTCTGATGTCTCTTTTTGAGGAGAGCCTATTGTCAGTATCTTTCTTCTTTCACCTAAGGAATGCAAAGCTGGATCAGACTAGCTAAGCATCATTATACATTCTCTGCTTCATCACCCAGAGAGGATTATTTTACAGAATCAGATTTAAACTAGAGGGGGTGATCAAACCAAATTGGTCCCATTTCCCACTTTAATTCACCCCTCATGGAATTTGCACACAAGCCCTCTCTCCCTGTGATCTCTCACCACCACAAGCACGCTTTTTGTTAGCAGCTCCAGCACAAGTGAGATTGGTCCCAACGCTGCACAGCAGATTTCAAACCAACAACTCAGATTTTTCTGGAATCCAGTATTCTGTGATCAAAATGTAGGTTATGCTTATCTATGCCTAGCTTTCTTAGCGTTGTGCATGAATTTTCAATATCCACCTGACTGCCTGGAAATCCAAGCTGTTCATAGTGCTCAGTGTGAGAGGAAGGTTTTCAGAGAGCCTTGAATATTCAGCCGCCCAGGAACTGAATTTGTCATTTATATTGCATAAATTCAGTCTGTGACCATTTATGAATTATCACAGACATTTTAATTCCTAGCAAAGGTACAATCAGCAAAATACATTTTGATTTTACGTTTAGTATTGTAAGACTGTATCATCTTGATGTACAGAGAAGTGGTGGTTTCTGTGGGGGTTGGACATATACAAGTCTGGCTGGAGTCTGCAATTTAAGGTGACATTTACACCAATAAGTATGTTTACTGGCTTTTGATCATTGGTAATTAATCAGCGAGTGGTGTAATGCTCAGTTCTGCTATAAACTTTTGAGGAAACTTAAATGGATGTCTGATGTTTAGCTGCAAATATATGCTTTTATTTCTTGGGATTTTTTTTTTTTTTAGCTTATTCAGAAGTTGACAGATGTAGCAGAGGAGTGTCAGAACAGCCAGCTAAAGAAACTGAAAGAAACATGTGAAAAGTAAGGTGCTATTCCCCTTGATTACTACTCTCCACAGGTTTCATTCAAGTGCATTTTGAACTTGCCTTTATTTTTTTATGCTTTAGAGAAAAGAAAGAATTGAAGAAAAAAATGGACAAAAAGAGACAGGAGAAAATCACAGAAGCAAAATCCAAGGATAAAAATCAAATGGAAGAGTAAGTATATCCATGGATCCATAGCCACGTTACGAGGAGACATGAAATTTTTCACCACTGGAAAAATCAAAGAAAGGGCTTAACCGTAAGCAGAAGGCAGCTTTTAGTCAGGCTGTTACGCCTTGCCAGAGCAGTGAAGTCCTCCTTACTTCCTCTGGTACTAATTTAATTTCCTGGGACTAATCTAATGTCCTGTCCTGCCAGCACTGAGAGTCCGGGTCAGCTGCAAAGGTGCTGATGTGTGGTGAGGGGACATGCCTACGGGTGGTGTGACGGAGCGATTCACCCGGATGCTGTTAATCCAGATGCTGTTCCTCTGAGTCTGAATAGTGACTTAGTGACTTCTGTTCTGCAGGGTTTGATTTCACCTGAATTTAGCCTCTTATTTTTGGGTTATCTTTTCATCTTATCTCTGCTAAAGCTGCTCTCCAGAAGAAATTGCAGCAACACACTGGAATTTTTGCTCTACTTTTGTGATGAATTCCCCTCAGATGCTGCTGCTGGTGCTCAGCGTGCAGTTACTTCGGATGGAAGAGAGGGGAAGGCTGAGATCCCCTGAACAGGGACAGGAATATTAATTTATTTATGCACCACCAGACAATGCAAACTGGAGTTGTGAAAGTTGATTATATTCTTCCCAAGGGCACAGTATCTAGGTTTGTTTGTCCTCCTTCATTTGTTTTGGCAAGCAGCTCCAAAAGAAATTGGAGCATTTTAATCTTGTGCTTTTTGCTGGGATATGCTTGTTATCAGTCTTTAGTAACATTTAAGGACAGTTAAAAATATAAAAGGAACAAAACAACCCCCTCCCAAAAAACCCCAACCCAGAATATCTGAGTGTTACCATGTAGCAAAGGCACAACTGTGTTTGGATTTCTACAGGTAAAAAAGGTTTATACAGGTTTTGGAGCCTCTCAACATAGAAACTGTATTTGATAACACTGAACAAGGTCACACACAACTGTATCAGATAATTTCAGAATTGCTGTTATAGAATTGTAATAACCTAGGAAGACATCACCAGATGACAATAATTGATCATGAAAAAAAGGGAGAAATACTTAATATGGTTACAGCTGGTAAGAGGGCATGGAAGTCATATTAGATAAGTAGTTAGTCATTATGAAAATGTTGTAGCAGTAAAAATCAATTGCAGCCGGAAACGATTTGCTGAGAGGCTAATGAGACACTGGTGAGAAAGGCTCAGAAACAGACAAGTAGAAATTCTTCTTTTGTTTTCCTTTTATTTATTTCTCATTTTCCCAAGGGTTTTCCCTTGTCAGGCATTTCAAAGTGCCCTTGGGAAAGGTGAGATGGGAACTACATGAGAAATGTCAGCTTTCCTCTATCAAGTGACACAGTTTGTCCTCTCTCTTGCAATAGGAAAGAGAATAGCGAAGCCTTCTGGCGAATCCCATTCAAGTCATCCAGGCCAGGCTGTCGTTTACTTCAAGCTTTTACTCAAATTTGGGAAAGAATACTACACAGAAATAATACATTTTATTAACTGTTACTTCATTTTTCTTAATTCCTACGTGCACCCAGTTGTGCAACTTACCTGAAAGCATTAGGTTTTAGTGGCCCCTGAATAGATAGAATTTCCCATAATTAGACTTCATAGTATTGTCTGGTATCTGGTCAGATCAAGCATCCACAAATAGTTACTTAATGACCCTTTTTTCCTTTGGGGATCTCCTCTTCGACCTTTGACCAAGGGTTGCCTAATAACTATCTCACTAAGTCGCTTCAAGTATTTCCTCCAAGTTCTGCTTTGTGTGGTCTACACAGTAAAGCTGAGGACGGAAGTCAT
Source organism: Porphyrio hochstetteri (assembly GCA_020800305.1). NCBI lineage: Eukaryota > Metazoa > Chordata > Aves > Gruiformes > Rallidae > Porphyrio > Porphyrio hochstetteri. The sequence goes on from CM036907.1 coordinate 46,953,473, forward strand.
GCCTGCCCTGCTCTCTGTGGGAACTTTGCCATTGCCTCTGAGATGACACCAGCAGTATCTGCTTGCTGACAGACTGTTTCTCTACTACATAATGTGCCACAATGTGGCAGTGTGCATCTACTGATGATCGTGGGCTCTCCTAGACTGACATTTGAGCTTTAAGAAACACCAGCACCGCTTCGAAGATGTACCCTCTGGGCAAAGCCTGTTGTGAAGGAGCAGTGGGTTTGTTGTGGTAGGTCAGGGAGAAGTTTGAGCCCTTCGTACAATAACAATGCAGCCTGTTACTGAAGGCACATCCAGAAAGCGGATAAATGTTAAATAAGGAGATGCATACATTCAAAACATACCCTTACCTATTTTGTAAGGAGTTGTGGGGGATGAAAATGTATTGGTTTGATCTTATTGACTGCAGTAACTTGTTGATTGCTTCTACCCAGAGAGAAGACCGAAATGATTCGATCGTATATCCAGGAGGTGGTGCAGTACATAAAACGGGTATGTCACGCTGTATCTTTATTTTCAGTTTGGGAGGGTAAAATGTCAGCTTTCATAGTTTAGGTCATCTTAAACTGAGGATTTTAGGCATTGGAATAAAGATTCCACAGGCACTGATTTTTAGTGGATGCAGTGTAGACTTCACATTCCAGTTAAAGGACAGGTTGATTGATTGTTAGTGTTTGAGGGATGGTGCTAAGAGGGGCATATTTTAATGGAATTGTGATTTCATCTTCAAACATCCTGTGTTTATTCCTGGAAAATGTACCCCTTTTTTTTTAATTGGCTTGCTTGAATACAGAGGTTGCATAAGGGACTCTGAGAGTTAATAAAGATTTAATTGCAGGGCATATTTTACCTTCATTACGTTTGTACAGTTACTGAAATGGAAAAAAAAAGATTCTATGAGCTCTGTAAATACAAATTGAAGAATTTCATTACAGGTGTTTTGACGTGTGAAATTGCTATGAAACATATGTCACTGTTGAATTTCCTCTGAGTTTCAGTGCAGACAGAGTTCAGTTCAAAAGTTGGCCCATTTTTGCTCACAGAGGCCTTGATTCAGGAAGTAACTGAAAGAGTTACTGAATTAAGTATGCCTAATTCCTGTTGGAGTCAGACACATGTCTGAGCACTTCATTAAACGAGGCCCCAAATTTATCAGCATGTTCATTTAGGACTCTTTAAGATGCAAATCCTCTTCTTCTGGGAACAGGGTCCATCTTGCCCAGCTCATACAATGAAAGCCAAAGCAAAATAACATGATTTTTAAAAAAATGCATTACTCTTTTAATAGCATTAGAAGTCTGCAGTAAGTCCTATAGACATTTCTGAGTCCAAATCCCATGTGTGATACCCGAGATACATTGTCCACATACGAGTATTAGAACAGCTGTGCTCAGGGCTTCTTGTGACAATAGTGGGTGAGTTAAATTATATGTAATAATTTGATGGTAACAGTTTAAATTCTGATGGGTGAAATATTTCTCAGGGAAGAGGTGGAAAAGTAAAGGATGTGCAATCTCTGAAAAAAAAAGATTCTCTGCTTTTTACTTTGTACAGCTAGAAGATGCTCAGAGTAAAAGACAGGAGAAACTTGTAGAAAAACACAAGGAGATTCGTCAGCAAATACTGGATGAAAAGCCTAAGGTAAACAGTTTTTGAACAATGTTATACTGTTAAAAAATGTCCCTTTTTGAAAGAAAGTGTTCTTACAGCATGTAGGCTGATGTTTAAACGTGAAGAAGTCCATTCATAGCATCATATCCAATGTCTCTAATATTCAGGATGAAAAAAAGTCAAGTAGCAGCCTACTATGGAGCACCACTTCAAGTCCAGATGCTGTATAATGGGGTTTATTTTGTATCATTCCTATTGTTGAAAAGCTTTCGGTGTAAATGGTGCTCCTGCCCAGCAGAGTGTGCCCTTCCCTCTGCTGTGCTTCAGCGCTACAAAACCAAAACACGGTTTACATTGAAACAAAAAAGAGATATCTTTTTAGCATGCTTTGCCACAGGTATTTGTGATAATTGCTGGGGATATATTTTTGTGGAAAACAAATGAGCATTTTTGTAATAATAGTGCTTAATATTCTGTGTTGCTCACTGGATTTCCTCTATTTGATATGTTTGCTGCTTCTACACATAATATTTTGAATTACGGTTTGTCATCCTAAAGATTATGGGCTGACTCTTGCTCCTAGTGAAGCTGGAGGTAGTTTTGCAACTGACTTCAGTAGAGGAGGTTCAGAGTCCTGCACTTGGACAACTGTTTTCCTGTAGGAACACCTGGGCAGCGATACAGTCAGGCTTCTGTATGGAGGGAGGCTTGTTTTCAGCAGAGTTCATACCCAAGTATGATTCTTCACAGCCCCCTGTGTGATGTCTGCACTTGCTCAAATGTGTGTTCTAGGCTTCACCTTTCATTTCTTGTCTGTGTCCACAGTCTGTATGTTTCTGTGCTTGGATTACAGCTGGAATTCTAGCATCGAGTGTCAGCTAGTCAGTGTTGTCCTGTCACTCCTGTGAAATACCCAGAGAATAAATTAGGCTGAGGGCTGAACAGCTAGAAGTTTACAGTAATTTGGAAAATTAAAAGTGTTTGCATTTCTGATTTTCTACTGGTATTTTAAAAGTTATGTTTATAAATAAGTTGGAACCTTTGATGTCATGGGCATCTGAGTGTAAAGACTATATATGTAATAATACTTGGTGCTGTAGGATCATGAGCTTCTGAGGCACATGAGCTGGAATTTAAACGTTGGAATTTTAAATTTCAACGAATAATTTAGTAGTACTTCTAACACTGGCTTTTCTCCAATATTTGGTCACTTGATTACCTCTCTGTGCTGTGTCCTTTCTTCTTTTATTCTTTAATTTTTATTTTGTTTTTTTTTAATTTACCGATTTACTGGGAAGTAGCATAAAGCACTGAAAATTTGCCACTGAGGACTTGGGGTTGCATTTTGAAAGTGTGCTGGACCACAGTCTTTAGCCTCTTCCATCAGCTGTCCACTGCCAAGCATGGCACAGAGCAGCTCCAGACCCCTTGTCTTCCCCTGCATCTGGCCATCAGCTAAAGCGCTGCAGTAATCAGCCCTCCTCAGTCGGAGCTCTCAGTTCCTCCCAGGAACCCTTCAGCAATAATGTGCCTCACAGGGCCTGGCTGCAGGCTTTTTTGCCCTTTCCCAAACACAGAAATGGGCAGACTTGGCTGAATTTATGATGGTATGTGGCTCTTGCTGGCATGAGAGGGTTTAAGCAAAACATAATTACTCATTTTATTAAGTCTCTTTTTTTGTTGTTGTTAATGTTTTGCTTCATGTTCATATTTCATATCCGTATTTGCTTCCCTAGTGACAGGGCATATGATATAAAATAGATCAAGTGATTTCCCAGCTGAGAAGAACTGTTGTGTTTTATGCAAACAGCAGCCTTTCTAGGGGCAGCTTTTTTTAACAGGCTAGCCTCTCGTGCTTCAGTATTCAAACACCCATGAAAATTTCTGCTAGCTGTGTTAAAAGGGTTTGCTGGCAGTATCAACTCAACCCCCAAACAAAGACTTTAACAGATTAAGTGGCAAAGAATTTTTAGTATTTTTACCAATAATTCCTTTGGAGATAGATTTGCCATCATCAATCGCTGTCATGTAGTTATTTATTACTGACTCACAGCTCCTTGCTTTGCGACTTTGTGCACAGAGCTCTGCCTTAGCCAGGAAGAATATCATTTCACAAAGTGGTGCCAACAGACTGCCACCCCAGTGAGGCTGTTTGGGTTCTGTTTTGGTTTGTAAAGTAGGAGTGTGCAGCTTCCTTTGCTGTGCTGTGTGTAGGTCACTGGAGGAAAATGTCCCTTTGCCTCCTGAGTGCACAAACTGGATGCAAGTTAGTTCCCTGTACTGGAGGACTTGCTTTTTGTTTTAAATACCATGTGTTTAGATGAAAGTACTTAGAACTGATTTACACCCTTAAACTCTGCCTCTCCCTCATATATATAATGTCTTTTTAACATTTGGATGTCAGGCAGTTTTGCAGCTTTCTTTTCCAGGGCAAAAACAAAAAGGGTTTCTTTTTCCTCATGTAAGAGTCAGAGACTTTACTTCCTGAACTGATATCATTAGGCAAAGGATTTGAAATATCTCTTCAGCTTCTGCTGAAATCAGAGTAGGCATTGGCTTTAATAGGCCCAAAATATCATACTGCATCTGTGTAAGCAATGAGGCTACCTTCATTGACAGGCTAATCTCTGACGCTGAAGAAACCAGAAATTGAGTATTATCATTAAATCCCTGTGTGTATGGAAACAGGCCAACTACTCCCACAAACATGTTTGGAAAAGGAGGTTGTCACCTAATTAAGAAGTCAAATACTGACTGTCTCTAGCTTGAAAAGATTCTGACTTGCCATTTTAGTGAAAGCACAGTGCAAACAAAGTTCAGATGCTGTCCTGCAGCTATCTTTCGCCCAACAGCATCAGTACCAAGCAAGGCCATAGGTATTTTCTTTTCTCTCGCTCCATTGTGGGTTTTTTTCTCCATTATCTACTGGCAGTTTTATTATCAGCAATAGCTTGTGTTTCTTTCCCCCCCCATTCTAAGTCTTTGTCTCCTCTTAGTCATTGATACACACTAAGCTTGTCCTGTCCTTATCTTCTTCCCCTTGGGCATCTATTCTGCATGCTGCAGAGGGGAGGCTGCTGTAGAAACACGGCTCTGTACACCTCAGTACTGAATTCTGTACCTCAGAGCAGCGTGAGTGTAGATTCTCCTCTGCAGGAGAGTCTGGCACTTGTTGTCTAAGCACAGAAGAGTACATTGAGGATGGCATGGTCATTGCAACTCACTTTCTTTCTCCTTGACAGTTTCTGCATCAAATTAAACATAAATCAAGTGTATTTCCTTCCTCCCACCCTTGTCTCAAATTTCATTGTAATTACAAAAATCGATACACGTGAGACATGACAGGGAATTAATTATTTTCCTGAGAATCGACTTGGTTACAGTAAATAGACCCAAGCCTCCTCTAATTGAAATCAATGCAACTTTTGTTATTCGTGCTCATGGGTCAGAGTTACACTTAAATCTCAATATAACAGATAAGACTCCTGTGCTCTTGCAGTCAGCTCCAGCTCCCAGCCAAGCTAACAGGACTCTTTTGGCTTCAGTGGCCCATATTCTTACAGCCCCAGCTGCCAAGGAAGATGTAACTCATGTGGTTCCTCATTTTGTAGCCTACATTGATGTTTCTGCTCACATCTACTCTACTGTTGCCAACCTCAGCTTAGCTGAGGCCTGCCAGATAGCACAGGCTCCTATAGAGATGTGGAAAAGGGCCCTATTCATGGTGAGGCTTTCTCTGTAGGAAAAGGTGCGACACATCTGCAGGAGTCACCTTAAGGTGGGCATCTCTGCCACCTTTCAAATGAATGAAGAGAATGCACCCTTAAGGTATGAAATTCCTTTTTCCCCTCAAAAAGTATAATGAAAACAAATTTTTAAGATCAGTTCTTGATAACGGAAAATAAAAGCATCTGGTGCATTCTACCTCACTTTCAAAGAAAACACATTTATTATCTCTCCGTTTGACATGCCTCATTAATTGTACCCAGGGGGAGTCGGCACTTCTCCATCGAATCAATAATTAATATTAGCACTGTACCTGAAGAATTTAGAGGGACATGAAATGATACATATTTGAGTTCTAGAACAAATTAATGAGATGCTGATCATTTACAGCAGTAAGCCTCTCCTAACTCCAGCATCGCCTTTCCCCTAGGGCTGGAAAGGACCACTGCGGTCTCTGTTCTCAAGGGTAGCTGGTTTTACAAGCAACCATGTTAGTAGCCCTGTTAATTAAATAGTGCTGGGCAAGAACTCCTTTCACTCAGAGTGTCAGTGAAATGAAGGTATTTGGAAACCCAGTGAATGGTTTCATAGATTTCTGATGGGTGCTTTCTTAGAATATCCACAAATACATCGATCTTTGCAAAGGTCACTGCTTGTCTTATGGGCTTTTGGCAAAACTTTGTGGTCATCTTCATGCAGGTGATGTTGAGTTAAATGGAACTGGTACTGACAACAGTGTCAGCAGAATCACTGCTGCAACCTCAGAGAGAAGTCCAATACAGCAAATGTATTTTACAGCACTGTTAAATTTCATTTCAGTTAACCTCAGAGCTGAGCCACTCTATTAGCTCATCTGGAAGAGAGGAGCTCTTAGGAACTTTGATGACTATTCCAGTGTCTTTTGAGCTCACTGCATAATTCACAATAACAACGCACTGTCCACCACAATCCTTTTTTTTTTTTATCCTTTACACCTCTGTAGAAAGCCAAACTGTCTTTTGGGCTAGCTGCACTTAATTCAAACCCTTCCAAATGCATTCCAGTTCAACCACAGGCGGCTGTTCAAGAATTTCGGGGAGGGACTTTGGAGGAAAAGGTTATTTTAGTTTACTGAGTTGCCTGGGCCTTTGCATCGCCCAGATTTGGATTGAATGGGGGAAAGTTGCCCTCCTAAAGTAGTATTCAGACTTACTGCAAAAAGACATGAGAAAAATGAGTTCATAGCTGCTGTAATAATGGAAACTTCTTTTGTTTTCTCCCTATTAAGTAAAAATTCTTTCTTCTGATGGTTCTTTAAATTCAAACATTCCCAAAGTTTAAAGAGAAATCTCTTCTGAATCTGTGGCTGCTAGAGCTAAAATGATTTATGGCATTGCCTGCCAAGAAAGCAGAGAATTAAGAGGATTGAAGTAATTTACTGTTTGTTTCACTGTTCAGCTTTGCATTTTGGTGCTTGTATATTCATCAGAGGGGAATAATAAAATGCTTCTCTGCCTCATTAAATGGGCAATAGCATGGAGAAATGAAATGAATTTTCTTAGCCTCAGTGAACAACAAATATTTAAGAGGATTTTTTTTTTTAAAAAAAATAATATTCCAGACCAAGATTTCCAGATCTCCCTGTGACTTCATCTAGCATCTTCCTGCTTTTGGACCAGAGCTTGCATTTTAATTGAAGGATGCAGTTTTCATGGACTATTTACTTGAGGATCTTGGCACTTTGCTCAGCACCTCTCAGCATAAAGTCTTAAGTAACAATCAGCCTAATTATCTAATAAGCTTTGAGTAGCTTAAGTCCTGATGTTTCTTTAAATGTTTTACTAGTGCAATTGCTAAGTAGTCCTCAGTTGCAGAGTATTTTTTCAGGAAACTAGGGTTGTCTCTTCTTTTCCCATTTCTCCCAACGGATAAACACTGCAGAATGCACTGTCAGCCTGTAAATTGAGTAGTAAATAATCTCACTTCATTCGTTAAAATGAAATAGGCTGACCTTTATCCTATGCCAGTTTTATACCAATAAAACTCCCTTAAGTTCTGAGAAGTGACTAGCTCATCACTAGGCCTAGATCAAAAGACTTGAGTCCAAATAACAGGATGCTCAAAGGAATATTTTTGATTAGGACCTTGCTTGACTGATTAAATTTTTTTTCTCCATAAATACAGTTTTAATGATGGTTTATTTTTCCAGCAGAATAAATATTGCAGTGTGATAAATGGATATCAGGTCACAAAAGCTGCATCTAACCATCTGAGGTGATAGTCATTGTGTTAGTTAAATATCTTCCAGTGTTGATCTTGCACATACACATCTTGGGGACACTAACCTTCAGATCAACAGCATTGTGTTTCCAGTGGGAATATGCAAAATACTTTTAAAATTTATTTTAATGAATTCTGATGTCACTTCCTTTAAATAAAAATGACACTGACTCTCTATAGGAAGAACATAAATATTAAGAAATACTTTAATGAACAAGGCATGAGAGAAACATGAAAAGATTGGTTTGGAGTGTATTGAGAGAGGGTGATATTTCTTTCTCACATGCATCATTCTGATGGAAACCAGAGGAAAACTTGGGTTTATCCAGAGCTGAGAAAAAAAAAAAAAAAAGAAGGGAAAATAAATTATTTGAAAGGACAAACTTCTCAGTTTGTGTTAGTGTAAATCAAAAGAGCATTATGGAACTAGCAGAACCTCTGGTGATTTAAACTGATATGAGTGAAGGCAAGAGTATGGTCTATAATGGAGGTCATGTGGCAGGCAGATTTGATTTGTGGAGGTTGGGGAGATTTTCCTGGATCCCTTTTTAATAAATAAGAACTGTGAGGGGTTTCTTAAAGAAATTTAATTTCAGTGGGGATGAGGAAAGCACAAATTTGAGAATTCTTCCTGAAAAAAAGAAGCTTCATTTATTTTTTTCTAATTTACACAAATTAATCTCAGATAAGCACCTGGCTCAGCCCATTCTGGTTAATTATTTAGTTACATTTCCTGATACATAGATGAAATGTGTCCCCGATTGAAAACGGGCTGCTGCACTGCTGATCCATCAAATGACAGCCCAGGCCATGCTTTCTTGCAGTTGGGTCCATAGTTTCAGAACCCTGTCAACATGTGCAAACAAATCCACTTGTTAAAAGCAATCAAACAGCTTGCACTTGTACAGTAACTGATGTTACAGTACTGCACTGTTACTCTGATTGTCTTCCATGCTTAATTTGAGTTAGGAAGCAGTTCAATTAAAGGGGGAAGGGCATCATGAATTGCCATAAAGTCGATCACCTGTTTATTAATCATCCAAAAATATAAAATGATCTTTTCTCCCTTTGTAACATGAACTCCCAGAGCAGACCTAACTACTGATTTTAATCTATAGCTTCGTTCTGCAAAGTCAAGTCCAGGATGATAACATTCTAGAGGGCATGTAGTTCTGCAGAAGATGCGTAGAGGTGTCTTTGTGCTGCAGGTGGATATTGATGCCAAGAAAACATCAATAGTGAATCGTGTAACATTAAAAAGCCCCTTGTCTGTTCTCTCAAAGCACTTTCATCTCCGTTCTCCCATTCTCTGCTCGGTTGTAGAGCACATCTGTTAGGGTTAAAGCAAAGTGCAGAGGTCCCTCAGGCACCTGTGCCCCGTGACCCACTCCTGCACTCCCTTTGGTTCAGGATTTATTGCTTTCCACAGCAAGAACTGCCCAAAGTGTGGCCAGGTGGCCAGCAAGCTGCAAGGTAGAGAGTGGCTGTGGGGAAAAAGAGCATGTAACTAACTGGGGCATTATCATTATTATCTCTGAAATAAAAAAAACACAACTGAAAATGATGGGGGAAAGTTGAAGAGGCCAAGGACTGCAAGTGTTCTGTGTCAGGATGTTTAGCTCAGCCTATGCAATATTTAAACCCGATGAGAGAAGTCCCTGCTAGGAAACTAATTGTGATTCTGCAGAGGCAAGTGTTTTGCATGCTGAATCTAAGTGAGGAACAGGGTGCTGACAAGCTTTTGACTCTCCTTCACCTTTTCATGAGCTGGTGTAGTACTGTATGAAAATACAGCATAAAACAATAGCTACATTATGCGAGGTGTGTGACTGCATCTACTCTGCCCTTGTGAGGCCCCATCTGGAGTACTGTGTCCAGATCTGGGGACCCCAATACAAGAAAGATGTGGAACTGTTGGAGAGGGTTCAGAGGAGACTATGAAGATGATTAGAGGGCTGGAGCACCTGCCCTACGAAGAGAGGCTGGAGGAGCTGGGCTTGTTCAGCCTAGAGAAGAGAAGGCTGTGGGGGGACCTCATTGCAGCCTTCCAGTACCCAAAGGGAGCAGAGAAACAGGAGGGGAATCAAGTTTTTAAAAGGGTAGACAATGGCAGGACAAGGGGGAATGGATTGAGGCTGAAGGAGGGATGGTTTAGATTAGATATTATGGGGAAGTTCTTTACAGAAAGAGTTGGTGAGGGGCTGGAACGGGCTGCCCAGATTGGTGGTGGATGCCCTATCCCTGGATACATTCAAGGCCAGGTTGGATGGGGCCCTGGCTACCTTGTGTAGATCCAGGCCTGGAGGTTGGTGTCCCTGCCTGTGGCAGAGGGTTTGGAACCCTATGATCCCTGGGGTCCCTTCCAACCCAGACCATTCTTTGATTCTATGATAGTGCTTTATACAACATCTTATACACGTTCATGGCTATAAATCAGATTGAACAAGAAGCACCACAGAGGCAGAACCACATGCTCTTATGCGACTGCTTTCATCATTGAGCAACAGCAGCACCATATCTGTTAATTATCAGCCTTTCAGTGCAAATGACAAATGACAGGAGATTCAGTTTGATGCAGCTAATGGAAAAATGCTGAAAGAAATATGAATGCTTAGTATGTGAACTCATTAGAGAGACGTTTAAAATGCATGAAATGGGGAAAAATATGTTCCTTAATGAACACAGAAATAAAGTCACTGGTCCTGCAAAGATTGTAGTATATGAACAGCTTTGTGCAAGTCCTTTGTTAATGTAGTGCTTATGTCTAACAAAAACAATACTGCACTGGTAGTAGTGCAGCAGGACATGTTAAAGGGGCAGGTTGCTTTTATTATTGCACTTGTGCCAGGATGGGTGTTGAGTTCATTGCATTTACAGTGAGATGCTTCAGGATGATAAAGATGATAGCAGAAAGGGTAACAGAAATACCAAGATAGTGTGAGAGTGTCAAAAGTATACATGGATTTAGAAGTATGTTTAGAATCATGAAGAAAATCCTAATTCTGATGGGAGTTTTTAGTTTGGTTTTAGAAACAACAACAATTTTTGTGTCAACAAAATGTTGGTTTGAGATGCAGAATCGTTCTCAGCAGTTTCAGAGTACTGAGCTTGGTAGGGGAAGTCTACCCTGCACATCCAGAGGGGAGAGAAAGCGCACTCCCCTCCGTGGTGACAGGGAAACCACCATCTCAGCCACGTTTTGGCATGTACTTCCAGTGCTACGTGGGTGCAGCTTTCAAGGCTCTGGCAGCGCTCCGTACTCAGCAGCAGAATAGCTGGAAAAGACATTCCCTGGAAAGATTACTTTTCATTAAATTTCTCCAGTGACTCATTTCCAACAAATCAGCATTTTCTGACAGTAGTTGCCTATAATTGCATCGTTGCACAATACGGTAGCGCTGGGTGATAATAGCACATAGGTTTGACTATAGTGACTCAGTACCTTTCCAGTGACTCAGCCGTTGTTTGGATGGAGGTTCCTGGCAAAAGACTGTGGAGCATGACTTAAGCACATAAACTACAGCTATGAACCTGTAAACGACCTCTTTTATGGAGTCCTCAAGATTTGTAAGCTTTGGGTGCAATAAGTGGATGTGTCCAGGAAGGCGGAAGCCTAATCTGGAGATGGTTAGATACGGAGCCTGGCGCAAGGATGGTGAAGGCAAAGCTTTAAATCCTTGTAATACTGACTTTTCCAAGTGCGTGCTGGGTCCAGAGGTTGTAGAAAAATTATCAGAATAGTAAAAGTTGACAATTTTTAGTTGTTTTGTTCCTAAAAATAGAAAGAAAATCGGTTTTGATGTTCCTCTGATGGAAATCTTTCCTTTTCAAACCTACTCAATATGGGACAGGAAATCTGAGTCCTAGTTCATTCTGTCTCCACTTTGCAGCTCTCCAGGTTGGCCTCCAGTTTATAAAAGTGAAGGAAGGCATTCACTAAAGAGAAAAGGGGTTATCAGGCATACCATGCCCAACCTTACCTGCACTCCTACTAGTCTTTCTCTGTGTTGCGTTGACATTGTTTTCACAGTATGTCATTTCTTTCAAATACTCTTTTCTCAGACTTCCTTTATACCTTTCCTCCCTCTTCCTCTTCACCCTCCTTTGCTGCTATTAAATTACAAGGGGTATCTACAAGTATCACAGAATCATTAAGGTTGGAAAAGACCTCCAAGATCATCTAGTCCAACTGTCCTCCTACTTTAGTTTATTACTAATTAAACCACGTCCCTAAGTACCTCTTCCAACCTTTCCTTGAACACCCCAAGGAATGGTGACTCCACCACCTCCCTGGACAACCCATTCCAATTCCTATAAGTACTTGTAGGAATGGTGTTTATTTCAGATTAAAAGACACATTTGAAGAAGCCTGAAGGGAAGAGAGGCTAAAGAACTGCAGGTGGCATGATGTGCATGTCTGTGAGCTTGACTGCTGTACTAGGTAGAGTAATATTTTAAGTGAAAGCAATGAGTAAAACCTCAACTGAAACTAGAAGGCAACAACAGGAAAAAAAAGTGATAGTACACATAAAGAATTTAGATTTGGGATTGAGAACTAGGGAAGACTTCAGGGAGGAAGTGAGAAATATAGATGAAAGGGTCTTTTCTGGGAAATGAAGTAGAGATTCTCAGCTCATTCTTAATTATTGCAATTTTCATTTTATATCCAGTCCAACATGCAATGGAATTGCATCTATCACACTGGCAATCTTGACTTCTCTGCTGGGAAGTGCGTGAGCCGTAAACCCTTTATTCTGACAAGCAGTTTAATGATCCCAAGTTTATGCAACAGTATGCAAGCCCTATGGTGCTGCAGCCATATGCCACCTCACCTTCTAGCTCCTGCTTGCCTTCTGACTGATGATGTTCTGCTGGTGGTGTTACAGCTGCATGACGAGGAAATGGGCAGTTAGTTTTGCTTTGGAGATCAAGGCCAAGGACTGATGGAGGGTCAGATGTGGATTGCTTAGTGCCTGTGATAATTGCTGTCCCTGAAGTGGAGATTAGCAGCAGGGTTTATGTAAGGAGAGGGGCTGCTGGAGCATAGAGCGTGTAGGTGGGCATGAGCAGCACAGGATTGATGACCACAGGGAGCTAGGCTGCACTGCACTCAATGTGCTATGTATGTCATGCTAATAAGAGAAATTACTGATCATCAGTTGTTTGGGATTCTCTGTTGTGTTCAGCCCACCTTGTCAAGTTTTGTAAGTGTCGTGGGGATTCCAAATGCTGGAGCAAAGGAAACTGTTAGTTAATTACAAACATATTTCTAGACTGGGAGTCTAAGGGGGAGGTACATTCAGTTTGTCTGTGCAGCCCAGTGGTGTGGAAACCGATTTTTCTGGTAAATAATGTATCCCTCCTCCACCAGAACATGGGGCCAATACGTTTAGAAGTTGAATCTGAAACATGGTGTCATGTAGGGCAGAGGGAAACGACCTATTTATAGCCATGCCTATATTATTTCCCTTACTTTCCCTCGTTGGCCCCTTAAATATTCCACTTGTAGAGGACCAGTGCTATCTCCAGAGACACGGTGATAACACAGCACCCCACATCAGAGCGGTTGGGCCATTTTCCTGGGACACAGCAGGGCATTGATGGAACACAGACTGGACATGCTGAATCCAGAAATATTGATAGTATTGATAGAAGGATTTCCATCCTTTCCTTGTGAACAGCCCACATGCTGCCTCCTTTCCTGGGCACTTTTTCTTTTTCGTTTTTTGAAAGGGCCAGACATAACATTTTTGAGGTTAAAAAATTAATTTCATTTAATACAAAATGAAAACTTTCAGCTTATATTTTCTGCATGAATAAATCTAAACAAAATTTTTCCTCTCCCTGCCACCGCCCCCCCTCCCCATCCCCTTTGGGACCTGCTCAGCTCTTCACACAGTTCTATTCACTGCTCAAAGAGTTTCCAGTAATATCCTACATTTCCTTTGATTCCTTTCACTCCTCCTTAAAGCAGAGGTGACTGCTAATGAGCAATTATACACCGGTTTTAGTGAAACAAACACCCCTGATTTATGAATCAAGGAAGCTTAGTAAACCTTGCTTGGCAACAGAAACAGACCTCAATTAAAAGGAGATAAACCCAGGAAAGCTCATTTCTGTGCTACAGTAATATTAACCACTCTTTTGCAAAACGTGCTCTACAAATTCGAGTCATATATGTGCCCTCATGGCTAAGAAGGCCAGTGGCACCCTGGGGTGTATTGGAAGGGGTGTGGTTAGTAGGTCAAGAGAGGTTCTTCTGCCTCTCTATACTGCCCTAGTGAGACCACACCTGGAATGTTGTGTCCAGTTCTTGGCCCGAGTTCAGGAAGGACATATAGCGCCTTGAAAGAGCCCAGCACAGGGCCACCAAGATGATAAAGCGAGTAGAACACCTTCCTTATGAGGAGAGGCTGAGGGAGCTGGGCCTCTTTAGCTTGGAGAAGAGGAGACTGCGGGGTGACCTCATTAATGTTTATAAATACGTAAAGGGTGAGAGTCAAGAGGATGGAGCCAGGCTCTTCTCAGTGATGGCCAGTGACAGGACATGGGCAAAGGGTGCAAGCTGGAGCAGAGGAAGTTCCATGTGAATATAAGGAGAAACTTTTTCCCTGTGAGGGTGACGGAGCACTGGGACAGGCTGCCCAGAGAGGTTGTGGCGTCTCCTTCTCTGGAGACATTCAAACCCGCCTGGATGTGTTCCTGTGGGATTTAGTCTGGGTGCTCCTGTTCTGGCAGGGGGGTTGGACTAGATGATCCTTTGAGGTCCCTTTCAGATCCTAACATTCTGTGATTCTGTAATATATCAAGCAAAATGCTTATCATAATGTACAGATATCCCATAGCAGAATGCAGCAGTAAGATTTTATCATGCGTTTGATAGCCAGTTGCACTGAATTCACATTGTCACAGCCCTGGGAAGAAGGAGGCCTTGCCGTTAACTGTACCTAGCCTCTGTATAATTTAACCCTATGTAAAATCCTCCTGAGTGATGCTTTGGTGGGAGCAGAGGGTGGCCCAGCCCTGTGGCTCCCAGGTACCAAACAGGCCCATGGGTTCACATCTGCGAGTGAAGTCCTCAGTGTGTCACAGGAAAGATCAGATGTCTGCATCTTCTCCAGAGCATTAAATGCCACCGCTGCCTCTAACCTCCCTTGTCTCCTCCTGGCTGTTACCATTTCAGTCAAAGAGGAATTATAAGGAAATTGTACATGGAGTAGTATAGTCCATTTGTTTCTATTAATGAATATGTGTGTTTGTGTATGGTAAATATTTGACTCTGTATGCATATGCATGCTCACTAGATACATTACGAACATGCGTATGCCATCATTTTAGAGATTATTTTGATATATTTTGGATTCATGTGTTAAATTACAATTATTCACAGCCTTGCAGGATGTAAAATTCGTTATTATAAAATTATATTAGTGATTTTAAAACTGGAACAAGCACCTTTCTATTAATTACAGTCTGATTCAATACACACACACTTTTTTTTCTGGCCTGTAAAATTGTCTGCTTAATATCCTGGTTCCCTTCTGGAAAGACAATAAATGGGGAAAGAATTTTCTTCACCCTCTGGGAGCATTTCTTGGCAGCAAATGCAGTGAAATGGCATGAGGAAAGGGACCTCAAACCACAAGTTGGTAGGTGTTAAAAGTGTAAAGCCACATTGATTTGGTTTGATCAACCCAAAGAACACAACAGACAGCACTGAACATCAGTGCAGGCTTTTCACAGCTTAGGAAGGACAGCACAGGTCCAGGGCAGCAGCTGATTAGCGACTCAGAGGACCCATCTTCCTCCTTCCCCTCGTAGAAAACAGGATACTAACCTTCTAGCTCCAGTGCCTAAGTCAGACAAAATAAATTGCCATCATCCCCGCTTATCTGTATAAAATTTCCCTAATGCTTCTGAATTATGTTAGGGATTTGTTAGGCTAAGCACATTTGAGAATATGAGGTGTTTAGATAATAAGGAGTATATAAATGCAAATTAGATATAAATATAGGAGAAAGTAATGAAAAGAGGGTTTCACTGAGAATTAGCTGCTAGATAAATTCTCTCTTCAGCAGCCTGTTTAAACTGCAGCGACTGTTTACTCCAAGGAGAGAGTCTTTGCCATGCTCTGGTCTCTGAATGCTGTCATACAGACAGAGGCAAAACATAGTTATATCCTCACCCCAAAGATTAACTCATTGGGAATAACAATGGATTGCAAACTGGAAAGATGGATTGGCAGGGGAGAAGACAAGTTGAAGCATCAAAATGTCATCATGCATTCATTATGTGCATGACTTCCCAATTAATGCATAGACTCTCTCCTCTTAGTGGAGTAAATCTGTACCTCTGGAGCTACATAAACCATACTGTCTAACACTGGCTTCTCCTGTGTTTATTTTTTCACTCCTGTTTATTGTGAATGCCAAGTTTTATAGCTCAAAAGCAAATGTTCTTTTTCTTCCCGTCATTTTCCTTCCCCATTTTTCTAATTGGAAATGGTATTTTTCATTTGCTTTCATGTTTATTCTGGCATTCCTGCTTCCACAGATTACTTAGATGCCTTGACCTCCCTACCTGCCCTGTCTGGTGCAGGAGGTAGGGAAAAGCTCTTTCACTGAGAACTTCTTGTAACAAAGTTCAGATTAATAGTGATAGCTTCATAGTCTGACCTTCTTTATTATGTTGATACTTAATGAAACACATTTTCTGTTTCTACATTGAGTTATTTTCTGCTGTTGTGATAGTCAATTTTTACTAGATGTGCTAGATACACTGGACTTCTTGCTGCCCTAATGATGCAATTACTGTATATCCGCCATAACTTGCTTATTCATATAGTTGTCTAATTACATTTGCAGGCTAGTTGAATCATGAAATCACAGAACGGTTTGGGTTGGAAGGGACCTCAAAGCCCATCTAGCTCCAGCCTTTCCTCTGCCATGATCAGGGACAACCTCCACCAGCCCAGGTTGTCCAAAGCTCCATCCAACCTGGCCTTGAACCCTGCCAGTGATCTAGGAGCTTCCACAGCTTCTCTGGGAAACCTGTTCATCCTCGTTGTAAAATATTTCTTTCTAATATCTAGCCTGAACCTACCCTCCTGCAGCTTAAGGCCATTACTCCTTGTCCTATCACTCCATGCACCTGTAGACAATCCCTCTCCACCTTTCCTGTAGGCCCCTTTAGGCACTGGAAGGCTGCAGTAAGGCTCCTTCTCTTCTCTGGGCCGATCAAGACCAACTCTCTCAGCCTGTCTTCATAGCAGAGGTCACGCTGATTTTGATGCAGCCTAGCCTGTAGTTGGCTTTCTGGGCTGGAAGTGCGCATGACTGGGTCATGTTGAGCTTCTTGTCTACGAGCACCCCAAAGTTCTCAGGGCTGCTCTCAATCCTTTCTCTGCCCAGCCTGTAGTTGTGCTTGGCATTGCCCCAATCCATGTGCAAGACCTTGCACTTGGCCTTGTTGAACTTCAAAAGGTTCACACAGGCCCATCTCTGAGGCCCGTCAGTGTCCCCCCCTGGATGGCATCCCTTCCGTCCTGCATGATAGCTGCACCAGATCCTTCCCTGACTTTAACTCCTGCACTTTTTGTTGATTTTTATCTTTTGCTGAAGGACTGTCCCCTAATGTTTTTAATCTTCTGTACACACAAAGTACAAAAGCTTCATAATGGTCACCTTGGCTGCTACTGCTGCTGGCGTCAGTGCTCGCCTAGTTAGCCCCTTCCCAGGCCCATTTCAGTCAGACTCATTCTGTAGATTATTGTATCATAAAAAAGTCATGTTAGTTCCTAGCTCACAAAAACACAGAAAATTGTTGCATTTAGAGGTGATAAGATACCATGAAAACATTCTCCACCATCATGTGTTGCTTAGCTGAGTTTATTGTCTGCCTCGCTTGCCACGTTACTCACTATGCAGAGGACACTTAGGAATGTCCTTTCTGTGGTGACTTACTGATTGTTTTCCTGATGGTAAATGGCTTTGCACAGCTTCCACTAAAAGCAATGTTCTCGAGGTGGTTTTATAATGGCTTTTCAGGTCAAGGCTTCTGTTTCTGCTTCAGATATCTGGGCAGAGTTATTGTCTGATGCATAAGCCCATGACAACATGCAATATTAATAATACAGCGTGTAAAATTGTAAGTGTATTATTCATGTTATGTGAATAGTAATGACTGGCCTTCAGTTATATATGAATATCTGCCTTCAGAGCATTAATGGATCCTACTTTATCTGTTGCCTTACTAGATTTATGATTCCCTGAGGAAATATCTTGGTTAGGATCATCTGTTGTAATTACACACAGATATGACAGATGAACCACGAATTACCCTTAATAATACTTTTGTTCTGTATGAGTTTCCTATCAGTAGATGCAGGGGTCTTCAGTATTCCTCAGCTGGCCCTCTCAATCCTATTTGCAGCTATTAATGCTCTTCCTGTTTTAGCCTGTCACTCACACTCGAGTCCTTCATACATAAAACTTAACCTAATTTTCATAAGAATCCATGTTTGGGCTGCACTACTGGGTCATCAGTTACTACAAGTGCAGCTGTTGAGACACCAGCTACTGGGAGAGCCTTCCCACAGCACAGACCGTACTGCTCCTCAGGCTTCCTCTCACAGCTCAGGAGGAAAGCAGGCAATATCCAGCAGCAGTTGCATGTTATATATTCCTTTCTGAATTCACAGAATGGCTTTTTAAAAGGCTTTAAATACTCAGCAGCTACCATCTTGATTACGTGTGGGTTTAACATGCAGTTAGATATAGGTTTTTAAGGCATTCTTTGTCAAATAAAACTGTGAATTTGTAAAGACACAACGTTTCTAACACATCTTTTAACTGCCTCTTAACCAACTTTTAAGCCATCATTTAATCATGCCTCCCTCTCTCCCGCCTCACCCATTCTTGTCTTTGTGTGTGGCACTTCCCTCTTTGTTTGGCGTGGAATACAGTCCTGGAAGCCACACCAAAATGTCATCCTTGACCTTCCTGTGGCTCCTTAATTCCACTGAGACTGCTTACTTCTTGTTATTGTTGGGTTTGGGGCTTTGGCATTGTTACTTACCAAAGACAAGGATTCAATACCTTGGGGATGACATTTAAGGATTATTTCTGTGGGTCTGTGTTCAGGTTTGGCATTAATCCATAGCAGCGTTGCATGTTCATAGTTGGGATCAGCTTGTGTCCTGAAGAGAAAGTAACCCTTTTTGGGGGCTACCAAGTGAACAAACTGAGCAGCATATGGTGGCTTCCCATGCCTTTGTTTTACCTGCTCTATAGACATTTCTTGTCCAATGTATTTTCTTCAAGAATTTTGTGTCCCTGGCTTGCTCTTTCTCAGGACATTCAGTCAGGCATCAGGCAGCCACAGTGCAGCAGCGAAGCTCAGCATTGCTGTACGAATACATCCGTCTTGTTCATGAGGTTCTACTCAGCCTGAGCTTTCCCTGGATCTCAGCCCATCAGATGAAGCAGTTTCAGTTCTCTGCCAGAAGTCAGGCTTTCCCAGTTTCCACTTTTTTCCTTGTTCTTCCCCAATTTGTACTTTTTCATTGCCAAACTCTCTTGGCAACTCAAGATAACGTGTGGTTGAATAGGTTTTCTCTGTTGTTGCAAAAGACAGGCCCTGTTAAGTGCTTTGCTTTTGTCTCTGTCACAATTTAGAAGCAGAAAAATGTAAATAGTTTTCAGGGTGTTCTTGACTATTGAAGATGGTGGTACTTGCTGTCCAGGAGACATCAGTACAGGTGACACTAGTTTCTCAGATAACTGCAGTAAGGACTTCAGACACACATGAGGTGCCACAGGACAAATCATGGGAATAATGAAAAGCTGCTAGAAGGAGATGGGTTGGATAAGCAGCTCTTAAGTGGCAATATTTTCTCTTGGCTTTTTTCCGTTTTTACATGCAATAGTGGATTGCTGCTTTTTCATTTCTTTGAGGATGGAGGGTTTGCTGTTTTATTATAAATTACTGATTAAAAGCAATAACTTTCAAGCTAATATCTGCCCCTTTTAATATATTAAACGTTCTGTCTATTGTTTCAGGCTTTATAAAGTCTTACACTTTAAAAACATACACTCAAGGGGGGTTTTAGAATTCTTGGGTAGTATGCCTTATTTAGACTGACTATTTGATTTTTGAGCACCATATGCTTGAGAGTAGAGTGTATAGTTCACCATGGAGATCGTTATGTGGTCAGAAGATGATATATAGCGCTTCATTTTCCTATTGAATTGATAGCATATAGACCTTTAGAGTTGCTAAATAGATAAAGGTAAAATTATAAACACAAATGCCACCTTTGATGTACTTCAGTGAGTTACGCCCTTTTGAAAATGTTAGCTATAATGATATCCAGATGTCTACCTGTAGTGTCATCCCATATATCTTGCTGGATGTTGAATGTTCACACTTTTTATAGTTTGAAATTCAGCTGGTGCCATAAAGAGTAGCAACCTGTGGGCTGTAATCATTCCATTCTGCATTTCTGAAAGGTTTTATTTCATTTTATTTAGTGGCTGAAATCATGCTAAACTATTTTGGCTTTTTTTTCTTCTTTTTTTTTTTGGGCATTCCTCTTTGCTGGGCCATTGACAGACCAAAGACATCATCAGTGTCTTTGAATAAAATTATCATTGCTTAGCTTGGTTTTCTGTACCAGTGATTCTTTCAGCATAATTTCTTGAAAATAATTACTGTTATAGCATTAGAGGTAGACCAAGTATCAGCACAAAGGTAACATTTCACTTCCTCATGGGATTTTTTGGGTCTTAGTCTCCACACATACATGGAAGTGTAGTATGTTCTACAGATCATTTGATGAAAGTTTAATGCTGCTGGTAGCTAGCAGTACAAAAGAGGACCCTGGGAACAGTTCATCCCTTTCACTTATTTTTGTGTGACTTTGTGCAAATGAGATGAATAACAATTCAAGAACTGACCAAGTGACTTGCTCTGTTTGCATTTCCTCAGTTTCCAAGACATTTATCTTTCCACGTTCCTTCACTGTTTTGAGTTAAGTTGAATGATGAATCTTAAAGTTGGTGAATACTTCAAGGGCAATAGGTGGGAGATTCATCTCATCTGAATTTTGATATCCACAAGAAACCTGTGTACTCATGCAAATCCTCAAGTCCTTCAAGAGAACCAAGTTATGCTGGGAAGCAATTCACCTAACCCATTTGATATGCCAGCTCTATGAGAAGATTAATATAGAACTCGTAGAGGTTCCAGTAGAACCTCTGACATATTTTGATTAATAATTATATTGAGCTTGTGGGTTTTAAATGGTGTCAGCAGAACCAGCTCAAACCTCTCTAATTAAGGAGACAGGCATTACATTTCTTAACCGAAGGATGAATTGAGATTAACCTCTCTGACAGCTGTGAAAATTCCTTGATGTATGTGAAAACAAACATAGGATGTCCTCAAAATTACCACACCTAGTAGTTGTTTGCAAAATGCATCTTTTTAGAAGAATACTTCTGGGGTTTTAGGTTATCTATTAATGAAGATTTTTAAATGGCTCTTTAAAAGAACAAAAAAGTTATTTATTTCACTGTAAATGAATTTAGTAACACTAGATTCCATTCCCTTTCTTCAGCCTAAGGTTCTGGCTGTGTATAAGAAATGAAGGCAGGCAAACATTTTAAACAAGATATCATTTCTGTTAGAATGCATCTTATGAATTCTAGGAAAAATGAAACCCCATGAATAGGAGGAAGAAAACAATAGGCAGTGGGCCAGAACACAAGGAGGTGGACAGTTTGCAGGTGATGTTGTGGAAGGGAATGCTTAGAGATTCAGGAAGAAGGTGAAATTTGGGAGGTGTGTTCAGCTCTCTTGTTGCCTGGCAATACAAAGCTGTGCCAATATGCTCTAAGAGGTTTATGTTACTCCCAAGCAGCTCAAATTACCCTGAATATACTGGTGAATCTTGAGTTAGATTTAAATAAGATCTATGCCTTCCATTGCATGCCCTCAAACCAAAAGGAATAATAATTAGTGCCATTCTGTTTGAATTCCTTGTTTTGTGTTTATATACAACAAAAAGCAAGGGAAAACATAATGTTTACACTGGCACTTCGTTAGTTTAGGAATGTTGTTCAGAGGAAGTAAAATTTTAAAAGAGCAATTCACAGATTCAGAGTTGTAGGGGTTGGAAGGGACCTCCAGAATGATGAGCTTAAGTTAAAATCAACCCTGTTATGAGTGAAATTTGACATTCTAGTAACCACTCATCTCCAGAAACAAGAAGTGAATTTTCCATCACAACATTAGGTGAAATGATTTCCTTTTCAGATATTTATTATAGGAAGAATTATTCCATTTGCACAAAATGCTCTTCAATATATTGACACATATCCTGACAGACAGCCAGAGGCTTGTGCTACACATGTACATTTTATCTGCTCACACCTGAGTCTTCAGAGGCTTGTGCTACACATGTACATTTTATCTGCTCACACCTGAGTCTTACAGCCATTCTGTTGCAGACCTCACATATCTCATTCCCTTTCCAAAATTACTGAAAAATTAAATCCGACAAATTTAAAGAGTGGTTATTTAAGGTTTTATTGTTAAGAAGACAAGTCATATTTCATGCACGTAGCATGGGAAACAAGCAGGAAGAATTAGAGATCTTTGTGCGGTCGCAGGGCCACGATCTCATTGCGATCATAGAGACGTGGTGGGACAGCCTGGATGACTGGCACGCTGTCATGGATGGCTATGTGCTTTTCAGGAAAGACAGGCTAGGGAGGCGAGGTGGAGGAGTTGCTCTTCATGTTAGAGAGCAGCTTGAATGTATTGAGCTCCACCTGGGGAAAGATGACCCATCAGTCGAGTGCTTGTGGGTAAGAATCAAGGGTCACGCTAGTATGAGTGACACTGTTGTGGGTGTGTACTGTAGGCCTCCTGATCAAGAGGAGCGTGCTGATAGTGCTTTCTATGAGCAGCTAGAAGTAGCCTCAAGATCCCAGGCCCTGGTCCTTATGGGGAACTTCAACTACCCAGATATTTGCTGGGCAAGCAATACGGCCAGTTGTATGCAGTCCAGACAATTTCTGCAGTATGTTGAGGACAATTTCCTGCTACAGGTGGTGCAGGAACCTACAAGGGGAGGGCAAGTGCTGGACCTTGTTCTTACTAACAAGGACGGGCTCATCAGGGAGGTGAAGGTCGGGGGCAGCTTAGGACAAAGCGACCACGAAATGATCCAGTTCGAGATCCTGAGTGGAAGAAGCAAGCCAAAAAGCAGGATAGCTACCCTGAATTTTGGAAGAGCTAACTTTGATCTCTTCCGCAATCTTTTAGGAGCTATCCCGTGGGCTACGCTGTTAGAAGGCAAGGGAGCCTGTGAGAGCTGGCTAGCATTTAAACAGCACTTCTTCCAAGCACAGGATAGGTGCATCCCTTTGAGTAAGAAATCGGAAAAGAGAGGCAGAAGACCTGTGTGGATGACCAGGGAGCTAATGAGTAAACTCAAAGGGAAGCAGAGGGTTTATGAACTGTGGAAACAGGGTCTGTGCACCTGGGAGGATTATAGGGATGTTGTCAGGGCATGTAGGGACGCGACTAGAAAGGCTAAAGCCCGCTTGGAAATGAAGCTAGCAAGGGACATAAAGGATAATAAAAAGAGTTTATTCAGATACGTGAATAGTAAGAGGATGACCAGGGATAATGTAGGTCCCTTGATGAATGAGGCGGGTGTCCTGGTATCGGGTGATGATGAGAAGGTGGAAATACTGAATGCCTTCTTTGCCTCGGTCTTCACTCGAAAGGCCCCTCGGGACCTGCAGATCCTGGATGAAAGTAGGAGTGTTTGGGGAATGAAGAGCTTCCCTCTAGTTGAGGTAGGGGTGGTCCAGGAGCGGCTCAAAGGGATTAATGCACACAAATCCATGGCCCTGGATGGGATACATCCACGTGTGCTGAGGGAGCTGGCGGAA
Source organism: Porphyrio hochstetteri (assembly GCA_020800305.1). Lineage (NCBI taxonomy): Eukaryota > Metazoa > Chordata > Aves > Gruiformes > Rallidae > Porphyrio > Porphyrio hochstetteri. Next base: position 46,977,040 of record CM036907.1, read on the forward strand.
GTGATTGTGGAGCCGCTTGCTATCATCTTCAACAGCTCTTGGAGAACAGGAGAAGTACCTGAGGATTGGAGGATAGCCAATATCACTCCAGCCTTCAAAAAGGGCAAGAAGGAGGACCCTAACAATTATAGGCCAGTCAGCCTCACTTCTGTCCCTGGAAAGGTGATGGAACAGCTTGTTCTGGATGCCATTACCAAGCAACTGGAAGAGAAGGTGGTCATGAGGAGTAGTCAGCATGGATTCACCAAGGGGAGATCGTGCTCGACCAATCTCATAGCCTTCTATGATCTCATCACCGGCTGGGTGGATGGAGGGAGAGCAGTGGATGTCATCTACCTTGACTTCAGCAAGGCTTTCGATACTGTCTCCCATGACATCCTGATAGAAAAGCTGAGAGATCATGGGAGAGATGAGTGGACAGTGAGGTGGGTTGAGAACTGGCTGTCGGACTGGGCTCAGAGGGTTGTGATCAGTGGAGCAGAATCTGAATAGAGGCCTGTGACTAGCGGTGTTCCCCAGGGCTCAGTGTTGGGTCCAGTCCTGTTTAGTATCTTCATCGATGACCTTGATGAGGGAATAGCATCCACCCTCAGCAAGTACCCGATGATACAAAGCTGGGAGGGGTGGCTGACACGCAGGAACACTGCGCTGCCATCCAGCGAGACCTGGACAGGCTGGAAAGCTGGGCAGAGAGAAACCAGATGAGGTTTAATAAAAGCAAGTGTAGAGTCTTGCACCTGGGGAGGAATAACCGTCAGTATCAATACAGGCTGGGGGATGACCTGCTGGAGAAGAGCTCTGTGGAGAAGGACCTGGGGGTCCTGGTTGATGACAGGTTGGCTATGAGCCAGCAGTGTGCCCTGGTGGCTAAGAGGGCCAATGGGATCCTGGGATGCATCAGGAAGAGTGTGGCCAGCAGGTCTAAGGAGGTGATCCTCCCCCTCTGCCCTGGTCAGGCCCCACCTGGAGTATTGTGTCCAGTTCTGGGCTCCCTGGTATAAAAAGACACGGATCTCCTGGAGAGAGTCCAGAGAAGGGCTACGAAGATGATTAAGGGCCTGGAACATCTCCCCTATGAGGAAAGGCTGAGTGAGCTGAGGCTGTTCAGCCTGGAGAAAAGAAGACTGAGGGGGGACCTAATTAAAGTTTATAAATATCTTAAGTATGGGATGCAGGGGGAATTAGCCAGCCCCTTTTCAGTCATCTGTGGAGATAGGACAAGGGGCAGTGGCTGCAAATTGGAGCACAGGAAGTTCCACACCAACATGCGGAAGAACTTTTACACAGTGAGGGTGACAGAGCCCTGGAACAGGCTGCCCAGGGAGGTGGTGGAGTCTCCTTCTCTGGAGATATTCAAGACTCGTCTGGACGCCTATCTGTGCAATATGTGCTAGGGAGCCTGCTTTGGCAGGGGGGTTGGACCCGATGATCTCTCGAGGTCCCTTCCAACCCCTACGATTCTGTGATTCATCTGTCTTTTTGCTTGGGTAAACAACATAAAACTAGGTATACATCTCAGTTTTGCTTTCCTGTTTTGCTTTTTAATGCAATAAGAACAAAAGTTGAATTTCTGTTGCATGATACCTGCCTTGCCTCCAAAAGTGGTTGAAGAAGCTTTTACTCAGAGAAAGAAAGGAAAACTCTGAACCATTTCAACTGCCATTGTTGCTCAGCCATGGAAAATTAGGCAGTACAGATTCACTGACCCAGCAAAGAGCAAGGCTGGGGTATAAAATGGCACATTCTCTAGAAACTTGATCACAGTCTTAAGGGAGCAATGAGAGTTTCAGTTTCCAAGCTGAGTAAGGCCATACCTGGGAAGAGGTGACAGTGATGCACAGCGAGGAGCCATGCAGAGGCTTGGTGGTACATTGGACAGCGCTGGGACCCAGCTCAGGTGTGTGTCCTGTGGGCTCTCACTGGCCCTGTGAGGGCACAAATTAAGGTCATTCTCCTTTGCTTATGAAGACAAACACGAACTGTTTCCCCACGTAGAGTTTCATGGAGATGATGCATCACCCCAGATTGCAGCTGATGGTAAATGACACAGAACAAGAGGGGAGGGAAGCATTTTACAGCTGGGGGATTAAGGTAACGCCTGCCTGGCACTTCCACTTCTAGGGGGACAGTCACAGTGCTCTCCATTCCCCAGGAACAGCTTCACAGACGGTGGAGAGACAACATGAGAGGAACCCTGAAGTAGTGCATGACTTAAGAACCTTACACAGGTGAAAATACACGGTAGACAGACTATGTTTGTTAGTTCTGGGTTTTATTCTGTAGCCATTTCGCAGAGAGGAGAGAACTTTGTGCCTTCCAGTCTGTGTTGATCTTCCCCACTTGCCTTCATCTTCTACTATCATTTAGTTCTTGCAGGCTTTTTGTAGACTCCCTAACTATACTATTCTCCAAGCATGAACTTTGGGAAGCTGGTTTTACTTGCGTTCTTGTTCTACTCCCAGCCATTTCCAAATTTGGAACTGTTTGAAATTCCTGCTGCCCAGCTATGGGACTTTGGGCACTTGCTTTTTTTTTCTCCTTTCTCTTTTGGCTTACTCTTCCTCATAACCCTAAAAGCCCATCTGAACTCATGGTCAGGAGTGCAGTTCTGATGACAAGAGCTGGCATTATGGGTGACAGCTTTGAAGCAGTCAATCATTTGAGTTAATCATTGGTGAACAGCTCTGTTTAGCTCCAGTATGATTAACAGAGTGATGCCATGGAGTATATGCCCAAGCAAAGGTTTTGGATACCATACATTTTTTTGCTCCTGTGACTTAATTTAGACATTCCAAGTGGCACACTAAAATAAGGAATTCTCCAGTGCACCATTAGGGGACCCAGAGTTTCTCTTGGTCTTTAGCCAGTATTATATTAAGTGATATCTGTTGTAGCCATTGCCTAGAAAAAGGAGTCAAGCCATAATAGATCAGTTGTGTACACTTTCCACAAAACTTTAAATATTTATACTTTCTAATTTATGGTGTGTGCTCTGTTCCTTAAATAAAGAGCTATCCTGAATATGATCCATCTAGCTCTTCCAAAAAAACCAAAACAGAGCACTAACCCAAACAAAGCTGTTCAATTGTATTACTATTCCTAGTTTACCTCAGTTCCATGCTTTTTAAGCACTTCTCCCTTTTGTGATTGCTTAGTGATTGTCTCAAGCCACAGTTGGGTGGTAAAACTCATGATATTTTCTAACACACTCTGCATCTTTGAGAGGGTGATTAAAATACAATATCTGATGCCCATCAAGTAACCTCAAATTATCATTGCTATCTTTATTCTGAACTCAAACATAGCAGAGCATAGCATAGCATAGACAATCAGAACTACAGTTTGGAACCCTCGTGCACGTGGGGCTGTGAAAATAAGAGTTTCTCTGCCTCTGGTCTACAGCCAAGAGTCTCCCATAGCTTTACTAAAGATCATTAGAAAGAATTCATGTCTGCACTTTAGTTCCATTAGTTCTGCTACCATTATTTCCTACAAATCACTGGGACAAAATAGAAATATTTTGAAATACTGATTCCACTCCTTTAAACTACATAATTTTTTATCTAACCTTCCTCCTTTGTTTTCTTCTTGATTACAATTTAAATATTCTATAACTATGGAATTTGCAAAGGAGGTAAGGAGTGTCTGTCGGCTGGAGAAAACAACAGAGTTGTCTTTGTCCTCTATGTTCTCTAAACCAAGGCACCACACCAACAGATGTGTTGTGTGCTGGTGGTAATGGGAGAGAGGGAGTATTTGAGCTTGACTCACAACTTCTTCATACATTGCAGGCTTCATTTTTCACAGTGCTGTGCACCTGCAACATCTCCACACGTGTCCGTGAGTCCCTTAGCACTGTGTCTTGTCAGCGGGTGGCAGAACCCCTCAAGACCTGTCCTACTGCACCTGGCCATTTACAGACTCTGCTGTTGTGCCCTGTAAATGTGTCAGCATAACCCCTATATAAGTATTAGGCTACAGTGCACATGAAGCAGTTGCAGATTACTGTTAGAAGGATATAAAGAGCAAGCAAGTATGATTTTTACTAAATTTGTTCTCTTAGAGACAGAGTTGCCAGAAGAAACCTCTTTTCCTCAAGGTGCTGTTAACGTGACCATACAACTTGTGTTTTCTACAAAAGATAATAATTTTTAAGGTGAGGCAAAGAGGAGAAAAAAAAAATCAGTGGACTTGACATCAAAAGCAGGATCAGGGGATGCAACTTCTAAGGAAGTATCACTGCTTTGTTCTCATTTAAGGAGCCTCTCTTCAGTTAGTTTGTTTTTCTGTGGCATCTTGCTTCAAAACTGCACGCTGTACTAAGAACAAACAATTTCCAAGCACAGTGTAGTGTCACAGACACCTTTGCCTCTTTCCCACACAGCAACAAATTAAACAGACACTTTTCCCCCTCCACAGACTTCTAAGTTGAAAAATAATTAGACCCAGCAGAGGAGGAGGAAGCTTTCTGCTGAGCCTACTTTCTGACCTGGCTCAATTCACTTAGTCTGAGCTCTGACTCTGCAAAGCTGCAGGAGCTTTGCTTTGGATTGAGAGCAGTATGCAACCTTCAGTTCGTAATGGGGTCATGGGCTAAACCAGGCTGCTGGCCATGAATTTGGTGCCTGTAGTTGAAGAGATTCTGTGTAAAAATGTTTCTGCAGAACAGAAACTGGGGAATTGGGTCCACTAGTTGGACCTAGTGACAGGGTCTAGACCAGTACTGTGAGGATCAGGTTTTACCAGAGTCTGACGCTGATGCAGTACTTGGGACAAAGATATTCATGTTGTGTGTGATAGAGTAATCATAATAATTATACTTCCTGTGAATATTTAGTAAGTATTTTTACAGTAAGTTACTGTTCTACAGATAGTAAAAGTTACAACTTGTGCATGAAGATTTGCCTTAAAATTTGAGTTTGGGTTTCCTTTTTTTTAAAAGGAAGAAGGGATTTATTTGATTTTTCATTTTATAAAGGATGGTTGGTATTTTTTCCAAAATTGTTGTGCTTTCCTCAATAACTACATAATGCTATTTTTTGCTACTTCTTTTGGATTCTGTATGCATGCATTATATTCGCCCTCAAAACTCCATCTATGGCAAAGTAACAACTTTTGAGGCACAAAATTTTGCTTGGTAAATATTTTCTGTAAGGAATAAATGTAGGAAAAACAGTAACTATAAATCCAGGAGTATCTTTTTGTTGTTTTGCTCATAAGAAATTTCTATTGTCTCTCATCCACAAGTGGAATGTCCTCTCTAAGCATCTTTCTTGTTCTTGGTAAAGATAACACTGTGTCTGGCTACACTGGGTACACAGCAAGGCCAAAGAGCTCTTAGATGCCATCTCCTTGTGTTTCTGCTGGTGAGAGAACAGAATCACAGAATTGTAGGGGCTGTGAAGGGACCTCAAGAGATCATCGAGTCCAACCCCTCTGCCAAAGCAGGGTCCCTAGGACAGGTCACACAGGTAGGCGTCCAGACGGGTCTTGAATGTCTCCAGAGAAGGAGATATGGGGAGAGGGGAAAAAAACTTGTAGTGCCAGACAAAATTAGGCTTACAAGGTCTATAATTCAGAGAGGAACTTGTCAGGGAGTAGGCCCTTCTGCATTTAGCACGCTTCAGCCTAACTCAGTGTCTGCTTTTAGGTGGTATTCACCTGGAGTGCTTGAGAATGCCAGATAATGTGCTGACAGATCCTGAGTCTAACTCTTCACATCTTTATTTAATAATAAAGTATTCAGTTCACTGCTAAAGTTTTATTTTAGTCCATGTCCTGCTAATTATTTTCATTTAGTCTGTTATCTATAATCACCTCATTAGCACCATCTGCATTATGATGATACAACTGCTTCTCCCCGCGTTTGGCTTTCCCTTCTCTTTTCCTCCGAATATATAACATTGACTTGTGATGGGACTATTTCCAACTCGCATCTATCACCTCCTTCTCAGTCTATAATACAACATTTGACTTGTTTCTCTGCAGGCTTTTTGGTTTCTGCTTTCCTTTCTCATAGTCTGGAGGATTTATATTTTAAAAAGCACTCTGTTTCCATTTAGGAGAGTTATTGAGTTATATGTGCCGAGCTTCATACACCACACTAAACTCTCCTGAGGGTCTCACCGTGAACTTTCAAAACAGGAGATGCTGAAGGCTCAAGACTCTTAACAGTTTGGCTTCATTTATAGGTGCCAAGCCCTTGAAAATCTGTCAAAGCTAAGTAGGTTCAAAATGGGATTGGAGACCACTTTAGAAAGGACATATTTTCAGAGTTGAAATTCTCGTTGACTGGTGTCTTGCAAGGAGCTAAAACTTTACGAAAACTTGAACTCCAGGAGTTAAGTCAGTCTTTAAGTACTAGAGATCAGGACCAGGAAGGCCTACTTGAAGGTGGGAATTATTTTATCTAGGGGTGTTCTAGAGCTCTTTCGCTTTTGTACAGCACCTGGTGCTAGTCAAGGGCAGAGACAGAACACAGGTCTTAGTCAGCCTTAGGTCAGAATCAGTCTGGTATTTGGCATGTTCTTAAAGAATTTTGGGGAATCTGGCCTACAGTGACCACATCTGACTTCCAGTATTCTTGCAGATCTTCAGATTGTAGATAAGGCAGAAACTACGTTGTCACACTTACCCTGTACATACATACAAGGCTTTGAGCACAGAGGGAGAGTCCCCCTAAGAATTCCCATATATGTGATTAGAAACCCTACATGAATTTTGTGTGTCATGTCTTCTTTTCTAGAGCTGAGACATTCCTGTCATGATTATTTGTTTATGTGGTGCCAGTGTGAGAGCGTTTGGCTCTTCGTTAGTTGTCCATATGTAAACCAATAACTTGTGATTACTTTTGAGAGTGCCTTTAGGAAATGAGGAAATGCAGGGCCCCTTTTAGAAAGAAGTTGGAGGCATCATGCTACTGCCCTGTTGGAACAGATGTATCTGGTATGAGAAATGTACATGCCACATGTGGGCTACCTATGAAACAAAATTAAAATTTTAATCAAAGTGTTTGTGTGTTCCCAAAGTATTAAAGAGCAGATTGTTAGGAGTGTAAGTAGGTCACACGTTGTGTTGAGCGATTGTGCTTTGTCCTTAGCCATCTGGCAACATGAATCAACGTCAGCTGGATGCAAATATAACTCTGCAAAGGTGACCTTGGTAACAGGATTGGTCCACTGAGCAGAGACTACAGGAGGGTTACCTGCAATCACAAGAATACTTAAAAGGAAAATCCCAAAGTTTCTGGATTCTGGGAAATCTTATGGCCACTGCTACTGGCTGAGGAGCCTGCTGTTTGTCACTGGTAGCTACGTATAGTTTTGAATCAGGGATTACTTTAATTGCTGCATGTATAATTACATTTCAGTGAATGACTGAGATTCACTGAAATTCAGAGTAGGTATAAATGAGGCAGAAGACACCAAATAAAAGCAAAAATGTCTTGTTAGTGTAAATTGCTATTAAAAGGAATGGTTCCAGGTATTATCCAAGGGTATGGTGTTGAGGAAACTTAGCTTGTCAAGCACTCAGTTTTTAAGTCTCTGAAACTCAACTCAGAAAATAGAAAATATCTGTACCACAGTTGAAATTACACTACCCAGACAAATTTGGCCATGAGTTTAAAATCTGGAATCCAAAATTAATAGAAAATTCCAAAAGGAAAACAATGTATAATAAAACTTCCCTGTGTTATTTCCAACTCAACACAGTGTAGTGTTTTTTGTCTATTGAAGGCTTTGCTGGACTCCGTGGTTAACTTTGCATTTTGCTGCCTTACTTTAGGTGTCAAAGTTTGAAATCTTTGGCTTAAGCATCTTTAGGAGTGACATGTCTGCATGACAACATTAGAATCCAGTTCTGATGGTTCCCAGTCCTGTTTAGAAACCACTAATCCCACAAAGGGGTTTTGTGGTCTACTCAAGTCTTCCTAGTTGACTGCATTAACAGTGAAGTCAGAGATTCCCTTGTATGGCAAACAAAAAAGGGGAAAGGCAGATTTATGGATTCCCAGGTTCTGTGCTATCTAAGAAATGGATTTAATATATGCCAAACCTACAGCAAAGAACTTCACTCTTACATTCTCCTGAACAGGAGTGGTTTTCTTCTTAAACAAAGGAAACATTCTGAAGCATGGAAGCCATCAGGTTTCTCAGCCTGCCTTCCCCATGTAATGACTCATACAGTTAAAACTGCCAGTGCAAAATGAGAATACAATGCTGTTGTCTGCACACAAACACGCTAATTTAAAATGTGTGTTCACATACTGTGAACTAATTGTGTTCAAGATTCAGAGTTAGTTGGTTTCTCCAATTATGGCTAGGCCCTACTGGAGTTTCCAGCTTGATTTTTTTTCTGTTTGATGCTATTTCTGAAAGCATTTTGTGGGAACATGGAAACTACTTTTCCTGCACAGTAAGTGTATCGAATCACATTTATTTCTGTTTCTGTAGTACTAAAGCAAAGAAAAATGCTGCTTAAAAGTTGTGTGAAGCAGTTGTAAGATGGTCAGGATGTGAGCAGGAGTCTGCTGTACATTTATACCTGCCCATGGCAAAGAATGTCACAGATCAACCCTTAGGTGGGGGTGTAAGAAGCTGTGTTGCTTTCACTTGACTCACCTGCATGTGTTTCAGGGTCAGAATGGGGTTTGCTGAAAGAGAGCTGGCTTGACAAAAGGAGAAATAGCAAATTTTGAAACATAATAACCACCTATGGTTATTATTGTCCACTCAAGATCATTTTTTCAACATACAGGAAGAAATCTGGTTTATTACTGAAATTGTTACACAGTGTGTTCATGTAAGATACCATGTCTCAGAGGAAGCTTCCAGAAACTCATAGCAATGGATTTGTGGAATGAGTAACAACTGAATTTGCTTTAAACTTATTTTCTTTTTCATTTTACATGAGTATTATAAGCTGACCTGTGACTCCAGGCTGCCTTGGTTGTCTCTAGATTTGCCGTCAGTTATTTTTAGACATGAAATATCCTTGCACCCACAAAGAGCTTGGTTATTCCCTCCGTACAAACACACTAGGGAAAGAAGCAATTTTAGCACTTTTAAGTGGTTTGCAATCATCTTTTTTCACTTTACTGGAGTTTAAATCTTTTTCCAGCACTTGTGAACTATTCGGTTGGATGAGTCTGTTTCTAATTGCTCACCAAGTCAGACGTAGCAATGTGATCTGTAGGTTCCTGTTGATGAGTCTGGTTTCATTTCAAAGTTATAAGTTGAAAAACTTACACTAACTTCATTAAGGATGAGGTGAAAGCGTGGTCCCTCCTGAAATGGAGCATTTTTACACTGATTTGTAACGATCTCAGTCTGAATGGCAGGTGTTTGAATTACTGCTGCAGCAGTTTCCTAGGGTATTGCTGGATTCTAGCACAAATTCATGAAGTTGGATCTCTGCAGAGGCTCCTGGTACAGAGGAGAATTGAAAACTCATTAAAGCCAATAGTTTTAAGCACATACTTCCATGTAAGCACTTGCTCATAGCACTAACAGAAGCCAAAGGGAACAATAATTCCTTAATAATGTTAGAGACTTTAGAAGCAAACGAAATTGTCCATGAATCAAGCAAAAATAATCAGACATTCAGGATGCCAGACAACACCTGGAGATTGACAGTTGGGATTGTCTGTAATAGTACTGTTTCCCAGTATTTTGTGGGTTTAAATAATACTATTTACAAAGCAATTGAGTCTAACCTTTTCTTTTAATTAAGAAAGTTAACTGGAAAGTGTCCTTAGAAATTAGGTTGTTCTCCTGACATGCTGCAAATAAATAAGTTATGGCAGAAAACAAGATAAAGATGGATAAAGATAGATGGACTGTTTCAACCTTTCAAAGAACAGAAACTCATCAGTCCTCTAAACAAGAATACACTTCTAAGTATCAACATTGATATTTATGTGCATTTATTGTTATTAACTTTTTTGCATTCTTTTAATAAGAAATGCACATAAAATAAGTGCTGTTGCAAATGTTTGCTTGCATTCATAGCACTTCACATTACTTCTGAATTTCCTCAGTGGTTAGTGCTGTTGAGCAACCTCAAAGCCAGCAAAAGTAATACACACTCTTCCTGTAATTGCATCTTCTCTCAGTCCATGAGGCTTAGTGAGGAGAGACAAGGATTGCACTACACTTCTTATCCTCTGGAAGTTTGGAATCATGGTGGAGCCTTTTTTTCGTGCCTGGTGAGAACTGCTTTCCTGGTAACCCTACTGTTTAGGTAGAGGCTCAGATCTCAGCAACATGAATGCTCAGGAGCAATGTACTGAAAACATTGGGTGGAATCTTCCTAACTCAGTACCACTCCAAGATACCCATTTTTCTCAGTTGTTCCCATGCTTGTGTACTTTCCTGACTTAAATGTGTTCCAGAAGTGAAAGAATCGGCCTCTATCTACTCAGCACAATCAGTTGAAAATACTTTCATGTAAACCTGACAACAAAAGTGTGGGTGGATAAGGTCAAACCTAGATGCCACCTGCAGATATCCCCTTGGCATACAAGTAGACTATTATTCTCATCAAGGCCGGAAAGGCCTGGAATTGAGACAAAAAGGCTGGGTGGTCCCCCAGATTTCATGTGCCAAGAAAGAGTTCCACCCTATTGTGCTCTTGGTTCCTTGGGCTGGAGATAAAATCCACAGTTAAGCCATTCTGCACTTCGTAATATTGAGAAGACAAACCCCAGCAAGTGTCCCTGATCTTTTCCCTCATTATCCGACCTCACTTTTTGTCATGGCTTAGAGTCGTTGTTTTTATGAACCTCAGAATTAGGTGGTAAGTCTAGACATTGTCCACCATCTGAGTCAATAACACACTGGGTTTGTAGCTAATTTTTCAGGGTTATATGCAATTTGGAACAGGAAATCCATGATTTTAATTAGCAATATATAGGAAATAGTCTGCTATGAATTGATCTTAAACAGGTACAGCTATACTAAATTAGTTCAAAATAAGCAGGATTTTCCATTGAGCAAATTAAGGCATCTTGAGTTTATCAGCAGTAACTACATCATCTGTTGGAGGCTAACTTTGGTTTCAGAAAAGAATGAAGCTGAAAAATGTGTTCTTAGACACCAACTAATGAGCTTAACATAGAGAAGTGAGCACAGGGACAGAAGGGCCTTCCCCTATTTAGTCATTTGAAGAGCTAATTGGCCTCTTACAAAATAAATTAAAGCAGTAACAAATTGTCAAAAAATAACATTTTTGTTTATTTCCCAGTCATTTGATGTTTAATGAAATTTTGGGACATGGCATTTTCTTGCTATGGTGTTTGAGTAAAAGATCTTTTTATCTGACACTTCATTAGGAAAAGGATTTGGATTTTTAACATTCTTAGGAAATCAGTTTTCTTTTCCTGCAGGGAAAGCTGTGCAATCTGCTGTATTTAACACAGAGAAGGCGCTCAAATTGCCTGAACTATCACTCCAGCTCTGTAAGGCAAGACTGTGCTGGTGCTTTCAGATTGTAATAGTATCAACATTTGAATTTTAGTAACTTTGCAGATGGGAGAGTTGAGACCTTAGCAGTGAACTGACTTACAGAAAGGTTGCTAAGGAAATCAGTTTGTTACATAAGATGGCTGAACTAGTTCATTTGTATGAGGCGCTGGATCAATAAGACATCCATTTGCCTGATGCTTATCTCAATTTCACTGGCATTTGCTCACAATCATTTCAGAGATGTTACTGGTTTCACATTGGCTACGTACTGGTGTGATTTAGAATGACATTTTGAGATAGGAGAAGAATTTTCTTTCATTTGCAGTCTTCCAAATTCGAGTGTCATTTACAGAAAAGCAATTTCTGTCTTACCATCAAGATCAGAGGGCTTGGTCCTTTGCATCCCCTGAAGATTATTTACTTACTAAACCCACATGTTAACACTTTACACTTTAAAACAATCAAATAATGTGGTGTGCTCGCTAAATTGGAGCAACGAGTATGTTTCACTGAGAAGCTTTTGGACTTTACTCTTTTTGACCTGTTTACTATAGGGACAGAGGGAAAACAGAGCTATCACTAAATGCTGCTGCAGGCTTTTGTTCTCACAGAATAACTTAACTAGGGGAGCTGATGCTTAACTAGGCATCAGACAAGAAGTTCCAGGTTCAGGTACTACATACCTCACTTTTAAATTATGCATTCTGTGAGAGAAAGCCAATTTTAAGATGGATCCAAATTGATTTCTCTTCATTTAATGGTTCACCTCAGAGAGCAGAGGTCCTCCTTGTCCTTGTTATGTTCATACACATGTACATATATATATATGTCTTTGTAACTCCTGAATTTTAAAGGATTAGTGAGAATTCAGCATTGCTTAACATGAAATATTGAGATATACCTATATCTCAATCTATATCTCAATGTATCTATATAATCTGTATCAAAGGAGTATTCAAACGTGTGATGTAGACAGACCATGTCTTTACAAGAGGAAGAGTGTCCTCTGTTATGTAGGTTCTTACATAAAGTCTTTGGCAGCCTCATACTTCCCTATGATACAAGAGCTTTGTGAACACTAATGGTTTTCTGCATAGGAGTCATGGTACTCAGGCAAGAATCCAGCTTTACTGTAATGGGACCATTACAGGACAGGTAAAAAGCCTTCATTATCATGTAAGAAGGAAGCCAGTAGTTCCCAAAGCTCCTGGTGGCCATGTCACCATGGCCAGTGAAAGAACTCTGGACCAGTTATTTTAGCACTTACTGAATAACAACATAAAAACCATTCTGCCTAGTAACAATACAATGCAGTTCCCTGCTTACCTTCTTCATAGCTGCTGAGGAGCAGGGCTCTGAAGCGGGAGACTCCGTCGAGGGACCCCCTTTCTGCGAGCAACAACCCCCGGACATAGATCCGCGAGGGCAACTAACAAAAAGCACCTAAGATCAAAAGGAGAGAGGCAGAGGTGCACCCATCAGTGGCCATCAGCACCCATTAACAGCCATTGTTCGTCCCCTGCACTGCCCGGAGCGGTGACTCATCGGGGGCGGAGCTAAGGGCGACAGGAATTATCCCTCTCCATACAAGAGAGGCCTCTGGGAGCGCGGCGACCCGGAGCGTGGCGACCAGGACGGGCAAACAGGGCGTGGCGCGTCAGAAGGGCGTGGCGCGGCAGTTAGCGAGGCAGCTCGCGCAGGCAGGGCAAGCAGGCCGAGCAAGCCTCCCCTCCTAGTTTGCTGAGGGGGTATACTCAGAGGACCGGCTCGCAGAGTACAAAAGGGCGAGCTGAGGGTTCCCTGTCTGCTGTGTGCTCAGCTAACCATGGTCTCCACCAGGCGCAGAGGTTCCCCCTGCAAATCTCGGGCAACCCCGATGGAGGGCCTGCCTAGGGATGCTGCGGTCCAGGTCTCAGGCTGCAGGGAATGCCAGAGCCTGCAGTTGCCTGGGATAAGAGGCAAACACCTAGCCTGTCTGAGGTGTGAGCAGGTCGATGACCTGCTTGCTTTGGTGGTACAACTAAAGGAAGAGGTTGAAAGACTGCGGGTGATCAGGGACTGCGAGCGAGAGATTGACTGGTGGAGTAGCTCCCTGGCGTCCCAAAAGGAAGACAGTCGGGATGACACCTCACACCTGAAGACGGTCCCCCCTCACTGCCCGTGCCAGGTTAATGGGAGTGACCCAAACCCCGAGGAGGCCTGGAAGACAGTCTCGACTCGGCGTCGTAGGCACTCGCCCTGCCTACCTACCCCACCCCCTCAGGTGTCCCTGAGCAACAGGTTTGGGGCCCTGACAGTTGAGGAGGAGGTACCTGAGGAGATGAATGGAGCCCCTCTGCCTCAGAGAAAGCGGAGGCCTAGAGTGAGGCGGTCATCTGCACGCCTTGAGACTGCCTCTGTTAGGCAAGAGAGGAAGGTAGTCGTAGTAGGAGATTCCCTTCTCAGAGGGACAGAAGGGCCTATATGTAGGCCAGACCCTACACGCAGGGAGGTGTGTTGCCTCCCTGGAGCCCGGGTCAGGGATATTACCAGAAGGCTACCAGGCCTGGTAAGATCCACTGACTATTATCCCTTACTGATAGTTCAAGCAGGCAGGGACGCAATCACAAAGTGTAGCCTGCAAGCTGTCAAAAGGGAATTCCGGGACCTGGGGCGCTCTGTTGAGGGGGGGGGAGCCCAAATAATATTCTGCTCTATCCCCACTTGTGGGAGGAGGGGCTCAGAGCAGGACAGGATAACCCACGAGTTGAATGTGTGGTTAAAAGGCTGGTGCCGGCGCAAGAACTTTGGATTCTTTAACCAAGGGATGGTGTACTCTGCTCCTGGCATGAGTACTGCTAATGGGGCTCACCTGTCCTATAAAGGAAAGCGGATCCTCGCCCAGGAGATAGCAGGGCTCATCGATCGTGCTTTAAACTAGTTAGGAAGGGGGAAGGGGATATTAAGGCGGCTGCCAGGGTTAGGCTTCGGGAGACACAACGGGAGTTGACGGTGGGAAGAGGTAAATACCAACAGCACAGTCGTGGACTTGGGGACGTTTTTCCACGTGAGAGTAGGGAAAATTCTGTGGACTGCCCTGAGTACTCCTCTGTGGAGCCACTTTTGCCAGTCCCCTGTCAGAAATCTCGCTGTGGGCCGTTGAGGATACCTACATCTGCTTCACCACTGAACTGTCTTTACACAAATGCACGTAGCATGGGGAACAAACAAGAAGAACTAGAGATCTTTGTGCGGTCGCAGGGCCATGATCTCATCGCAATCACAGAGACGTGGTGGGACAACCTGGACGACTGGCACACTGTCATGGATGGCTATGTGCTTTTTAGGAAAGACAGGCTAGGGAAGCGAGGTGGAGGAGTTGCTCTTTATGTGAGAGAGCACCTAGAATGTGTTGAGCTCCACCTGGGGAAGGATGAACCTTCTGTCGAGTGCTTGTGGGTTAAAATCAAGGGGCAAACGGGTATGGGGGACATTGTTGTGGGAGTGTGCTATAGGCCCCCTGATCAAGAGGAGCAGGTAGATAACGCATTCCATAAACAGTTAGAAGTAGCCTCAAGTTCCCGGGCACTGATCCTTATGGGGGACTTCAACTACCCAGATATTTGCTGGGCAAGCAATACGGCCAGTCGTATGCAGTCCAGACAATTTCTGCAGTGTGTTGAAGACAATCTCCTGCTACAGATGGTGCAGGAGCCCACAAGGGGAGGGCGGCTGCTGGACCTTGTTTTCACTAACAAGGATGGACTTGTTAGGGAAGTGAAGGTCGGGGGCAGCTTAGGGCAAAGCGACCATGAAATGGTTCAGTTCATGATCCTGGGTGGAAGAAGCAAGCCAAAAAGTAGGATAGCTACCCTGAATTTTGGTAGAGCTAACTTTGATCTCCTCCGCCACTTAATGGGGGCTATCCCGTGGGCTACGCTGTTTGAAGGAATGGGAGCCTGCGAGAGCTGGCTAGCATTCAAACAGCACTTCTTCCAAGCACAGGAATGATGCATCCCTTTGAGGAGGAAATGGGGAAAGAGAGGCAGAAGACCTGCCTGGATGAACAGGGAGCTATTGAGCAAACTCAAAGAGAAGCAGAAGATCTATGAATCGTGGAAAAAGGGTCTGAGCACCTGGGAAGAATACAGGAATGTGGTCAGGGCCTGTAGGGATGCAACTAGGAAGGCTAAAGCCCTCTTGGAAATTAAGCTGGCAAGGGACATAAAGGATAATAAAAAGGGGTTTTTTAGACACGTGAACAGTAAGAGGATGTCCAGGGATAATGTAGGTCCCTTGCTGAATAAGGAGGGTGTCCTGGTTACGGGGGATGCTGAGAAAGTGGAGATATTGAATGCCGCCTTTGCTTCGGTCTTCACTTCAAAGGCCCCCCGGGACCCACAGACACTGGATGAGAGTAGGACTGATTGGGAAATGAAGAATTTCCCTCTGGTTCAAGTAGGGGAGGTCCAGGAGCGGCTCAAAGGGATTAATGCACACAAATCCATGGGCCCAGATGGGTTACATCCACGTGTGCTGAGGGAGCTGGCGGAGGTGATTGCTGAGCCGCTCTCTATCATCTTCGACAGGTCTTGGAGGACAGGAGAAGTGCCTGAAGACTGGAGGATAGCCAATGTCACTCCAGTCTTTAAAAAGGGCAAGAAGGAGGAACCTAGTAACTATAGGCCAGTCAGCCTCACCTCTGCCCCTGGAAAGGTAATGGAACAGCTTGTTCTGGATGCCATCTCCAAGCAATTGGAAGAGAAGAAGGTCATGAGGAGTAGTCAGCATGGATTCACTAAGGGGAAATTGTGCTCGACCAACCTCATAGCCTTCTACGATCTCATGACAGGCTGGGTAGATGGAGGGAGAGCAGTGGATGTCATCTACCTTGACTTCAGCAAGGCCTTTGATACTGTCTCCCATGACATCCTGATAGCAAAGCTGAGAAAGCATGGGATAGATGAGTGGACAGTGAGGTGGGTTGAGAATTGGCTGTCGGACCGAACCCAGAGGGTTGTGATTCGTGGAGTAGAATCTGACTGGAGGCCTGTTACCAGCGGTGTTCCCCAGGGCTCAGTGTTGGGTCCAGTCCTGTTTAATATCTTCATTGACAATCTTGATGAGGGAATAACATCCACCCTCAGCAAGTACGCTGATGATACAAAGCTGGGAGGAGTGGCTGACACGCAGGAGCACTGCGCTGCCATCCAGAGAGACCTGGACAGGCTGGAGAGCTGGGCAGTGAGAAACCAGATGAAGTTCAACAAAAGCAAGTGTAAAGTCTTGCACCTGGGAAGGAACAACTGTTTGTATCAGTACAGGCTGGGGGATGACCTGCTGGAGAAGAGCTCAGTGGAGAAGGACCTGGGTGTCCTGGTAGATGACAGGTTGGCCATGAGCCAGCAGTGTGCCTCGGTGGCCAAGAGAGCCAATGGGATCCTGGGATGCATCAGGAGGAGTGTAGCCAGCAGGTCAAAGGAGGTGATCCTCCCTCTCTACTCTGCCCTGGTCAGGCCCCACCTGGAGTATTGTGTCCAGTTCTGGGCTCCTTGGTATAAAAAGGACAGGGATCTCCTGGAAAGAGTCCAAAGAAGGGCTACGAGGATGATTAAGGGCCTAGAGCATCTCCCCTATGAGGAAAGGCTGAGTAAGCTGGGACTGTTCAGCCTTGAGAAGAGAAGACTAAGGGGGGACCTAATCAAAGTTTATAATTATCTGAAGCAGGGGATGCAGGGGGAATCGGCCAGCCCCTTTTCAGTGGTCTGTGGGGATAGGACAAGGGGCAATGGCTGCAAGTTGGAGCATAGGAAGTTCCGCACCAACATGCGGAAGAACTTTTTCACAGTCAGGGTGACTGAGCACTGGAATAGGCTGCCCAGGGAGGTGGTGGAGTCTCCTTCACTGGAGATATTCAAGACCCGCCTGGACGCCTATCTGTGCAATATGAGCTAGGGAGCCTGCTTTGGCAGGGGGGTTGGACCCGATGATCTCTCGAGGTCCCTTCCAACCCCTACAATTCTGTGATTCTGTGATTCTGTGATTTAGCCCATTCCTGATGGTAATCTCTGATTCTTCCATTCCCTTTAACTGACCAGACCAGAAAGCATTCTTTCATAACTGCTGATGAACCCTAAAATAATCCCTCACTGACCTGCTGTTCTGAATTAGCTTTTGCAGTCCTGATTCCCTTAGCATTCTTTCTATTTCTGAAGTAGTTTTACTTCTTTGTGATGAGTAGTTGATTTGCAGGGATTGCCTGACTGCCTCTCAAACTAAGGCAATTTGCCAAATGCATCCACGGAGCGAGGATGTACTTTTAATGTACTCTGACTGGTAACAATAGCAAAATTCAGATTGACTTTAGTGGAGCAAGCCCACATCCTACATAAGTAAGTCTTTGAGATCTTAATTCAGAATTCATTCACAGAACCTTGACGGCTCATTACTGCAGTTGATTTAACTATTCATACTTGACCAGCGGAACATGAACTCTGTAAGAGTCTCAGAACTGGACTTTTTGTGTCTAATAGTTATTTATTATATTAATGGATGTATGTTTCTGTGAAATAAATTCTATTCACTTGACCTGTGTCCAGCTTGCAAGCTAATAAATTTTACTACATATAACGTAAAGGTAATAGATATAATGTGTTGTACCTAGAGAACTTCAGTGATAATCTGCCTGGACTTTGAGGTTTTGTTTGGGGTTGGTTTGGGGGTTTTTAAGTTGAAAAATATACATTCTGACAATCTTGTGGCATTTATGGAGCTGATGTTTAACAGTAGTTGATTTCTTTTAAAAAGGTTATAACTGATCAGTAGGAAGCAGGAATGAAAATGTACTTTTCTTGCCCAGGACAAGAAATAGGAGGGCATGTGGAGACTATTGCTGCAGTTGGATTTTGTATGTGTACCTTACATGTGGAATTGCATGGTAATGGGTTTTGCTCATGTTGTTAAACCAGCGGTTCTCACTAGCACGCAGCAGAATTCAGGTGAATTTGGTTTCCTGTTTCACTTAGTGAGATCAAAGCTAGGACTATCCTCTTCTCCCTACATTTCTTCCTCCATCTGTCTGCTTCATAGTCAGTCTCATATCAGTTAATAAGCAAACCTATGTGTGCATTGTCTTTGTGCCAGGGAGGATCTTTTCTGATACAAGGAAGATGAGTGTATAATAAGATTTCACAACTTCCAAAACACAACAATGAGTTGCTACCTTAAATGTCGTTTATACCATTTCTCTGTTGCCATGAGCTAGGTTTGTCCTGTCTGTCTGTGCAACCTTGGATTACACCCCTGGGAAAGCATGTCCTCTGCCCTGTCTTTCCCTTTTTGCTTGGCTTTGCAAGTCAATCTTCTGTTTGTTGCTACTTATATAAAGAACAGTCTTATGTGAAACACATCTGGCACGTTGTTTTGAAGATGAAGTCTACAACACACAACACAGCTGGAAACAAACTTTGAAAAGGACTTCTGGCTTAGTAATGTCAGCCAGAGCTTCTTCCATAAAGACCAAGACACTTTTGCTAGGTTCATAGATTAAATAATCTACAATATTTACTGGTTGCCAGGCGGCTTGGTTTCCCCCTCCGCCCAGTCTGGTGGCCAGTGAGCACTGCTTGCTTCTCAGTCAGCTGGCCAGAGTATCAGCAGAAATATGTCCTCCCAGTGCCACCAGTGCAGACATATCCTTTAGCCAGCTGAACCTTTGATAAGAGCAGTATAGTACCGAAGAAGGAGGAGCTAGGCATGAATGTGTCATTTCTAAGTATCTTACTTTGGTGTCAGAATTGCTTAAAACTTTTCCATTTCTCCTCATACTGTTTTTAAAATTCTTTTCTTTTTTCTTCAACATGGTGATTTTGGTCTCAGAAAACACTGTAAGTGTTGGCAGAGCCAACAGCGACACGTGTAAGTTGCAGAATAACAGAGGGGTGTGAATTATTGAGAGAACTAAATGATGTGCTGTGGATAAGGAGCATTCCCTTTTCCTTTCCCTGATACAATACATTTTGTGTCATCTTATTTTAAAGTTTCATAAAGGATAACTGTACAGAACGTGCTCACAGTAACAATGTGATTGGAGGCCTTAGGTGACAATTTACTGTGATGAACGACCAGGTTCTGTGCCACATTTCTATGCACTAGCAAGAATTTGAATCACAGAACTGTAGGGGTTGGAAGGGACCTCCAGAGATCATCAGGTCCAACCCCCCTACCAAAGCAGGTTCCCTAGGACAGATCGCACAGGTGGACGTCCAGATGGGTCTTTAATATCTCCATAGAAGGAGGCTTCAAATCCCCCTGGGCAGCTTGTGGCAGTAGTTCTTTATGGTAATGGCACAATAAATGAGAATACAACACAGCTTTTCATGACAGTGTGGAAACCAGATATATAAAGTGCAGCCTTTTTGTGGTCCTTTGCACCAGTGAGGACACTTTCAGGACCATCAGATAAAACAGAATATATTCAACTTCAGTGTTTTAAGAGCTTGAATTTGCACTGGATTGATTTCTGGACTTTCTGGTGTCTCCAGAAGACTGCTGAGAATCCAGCATTAGGTAGACACTGATTTGAATAGCAGGTAGTGTTTTAGCACTTCCCCTGTCATTAGTGTTCTTCTACAGTCTAGTTCCCCTCTCTAAAATCTTGTCTCTGCCCTAATAAAAGCAATAGATATTTGGCTGCTTATTGTGATTTGGGAAAGTATATGTATTGTCTGTGTTGCATTATCTATGCATTAGAGATTTCACAAAAAGCTGGTTAATGCCATGTCTGTATGTCCAGAACAGCACTTCTCACCACCACCAAGAAGCTGGGGATTTTAAAGACTGGGTAATTATGACATCTACAGTTGTGACCATCAGAACAGAAAAGAGCTTGAAATTTGGTATTTGTTTTAATCCTTCTGTTTCTCTCTGACTTTCTCTTTCTTATGCTGCAAGACAATGCCTGGAGCTCCAAAACTAGCGAGCACCCCCGTGGTAAATATGTGTGCATAATATACGTCTGCTACACTGGCATCATTCGGATTGGAGGATCCTAACGCTGCAAGTGCACAGACTATATTGTGATGCTCTCTAAACAGCACAGGTTTTGAGTGGTGTGTACCTACTTACAGCTATCTAGCTGTACCATGTAACCCTCTGATTTCCTATCCCTGTGGAATTCATGCTATCCAGATATCTCTGTTACTTTCAGTGGACTGTGTTTTGATAAATAATCAAGGGAAGAACCTATGTTTGATGGTCTAGAGGAGGGTTTGCTGTTGGGTTTGAATGTTGCTTTGTTTTTTTGGAAATGTTTACTTATTTTGAGCCTGATGTTCATCCTCCAGGTAGGTAAATCTGCATATATGCAAATGCAGACCTAGTTTGCACACCCAGATCCTGGTGTGTGAGCGCTAGCCAGCACATACCTGCATGTGCACTGCGCACATGCTTTCACAAACCAAGGTGCATACTTTTACAGGGAAGCTGGCTAAAAAGGGTGCCAAAAGTAAGGAAAAGCAATACTGTGGCACCAACTAAGGAATTTAGGAAGAGGATTCGTAGTAGTGTTTTCCAAGACTGGTTTTACGGGAATTTCTAATCTAACCTTTACCTGCCTTCAGTAGTTAGAAGCCTCGCTGAAGGAATGAGGCCGACATCCACAGTAACAAAATGTTTGTGTGCTGCCAAGGTATATGTCATTTTGTAAAAACTGCCGATTGATGTAAGGCACTTTGTCTGATTTGTCTGTCAGTGGGATCACAAAACCACTGAAGTAGATGGAAGATCAAAGGGACAGAGAAATGAAGTGCATCAGGAGGAGTGAGAAGGAGCTATGCAAAACAAAGTAGCTTTCTTTTTTCACTTTACATTTCACCTTCTTGCTGCTACATTTTTTTTCTGCTACAAACTGTCACCTTCTGCTTCCTCAGCTAATATTTTAGATTCATTTTGCATGTCAAAACGGTGCAGGCTACTGCAACCCCCAGCACCCCTTTCCTGACCATCTTAAACCTAGCACACACCTTACACCACCACGTGTGTCAGTGTTAACGCAGTAGCTTGAGAGCTCACTGCTTACAATGATGAGAAAAAGAGTTCAAGGAGAAGATAAATAAAAGGCTTTTCATTCATTACTTACACAATGTAAGAAGTTCCCTTATACAGAATTTCAATCAAATCCAGCCATGTTGTTAGCTAATTACCTTTTTTTTGCCTGCCATTGTGACTCAATTAGAAGGCATTTCTGAATCTGCATGTAAGTAAATGAGGACACGGTGCTCTAACGTATTGTTCTGCTTCTTCATCCATTACCAAGGAAGTGACTCAATAATTATATTCAGTTTAAGAACATGCTTTGAGAGGAAATGTTTTGTGAACTTTTTTGAAGTACTACTTCAGTTATTATTTAATCTTTAAATATTAAATGAGAAGCTTTATTTTGCACTATGGCATGTTTCTACTTCTTTTTAAAGGTTTCAATTTTCATTTTAACTTGTTACAAACCTGACAGCTAAGACAAAATGCAGTTTACCTCTGTGAACTTGCATGTAATTATTCCAGGGCTGACTCTCACCTAGTATCACCATATCACATCGGATGCTGTTACAGCTCTGGCTCCTGGACAATGTAAATACAATACCATCTCGGCTTGACACAGTATAAAGTGTCTCATGTGGGGAAGTGTCCAGATTTTAGTGGCACCATCTGTACCATCAAAGAGCTGTGATTTAACTTCTGCAAGCAGCACCAAGTTCAGCACTATACTCATGCAATTGCTACCCATACGAAGCAGTAAATCACTTAATACTGAAATAGCACTGATTTTAGAGTAAAACAAGATAGTTACCAGAATAATTTAACACAACAGAGAAAGAAACAAACATACTGCAGCCACTTGAAAATGGCACAGCACCATTGTTTAAAGACTGCACTTAGCAAGAACCAAAAAGCCACCTTTGTCTTTTTTTTTTTCCAGTTCCTGGCTATAATTTTGTTGCCATCTTCTAATAACTGCATAAACTAAAAGCCTTGGGGTCTTTTGGGTGCTGCTGGATTACCTTCAGGACTTCTCTGATCCTGACCTTAGACCTCTTTGAGAGAGATTTTAAGTTCAGGGTGATCAGAGTGGTGCGTGATAAACCACAGCTATTCCAGAGGGTCAGCTCTGAGTAGCACAGCTGCCTGCAGCATGGCAAGGTCTTCCAGGTCGATGGGACAGTCTGAAAATCCTGCTGCTGTTATGAACTATCAAACAGAAGTTTCAGCTCCAGAAGCGAACGCCAACTCAGGACAAAAGCAAGTGAACCATAGTTACATCTCTGACAGCAGCATGTCCCATACCTCATCCTGCTCAGGCACTCGTGCAAGGCTGACTAAAAGAGAATATCTGTCTGGTGAAAGACCAGCAGTACCCTGGTAAGCACTTGGTGATGTCCTTGAAGGTTCTCCATCCAAACTGCACTAACTTCATGGGATTAGGCATGACTGCAGTCTAAGGCCTTCCTGCTGCAATGGCCAGAGGTATTTCTGCAAGCACATGCTTCATGTAGCATGGCTGATTCTCATTTTTTCCTTCAGAGACATGCTTCTTTCCCCCTCCCAGAAAAATAGTGACACTTCTTGCAATGTGTGTAAGCTGCAACTTCAAGTAAACCCAGATCTCCCACTTAACATGGTTGAAACATTCTCCTCTTTCAGTATGGAGTGACAGGTTGTGATAAATAGACTGGTTTCTCTGACTAACATGTACCTAGTCAAATATTAATGAACCAGCACACAGAAGCATGAAGTATTCTTTTGTTTTTCATTAAGTGCATAGATTAAAGAGATGTTATTTTACTGTAATGCACAGAATTATGTCATTTCAGCTTAGAGTAATTGTTAATCACATCAAATTGAAATGATCCTTGGTTTTGTTTTAAAGAGCATAGAAGAACAAGAAGTAGAGGAAAAACAGAAGTAGAAATGGAATATGAGACTATAGTGAAAGTGAGTGAAACATTCCCCTTTTTATCTAGTAATGCTAATACTGTTTTCATTTTACATGTCAAAACTAAGTCAGGAGCATCCACAATTTACTGCCTGGTGGTTCTTCTGGAATCTTTGAGCAATTATAGTCCTGATGATTATCTGCTAGCTGCATAACATACGCTGCCACTGGCATTTACATTCTTTTTATAGCGGGAAATCAATTTGTGGCTTCTTCAAATCATCCCCCACCCCATTGTTTCCCTGCCTGTTTTCCTTATTGCTGCTTTTGCCCCACCTCAGCGCAGCGGTCAAGGGCTGCGTGTACCAGCATGGTCATACAAGCCCTCTTTCCACAGCCCTTTGGGTTCAGAATATCCTCTGTTCTCTGCTCACAGTAGCTGCAGTATTGTCAGATCAGAAAACCAGGCACTAAGGAATGTCTCTCTGAAGAGGTAAAGAAGATTGATGGTGGGTGGGGGAGAATGGGGGGGATAGGAATTGAGAGCCTGTAGAGGTAGGAGATGGGGAAAGGTGTTGAAGGTAGGAATTCTGGGTACCTCTGAAGATTAAGTTTATCAAGCAGATAAATTAAGGATTTGTCATCTGGGACACCAGAGGATGGGATAAAGAAAGGATTAACCAGGGCACCAGAGCAGGAGGAAAAATTGAGGGACAAAGAGAAAGGATTTATGAATGTGACTTAGTAAAACAGGATTAGTGAAGCCTAAAGGGGAAGATTTAGAAGAGAGTGAGATTTTCAGGGAGGAGGAAGGGAACAGAAGACAACAGGGGAAAAGTAGCAAGGTCTGGAAGAAAGATGAAAGTAGATTAAAGTAAAAGAGTTTTTTTCATTGCTTTATGGAAGGGCTGATGAGTAGAACATGCTGATAGAACAGAGTATTAATTTAGGGGTATCTCTGCTATCAGGAGACATGATTACATGTAAACAAAGTTCCTGAAACATCCTGTAAAGAATGTTGTGCCAAGAGATTTTGACCTTTCACTGCCAAGGGGGTAGCAATAAGCCACACACCTTTGTCACTGAATCTGTAATCCTGCTTGCTTTGTATTTTTATTTAATGTTTCACTTTCTGCTGCTTTCTTCTGGAGTGCTTTGATATGCTTTGCCTGTCTTTGAGGAGAGAACTGCCATGGCTCTCAGCGAGGTCTGTATTTGGTAACAAAACCTGCCTTTCTGCTGCCTTACCTGGATGCAAAGGATTTTGGTTAATTGCCAGGCTGGCAGTGTTTGCTTTTCGGTGTCCCTGGGATCAACTCAGGAGTAAAAGGAACCTTCTCAAGAGAGTTCCAGCTCCTCCGTGCTACAGAATGCCCTTCTGCAGCTTTTCACCATCCCACACAAGGCCTTAACAGTTGTTTCATAATTCATAGTCCTTCCTAATGCAAACCAAGGCTGGGTTTTTGGGACTGCTCCTTTTCCAGTCTGTGTGATGCTGGCACTGCTGTTAGGAGCGATGCACCTTCAGCAGCGGTGAAGGCACACATTGCTGTAGGCACTGTTCTGCTCCCTGGCCAGCATCTGTGCTGTGGTTCCTTGTTGTATCAGCCTGTCCAGGGTAGGTTGGTTGGTTGGTTTTTAAATATTGACCATGTCTACTTCTATGGACACGTACTGGCAAAAAAGAAGGAGCCAACTCTGTATACTTGATGTGTGCCTTGCACACTGCAGACAGACTTCTGTGCTTTATTGAAAGGCAAATGCTAAGTAAGTTTGGCTGATGTATAAAACATGTCTATAACTTGATTTGTCAGGCTTTTTTGCTGTGAATCACGTGTCTCTGCCCACCTGGACACTGACATCTTCTTCATGTATCTATAGATATCATTACATACTTATGGTTTCTTTCAATGTTTTTATTATTGCAAAGTAAGTGATGGGTTTTTTTCAATACTCGTTAAAAATAACACAATTCTAAATATTGTTTAGTTCTTTCATTGTGGTGAGGTTAGAGATTAAAAACTGCTAGGTGGGGCCTTGATTTCATGAATGTTGTTTTCCTCTTGAACACAGGCAATGCAACTAAATGTGTATGTTTCCTGAGCGAAACAGTTGTGAGAAGAGAAGGTAGAGCCCATAATGAATATGTTGGCACACTGACAGTATTCAAAAGAGTGACTTACTGAAGACAGCAGAATTAAATTGGCAATTGCTCACTAGGGAACTGGGATTTCTTTGTTGTTTGTGTTTAAGTGTCACAAGAATATTGATTTCTCTTCTTGAGAAGATGTTCTGTCTCCCTTTCCTGAAAAGCAGGAGGATAAGAGCAGAGTTGAGCTGCCTTGAAACAAGCCAGCAAACATCTGAAAAACCAGATGTACTCGTTTTAACCCTATTCTTCTCATACATCACTTACGTTTTTAGCAATGTGAGGCCAACTTCATGTCACCTGTCTGGTCAGATTGGGATATCTAGGAGGATGTTGGGGAACTAGGCAATCCGATTGCTCCTAGAGAGCTGGGAGGAAATGATATCCCAAAGAACATCTTCCCATGGCATCATGTAACCACTTATGATGCCACCAGAGTTATTCTTTCCTTTGCTTTTTCTAACTCTCAGGGCTTTGGCCTTGTAGACTGTGTAAAGAGAATGGTGTTAGTGGAAGCTATGCATGCCAGAATTACCATTCAGTATCCCCAGCGGTGCAGGAAAACTGGGAAACAAAATGGATTAGCACTGAGTACACAGAGGACTCCCAACTGGTGGAAGTAATCCATCACCCCAAGGTTTACCTCTCTCCAAAGCAAATATGGGAATGACAGGAGGAAGTTTTTTTTCCTTCCACCCTTTCCATCCACAGGGCGAGGCATTTTGAATGCTCTGAAGTAGCTGGATAGGAGGAGGCAAGGCTGCACAGAAGGAAAGAGTCAAGTGTTCCTGCAGGCAATAAATATCTCAGCTCTCACTGCAGTGTAAGAGACCATTGCCTTCGGGCTGAACAAAACTAATGACCTTAGAGAATTTTTCTATGCAGGAGAGACATGTAATCCTTCTGAGCTGTGATAATAGCTGTGCAGAAATGTAGAGAAATGACCTAAATTTACAACTTCATTCAGGAGCTGTCTGAATCCACCAGTGACTAACTGTTAAGTTGTCTGTAGGAGGAACGTCCATGGAGTTAACAGGTTTGTCAACAGCAGGAACCTAACATGAAACTTTTTGAGACAGATGGGGGAATGTAGACTCACAGGTCTGGCCTGAACACATAGCTCTTTATTCCACACAAAATGGCTTTTCCATGGGGACATATTGGTCAGGTAGGGGTGGCTCATGGGAACTGTAAAAAGTAGGACCTGAAAGCTACTGCTACGCTTTCCTCATCCTTTAAGCCGTGTTTCAAAGGAACACTTAAGTGCATGATAGAATTCTTCAGTGGGGCTTCATCCATATGAAGGTATTGTCCAGAATCAAGCTGGCTTTTTTTCCAAAACTGGATTTTTGTAATTCCTTTAATAGCTTTTCTACACAACCAGAATTCTGCTCAGTGCAATGTCAGCCTCCATGTTTAATTACTTCATGGCCTGTGGGAACGATACTGCATGTGGTAGCTCACATTCTGACAGCTTTATTTTCACAGAGTAAGTGTTAATGCCTGAATAAAACATATGGTGTGGAGCTCACAGGACAAATTCTTTCACAAAGTGCTGACACTGAAGGTTAGTATTTCTAGAAAATGCTAGTATATGTAGAATATACTGTGGTCCTTGAGATTACTTATATCAGGATGTTTAGAAGTACCTCTTTGGATCGGGTTTTTTCTGCAGGGTGTTATACAGGACAGTGAGATCTCAGTGTAATGTTTCTGCTCTTAAAATGGTCCTTTCTGCTGAAAATTCTGCAGGTTCTGTTTTCAGAGCAGAGCTCCAGTTTCAGGAATTGGTATTCCTGATAGGCCCGATGGCCTTGGTGGCAATTAAATCCTTCCCTGTTCTCTTAGTAGTACATTTTACACCTCATAGCCTGGCTGCTGCTGAAGTTGAGGTGTGATAGATGTACGAACCTGTAATGCTACGTAGCATGGAAATTGTGGAAGCTCCCAGGAGCAATAACTCACTGTCAGTCTTTTTCTCAGGGAATCATTGTAATTCTGAGCAGGGGCACACATTCTCTGTGGCATAATGGAATAAATTTTGCAGTAACTTCTCCCCAATTCCACGTCAGTGTTAACATCTCCTCTTGGCCTGGAGTATACCCTTCATTCCCATTTGTATTCAGACAGGTGCTACTGCAGCTCACGCTTGAAAATACTAATTGGTTGGAAATTAATTCAATTTTTTTAATTCTTACTTGTTTTTTTTTACTTTTAAGTGTTTTTTTTTTTTAATTACAGGGGTTAATTTCTTGTAATACCAGCTGCCCTTCAATGGTTGTGGCTCACTCAGAAGTAGATTCCCATGATACAAACCGGGTTCAAGGATTTTACACAGGCCAAGGTCCTCTCTGTTGGCTGCTGCAGGAATTGATGCAGTGGGAAAAGCAATGAGCCTGCTTGCAAGTCCAGATCTTTTGTGTGAAATAGGTGTCTGTTTTCCCTTCTAATCGCCAGGGAAGTAGAGAGTACATATTGTTGTAAAGATTAATCTTGCCTGCTAAGAAATTGAAGTACTCTGTGCCCTGCTGTATTCCTTTTTGAAAAGTTTTCTGAGCAAGTCAGCTTTACCAGTCTTCCCAGTGTGATCACCTGTTACAGGTGCCCACCACAACAATGCCCATTTTCACAGCCTGTTCTGTCGTTACCCAGAGACTTTCAGCAGGTCTTTCTCTTACAATATCAGAAAAAAAGCTAAAGATCTTTGATAAATATTTCACCAAAGACTTTTTATACCTATTCTCCCTGAACAAACTGTGTCTTTTGTATGAATATTTCAGTAACATTAATTTGTATACAAAATCTCTGGTTATGCCAGTGAAGTGATTATTTTGCTTTACTTAAAAGTAAGGACATGCCTTCTCTTGCTCCCCTGGTGTGTGACTCTATGAACCCAGAAGCACAGAGGCATGGCATAAGAGGATTGACTCAGTATTCACCCTTGTTTCCCTCCTGTAACCACTTAGAAACATTAGCAAGAGCACTTTTTTAATAGAGAACATTTTTTAGTGTCTTTTAAGAGTTGTGTCCCCGGTGCAGGATCCTGGCAGTAGGAATCTCACAGTGGCTAGGCTGAACATTAAAGGGAGTATCTTTTATTAGTGCACGGTGGTGTAAACTGCCTTTGTCTGAGGATAAAAAGCTGTATTACAGACAGTGAGCTGACTGCCCAGTGCTCTGCCTTTTCTTATGTAAAAGTACAATTAGGTGTAGGATACAGGGGACCATAGGGTGGAACAGCTCTGTAACTGCTGGTGGAGCATGCAGAGAAGACTGACAGACAGCTAGCCGCGGCAGAAAGAAGTCTCGCTCTCAGGTACCATTACCTCTGTCAGGCATGCTTTTCAACAAAGAATATTTCAGCTGCTTTGTTTCTAATTTCTAAGGCAGGAAGACACCATTCCCAGGGTCTGTTTGAATGAGCTGCATGTTATCTTTGACTCATTTGTGCTGCAGCATAGAGGATTTGGGGAAAAAAACCCCACCTATCAATTAGAGGCTGCACTTTTTAAAAAGAATCCTGCTTCCCATTGTTGCTGCTGCTGAGGACAGCAGCTGCAGGGAGCACCTGTGACTAATGTGGCAGTCCTTGCTGCCTGCCTCTGACAGATGCCAGCGTGAACCAGCTATATCAGTACAAATGCCAAATTGTAGTTTCATTGTATCAGTGAAGCAAAATATGACCAGACAAGAGAAATTAAGTAGTCCTAAGATATGTTCTGCAAAGCCAGCAAGACTTAAAAAGAGTGGGTTGAAGCCTTCTTTGAGAGCCTTAACAGAGAGAAACTAAAAATGGTGTCTTCTCCTGATGTATAGACCAGATGTTCCTCTGCAACCAGCCTCCCTCTAACTACAAAGAGTAACTAAACTCCTTAAATTTCCCATCCACATTTACCTTGCATTTGTAAATGATCATGTTGCAGAGTCTTCTTAATCAGCCATCCTTTAGGTCATGTGTGTTGCTGTCCTTCCTTTGCATTAATCACTGGGGTTCTTTTCTCTTTTGTCTGAAAACAGCTGTAGCATAGGCTCGGAAAAGGAATGCACTGAAAATGCAACCCTGCAAATGAAACACATGGGGGAATGGCTTGTGGCTTCAGGAGGCTGTGTTAACATGTGATGAGAGAGAACAGTAAACTGAGAAAGAGTTCTCCTGTGAATTCAGTGCCCCCATTATCTCTCCTCCTTTATCCGAAGGGCTGAGAAAACCCTTTGTGTTAGCCAAGACAGCTTGGTGCTTTGGCTTAATTTTCGTTGCATAATTTTAAATACAGATCATGTCTACAGTGCTGCAATTAATGGATAGCCTAAAGACTTATTATTTCAAACTAATTGATATGTAAGAAAGTTTAAATAACATAAGTGATAAAAAATTTTTGGAATAATTTCTGTAACTAAGTCAGAATAATCTTTTTACTGTTATATAGAGTAGCAGATGACTTAATTATTCACTCACCATCACTAAACCCAATGCCTGTATGTTTTTCTATAGTTCTAAATACATTTACATGAGGTAACATTTTATAGTCATTGTTCTAAAATGGTTTTTTGCAAGTTATTAATATCATTCCTTTCTGATACTTGCCTACCATCATTTGGAATAGTCCCAAGATTCAAGATAAGTGTCTGTTAACCTCAACAAAAACAGGTACCTACATGAGAGCTTGAAGCTCTGTTTAACCCAGCACCCAATGCTCTTAAAGTATTCTTTTATCTCCTCAAAGTGCTTGATCACTTATGAAAGGCATTTATTTTTCTAGTGTTCATTAAACTTATCTTCACCTAGATTGTGATCAGAATTGGCATCACAGAATAGACTGTAAAGTTGTGAGACCTCTCAAGAACTTTTTCAATGCTTTTGGAAGATATCAAGTACCAAGTAATAACAAACTACTGACAGAGAATTAAAAACATGCGTTCTTCTAATGGAAAGAGCGTTTGTTCCAGAGCCAATTCTTTTTTTTTTCCTTAAATAAGATTTCACATGGTACAAAAATTTTTCCAAGATAGAAGCTCCCAACAGTGATACACAAAAGTGAAATCAGATTAAAACCAAAATGGAGCTGATGGCATGCCTCTGGGTGGAAAAAAAAGCAAAGGGCTTAGTGAAGCTCCGTGAGATTCATCTCAGTTCAGGCTTGACCCTCTGGTGAGCTAAACTTGGATGAACTGTATTAGCTTCAGAAGGAGAGAACCAGGGCCTAAATCCAACATACACTGATGCCAATAGAAAAGCTCACCCTCCCCATAGTAGGCTTGAGATCTGGATGAGGCCCCGTGTGACCTCCGCGTGCTGTGCCTCACAGATCAGTGGGGAAGGGAGGCACCAGAGGAACTGAAGTGGTTGTAGGTTGTAATATCCCTTATTTCCCTGGCTCTGCTCGCTTCTAGGGAATTTGCATGACCCTTTTCCTAGTGACAGGAAGGTCTGGCCACAAAGCCCAACTGTGCTATTGGCAATATCACTGAGAGATCTGTTCAAGAGGACTTCAAGATGTCCAACTGCATGACAAGATGAAAAGCATACAACAGTGCAGACCAGGACACTCAAGTGCTATGGCAGGCATGTTTTCTATCCCCATAACTCAGAGAGCTCATCCCCATAACTCAGAAGAGCTGACTTCAGGATCTGTGCTGGCTGGTATGGCTGCAGCATGCTCAGCATGGTAGTCCTTCACCCATACTAAGCATAAAGAGAGTGAAACACCTTTCGGGGATTTCCCTTCTTCATGGAGCTCAGGTGCTCCACAGAAATCCAGATCAGATTGTACACGAAAAGAATGAAAGGTGGGCAGGTCTGGATGTGACTATGGCAGCTCACCTTCTCTTAGGGAGTATCTCTCTCTTCCTGTCTGTTGAAGCTGGCTTGGATTTTAAGCAGCAACCTGGCTTTGTTTCCTAGACTCTTTCACACTTTGCAGCTTCCTTAAATTGCTAAGACAAGGCAGTTGAAAACCCTGAACTTGTGAAACATGGTTTTGCCCTTCTCCTTTGTGAGCCATACTGCCTTCAGATCTCTGTCTGGGGAGGAGCGTGCACTTCATGCCGTTCTGTGCCAGTGGTTCCTTCATTTGACCTGGGTAGTTTGTGCCTGTACTTACATGGTGCCAGTACTGTAGATCCAAAATCCACTGAGGTCTACTGTTGTTACCTTGTAGACTTAAGTGACCTTTGGGTATGCCCATTAAGAGGCATGAGTTCAAGCTACTCTGCACAGCAGTGGGGCAGGCTTTGTGTGGTGGATCTGGCTTTATGAAGCTACCTTCTGTGTCAATTTTTGCATTGGGGGATGCTTGCTGAGCATCACTGAAATAAAGATTTCCACGTGGTTTGTTTAAATGTGATGGATAGTTTGAGAGTTGCCTGAGTTTGCAGTTGTCAGCAGTAATACAAACTTTAAAAAAAAAAAAGTTTAAATAAAAAGCAACTGAACTGAAATATTAATCTCTTGAACTTAATAATGAGGATGGCTCCATTAACCTCCCATTGCATGTTAGTACTTAATCCAGTAATAGCAGTACAGACAAGAAGAGGAGGGTTTTTTTTTTTCCTTTTAAGTTCATTGTAGTATCGGGAAGTAAAAACCTTCAGGCTATTCTTAATTAGGTTAAACCTCTGAGCAGTACCACTCTTATATTAGGCTCTAAAGTTTAGAAGAGTTGCAGTTAAAATTCCACACTAATTTTGCTTCTCAAGTCAAAAAACCAAAGTGTGTTGTGTAATACAGTGCAAAGCAATGAGAAGTGGTGTATAAATGGATGGAATAACAGAGAGATGTGAAGGCAATAGCAATGGGTAAGCACAGAGCAGCCATAAACTGTTTCAGACACTGTAAGCTTAATAACGACGATACATCTCCATTTGATGTTCATTACATAATAATTAACATATACATCAATAATTTAAATCCAGTCCCTAACTTTTTGTAATTGTTAAACTCAGCCTCAAAGCTTTCCTGACACTTGGAAATACAAAGGCCCAACTCCTGAAGCATCATTTCTGGAAGATGGAAAATGAGGGGCAGTAGCTCTGTATCTGCTGTTAAACTTCTGCAGGCTCTGGATGGAGTTTTTTTCATTAGCTTGTTATGTTGGAAAATAATGGATTGGTCACTAAATTGGCTCATACTTTGGGGAAAGACAATGCACATCTGCACTAATAGTAAAGAGGAAGCCAGACTGATGTTGTTAATGAGTTAGGAAATGTTTTGGGATAGCCTTTGTTGTTACAAGGGATTACAGAACTGCAACTACTTGAAAAGATTTTTCAAAGAAACTTCTAAGGCTTTGATCTTTATTCAGAGAGTGCTTGCTTTCTAGTCTAAAAACATTCATTTTTAACAGGATATTAGCAGAAGGACTGACTGCTCAGTAATTTTCTGAGCAGACTTTTCAGCGAGGCTCCATCCTGCAGAGGCTTTCTGATGTGAAGAGGTGTAGTCAGTGCAAGGTAAACTTCAAAGTGCAGCACAGAACTTTAGCAGTGTGATTATTTTTTTAACTAATGAAGGCTTACTTCTAAACCTCCACACAGTTCCCTGACAATTGCCAATGACATGTAAATTACAGTGAACATGCACCTTAAGGAACAGGCCATCTCAAGATACCCAGAGCTCAGTGTATGTTAAGAGCTCTTACTACTCTCAACAGGCTGGAGAGTCTGGGCTGAGTAGGCAGGGCAGAGGGGGTATCACAGTGAAAGGAGGTGCCAAACTTAATCATAGGATGACTCTGTTCCTTTTCCATTGAGTAGCACGGGGATGCAAGCAGAGAGAGATGGAGAAATAGATTATTTATTTCCTCTTCACTATCAGATCTGAGAAGAAATCTCTGTGCTCAGTGGGGATTTTCTGCAATGCTGATGGGACCCGTTTAGAGATGTCCTGCCAAGAGTCAGACCCAGGCGACACTATAATTATCTATTAGCAAGGTGGATGTGAGAGACTGAAAAACACTTTGTTAATCTCTATTCAGAGCTCAGTTTAGGCACAGATCCAAAAGCTGTGGTGTGGGTTTCACCATGTTTTTTTCAGATCTGTACTTAATCAGCCCCCGAGCCCTCACACAGGAGGCCTCAAGCACCAGAAGTTTTTGTTCCTCATCGCTCTCTTCTTTTAAAAATAGCCAGAATCTCTCGCTCAGTGGGACAGCACCACTTTTAGGCAAAATGCATTATACATAAAGCAGCCCCAAAGATTCCAGGGCCCCCTGGAGACATCCTGCTCAGCTGTCGTGGTGCTGCGCAGCTCTGAGAGTCCTGTGTTCTCCGGTCCACCCGGGATTTGAAATATTTCTGGAATATATTGTTGCTGTTATAATCTCAAGATGTCATTTAAAAGGAGTTGTCAAGGGACTGCTATGACCTCGTGAGCTGGGAGTTACAATACTGCTACTCTTCTAAGGCCTGTTGCTGTTGGACAGTCAGCTGCCTGTTTATAGGGTGCCCTTGGGGCATCATGGAAGTGGGGGGTGGTGGAAATCACTCGTTAGAAGGTAATGGATGACTGATTTTTTTGTTGTTGTTTGTTTGGAAGACAGTATCCATAATATGAACAGGGCTTTGTAAAAGGACCAATTAAGAAGCTCTTTGGGCTTTGTCACTGGAGTTATTTACCCTGGACTCACCCCAATAAACTAAAGGCAGTATTTGATGTTAGAGGAGACTTCAGTGGAGCTTCTCTAGATTTACTGCACCAAAACTCTTTTGCTTATAGAGAAGCTTGCTTACTCTGGCAATAATGGAGAAAGAGCAGAATCTAGCCTTAAAACGTTAGACATGCTCAGAGAGGATATTTTTTTTCCCATTCATGCTAGCTCAAATTATCCTTACTCATATGCATCATGAGATGCACAGGTCACGTATTTATAGAGTCATCAAAAAACACTTGACAGCTTAAGAAAGCATTTTATCCACAAAAGGAAACAATTACACAAAACTCATCAGAAAGAAGAGTAATTCCAAGTATACAGCTTACAAGACACAGAGCAGGGCTTTGCATGAGAATAAACTGCTGTACTGATGAAGAAATAGGAAACTAAAGTTCCTGTGAAGAAGATTCTCTTGTAGTGTTCAATGCAAGGTATCTCTTTAAAGAAAATGTGAGAGATCTGAAAGCACCACTAATAATACAACTGCTGCCAGGAAAATACCACCAGTTTACACCTTCACTTGTAAGGAGCTTCTCCAACTCAAAAGTTTTCAGCAGAGGTACAGTCCAGGCATATGTATAACCCAAGCAACACTGACAGTTGTCTTGTCACTCAAACATTTATGTTTTAATTAGCTCTGGGAATAGATGTTGGGTTACTTCACAGAAAGAAGATACAAGTTTCTTTATGAGAGTGTTACAACCCAGGAGCCTGCGTCCCAGGTTTCTTCACAGTCCCTTTGGTTTAATTGAGGTGGAGACAGAAATTGATGAAGGCCCTAAGGTTATAGTCTAATGCCTTGAGACAGCAGATATTAAAGGACTCATTTATATGGGGACTTGTATATTAGGGAGGCAGAGCAAATCACCTTCACTTTAACAGGAAGCAACACAGCTGAAACATGCAGGGTAACGGTCAGAGGAAGTATATGAACAAGGGACCGTAACTCAGTAAACAGTTTCTGGACTCCTTGGCCTGTGACATGCTTCAGGTGTTAGGGAGATTTTGTTTCAAGCCCACCTTGGGGCAATTTCTGAAGGACAGTGTGCAGATCGGGCAGCCTGTTGACATCGGAAGGCAGGGACAGCAGTAATGGATCCGTCAAAAATAGAGTAACTCCTGAGCAAGCACTCCTGGTCTTTGGAATAGCATGGAGACCTTGCAGGGTGGAATGTCAGCTTGGTGTGTTAGACCTTGTGTGAAGAACTAAGGAAGCTTCATCTGGGAGAAAGAGGGGGTGGGGTGGGACTGGGGAAAAGAAAGCAATAGAGTTAGTGTGTCTCATGTGTCATTGTCTAAAAGTTAACTGTTATTTGAAAAGGCAGTGATGGACATGCACCAAGACTGAGATGTCCTTGTCTGAGGATGGGAATCATTAATGGGAGCTTTCCAGACAGCATCAAGGCGTTTCCCCCACTAGCTGTCTACCTAGTTCTGTTCCCTGTGTCATCTCTGACACTGAATGCCCGTAGGTGTTCTTTAATGATTCCACACACCAGCATCTTAGGAGATAAAACTTCAGCTACCCAAACAGTTTCATGTCCTGCTAAGCTATATAGTCTGTGAGTAGCTATGTTAAGCCCAGAAGTTAACACAGTGGCCTGGTCCTTTTTGCACTTGTATGCAGTCACTGGGAGAAAAAAAAGAGCATTAAGGTGCTCCTGGCACATGTAGAGAGATGTTAACTCCTTTCCCAGGCCTGGAAAAACAGTCTCCCAAGAAACTATTTCCCAGCTGCTTTCTCGTGGCAGAGGTGGGTATATCGCTTTTGGAAAAGTCCTGCAGAGGAGTCCCAGGTTCTCCTCAAACCCATCAACCTCAGGTCACCTCCTGTGGCAGCCCCTAGCACAGAGAGCTGCAGAGGGACTGCGGCCATGAGGTACAAGAACAACTAAGCAGTGGTTACTCCTTTGCCTTCCCAGCAGAAACCTGGTTAGTGGAGGGAATAACATGGTCCTTAATAAGAAACTCCTTCTGTTTCCAATTAAACAAAAATTGCTGCATATAAATCACTTGATCCTGGAGCTCTGTTCCTCAATTTCACTCTCCCTGTTATTGAGCCTCCATCTGCTTTTAACAATTCTTGCTACTCATGTATCTTTTAATGCTGTATCCCTCCAGAATGGCTTTCTAATTAAGTAAGCTCTGAAAATGAAAAGCAGCAGAACAGCAGCTTGCTTGCTCTCCGTACCCTTAATCTGGGAGTCCTCTATGTGCTATTTTGGAAGCTAAATTGAGGTCACTGACATTATGCATATTTGTTGTCTGATGCAGTCTTAAAATCCCCAAATCCTCTCTTCAAAATTATCTTTAGGCACGTGGGTCAAACATTTACAGGAAGAAAAATCAGGACTTGGAGCTTTGGCAGATTTAGAGAAACAGAGGAGGAGGGAGAAAGGGGCCACAATCTCAGATGAGTGTTTCTGTTGTGGCATGTTTCCACTGACCAGTGAAAGATCAGCGTCGCTGGTGTTAAGAAAATAAACACTTCCAGTGCTTTGTAAAAAAGGGAGATGGAAGTTTTGGGAAACAGAAGTGTCCAGAAGTATCTGAGGGTGCTGGGCTTGTTCAGTATAGAGAAGGCTGCAGGGGGACCTCATTGCAGCCTTCCAGTACCTGAAGGGAGCATACAAGCAGGAGATTCAACTTTTAGAAGGGCAGACAATGGCAGAACAAGGGGGAATGGATTGAAGCTAAAGGAAGGAAGGTTTAGATTAGATATTAGGGGGAAGTTTTTTACAGAGAGAGTGGTGAGGTGCTGGAACAGGCTGCCCAGAGAAGTGGTGGATGCCCCATCCCTGGAGATGTTCAAGGCCAGGTTGGATGGAGCCCTGGGCAACCTTGTGTAGATCCAGGCCTGGAGGTTGGTGGCCCTGCCTGTGTCAGGGGGGTTGGAACTCTCTGATCCTTGGGGTTCCTTCCAACCCAGACCAGTCTATGATTCTATTATCCTGTAGAGGTGGTGGTCCCCCTTTTGTTATGAATCACAGAGTAACCGGTTATTGGCTCTTGTCAAAGTGCTTTCTGCTGAAATTGTGCAGAAGGAATGAGCTTCTCATTGGGAAAACGAAAGGAGCTGGGACCATTCATGCAGAATTAAATATTCTACTGGGTTTGGGAGGTGCCGTGGTAATTATGGATACAAATTAGTATTAGGCTTCAACTGCTCAATAAATACATTAACCAAAAGCAATCGTTATTTTGCTGCCCTCCGCCTCAAGGGGAAGTAATGCACCTTACAGAGGTTTTACATTTGGATTCTGAATGCAAAAATTCTTAAAAGTCTTTTTTAAAGCTTAATAATAAAGGGTTTGCTGTTAGGAATGTCCAGTGTTTTTGGAGATACTGCTGAGTGCGTTTTTACCTGGATTGTTGAGCCAAGATATTTTGAGCATTTTTTGTATTCATAATTCACTGAATTATTCAGAGCAAAATGAGTGTGATCAGGAAAACAAAGTATTTATGAATAATACAAAATCAAGGAGATTAAAAGGAGGAATAAAAGAAAAACAAACCAAAAAACCCAGCCTTGCCTTACAGAAAACTTGAGATTTCAAATCTAGATTTAAAAAAAGTTTGGTTTGAGTCATATCAAATTTTTGCAGTGAAAGAACTCAAATCAAAACAAATATGGCCATAGTGACTGGTTTTGCTGGAACAAAATTCCATTTTGATAGGGTTTTTTCACCAAAATGTGCAAGCAGTTATATTTCCTACATAACTTAAATCATTTTTGTTTGAAGATTAATTCTTTAGATGCTTTTTAAGATGTGACCCTTCTGTTATTTTGAGTTGAAAATACATTTTAGAAAAAAAACATGTGAGCTGGAATGAATCCCAGTCTATGGAGAAGTGGTTTGGGTTTGCATCAGATAAATAAACCAGAAGGGAAGGTCGTGCCTTACCAATCTGGTGACCTTCTATGATGGAGTGACAGCATGGGTAGATAAAAGGAAGGCAACCGATGTCATCTACCTGGACTTGTGCAAGGCCTTTGACACAGTCCCCCATCACATTCTTATCTCTAAATTGGAAAGATGTGGATTTGATGGGTGGACCATCCAGTGGATAAGAAACTGGTTAACTGATGCCTCGGAAAGCCGGAATCAAAACTCAATAGCCTTGGTGACTATTAAGCAGGTATCCTTTATTGCAGCGCTGGGCACACAGGGGATCGCTCCTCCGAATGTGTGCGCCTACTGAGGCCAAATTTCTCATATTTATACAGATTAACTATACATATTCATTATAATATCTAAGAAAAGGCAGAGTTATGCTAATTATTTCTAAGAAGTCATTTACATTAACCCCTCCCAGATAGAGCATGCTCAGTGACACTCAGGGGGTCTTCCGGTGGTCTTCATGGATGAAGGCTGGACGTCTTCCTCGCTCTCAGCGCATGCTCTTTAGGTTTCTTCTCTGTGATTATCTGAGCTCAAAAACACATTCCTTTTCGCTGAAAACAAGATATACTCTGTCTCCTAATTGGTCGTTAGTCTTATGACTCCTCAATCTCCTGCTCCCTCTAGTTTCAAGGCTGTTGCACTGTTATGGCTGAGATTTGTAGCCGCTTTCATGAAAACGCTTGTGTGATGACTGCTAAAATCCAAAACTAATCCATTCCTAAAAATACACACATTCTTACTTTATCTTCAAGGCTGTTACTGTTGCATTGTTATGGTTAAGTTTTGCAAGTGCTCTCACAAGTAGCCTACACAGTTAAAGCTTTCTCCTAAACTAATCTATTCTTAAAACCATGAAAATTCTTATGTTAGTTATATTAATTGTCTCTTAAGCTACACCGATATCAATCTATTAAGCATGATTACATTTCATTGAATCATTCCCCCCTTTTCATTATCCTTGCAAATTCTTTTGTAATTCCAAATTATACTACTCTATTGCAATGCTTTGAAAAATATGTACCTGTCTCTACTTGATGTCTTATTTTATTCCTTCTCCAATCCTCGTATGTTATACTGGTCTGTTTGTAACACCACAAAGAACATTGAATTCCCACACAAGAAATTAAAAGTAAAATACTTAGAAAAACAACAATTGTAAAAACTTGTTTGAGCCAGGCAACGTTTGAGCCAGGAAGTAAGCTTATTCCAAAGCTCTTTAAATCCCCATGATGTATCATCTTGAGCTACCTGGTGAAGAATCTTTGTTTGCTTCCACATATTATTTAGATCTGTTTCAATTTCTTTTTCCTGATTTATGTATGCACAACAGCTCTGATTTATTACCATGCACACACCTCCTTCTTCGGCCAGCAGCAGATCTAAGGCCATTCGATTTTGTCTTACTACTTTACTTAAGGAGGAAACTTCTAATTGCAATCTATGGATAGCATCACTGGTGTCCCTTTGGAATAACTCCATGCTAGCAGATATATTAACTATAGCCTTTTCCAATTCACTTACTCCAAGCCATGGGAGGAATGCCCTTGTGAAACCATGAAAAGCAGTTGGTCGTACTATTAGGGGATTTATTCCCCTTTTATATATTTTCCTCCAAGGGGTTCGTAAAATTCCTGGTGGAGGGTGTGAGTGATTAAATATCCGGTCTCCAGGAATTAGGTATCCTAAAGTACATGTTCCATTCCATTTACGTGGTAATACTTTTCGGGCCCTTCCATCTCCACATAGCCACCATAATCCTTTAGGAATGCAGTCAAATGAAAAATCTCTCCTTAATCCCTGAATTACGGGGAGTGGACACCCACTTGGTATGGAAGTGTTTTGACAAGAAGCTTTTCCTTTACATTGATCAAAACACAAACTCCAATTTAGGGCTGTGAAAGTTGTTAACAGCACCATGGTTCATCTCACTTTTCCCAAAGTGGATCACCTTAGTTACCTCTCTTGCCAGTTAGTTCTGCAAGGAAGTGCCTCTGGCCATCCAGAAAAGGTGTCACAGACTCACAGAGAAGATCAACCCCCCTGCCAGAGCAGGTTCCTTAGGACAGAAAAACAAATTGTAAATTTCAAGCGGGTAATTTTCTCTCCTTCACAGACACACTGTGACTCACCTCTTAGGCACTCACCACTCACACCAGAGTTAACTCATTTCACTCACACCAATCCTTTGTCAAATCTAAATCACTTTTCAAAAGTCAGTTCCTTGTAACAATATCCAAAGTCAAGAGCAATAAATCAGTGTCATCAGAGCAGCGACTCCCGTTGGGAATCAAAGCCTGGTCTCCTGCACACACACTGTTACAGAAGTTTGCAGCAGGTCTCCACACTCGCTTTGTGCTTACTTAAACTTCTCACAGAGCAGCACACACACTGTTACAGAAGTTTGCAGCAGGTCTCCACACTCACTTTGTGCTTACTTAAACTTCTCACAAAGCAGCACACACCCTGTTACAGAAGTTTGCAGCAGGTCTCCACACTCAATTTGTGCTTACTTAAACTTCTCAGTCACAACAATACTCATTCGATACAGTTATCGAGATTCCGATTATTAGCAGCATCTACATGCTACTAAACAGATGTATACAATCAGGCACGAGTAACCTGATATAAGATACTCGCGTGGGACGTCTCCCAATGCCTTACAGTATCCCTGAATGACCAGACCAGATACTCGCGTGGGACGTCTCCCAATGCCTTACAGTATCCCCGAACCAGAAGCTCAAATAATAAATATAAAAGGATACCTTAAAATCAGAGGATGGTCCTTGTCTGCTCCTGCAGTGAGCCGAGAAGGGCGAGGAGTCCCTCCGGGAAATCCCGGGGCGCGCCTAGGGAGTCCTGTTCCTTACCGGATCCTGCAGCCGAGCAGAGAGGGTCCCATCTGGGGTGCCAAACTGATGCCTCGGAAAGCCGGAATCAAAACTCAATAGCCTTGGTGACTATTAAGCAGGTATCCTTTATTGCAGCGCTGGGCACACAGGGGATTGCTCCTCCGAATGCGTGCGCCTACTGAGGCCAAATTTCTCATATTTATACAGATTAATTATACATATTCATTATAATATCTAAGAAAAGGCAGAGTTATGCTAATTATTTCTAATAAGTCATTTACATTAACCCCTCCCAGATAGAGCATGCTCAGTGACACTCAGGGGGTCTTCCGGTGGTCTTCATGGATGAAGGCTGGACGTCTTCCTCGCTCTCAGCGCATGCTCTTTAGGTTTCTTCTCTGTGATTATCTGAGCTCAAAAACACGTTCCTTTTCGCTGAAAACAAGATATACTCTGTCTCCTAATTGGTCGTTAGTCTTATGACTCCTCTATCTCTGGCGACTCTGGTGGAGCAATCCCCTGTGTGCCCAGTGCTGCAATAAAGGATACCTGCTTAATAGTCACCAAGGCTATTGAGTTTTGATTCCGGCTTTCCAAGGCATCATAACAGACTGTAGCCAAAGGGTGGTGGTCAATGGGTCTATGTCCAGGTGGAGGCCGGTGACAAGCGGTGTCCCCCAGGGGTCTGTCTTGGGACCGGTTCTCTTTAACATCTTTATCAATGACATCAATGATGGAATTGAGTGCACCCTCAGCAAGTTTGCGGATGACACCAAGCTGAGTGTTGTGGTCGACACCCTAGAAGGAAAGGCAGCCATCCAGAGGGATCTTGACAGGCTGGAGAGATGGGCCCGGGTGAACCTAATGAGGTTCAACACTGCAAAGTGTAAGGTGTTGCACTTGGGCCGGAAGAATCCCAGACACAGATACAGACTGGGAGAAGAGCTTCTTGAGAGTAGCCCTGCTGAGAAGGACTTGGGGATTCTGGTGGATGAGAAACTTAACATGAGCCAGCAGTGTGCTCTTGCAGCTCACAAGGCCAATGGTATCCTGGGCTCCATTAGAAGAGGGAGGGCCAGCAGGGACAGGGAGGTGATTTTCCCTCTCTACTCTGCCCTCGTGAGGCCCCATCTGGAGTACTGTGTCCAGATCTGGGGCCCCCAATACAAGGGGGATGTGGAACTGTTGGAGAGGGTTCAGAGGAGGGCCACGAAGATGATTAGAGGGCTGGAGCACCTGCCCTACAAAGAGAGGCTGAGGGAGCTGGGCTTGTTCAGTCTGGAGAAGAGAAGGCTGCGGGGGAACCTCATGAGCTTATAAGCAGGAGGGGATTCAATTTTTTCAAAGGATAGACAATGACAGGACAATGGGGAATGGATTAAAGCTAAAGGAAGGAAGGTTTAGATTAAATATCGGGGGGAAGTTTTTTACAGAAAGAATGGTGAGGTGCTGGAACAGGCTGCCCAGCGAGGTAGTGGATGCCCCGTCCCTGGAAGTGTTCAAGGCCAGGTTGGATGGGGCCCTGGGCAACCTTGTGTAGATCCAGGCCTGAGGTTGGTGGCCCTGCCTGTGTCAGGGGGCTTGGAGCTCTATGATCCTTGGGGTCCCTTCCAACTCATACTATTCTATGATTCTATGAAATAGCTGCATCTGAAATGGGATCTTGCATCAGGAGAATGATGCTACGAGGTCACACTGCTCTGCAGACCAAGTGAGCAATATCTCAAACTGTATGGGGAATGAAGAGAGGGGAAAATTGTTTGGAAATCACTTCCCTTCTGAAATCACTTCTGAACGGCTGCTTTCAAGGTAGAACAGAAAGGAACAGCAGTGTTGGCATTAACAGCTTCAAAGGTGTTGCTGTGGCAGGAAAGGAGATGGGTTAGATATGTTTCCCCCCCCCCCGTTTCCCTTTCCCTTGGGCTGCCAAAGGCAAGGGGAGGAGGTCAGATGGAAGTGGTGCTTTGCATTGGTCAGCCGCATATCCGCCTCTTGTCTTCAAGGCATGGAGGCTGGCTGGGGTAGCTGCACTAGAATTTCACCAGATGCTGACAACATCACCAGCCCTCAGTGGCATTCCCAAATTTCCCAGGTGTGTTGTAGGGTCACATTTTAGCCCGCTGGTTGCTTTTAATGCACACAGGCAAGTCTTTGCTCCTTACACTTGAGGTCCCAGCTGTGGTTGCCATTTATGTTTCTGCAGATACTTACTTCCCATGGCTTGACCTACTGCCAAAAGTTTTCTTTGCTCTGCATTGGAAACTGCTGGTAGCTCCGTATTAGATTCTTATACCTTATTAGCCCAGCTTGTTTGCAAAGAAAAAGACTCTGCTTTAGGAAAGAGGGATGAGAGGTATGTCAGGTACTGAGAAGGGAGAGGAGTTCAGCATTCAAAGCCTAAACTTGGGGACAAGATAATATGAAACACTGTGTATGTGGAATAATTAAGGGGTTTAACACTTTTATTTTCTTTCTTAAATTTCTAAGTTTTTTTTTTTTTAACCTAAACACTCCATGTGAGCTTCAGCTCTCCTGGTAACTTGTGTTGGCAGCACGTTGCGTTTTTCATGTGATCGTTTTATTTTTGCTCTTGGGAGAAACAGAAGTTCATTAGATCACATTGCAAGGATGCAGAAGCCTACAGTGGCTCAATCAGGATGGTCTGAAACCACCATTTCTGCTTCTGTCATTCTGTATTGATCACAGTTTCTTTTTGAACACTGCAGTCACTGTTCCAATATTACATCACAATATGTTGGTTTTGGTAGGTTTAATAACAGGTGTAAATAGTTTTAACAATACCATCCATTTTGTTTCCTGAGTGCATTTTCTCTGCTTTAAGCTGAATGACCGTACTCATTTTCACCTCCCACATTCCAAGGAAGGGTTGCTGAAGCCTTTCTCTGAATGATGATCCTTTTTGGAAAGCGGTTGTAGCCAAGGATGCTGAAGAGCCCTTTGAATTGAGAGGGAATGTGAGCCCATCAGCTGGGCAGCTGGCTGGCCTCCAGCTCTGCTGTAGAAGGCACGAGCTTAGTCATGTAAAGCCCTGCTCATTTTCTGTCCCTACGGCCCAGGGCTGTGTTGGTTCTAGTTGAGGTTGAGAAGGTATGGTGGTGTTCATCCGGGGGGATGCACAAGGGTCCGTGAGCCCAAGCTGCACAGCCTAACGGCTGGCTCAGTCAAAGGGGACCCCCAGGTA
The DNA here is from genome assembly GCA_020800305.1 of Porphyrio hochstetteri. Taxonomy (NCBI): domain Eukaryota; kingdom Metazoa; phylum Chordata; class Aves; order Gruiformes; family Rallidae; genus Porphyrio; species Porphyrio hochstetteri. The sequence goes on from CM036907.1 coordinate 47,021,166, forward strand.
TGGCTTCCCTGTAGGGTATAGCTAACAGAGGCAGGACAGGCACAAGCAAAGCCTCACTGTATCTCATGCTGTTTTGAGCAGGACAACTTGGTGGCCCCATGGTTCACAGCCTGTTCCAAACCTGTGCTGGTATATGTGTAGTTTGATAAGCTATCATATGGAGTAGAGGAGAGCCCTTTCAAACCAGAGGCAGCAAAGGATGGCATCTCCTGAGCTTTTATCCTACCTAAGCTTAATTTCTCTCCTTTCATCTGTAATTTGGGGATAGTAATACTGATAATTGCCCATTTTGTAAAGCTGATGTATCAGCTGGTGTTATGTAACTAACACCATTGGGTAAAATGGTAGGTAGATAGAAGCATGAATTCAAGAGTTAGATCTTCTGGGCACAGCCATCAAGAGTGACGAACATGTTCATCTCATGTCCCCAGGGGCACTGCTGCAACCACGTAACGATGGCTCCAAATTTTAAAGTACCCACTCATTGTCTGTAAGTAAAATACATGGGGGTGGGGTTTACCTGGCCATGAAATCATGTTTCCATCCCCTTGTGGGATGGATACTGAAGCTGCATGGGGGTAACATTAGTAAATCAGTTGTTGGGAGTTCAAGAGAGAACGGAGGATCTCGGAGAGATGGTGAGGTAATGGAAGGAAGGTTGTTACATGTTAATGGGAACTGTGGGCCAGATAACGATCTTCCCGTCTAATCAGAGGTTTCATTTTCCCCTCCTTGTCTGGCTCCGAAATCTTAAAAGCAACTACAGGTCACCTTGTTTAGCAGCAGAGAAATCAGGGTAGATAGACTTGTGATAGGAAGCAACCCAAGGGGACAGCAAACTGAATGGCAAGGCCACGCTGGGCTGGAGTCCGGTGGGGTGTTTGGCTGCACAGAGAGGTTTTTACTCAGACACACACTGACACGGCACTTTGTCGTGCCATCAGCAGGCCAAATAAAAGACATGACTACTGCCTCCTAACGGGAGGGCAGCTTTCCCTGAGGGAATGATCCAGAATGTCCCTGTGAAGCCACAGAATATGGTTATTGATATCTAACAGAAGGTTACTGAGGCTTTTAAAGGGAAAATAGCTGGGGTTCCTGAGCCAGCTGGTTTTAACCAGGGTACTTGTTTCTTTAGCCTTGGCCCATAGCTGTTTGCCAGTGTTGGTGCCCGGAACTGGGGGTTTAAGGAGAAACACTGTGAGACTGGTGTGGGTTTGCAAGCCCCTGGCTCACTGAGGAAGACTTCAGTAAAGGCTCAGGTCCAGCAGTGGAACAGCTGTGTTACATCCAGGCTCACTGTGCTCTTCATTGCAGCTGGAGTCTTGTGTGACTACTTGGGGGTCAGGGAATGGGCTCTGAGGGGCTCATCTGAAGCTGAGCAGGGGGGAAGGACTGGCAGTGCCTTTGAAACTAAAAGGAGAGCTAGTTTTTACACACTTTTGCAATTTTAACCAATCCTCCTTGTCTACTGTCTGCTCCTTCTTGACTAACTTCAACCTTCTCATGATTAGATATCTGGAGACACTGGAGAGAGAGAAGTAGCTCCAGATTCACGTAATTTCTATTAAACCCTTGACTTAGGGGGGGATTATCCACTGGAGGCACTTTAGGAGGTGAATATTAGACAATTGCTATGTAACAACATGCTTATGGCTGTACTGAGTTCAGATAATGTTCAGTTTCTAAGGGATTTCAAGTATTTCTATTGCTCTTAAACCTAATTAAGCAAATCAAAGTTCTGAAGTAAGTTGAGAGCCAGGAGACTTTCTTAGACTTTTGATTTTACATACAACCTTCTAGCCCTGAGGTGCCCAAAATTTACAAATTCAGTAATTCCACATGTGATGATGAGGTGGGTAAATGCAGCAGCCCAAATCTGGCTCAGACAAGATGAAAATTTAAAAGCCCTTTTTATATAGCTTTGTCTTGCAGTGCTCTGGAGCCTTTCCCATCATTCTAGATTTATTAAAAAAAAATACTGTGTTGATCTGCCCTTGCTGCCGTTTCAGATTAACCCAAGGATGTTTTGCCCCACATTTGGCATAAATCCCCCTCTAACTGTGATAACATCCTTGGATAATTGTCATAAATAAACAGAAGGACTTGCCTTCCCCTCTTTTCCTCCTGTGTTTTTTAAGCAGTGCAGGTGTTTAGCGGTGAACTCCAACCAAAAGCATGATAGCACCGTGACGGCAGAGCCTTTGCCTAGAACATAAGCTTTGGATTTGCAGTGTGACCTATGTGAGTGCCATGCTGCCATTGCTCTAAAGTGGAGACCAGTGCAGATGTAGTCTCCTGGTGGTTGAGAAGGTCACTGGGCAGCAGGAGTGGTGTCCTGGAGCTGCAGGGCCGCAGCGGTGACCTGGGTGGTGAGGGATGATAAATATGTGATTGGGAATACTCTTGGAAGTGTTACCAAAATGGAGACAAAAGGAGGACCCCTTCAAAAATTTCTATCTAGACATAAAGCCAGAAAGCAAAGGAAGGAAGTTTAGGAGAAAAAGAAGGGTACCATGTGAAAGAAGGGTGTTATGGTAGTGATTGCCCAACATTTGATACAAATACATATTTTTAACTATTTGTGCCTCAGAGTGTGTGTCATCACTGACACCAAGGTGGGAAACTGAGCAGGAAAATTGCCAGAGAAAACACAGGAAAGGAGCTTTAGCAGGAGAACCAAGGGGAAAAAGCCAGATCTTAGATCTTGAAGAAGAAAAACTGCAAAATTTGTCTAATTAAGGAATGTAGAACTAGACCGGGTGAGCTAAGGACGTTGATTTGCACATCATGAGAAAGGAGAAGAGACCTCACAAAAATAAAATCAGAGATGCAGGATGAAAACCAGGGCAGAAGCACGGGAAATGGGATTGGAAGAGGGAGGGGTAGTGGTAAAGTCACATGCTGTGGACAGACCAAGGATGGTAAGACTAGTATAGGTCCTAATGTTCAAGTGAAAAAGTTGTATTGCCTGTTGAAAGCCATTGCAATGGGGTGAAGGAGGCTTGAAACTAGACAGGGTAGGCTCAAGCATAGAGCTGAAGGATCAGAATTCACAGCACCTTTATACGTCCTGGAAAAAATACAGCTGAAAATACAATTGCCAAAGAAAATATTGTGAAACTGCTGCAGCTACAGTTAGCAGAACCTGGCTCCCTCTTTTTAAGAAGGTGGGTGGGTGGGTGGATGGATGGATGGATGGATGGATGGATGGATGGGAGTGCTAGCAGGGTTTGGCTTCAGAACTCACCCCCTTTGCTTCCTGCTGTGCTCGTGTTGGTCATGATGAAAAAATTGGCTTTGTCTTCAGTTGAAACCTTCATACACGTTCATGTTTTTTAAATAATGGATTATGCAGATCCTAATATGGGTACTAAAAACAAAAGCTATACAAATAAACACTGGGAAAGGGCCCACAGCTTCCTGAAGACTGATAGCCAGATTTCTTTCTGCATGCCTTTTGCATCCTGTTGATGATATGACACTTTTCCCCTGATAATGTCCAAGACACATACTGCATTAATCAGATAATGTAACTTTCCATGATCTAGCCCTAAGAAATGTAATTTAACTTTTTTTTCCCCCCACCCTCTTTGACTCCCTTTGACAACTGACTTTTTCCTAATGGTTTCTCCAAGCTGAGAAATCTGGCAAAAGTTATTATATTGTTCTCAGAGCAATGTTTGTGGTGTGATTAATGTGTGATTAGCTACCTGAAGCTTAATTACGCCTTGCTCTTCCAAAGACTTGCCTGTGATCCATACTGCACTTGAATCAGGTCTTGCAAAAGCCAGTGGGAGTATGGACACCACCACAGTTAAATCCAGATACATTTTAAGGATTTGGGTACCCAAGAATGGTACTCAAACCCAGCCTAGGCACAAAGGATCGCACGTTCCTTCAGCTTTGCAATGACTGCATGGGAATCAATAGGTGTATCAGATGTGTGGCACTAATACTAAAAGGAATATATTCTTGAGTGATGCAAAAATGTGTTATTCATTCCCCCCTGCCTCGTGTGGTGCCTTCCCCATGCTGTAGCAGTGGTGTCATTAGATAAGACTGCAGACAGCTTGTCTCTCTTGTTGTAGTTGCAGGTGGAACTTGATCAGGAATATCAAGACAAATTCAAAAGACTGCCTTTGGAAATTCTGGAGTTTGTACAGGAAGCCATGAAAGGGAAAATCAGTGAAGACGGAGACCACAGTTCTGCCCCCTCTTCCCTGGCATCTGACAGTGGAAAATCAAATCATAAACCTCTGCAAAGTGAAGAGGAATTGGAAGAAGATAATCCAGAAAAAGTGTTTGATACTACTTTTTAACTGCCCAAGAACCAATCGGTGTGCCAGGGCGCCCCGCTCCCTAGCTGCCCCAGCTCTTGCTGTCCCGATGTGAGGTGCCCCTGAAGCGCTCCGGGAGGCAGGAGCAATCTGCATTCAAGTGCACATTTCCCAAAAGGAATGTTTTATAAAAAGTATTGTGCAAAGGTCTCCAGTCTCATTCTTCATATTATTATTATTCTAAAGCTATTCTAAAGCTTAGTGCAGTTGTAATGGGAAAATTTATATGTTAACCATCCTCTTTTCTTCTCTTTTTTTTAATCTCTCTTTTTTTCTTGGCCAATTTACAATGGGTAATTTTCTGGCCGTGTTCACTAAGAATGTTTAATGAAGACCAGTGTATTGTTCAGAGACAAATGTGTGCAGATTTCCTTTTGAAATGCCAGTGCAAAGTGCTCCAAACTAACACAGATCCTAGAGAATATTAGAGCAGTACTTAATCATATTTGTTTCCTTCTTTATTAACTGCACCTTGACATCTGTCCCATCATTTTACATTTGCACTGAAACATTTAATCCTTTTTAGCTTTGCAAGCACCGGTGGCTTGCTGTCCTGATACTATGTTTATCACATGGAAAGAAATATATTTGCTGCTGAAAATTTTTGGAATTGTGGTGACAAGAGGAAAACAAAGAGAGAAGAGAGAAGAACTCTGCCTGGAGATTGTTGGTGTCTGTGTACGTCTGTGTTTGTTACACTGTGTGAGTGCATATATGTTTGTATATATATATATATATATATATATATAGCGCTATATGTGCACACACATCTGTCTATATACACACACGGCATGTTTCTATTTGAAGTCGGTGTGGTCTCTTGGCCAAATGAAAAGTTTCAGGGATAAGTGAATAGAGAATCTTTATGAAAGCTAACATCTGGGTTCTACTGCTATAAAATAGTCACTGAAGCATAAAGTTCTTTTTGTGGTGTTAGTGTTGTAAATCAAAGTAGGTTTAGAATATAAATTTGATATATATTTTGCAGACTCAAAAGTATTGATTTTAAGTATCATATTTTAAGCTTACTGAATTTGATAGGATTATGAAATGTTTAGGACTGCAGTATTTGAAATTGAACAGAATCTTCCATTATTTTTAAGACTGATGTTCAGTTTTACTAAGGTCTGACATTTAAAAGCAAAATCTAAAAACCTGATCACTGTTATTTAAGAGTGTATATCAATCCACTTAAACTGACAACTTAAAGTAAGAGCAATCCCCGTTAGTGTACTGTATGATACGCACGAGAGAAGCATCAGCACAATGTGAGACATTTCTATCGGCGACAGAGAGACTCTGGGAGTCAGGATATTTGAGGAAGTAAAGAAATGCTGTTCTCTGGATTCCCATACTAAGAGAAATAGGAATTGGGAAAAATTACAGACGGATTCTTATTTGGAGCCAAGCCAGCGCATAATGCTGAAGACCTTTCCCTCAGCCACATGGTGAAGCAGTGGCTTAGGGCAAAGGAGAAACCAGCTCAGAAGACACAGATTTTTTTGCATTGAGAGGCTCAATCCTGCAAACCTCCATTTTCTGCACCCTGCTGGGCTCAGCGCAGCTGTTCTGGGGAATAAAGTTCACATATATGTTTGCAGGATCAGAGCAATACTCTGTATTAAAAAGCAAGGGAGAGAGGTGATTACATAGGGAGGCATTTTAATACATCGTAACAGTTCAGTTACTTCCATTCCCTCAGGATTTTAGTACTTTAAAGTAACTTATTTTATTTAAATTTAAGCAATAAAATACAAGTCAAGCTTAAGTTTTCAGTTAGGTAACGGTGTGTGTGTAATATAAGTTCAAATCTTGGAAAACAAACAGTATTTTGATGTTTCTTTTTTAAACTTTAAGCAGAAAGAAAGACAAACTGCACATTGGAAATCATATTTTGGATTAAACTATCATGGTTTATGGTGATGAAATTAGTGAACGTGAAATTCAAGAACCTGACTTTCATCTTAAGCTAGGAACAGTGAATCCTCTGTTAATCCTTGTTTTGCACTTTGAAATCAATCTTAATCACTCGTGTAAATGTAGAGAGTCGAGATGTAATGCTACATTTTATAAAGTAAAGATGACATATTGTCTAAATTATTAACAGCAGAAACTTATAGCAGTGTTCACAAGAAACCTGAAGACTATTGAATACCAGAAACCCTTGTACAGCGCAGGCTTTTTGGTAAACTCTTAGCTCCTTTGAATTTCAGCGCTACGTTCTCGTGGACTTCAGCGGAACTAGGACTTCACAGAGTCTTCAAAGAAACTCGGGCGAATACCAATCAACCTTTTATTTATATTTAAGAATAAAATAAAGGAACATACTGGTTGGATTCAATCTATTATGGGCTGTAGTCATTTTACAGTACGTTTGTATTTGATCATTTCCTGTACTCACATTTTTTTATATCTGTACAGTGCCACTTTCTGCAGGTGTAAGGTAGCGTGTAATACTGGACATCTTGCATCCTTCAAACTACTTCAGTGAAACAGATATCATTTAATATTGATATTACTTGAACTAGAGTAAGGTAATGAAAAAAAAAGGGTCTTTATGATGTGCAAGTCTTGTGCCTTTTATGTATTTGCCTTGTTCCGTGTTGAATGTGTGGAAATGCTGTATTGTGGACTTTCTGCTGTATAGAATAGAGCTGTCTATATTAAACTAGGTCGTGCACTTCAGATATCTTTACACTACTGAAAATAGCTTGCTTTTTGCCATTATAATCAGAATTTTAAAAATTCTAATGAAGGCCAGACATTTTAGATTTAACATGTTCATAATTATGTTAATTAATGCTCATGTATTAGCTAAACATTCACTGAAAGATAACTAAAGGGACATATTGCTTGCCTTTCTTTGAAATCAGTGTTGCTCTTGTACATTGTATTAATAGTGTCTGTGATTGATTAGTCCTTGATGATTTGCTTTCAGAGTAGGATGAAATATTTCAGTTAACATGTACATATTTTTCAGTTCTTCAATCTATGATTGTTTCAGAGGCATAATTCACATTTTTGTAAAAATTCTATGCAATTTTGTGGCATGATGTTTCTTCCACTAGTAATTTTATGTGCTTACATTACAGATCCAAAGGACAAATAAAAATTTCTTAACACAAGGCAGTTGAGTTCTCTGTTCATTGACTCTGGGGCCTCAGTTGACTCTGGAGACCCTGCTAACCTCAAAGACCTTACCGTGACCCCTTTGGCCCTGGGAGGAGCAGCACCAGGAGGAGTCAGGGAAGTTTCCCTGCAGGCACTTGACATCTCAGTGAGGAGAACAAGGATTGCAAGTGCCTGGGCATCCCCCACCTCTCCCAGCAACATGTGCATTTGCTGATGCTCTGACACAAGGGAAACCACCCCCCAAAAAGTGCATGGCAGACAATGAACTAGTAAGAAAACATATTGGTTTACAGGACAGGCTACTGCAGAACAGCAATTGTGTGGTTTTCAGCCATACCTGTAAGATGCCTCACCAACTTAGAGCAGCCTTACTTGTCTTCCACCGCCCCAGCTGTTCCACTAATCATCCATGCAATTATATATGTGTTGTGAAATGTACCTTTGCAGGGGCCTTCCACTGAGAGTGTTGAAAAATGAATCTATTCCTTTGGCTTCTGACTTCCCTTTTTAATTTACAATGTAAAAAAATTATCTCCAGGAGAAGAGAGAAGCAGGTATATTAATCCAGTGTACTGAGGGATATACCTACTAAAATAAATAGTCTCCAAGGTAGCTAGAGTCAAATTGCTACTAGGAGAGGTATGGGGAAATGGGGTTTGATAAGGGGGGTGGACAGTGTAGGAGGAAGGGAAGAACAGAGCTGAAAGCCAAGCCTGTGGATTTGATAGACAGAAGTAAGACTAGGATAGAAGCCAAGGGGAAGGAGGGTGGACAAAAAGAAAAATGGGTTTGTTTCTTTCCTAAAGGAAAAGTGGGATGTGAAATCATAAAGAGAAGGTTTGGTGATGCCCAGTTAGCAAGCTGCCCATCGTGTATTGAGGCAGGTGAGCAGAGGCAGCATGGTGGTGAGAATTTCAGGAGGATGTGGGGGTGGCAGTGACAGTGAGCACAGAAGGAAAATCCAGGAGGCCATGGGAAGGATTGGAAAACAACCCTCAGCTCCCGCGGGGCACAGCGAGGCAGGATTCTCACAGCCGGCTGAGCAGGCGACCTCGGCGCTTGTTGTTCTTGGGCCACAGGAGACTGCCTTGGCTGCTGAGGAGAGAGGGCAACAGGCCACACAGGGATGTGTGGAAGACCTATACAGAGGCTGACTGAGGGGAGATGGTGCTGCAGAGGCCAGGCAGCAGGGCCAGAGCTGTGTGCTCTCGTGCAGCTGTGGACACTCCGCAAAGCAAGCCCGTTGGGTTGCTGAAGCTTCAAGTGGATTCTGAAGATGCTCCTGGTCAGAAAACCAGTCTCACCCCAGCAGCAGAAGTGTGCTATCAGCTGGGGAAGGTGACCAAAGAATCATAGAGTCATGGAAGGGCTTGGGTTGGAACACTTCTGGGGAGGCAGCAGCCACAGCTACTCTGGCCAACCTGTTCCTCTACCTCACCCACCTCAATCATCCAGGTAGTTTCTGGCTATGGGAGTGTTAATGTGAAAACAGGTAAGTCCTCTCCTGGATTTACCCCTAATCACACACAGAAGACACCTGAATGCCAAGTGAGACTAATTCTAATGCTGACCTCCCTTACCAGCTCTGACCAGACATGGGGCTTCCCTAAACACACAGAGCAGGATTTGCTTGGCCATCATCAGTCCTAGTTCCTTCTCTGAGCCAGGGCTCTGGCCTTGCTCTTTTCTTCTGTAAGGACTCAATAGAAGGACTTGTCCCTGCGCAGCAATGAACATGTACTTAGCAAAGTGCAGGAACTTAAACCCATGCGCAAAAAGCAGCAGGTGGTGGTCACTAGTGAAGCTGAGGAAGCAAACTACAGAAACACATTCTGGGATACAAAAAAAGGCCCTCCGAAGAGTTGTTATTTTCCAGTGGGCACTGGTAGGACAGTCGGCAGGACGAAAGGCTTGGGGCTTGTGCTGATTTCCTTTTTTTCTAAGTGGGTGAGTTTAGAGGCTCAGTTCATAGGTTCCTTGGGATCAGTAGGAAGGAGATCTGAAGGAGTTGGTAAGATGTCACTGCATTGATCTACCTGCTGATAGCAGGAGCTGTGAGCAGGGCAGCTGACTTGTCTTCATCTGGGAAAGAGGTTGCCAGGTGTTAAATACTCTGAGTTTTGTACCAGCATTTTCAAGAAGGTGCAGAAAAAAGCCAGCTCTGTGCCCTGCCTGTGCAATATAGATGAATAGCTGAAAGTTGGGCTTCACAGGAAAACCACTGGCTGCTGGTGCACTCTCTGGTCTCTGGGAAAGGCTTAACATCAGCTGACAGAGGCAAGCTGGAGGCAAGTGAGTTTATTTTCTTCACTATCATCTCCTTTATTTTCTTCCTTTCTGCATAAGTGCACCAGAGATGATTAACTGCAAGTATGGACAGAAAAGTTGATGATGAGCTGCAGAAGACGGTGCCACATCATGTTACAAACCCCATGCAGTCAGTGTAGATGCAGCAGAGAGGACTGCTACAGAAAAGCCAGACCAGACAGTCTCACAGTGTCCCCTGGCCTTGAGGTCTGTGAATCTTACAACAATGTTCTCTTGGAGAGTTATTTTAGCCCCAGGAGGGAACGATTCCCTTTGTAATGTCCTTTAATTGCTGGGGTCAGTTAAGTAGCTCTGAATGGTCTCTGTGGTTTAGCCATGCCAGATGCTTCCCAGAAAATGAGCTGCCTCTCTCCAAGGGTGTAAATCAGTAAAAGTATGGCATCCCAGGAGCCCTCGGCAATAAATAAGAAACTCAGCCCAAGTGCTCTTGCAGCTTGCCACCAGCTGAGTGGAGCAGATGAACTCCCTGGCTGGAAGCTAACCCAAGCCATAAAGTCTGCGGTAAGACTCATCTCTGACTCATCAAGTGATGCTTGTCAGCCTTGGGGAAACAGCTGGAGATGGAGCACCGGGGAGGAGGAGGAGGCAGTGGCCACGACATGCCACTATTTCCATCCAAGGGTGCAATGATCTCAGCAGAGAGGTTGGTTTCTTGAGCTTCCCTCTCCATCTAGAGAAAATGCCTCTCCTAATGAGAAAGGACTTGGAGAAGAAGGAAGCAGCCTGTGCTTCCTTCAATAAAAAAATACGATGCCCTGCTTTCACTCTGCTGCTGCAAAACGCTCCCTCTGATCGTTCAGCTCGATCCAGCAGCCCAGCCCTCAGCAGGGCTGTTAGCTGCAGTGATTTATGGGCTGGAGGAGACCACAGAGGTCCCTTCACACCATTTCTGCCTTCTGTGCCTTGCTTGCAAAGCTGCGGGCAGCTGCCAGGCCCAGCTGGTGAGGGAGGGAAGGGGGAAAGGAACTTCTCCGCTCCCCAGGAACTACTTTCCTGCACTTGAGGAAGCACTGGGTGGGCAACAGGGGTGGTACCCCTGCCTTGGCAGGGCTGGGGATGGCACAGAATAGGTCCAAGTTGTATGTGCCCTGCGTCACCTTCATTTGCACCACACATGGAATGATGCCATGAGATGCCACTGTGCCACAGGACCCCAAGCACTGCAGGGTCCCTGTTCTCTGTGTGCTACTGAGGAACCCCTGCACTGCCTCTCTTGTGCAGGGCACAATTAGCCTGGTGCTTTGGAGCATTCCCCAGTGAATGCCTCCTACATCTTGTTGCTATTAGCTCCTTTTATTATATTAGGGTCCTAGTAATAGGAAGAAAACACCCTGCTATCACCTTGGTAGCAGCAACATAAGTGCTCCACTTTCCCTGAGGAAATCCAACTTGGGGTGTGCACATTCCCTTTGCGCTGCAGCTTTCCATGAGCAGGAACTCTTTTCTATTGCCATCATTTAAAACCAGTATCAGTCTTTACAAATTCGTGATGGCTGTGGACTGGGGGTGCTGGGCAGGGCACAGGGACAGGCATTTGCTGATGTTACACATGAATCTTGGGTTTTAGCTGGACCTGCTTCCCTATGGACTAAGGTGAACTTGACACAATTACTGAGTCCTGCCTCATGGAGTTAATACAGTTAATTTCTTTTTACCCTGCATATTCCAATCACAAGTCCTGAGATAGTTGCAGCAAAGTACTGTTTGACTACACATAGCACTACCTTAGAAATAGTTGGATGAAAACCAGCAGAGGAGCTGCATGTGAAATGGGAAAGAGCTGGTTTTCACTCAAATTGATCCCTTCTGTAGGTCCCTGCCTTTCTCCTGGGGTGTGCTTTCATTTTCCCTTCTCACCCACTGGCACTAGCTGACGTTCTGCAGCAGCCTTGGCAGAAAACTAGGCTGGAGGAAGCGAGGGGCAGCCTCGCTGTCCCTGGCAGAGGACAACCTTCAGGCAAGACTGGACAGGGCTGGTGGCCTCTGGTCCTGCACTGCTGACAGGCAGGGAATTGCACTTAACGCTCTCCACCTAACTCCCCAGTTTGCAGTCCCAGTGCTAAAATGCATGATAACTGTGTGATGCTTGAGCTGATACATTTGCAGTGCTGATGTGCAGTGCATGGCCTATTTCTTCTCCATTCATGTCTGAGTGCTCTGGAGCATCGCCAGAAGTAAAGAACCAGCTCTATAAATTTACACTTACACCTTTTTTCTTCCAGAAGGGGATTTCTTTGATATTTCTTAAAGAAATATAGAGGCTATTTCTTGAGTAGCCTGTCTAGTCCAATTTAGAGATTGAGGGAGATTGAAACCAGCTCCATGTGCACAAAAAAACCATCCTTCTTCCCTCTTGGGTCTTGCTGCTGTATATCATGCCTGCTGCCACCCCTTTAACAGGACCTCTGCCACCCAAACTACCCTTCTCACCAGGCACAAGGGCTTCTGAGGCTCTGCCTTGTTTTTTCTGGGTTGAAGGATGGCAGGGGCCTTGGCGTCTCCACTGGTACATGTCTGCCTGCCCATGGGTAACCACACCTAAGGAGCATTGCTGCAGCATCACCTCCACACTACATGCTCTTGCTCCCCTTGTTAGCTCCACAGCAATTAGTGTGAAGTGTTGTGAGCTTTTTGTGCTACAAACTTCTTGAAGTGTCAGAATTTACTAGCCAGGTATTCACATTGATTTTTAGCCTATCTGGAATATAGAGTGAAAAATCCAATACTGGTTCTTATGAAGAGCCACTTCATACTTTCATAATAGACATCAGAAAATTCCATCAGTTTCTGGGGTCTCTTCAGGAGAACTAATTATTGTGCTATGCATACCTAGTCTGAAAACTTCATAATATCTCCAGATGCTGCCAAAAGTCCTTTGGAGGTCTTACAGGCCACCAGGGAACCCTCTGCTCTGCTTTTTACTTTTCTTTTTATAAATGAACCATCAAATGTTCTGGGATGGAGCTGGGCTGAAAATCCTGCCTTTGCATGAGTTTACAGTGGTATTGTTCATTTTTGGAGGGGAGGGAGGATTGTTTTATTTTTTAATCCCTAGATGTTCTAAATTTGCCTTACATCAACTGACTGTGACTGCCCATTGCTACATGCTCAGGGAACTGCAGACAGATCACTCCATCTCCAGTGGGAGTTGTCACAGTGTTCTGGTTCTGGCCAGGCCAGAGGAAACCTCCCCAGGTGAGCTGAGTCTGTCTGGGCTGTTTCCACAACACCTGACATCACTCCCCCATAAAAGGGGCTGGTTGGGGGAGAGTACTCCTGGGTACCTCCAGAGCTGTTGGAGGGGGAGCTGGAGCATCAGGTTTGTAAGGCACTCTGTGTTAGCACTGGGTGTGAGTGTAGCTGGCTGTTATTGTTCTACTTTCATCATGCTTTTGTCAGAAAACTGTCTTTAACCCAACCCAACCCATGGAGGCTCTGGCTGTTTCTCCTCTGGGTGTGTGGTGGTCAGCCACTGGTTGGGGTTGAACCACCACACTCAGTTGCCACAATTAACAGGCAGCATTTAGGGTGGTTTTTGGGGGGTTGGAGGTAATATTAGGTAAAAGACAAATGCCAATAGATGCAAAGTTGCCATAGTGACTTTTTAAATGAATGCCACAAGATCTGGGGGAGCACTGGGTGTTTTTTACTGCTTGACAAATACCCAACAGACTAGCAGGCTCCACCCCAGTATGAAAGCATTTTAGATGAATGTGATCATATTGAGTAAAGTGCTACTGGAACATATTCCCTCTTCCAGAGCTACAGGTACCAAGGGCTGCTGCAGACTATGGCAATGCACATGTCCTGGTTTCAGCTATGATGGAGTTAACGTTTTTTTTAAGCAGTGAATGGAATGCCATGTTTGGGTGTTAGCATGAGAATAGTGCTGATAGCACCCTGATGTTTCCGATTTGTTGCCGGGCAATGAAGTACCTTTCTCAGCTCTGCATACTTCCTTACTAGTGAGAAAGGAGGGGACGCAGCCAGGACAGGTGACTCGAATTGGCCAAAGAGCATATTCCATGCCAGTTACGTCATGCTCGGTTTAAGGGGGGACTGGGGGGAAGAGGGGGAGACAACGCCAGGACGTGCAGTTTCTGGGGACGGTCGGGTTGTCCGGGACGGGCTCTAAGCTGTGCGGCCTGAGTTGTGTGGTTTGGTGAGAAATTGCATTGTGTATCACCAGTTTCATCTATTTTGTGCTTTAAACTTCTGTTATTGTTATATCTAGTTTTCTGTTATTGTTTAGTAAACTATCCTTATCCCAACCTGCGTGGTTCTGGTTTCTAGGTTGTGGTTTATTTTCCTCCTTTCTTCCTTCCCTTTTCCCCTTCCCCCAACTTTCCTTCCCCCTTCCTTTTAAAAGTACAAGCGACTGTGTGGGGTGCGGCCCCCGGCCGGGGCAAAACCACAACAGCACATCAGACAGAAATGAGAGGGGTGCAAGCTCACAACTAAAAGGCAGCCCACAGCCCTCTGCCAAAGTCAAGGGTGATGTTATTGCCCAGGAGAAGACAGACCAGAGCCATGAAACAAGCTGATGTTTCTCAATGTCTTCTCCCATTTTCATGGCCAGATGGTCATTATGAAACAGGGAGCCATGAAGTATGTGCCTGAGTCGGTCTGAGATGACAAAACCATGCTGATGGATCATGCTAATCCCTCCGCGTCTGGACCCCAAACCCTCTTGGGTGCATTACTCATCACTATGACTCTCTGAAGAACTAGATTTTCCTTTAGATGTCTGATTTTGCTGAAAGATCTGAGAAGGCCTCAAGGGCATAAATTATTCTTTCTGTAGCCTATGATAATGTATAATCTTTAAACTGCCACCAGATCTGCCTCCTTCAGATAGTGGAATGAAAATAATATTGTGCTCGCCCCAAGCCAAGAAGAGTATCGATTCCAAATCACGTTGTCTTTCAGCACCCCAACAGTATTACAGATGCAGATGGTACAAACACCCAGAGAAATGCAAGTGCTGAAGGATCAACACTCAGTATCAGCTGCTCAAATTAATTTCTTCTAAGAGCCTTCAGAACTTGGGCTAGGTTTGTAAGGATGTAAGCATGTTAGTATGGTATACACTGGTGTAGTGTATTCACTCTGGGGTAATGGACCAGTGGTGTCAAAAGGGTAGGTTTTTTTATTTGTAATGATAAGAATTATCCCCAGGAATGTTCCTGGTGCTCACAGCAGTACTTGGTTGTGTGTTTGCACCTTCCTTAGCAAACAGCAGAGGTGGGACTGCTCCTGAGCTGTAAACTGGGAACTGTTTTCACATGACTCCAGGAGATGATACTTTAAAAAAAAAACCCCAACAATAAACATCATAACAAAATCAGAGTTAGTGCCTCTAATGAAGGCCACAAACCTACTGACACAGGGAGCTGTAGAAGACAGGTAACTGATTAAAAGCATGTATTATTTTTATAAAAGGTGGGGTGGAAGGATCATGGGGGCTATTTCTCTATATTATTTTGGGCTACCTGGCTAGAACTCCTTACCACATCAGAAATACAGGCACCAGTCAGTAGTGCTTGATGCTGCTTGCCCTGGCAAAATTGTGATCTGCCACCAGTTACAGTGAAAACGGGACTCATCTTACAATAAATCACATCAATTTACCTAGCAGCTTTCCATGGGAGCCACACTGTAGCTTTGATTGCACATGAAGCCTATTCAGGCATGCTGACAGCCAAGCACTCATGATCGTGGCGGCTGGATTTAGGCTAAATCTGTGCTCTCCCTATGGGAGACTTGTAAGGCAAGAAGCATGGGCATTGACACATAGTTTAGGCACAGGTCTGCCAAGACCCCTCCTATTACCACAAAAACATTTCTGCCAGGTTAGTAAAAAAATTAATATTCATTTAATAATGAGAAAGTGATTGCACAACCATTTATTGCAGCAAATGAAAATACTGTAAAGCAAATTGTTGTGCCAAGTTGCTTGTTCTAGCCAGTGTTTTGGCATGTTCTGTTTCTAGATAGGCAGCTTTTAATTATTAATCACTTAAACTGTTTGGAGAGTTGGATTTTAGTGGGTTTTAACTAATGGATTGTCATGGATGTTAAGCACTGAGCCCAAGTTTCAATGGGTGCTGGCGGTGATCTCGCACCATTGCTTCTGCCTGTGGGTGGCTGCAGGGATTGACAGCTGAGACTGCAGTTGTGAGAAACCCTCTTCTTAAGTGTTTGTTCATAGGAAACAGGCCCTGTGGGTTCACAAAGCTTTGTATTGTTCCCCATTACAGTAAGTGATTCCTAGCCAAAGCCTTAGATTAAAACAAAATAAAAGCTTCTGCTTTTTCAATGCTGTCTTCTAGAGATATGCCCTACTAGCCATTATCAAGAGTTTATTGCTGGACAATCAGGACTTCCCTTGGACAACTGGAAATGCGGAGAGCTCCTCTTTCAAAGCTAGATGCTAACAGCAACGTGGATTCATTTGAAATGGGTCTCAATGTTGATAAGCAAACAATCATGCACTCATACCCTAAGACAGTGATTGACCTGTAAAGTAATATATCCATGTTATCCTGGGATCAGAAGTGTTCACACTGACTAAATTCTGAACCAGCTGTAAAAGCTGACCAATACCAGCTCCAAAAGCTATTGAAAGCACATGGCTATTTCAAAAGAGAAAGACTTTGCAAGTCTCTTGTATGTGCATTAATATTAAATCCTCTGGAAAATGTCAAAATGTGAGTTTGCAACAAGTCCCCCATGACACGATGTCCCCCATGAGAAAGAATGAGAGGGGAGAATGTAGCTCTGCAAAGTTGATACTTTAAACATCCCCAGAGGAAAATATAAGCAAGGAAATTATTTTTGTGTATGTGCTGGGTTTGGGGGAGGAGATTGGGCTTGTTTTGTTATGCAACTGACCCATTGCACTTCTGCAGAGAAGATAGATTTTAGGTAGTAAAATTGTGCATCTCAGCTGGCATCAGTGGTGTGACAAAATAGCTGGGAGTTACCATTTTAAAAGATGCCTTGGTCCTGTCTTCAATGCAGCTAAATGACTTGGGCAGTCAACCCCAGGACTGCAATGTGTATGAATGTACACTGTGAGGGAGAAAAGAGAGTGGACTTATCTGCAGAGACTTGGAACATGTGGGGCAAGTGTTCCAAATTAAGAATGAAAACATTCCATGATTTACGTCAAAACTATAAAAATAAGCACTTTGCACAGCTCATGCCCTTACTGAAGTCAGCAGCCCTCATCCAAAACATGCAAAAATTACTTTTAATTAGCCCAACTCATGACAAATGAAACTCTCCTTGGTGTTCCACAGCTAGAATATCTGCCCTGGCTTGATTTTTTTTCCTGTAATCATTCCCAGATGCAAGAGGTGCTGTCTAAACATTCAAAACAATGCTGAGATCCCCGTGGCAGAGGACACAGGGAAGGGGGGAAACAAAAGGCTTTATTTGTAGCTTTTTCTATATTAATATTGTCCAATGAGCCTCCCAACTAAGCCTGTGGCCTCAGTGGACTAATCATAGCCTTAATATGTGGACAAAAAAGGCAAGCAAGAGAAAAGGGCTCAGTTTTTGTGGGACTGGCAGCCTGTCATCCTTGGCAAACTGCAAAGGTGGTGGAGAAAGATTGGAGAGTTAAAAATGTCCTCAAGTTCCTGTGATGCCTGATGTGGCTCTGGGCTGAGCAGAGCTCCTGTGCTTCAGCAAAAGCATTTTCTCTTTCCATAGTCCAGACTGATGTAAGTGCACCAGTTTAAGGATTCTAGTAGTACCCTCCTCTACATGCAAGATTATATCACCCTCCTGACAGACAGAAAGTGTGTTCCAGTCCTCTGAGGGACTTGGATGAAGTCTTCTCCTGGGTACTCTAAAACCCAGCCCCTAGGACAGGAAACTTCTCTCCACAAGGCAAAATAAAACTGCCTGAAGCTCCCTGCAGGCATTAAGCTGTGAGCTGTCCTGTGAGGAGTACAGAGGCTGAGCAGGCATCTTAGCAAACCGGTAGCTTTCTCAAGGGCTCCAAAGAAAGCAAGTTAGGGAAGCAAGGAATTATGTTTTAGAAGCAGGTACACATGGGGTTAGAAGAATTACACTTTTGAGAATGCAGTGGCCGTTTTTTTGCACCCTAAAACCCACTTTGAGATGGTGACAGTGCCATCAACTGAGGTTGGCATCAGTACCTTAAAGTGTGTTGTTAGAGGTGAAATTCTAATGTCATGGCAAACGAGCTGCTTAAGCACAGCAGAAGCTATCGGTGTCTGCACAATGTTGGCTGAAAAGTGGACACAGAGCTTCATTCCTTACCAGACCTGCTCTAACAGCAAAGTCACAATCTTCCACCTAAGTGATGTATGCCCACCCCTTCAACATGCTGCAAAGGCCAACTGACCATCATGTAACGGTGACATCAGAAGATGACACAAACAAGCAGCAAATCCCTGCCAAAGCACATTCCTTGCTCCCCTCCCCCACCCCCATGCAATGAAGTTGCTGGCAGTTCTGCAGACCTGGTGTGAAAACACCAGGAGGAGCACCCAGCAGGATGAGGGCAATGAGAAGGCATGTATGATAGAAGGCCATGAAGACCCAACACACATGTGCAGGTGGCTTCTCAGGCCAGTTGGTGTGGAGACAGGGGAGAGTGGGTCATTCCTGCTGACTCACAGGTGGGACAGGCTGGAGAGATGGGCTCTAATCTGCTCCAGATGGGTTTAAAAAGGCAGCTCCAAAGCTAGTATGTTGCTACCATCTCAAGGAGGGGTTGGGTTGTTTTGTAGTGGTTACCATTTAGCCCCTATGGCAGCTCCTGGATACCAGCATCACACTGCCTGTGGGGTTACTGGACACATGGTTTTGGCTGCATTACTTGTAAGTAAATGAGAGTAAAAATTATTTAAACTGTATTTTGTTTTAAATGTAAAGCCCTTTCTTATGGCATGCAGGTTAATACAGCAGGTTGCAATGTCGCTTCCTACAGTGGAGTCTGTACAACCTGATCTCCTGTGGAAGACTTTGATAGTGTCATTGGTTTCTAAGTGGAAGAAAGAGATTATGCATGTCAGTCTGTGCAGTAGTTTAAGCTTCTCTAAGCTGCCAGTCAGGATGCCTCCTGCCAGCAGCACTCAGGTGTTGCTCCTTCCCCTTTTGCCACAAGGGCCCCTTCACAAGAAGTGTCAGGTGCAGAGTGAAGCCCTCGAAGGCATTCCCTTGACAGAAGGAAGATGCTGATTGAGCCTCCCTTGACTGCCAGAGTGCAGCACCGATTTGCAGTGTATTGCCTAAGAGAAAAGGCACTTCAGCTGGGAGAATAATTTGTAATAATGAGGGGTAAAACCTAAACTTTTCAGGGTACCTCTTGTCAGACAAAATTGTACCAAAGTCACAGTGAATTTCTGGTGTACTTGACAGGTATTTCTTCTGGGTAGGGCTCCACAGCACACGCTTGCCTTGCAAGCTATTTGTTGTGTCTTACAAACCACCACAAAGTGAATGCCACCAGAAACTGGAGGGGAGTGTGACTGGAGTTACTCCCTCAGTGCTTCTGTTGCTTTCCTTCCCCAAGGTGGGGTAAGTAAGAGAAAACTGTGTATTGCCAATGAGGTGATTATAAATAAGCAAGATCATTTATGATGGGTTATCAGATAGTGTTGCTAAAAAGCTCTGTGTGCAGGTTAAAAGACAAAGAAAAGAAACTGAATACTGGATTTTTGGTGTTAGAGTGGCTGGGTATATCAGTTCCCAGCATGTTGATGCATGAGGAAGATGGATCTCTATCATGCAAAGGTGTGCAGAGCAAAGAGCTTTGGTGACCAACCCTCCAGGTGATGCTGCAGGCTCCCAAAAGAACAGAGTGGCTGGAACACACGGTTTGGGTACCAGCAGGGCTGCCATGCTGCAGCCATGTGCTGGGCTCTACTTGCTATCGTAGATGTGGCTCCAGACTGTATCATGTTTGTTTGAGGGCTGAAGTGTCTGTCTGTCTGTAGAGGGTGTGACATATTTGTTAAACCCAGAAATGGAACTACATTCCACAAAGCTCCTCAGTGAAGGCTTGACATAGATGTGTGCAGCATGTATAGGAGCACAAGGATTTGGTGCTGATAGGTAGGGTAGGAAATTGTTGTGTGTATCTCCTGCAATTGGTGATACCTCATGTCAATGCAGAGTTGAAAGTTCAACTCTGAGCACAGCTGGTGACTTCTGGAATAAGCTGCTTTGGCTTTCCCCTAAGGAAAAAGGGCTGTTCATCCCTTCCCTTCAGCTGGGGCTGAGGCCTTCATGCTCATGTGAAAAATGAATTAATCTCTTGAGGGAGAGGGTAGCTATGAAATCAATATCAAGTGAATTAACCAGACAGAAGAGGAAAAATGGTGGGTTTGAGGTGAACAATAATCAGTTATAGCCAGAGAAAGAACCCATTGCATAGCATCTCATTGCCATCTAGTTCTCTTCCTTAGTGAAAGCTGGCATATTGCAGGACAGATGATTTCACTGACTTTTTTTTACAGTGCTTTACACTTCCCAGGAGTTGTTTTTATATGACTGTAATAGAGCTGTCAAAATAACAGCTTGTGGTAGAGGATGCAATCGTACCTCTCAGCTCCATGCTGCCCCCACCTCCTGCAGCATCTGCTTCTAATGAAAGGCTTGAGGATGGGGCCAAATCAAGGTGACACTGCCTGTAATTCCAGGACATGTCTCGGTGCTCACTTGGCTGACTTGCCAAGCAGAGCCATGGCCTCAGGTCCCTCATGCTGAAGTTTTACAAGCCTGGTCCTAACTAAGGTCTCCTTTGCTCCATAACCTGTAGAAGGTCTTTTGCACCCAACAGGATGCCTTTCTGCATCCTGCCCTTCTTGTCCATCATTTTTGCTCTCACCATTCTGTGCAGGCAATGTATGGGGCACTGTCCCAGGAACAGCTGGCTAATGGTGCAGTGTTTTAACAAGTAAAGACACTGCAATTTGACAGGGAAATGAAGGCAGAGATGGGATAAGGTCTGATCCCAGTCCACTTGGAAGTGGTTGTTGAACAGGCTGCTGAGTATACCTCCAGGAGGTATTGCCTGAGGTCCATCTGGCAAGGACTTGGTGTTGGTGTAGTGATGGCTCTCCCGTGCCTTACCCCACCCTGGGGGAAGAGTGGTTATTAGAAAGTGTCCAGCCTTGGTCAGTCTGGAAATAATTGTATAAAGTTGAATGGGTGGCAACATCAGAACAAAATATTAATGAAGGGACTGGAGTCACCATCCATCAATGTCCATTACTGCTTGCCTGGAGGCATCAGACTTTTTCTTTCCTATCAGCCATCTTAAATAACCTACAGGTTCCTGCTTGCAAGGTCAGCATTTCCTATGCATAAGAGCAGTACCTCTTGCAGACTGAAGCTTTAGGCTGCATAGGTCCAATGTATCAGCTCAATCAGATGTTTAAGTATCTCTGCAGGAATGATCGCTGTCATTTAATTTGCTGATTAGTGTTGTCATATCTATTTGTAGAATACAGTATAATTTATGTAATTGAATCCGCTGATTTCTAAAGGTCAGGTGAAAAGTGAGCATTATTATAACACAGGTTATGCACGATAACAACACCAGGTAGCTTTACATTCTAAATGTAAAACCTTGTATTTACTGATTATTGCTATATACCACCACTGTGGAAGATGAGAAAATAACAAAATTAAGAAGCCTAACTTCTCTTTAGCAAAAACCTGAGGCAAAAACCCCGTCAATAAAAGCAATTGCTTGGAAGAGAAGAATTGTAAAAGGGACTTGCACTGCTGCTTTTCAAGTCCAAAGGGAGAGGAGAAGAATTTGAGAGAGGCAATTTGTGAAGCATCAGGAAATTGTTTGGGTTATTTTACTGCAGAAGTGGCTCAGTGATGAACCCTGAGGATGAGTGCTGCTACTGCCCGTCCTGGCTGCATACGATACCCCGAGCTGGCACAGCTGCTTCCCATCTCTTTTTCCAGCAAACAAGTGGATTTCCCTTATCAGCAAAACTATTTTTTTTCTGGGTGACAAGTTATAAAAATGAGGTTTTGACTCAGTTTGTACAGTCTTTGGAGTTCACTTCTGTGGAAATGAGAGATACATAAGGAAGTTGGTCTAGCAAAGGGCAGGGATAATTGAATTTTGAGGGCACCAGGCTACAGCAGCTTGGTGAAGGAATGGTTTGCCCAAAGAACAAAGCTGAGAGAGGATACCAGTACTGTGAAACACAAACTAGGATGCACTGAAAATTTGCCTCACTGATAATGAGTTGAGACTTCTTCACAGTAGACCCAACCTTTTTCTTCACTAAAAAAGGTATTATTTTATAAACCAAAACTTGTTGTTGTTGTCAAACTTTTCTGGTTTCTTTAGAAACCATTCCAGCCCTCTGGAGTAAAACTAGCTACACTCTGCTTTCTTCAAAGTAACTTTTCGTGACAAAGTCAAGGGAGATTTTAAAAAAACCGCAACAACAAAAACCAAACAAGAACAACAAACCCCTAAGCAAACAAAAATAAACCCAAAGAAAGAGCTTGTCATGAGCCAAACAGCCCACGGAAGGAGTGAGTTGAAGTGGTTACAAAATTCTGGAGAACATTCTTATCTCTAAGGCTGCTGCTAGCCCCAGCACCCTGTATGTTGTCTAACCGGCATTTATAGAGCATGCACCACTGACTTCTCCTGGAGCAACTCCTACCTATTGGTGCTTTGCAGCAAGGAAAATTGTGCTGAGGTCATAAATTTTGTGGCCAAAGTGCCTATTAGAAAGGGTAAATACATGTTTGCTTGTAAAAGCCCTTCCCCAGAATTGATCAAGGAAGTTATTCCACACTCTTTTCCAAAGCAGAAATACGTGTATGCTGCAAACTTTCTTTTTTAGCTGCTCTGTAAATCATCAACCTAGAGCACTGCAAGCTACATAATGACTGCGTGAGCTGCCAGGACAATAAAACAAAGCTTTAAGTCCACAAAAGACTTAAAACACCCACCTTACTTTACATAGTCTGGTGACAGCAATATGGATGTGCCTGAGGCTGACTCTGTGCTCCTGTGCTCTGATGGATCAGGGCCTAAATACACATGGACACTTCAAACAGAGGCATCTGTCAGCAAAAACTTTGTCTCCTCGGGAGGAGGTTTTGTTCGCAGCTCCTGCACAGGAGCCAGGGCACATAAATCCCCCAGACTTTGTTGCTCTGCCAGTAAGCAGGAAGAGAGCAGTAAAAACCTGCCAGGTCAGTTAGAAACCAGCTGAGTGACAATGCTGCAAAAGAGCCACCTGAAAATAAACAGGCGAGCAATAAAAGACAAGAACAGTCTCCCTGGGTGAAGTCGGAAAGAAGCCCAGCACTCTGGCTGCATGCACACTTGTGCACTGCAACGGCTCTGGGCTGTGGCTCTCCCTTCTGCTTTCCTGCACCTCTCCCTTCATGCAAAACCCAGAGTGTCAGCATAGTGGTGTACCCCATCGTCTGCAGGATCTCTCCATGAGCAGGAGGACAGCAGAGCACAGACCCTGTGGTACCAACAGCGTGTACCTCTTCTCTATCCCCAGCATCGCTCTGCTCAGGGTGATGGTGACAGCAGGTACCACCAGACACAAGAATATGCAATAGCTCCTGTGTGTCAAACAGGGGCCTGTCAGGTTATTTCAGTGCTCTCTGGGGAGCAAGCAAGGGCGCACAAACACTGATAAATAACTGCTCCTGGTTCTGGGTCTCTTACATAAGGTGACAATTATAGAAGCTGCAGTGTATGAGAGGGTGGGATGGGATGCAAAGATCAGAGTTTTTAAAGGAAAGTAGGTCTGGGTTTTTAGGGGGGAAATGGAAGTTACTAGCCTTCCCTGAGGTTTAGTAAATTCAAAGAGAGTGTTGTATTGTACTGATCTCTTGGCTGCTGGAGACGACGTAAGTCTTGTGCTGGGGAAGTGCTGCTTGATGAAGAGTTTTATATAGATGTTCTCATCAGAGATGAGCTGATGTATGGTACCATCAGCAGAGCACAGTACTGAGAATAAATCATTTAATAGTAAAAATGCTTTCCAAAGGGAGCTGGGTTAATATTGTTCCAAAGTAACCACCTATTCACCTTTCTTCCCAAGTGCAAATGATGCCTGAATTATCACAGAAGTGTAGAAAGTAATTTTGTAGCCATCCTGGCACTAATGTTGGTTAGTGAAGGTTTTTTTCACTATATAGTTTCTTTTCCTTTCTTTTAAAAGATGAATAATGTGGAATTAATACTTGGGACACTATTTAATCCTAATTGGGAAAATGCTGCTTATAAACTAGGCTTAGGAATGTTTAAATCATATATCAGAGAGGGCCTGTGTTTTAACTACATTAAGGCAGGCTGCTATTTTATGCATAATTGTTTAAAGAAAAATAGGGAAGGGTTTCATAGCGTAATGCATTCTCAGTGCAAAGTGCTAAATGGTACCTGCAGCTATTGGCCATCTCTTCCTCCTGTAAATACAGACTGCAGCTTGCCAGTTTCCTCCACTGCAACTGATTTCCTTACAGCCAAGTTATGAAAATTGTGGGAACAGGTGATGTGTTTTTCTAATTCAGAACACAGATACCAAACCCCTCTGCCTTCAGCTTAATTGTAGCAGTAATGTCTGTGTTTCTAGGTTCAGTGGTGAATGTCTGGAGGTTTCTCTTCACTGAGTGCTATTTATGATCTGATCAGTGTCATGCACTAAAAAGTAGACATGTTACAGCAGCATGGTTCTGAGTTATGGTTCCTGATTTGCATTTCTCTCCTGTTGGGTTTCTTATCACTATATCAAACAGCATGGCAATTTCTTTCACAAACTAGGCTTTTGATGCACGGTTGGTGGACAGACTCCTTTGGAAAGATTGTTGTGCTAATGTAAGATGCTGGGTTGAAGAAGGGCTGTAACACAGTGGACTGAATACAGGAAAATAATCAGATCCCCAGCATGCTAGAGGGTAGGTATGTTGTCTGGATACTATCAGTGCTTCTGTATCACTCATTCCCATTATGTATCTATACTTATAGCATGCTCTACAGGTAAATTCACACAAGGACACAATTCTTACCCTGACAATCCTCTTTAATGCTTTTGGTAGATTGCCACCTTTGGGCCAAGAGTGCTCTCACTGCAATTAACAGAAGCTTGCATTGCGGTCCTTATGCATAAGCCTTGCTCAGCTAAACAGCCTCCCTGACCTCAGTGAGGCTCTTTACGTGCCTAATTTAGAGCTGGAATTTGTCAGCAGTTCAGCACCCACCGGGACGCAGATAACTAAGACATACTCAGTTTAGACACATTATTTTACATCACCCTAAGGACTGTCCCTGATGCACACTGCCAGTGGGAGCCTCTGATTCAGACCAGATCCAGAAGATCTGCTGGATTATCCTAGATGTGCAATGTGCCCCAAGCTATGGACATTTAATGGGTCTAAGGAGTGTTCGTGCTCCTGGTGGCACCATATAATGAATAAGAGGTGAACACGTGTCTATGGCACAGCCCTTTCACGAAGCAGGATTGATAAATGAGAAAAAAAAGCTTATTTGGGGAACAGGCAAAGCTGTACTGATGGAGGTTTTACAGGCTGTGGAGACTGATCTTTCTCTCCTGCAAGGTTACAAAGGGAAGAGCTGAGGCAGCAAATCCTGCTCTTGTTTTGACTTCCTTCATGTGCCTGCTAACAGGTTGTTATGTGAAAATCCTGGTGGGGGCAGGAGGAAATGGTGTGTCTGCAGGAGCTTGTATAAGCTTCTGTGTATTTAGCGATTGCTTGTGTCCTTGTTTGCTCTTTCTCACAAGGCTTGTGAAAGGAGACCATTGTACACAAGGACATGCAGCAGCACCCAGGTACTCCTTGGATATAAAGAAACACTTGTGCAGTGACAGTAGAACTGTGGAGATAGTAGAAGTAGGTGCCCTACCTACATTTTAAAGGAAAAAGGAGGGTGTTTTATTCACTAAATCAAGGCTTTGTTAGCTAGGCCACCTTATTCCTGCAGGGAATCCATAGGAAGGATTTATATTAAATGTTAACTGATTATGATTGTGTTTATTTTGAAACTGACTATTATGCCACCCAAATCTTGATAGCCCATTCCTTCAGCTCAGAAACGTTAATACAAGGTGTATCTTGTACTCCATACTCTATGGCAGATCCTATCTGTTCCTTTTTCCACTATATATCGATGTGGATTTGGAGGTTTTATCTACACAACCACATAGTCCCCCTCAGATGCCTCTCCAGATACACCATTTCACATACCAAAGCGTCCTTTGTTCGTCAGTGCTATACAGTATAATTAGGAGAATGAACAGAGATGCCAAAAAGATTTATGACTTGATTTTTCATAGATGGAGAGGGCAACTAATGTGCAGTATTGATTTAATGACAAACTGGGGATACTCAGATCAAAGTATGATTTTTCTCAATAGCCACTTCAGAAATATCACCCTAAATGGAATAGTTTTTTGACAAACTAAAAGAAGGTAAAATTTTCAAAATGGACTGCTTTTTCTTTCCCAAAACAGGGAGATATGCTTCGATGATCTACAATGTCAGTAGGATTAGGCGTTTGTGGAAAGCCCTACCCATTGTTTTAATCAGAAATTGAGAAAATGTGCACTACCCCAGAAGCACTGCTTCACTGAAAATGTTGCAAAAAGCTTTGTTATATTCCACCAATATTTTTTTTTATATGACCGAGCAGTGCAATGTTTATAGATGCTTGGAAAACAAAACAGAACATAATATTTCACTTTCAAATCAATTTTGTAGCTGGCTTGAACTATCACTCTTTCAAAAGTACAACTAAATATGGTTCTGGCTTTTTAACTGTTCCAGATAGAAACACAACCACTTGGTGACATCTTTTTTTGGCTGGGTTTGTGATACTTCTTGAGATTAGCCTTTGGTTTCAAAGGGGTGGCGAGCTGCTCTGCTCCCATCCCTGGGATGCTAAACCTGAAGTCTAATTATGCTGTTTTCATATTTCCCAGTTGTTCACTGCTTTACGGCTGATAAATTTAGTAAAAAAACCTCCAGTTGTGCTGAGACTGGAAGCAGTTAAGGCTTGGGGTTAGAGCTTGAAGAGTATGTAGCCTCTTATTTCCTACTCTTTCTGGCTCTGAATGGCAGTTATTCAAACTATATGCATACGCTTCCTACTGTAAATTGTTTTATTGGGGGGTTTCACTCCAGTAGATTAACTTTGAACAAATAATTTTAAACTGGTAACTTTAATCAATATAATTTTTTTTTCCCTCTTGTAAAATCAGCTGGTTTTATGCCACTTCAAATTCAGCACTGGTTAAGTTCTGTTGGTTTCCTAGGAAAGATCTGCCATTGCTTAAATCACAAAGGCAAAGACAAATATAATGTGATGAGATCTTATTTACCAAACGTGTGGGACGTGGACGAGTGACTCATAGTCAAGCTTTAAATGCAACTTGACTCCATTCTTGAGTTATTTGAAAGAAAGATCTGCACAAAGAATGGGGCTCTGAAAACTCCAGTTTGAAACCAGTTACAACAAAAGTCAGATACTGTTATATAGCTCTGGACCTTTACCTTCAAAAGTTTAAAAACCCAGTTCCCATTGATATATATTTTTTTTAATTATTATTTATTTTTAATAGGAAAAGCACACTTCCTTTGTCAGAAGAGAATTTCTTCCTAACAAAACCTTTCTTTTATTGCAGCTCAGAGGATTTGCCTGTCACCGTCAGGTGCTACCCAGGGCTCTGACCAGGTGTAACATCTCTCAGCTTCTGGATCCAAGTGAACTGCTTGTTTTCTCCCTGGCACACATGCCCTACATACCCTTTGCCCAACCTCACATCCTAAATCCTGCAGCACTAGCACCTCAGGGTGTGCCAATGCACCTCTGCCTCCCAGTCTAGACACAACTGTAATGATTTCTGTGGCTTATACCTACTTTGCAAAGATATAAATAACTTCTGCCAGCTCCTGGATCGACAGGGCAGAGTGCTAAGGAGAGCCCTGTTCATCTCGCTTGGCTGCCGGTTCAGCTTTGTGTGGGCAAATAGGTGTTAAACTGAATTTTAATCCAATGGCAATCAATATCTTATTATATAGCTCTGCCTGAGGGCTAGGCAAGCTTGCACCCACATGGTTAGTGTGCTCAGGTGAAAGCTGAGCTCCTTATCGGTGAAGATTTAAGAGAAAGAAGACAATTAATTCTTCCTGGTGATTGCCAGCAGTACGTATGTATATCTATGTAGGCTGAAGCTCTTTTTCTCCCCTATCTGGAAGTATATGTACTGCTATTCTTGCTGGGATGGGCATTAGCTGTGTGGAGGGACAGGTGAGGAGGAGAAAGGAAAGAAATACCAGCATCCAAATGTGCCACATAAAAATGTGCATACAGTGAATGTACTGGATGCTTGTACAAGTGAATGTACTGGATGGTTGTTCTGGCAACTGCCGTTTGCCATCCCAAGGTTATAAGTTTGAAAGGAAGATACAAGGGACACAAATCTTTCCTTTTGTTGCTTTTCTCTGGCTTATTTTCTTTTGCTTGTCTAAATTAACCAGAGGTACCATTGAGCCAGTATTACCATGCTGATTTGCATGAGCAGGGCCCTGGGGCTTCCTGTTCTTTATCTGAAGAAAGGCACATTAACATGAGATACACTGAGGTTATTAGATACTGATACTTCACAGCACGGTCCCACGCCTGTCCCTTCTTCAGAGCTTCCCAGCTCTATTAGTAACTCAGTCACCAACTCCTGTCTCTCCCCTTACTCTACAATTTCACACACTCCTGCTATTGTCTGGGGCCTCTCGTTTCATCTTCAGAACGCTTTTGCAGAATAACTCCTGGCACAGTCTTGGTAAGAATCTTTTCACCTATTTATAACCAGTGCAAGTGTGGGACAACTGATGTTTATAGGGAAAGGAATAAAGAAAACTAATTTAAAAGTAATTGCTAAAGATGTTGCACAAATGCCTTTCTGCACACATTTGTGGTTTTTAAATTTTGTTTTAAGATTTTTTGTGACATTTTAATTAAAGCCCTTACTAATAAGTGTTTCATTAGAAAGGACTACTGATATTTTATTATTATTATTTTCTCCCTCAGAATTTTTTCAAATGTTTTGCTGTGAAGGGGTCATTCTGGAAGAAAGCAAAAAAAAAAAAGTAGCAGTGTTAAATTAGTCATGCAAAGGTGTGATGTGAGGCATACCTTGTCTTAATGAATTTTGTTCACTGAGTGAGTCTAATTTCTGGTCACAGCAATTTTGGTGTATTGATTTCTAGCCCCACACTTGCCTGGTAAACAAGATCTCATCACAGTTCCTGGCTTGTGTCAGTTACTCCTTTCCTTTCAGGCAAATCAAATATTTTAATCTTCAGCTCATGACAGATTTCACACACAACTGCATACAACTCACAATATGAAGAAGCTCAGAACTGCAGATTTGGGGGTGGGGAAGGGAGATGCCTAAAGGTGGTGATGTGCCCGTTAGTGTTTGTTAGCTTGTGGTTCCTTGGCCCAGGGTGTGCCAGTTCTTTGCAGCAGCATGGCTTCTCCCTTTCCACCAAGGCTGTGTCAGCCTCAACTCCTGCCTGAGTGCCAGTCATACAGGTGACTGTGCTGGACTAGAGAGGCAGGAATAAGGTTGGCTGCTGGTAGGTGCTTGGCCGCAACAGCAGGGAGCTCAGCCACAGGCTAATGTGTGTTTTAGTACCCAAGTTACTATAAGGCTGGCTCTGGTACCTCCAGCTTACTCAGTGCTCATGTATAGAGTGTTGTGCTGACAGTTTTAGCCATTGTTTCTTCACACCACCCTCTCTGTTAGAGGACATTACCTGTAATTTTCAGATACAGCACTCAAGCCACCAAGAAACTAAATTCAAAGTGTCAAATTTGTCTTGATAGTGGAAGCAAAATTCTGAATACAAACTGAACTACCATTACTCAGCTGCTTTTGGATTTAGATTGCCCTCTTTAGGTATTTCCCTTTGCAAGTTACTCTCATGGTAACATAAGCTATTAAAAAGCCCTCCATGTAATATAAAAAAGAAAAAATAAGGATAAGCTCATATTTTCCCCAGTTCAGCCCATCAGACCACTGCTGTTTAACACTCTTACAGCCAGATATCCCAATGACTGTACTAAGTATACTTGAAGTGCAGATGTCTCAGCTATAAGTAACACTTAGAAAGGGAGTGCTGCATATATTTAAAATGTGTAAGAACCCAGCAGATGTTGTGCCAAGATTAGGCTAGAACGCTTTTGTGCCTATCTGAGATCTTCTCCTTGGAGGATTTGTTCTTGAGAATTGTGTAACACCTTTCCTTTTGCATTGACCTCTGAGATAATGTGCATCAGGAATGTAATATTATCAAGAGAACCAGGCAGTACCTTGGGAGTTGGTACAAGGGCACATGAATAATGGCATTATTTCCAATCAGAAAATTGCTAAATTTAAGTCTATTGCTTAATCCAACAGAACACTCTGCAGTTTGGCACCTTATATAGGGTGTGCACCTACATAAAATTGTGTTGATAACAGGAAACAATATAAGGCTTGAGGAGAAGGCTGAAAAAATAATCTCTATGAACATGTGGAAGAGAATACTACATTTTTAGTGATATTTTGTGCTGATCTCTATTTCAAAGTGGTTTTAAGTCTAAACATCCTTCCCTGAACAAAGTGAAATGGTAATCCAGAACCTGAAAAAATGGGAAAAGTTCTTACTAGGTTGAAGCTGGTCTTGCTTTCAGCTGCGACGTTTCACATGGGACTAAGTGAACTGCTTACACCCACCAGCTCCATACACCCATCATAAAGCAAAGGACTAGATGTCCTTCATAATTCAAAGCTACCACCAGTGAAGCTGTTGGTGTGAATACCAGAACGCAGTGCGTTTTCATGCAGCTGAACATACAAGTGCTTAAGATAACCCTCATTTACACATGTTTAATTACCACAAAAAGTACTGTAAATGAAACAAAGAGCTTTGAGTTTTGCTGGGTGGGGATGGGCTCCTGCTTTCAGCATCCATGTGAGGCAGTTTGGCATCACTGGATCCACTGTAAGCAGGCGAGTTATTGCCACTAAGGTTGCTGTCTGTGCTGAAGAATGCAGAAGTAATAACCTGCAAAATTCACATGGTGAAAATGTAATTTTAACCTTTCCCAGGACTATCTGGCTTTGTGCCTTTAGCAGTGCCAGTACAAGGAAGAACTTTCTTTCTTTTTTTTTTTCTTTTATGTTAATATATTTGATTCAGCACTTACAACCAAGAAGTTCTAAAAGCAACAATGCTAATTCACCCCCAGGAAAAAAAAAAAAAAGATGCTTTCCTATCCAAACAGCAGGAAGATGAGCCAAAAATAATAATGTCAGTGGTGATTCCTGTCTTGTGTTTATATGGTCAAAACCAGGAAGCTGCCTGACACTGATAAAACTGCTCTTGAGAAGTTGTCACCAAAGATCTAAATTATTCATTTGTATTCATCATCACAAAATGTGTACAGAACAGGAACAAGGCTCTTAAAAGGAGAGCTAACAAAATACTGGGTTTGCAAGTTTTCTCTTTGTTGGTTTTTCTTATTTTCAGTGGGGAGAAGAAAAGTAATGATGTGCTGTTTTTTACGGTGCATTAACTAATTATAGACATTAAAGATGAAAAACACCTATTATTATATTTAAATCTTCCCCTAGCTATTGTCATGGTTGACAAATCCAGATCTTTTTAAACACAGTTTTGCAAACTACCCTTTCTTTGTACATGCATGCTTTACAGCCAAAAATACCATAAAATAGTAATAATAATGTAATTCCCTTACCTGTCCTGGCCATGTCCTTCAAACTTCAGAGGTCACTGCTAGGAGTTGAGAGTTCCTCTGTGAGGGATGCTTGTACTTACTGTAAGAGTAGTTTTCTCTCACTCTTGTCTGTGAGTCTGCCTCCATAAGGCTTCTCTCATGGTATCTGCAAAACACAATGCACATAGTGTGAGCACATGCTGTGTTGGAAAGGTGGAATCGCATGGATTTTATTGAGAGGAGTCAAAGTAGACTCACCGTGATAGAACACTGCATGCGTGAATGCTTTCACTTCCATACTTTGCCATTATTCAGGGGAGGGGGGCATGAGGGGAGAGTTAATATATTTTTCACCGTCACCATCATGACAGGGTTTTAGCTCTGAAGGGAAATCAAGAGAAAAGTAGGCTAGCAGAAGTCATTCGTTGCATAAAGGGTATGGAATAAGCTATTCCACATACTTGATTACATCATTAAGGTAAGGCTTTTCTACCTACTAAAACCAAGAGAGACTTTGTTCTTAGTCTTAAGATGGTGACTGGACATGAGCACAAGTCTTGCTAAATAACAGGTCATCAATATGTGCCTGGTTGTATGTTCTCAGGACACCTATGCTCTCTTGCAACACCTGCATGCATTTGCAGCTTCCCCCAGGTCAGGGCAAGGTTGCTGTGAGCACCAAGGTAATCCAAGACAGCAAGGGAGGTAATTTCTGAGATAGGACCTTGGAGAATCGAGGATTTCAAACCCTACTGGGAGCAGAATGACACCAAGTCTTTCCCAGTTTCTCCTCTTCCAGTCACGCAGCACAAGCTTCTTTGTAAGGGTCAACAGCATCCTAAGACCATTTCAGACAAAAGGCCCAAGCTGACAGTTCCCTCAGCCTCCAGACCCATTTTTGCCTTTCTGCGAGGTCAGTATGATCTCTTGGATCCATCCCCTCAGGTAAGAAGGGGCTGAGATTCACTTGGTAACTGAAGCACCTGACTGCTAGTAGCCTTCAGGACCACAAAGCAGGGAGCATGTACAGAAACCTCAAAAAAATGCAAGCACACTGGTCTGCTTTAACAAGGAAGAAAAATCTCTGAAATACTGCTCCTGTGCCTGTGGCTCTGAAAGCGCTTCTTGAAACTATTTACTTGGGCAAGTATGTGGTTGCTTAAGTGAAGACGACACATCAAAGCTTAATTTTGTCAGTTCTTGACTTTTTTAGTACCTAGGAGCCCACAATGAATTAATACTGCAATAAATGAATATGACTTCTGCAATTCCTCCTGTGTTTCATTATGTTAGCATAGCATTAAAAGGAATTCTTTCCTGGGTTTGATTTTAGGTGTATTGCCCCATTCCCTTGTAAATGTGAGGCAGAACTGCACCATTTAATGGTTAAGAAAAGAAAGGCAACATCAGGAAACCTGGTTTCTCACCTATGTATTATTGCCTGGAGTTCTAAATTAATTATCCCTCTTAAGGGAAAATGGATGTTGAATGGGGAATAAGGCACAGATGTTGAAGCAAGGTATAAATAGGAAAAAGGTTTAGAAGAAAAGAAAAAGGTGCACTTTGAGCTAGAAAGATGTGTAAGGCAGCTTTGCTCTTGGATTTGGACTGTTGAGGCTCAGGGTTTGGTTGTGGTGGGGTGTGTGTGTCATTTCTTTGTCCTTGCATTGATGATAAAGCTTGGGGGAAGAGCCAAAGGCACAGTGTCACAAGGAGAGTCCCCACTGAGTGGGGAGGGCAGTGATCCAGGATGTTGGGGGTGCCACAGGACACCCCTGCTCTGCAGCTTGTGGGATTTCTGAGAGCAATCATGAGAATTGCATCCTGTACTCAAGCTATCTCGAGGTGCTGTAACTATTATCTGCCTAGTCTTGTAACACAGATCCTGCCTACAGTACTCAGGCTGTGTACACATACTTACAGCAGGGGTGTATTTACATGCATATTTGATTTCTGATTTCTTACAATGACATTCTTAAAGACAATTGAATAAGTGCATACAGGCTTTGTAGCAGTGATGAGGCTATTGCTCCACCATACCCAGTATCTGACCAACAGTGTTTCAGAGGGTGTGTTTATAGGAAGGTAGGAGAGAACCTTTTTGGAGACATTTTTACCTGCCTTGCATCTATATGAAGCTTAAGTTGCCATTATATCTCATCTGTATGTTTAGACAAACCATTACTTTGATAATTGGACAACCCTCCTGGCACTGCATTGCTCTTGTTTAAGCTTAGCCAGCACCAGCCTCTTAAACGTCTGTATAGGTTTAACTGAACTGAATTAAAACAGCCCTGTGTAGACAAACATTGAGAATTTAGAGCAGTTCACACTGCTTTTTGGTGTCTCTTTAGGCACAATGGAGTAGCACCTGGGATGTTATCACCCCTTTTTCAGTTTGTGAAAATAATTTTTTCTTTTCAGTATCACTAGTCATCGTATCTAAATCACTTCATGAAAAGAGCATCAGAATGTAGGCCAAGTGATCAGACACGAGTGATGCTGTATTCTTTCATTTATGGTTCCCCAGATATGATAAAAGGAGAGTGGAGGTCTCACAAACAGTGAAAATTATGTTGGTGGTTTTTTACTATGTAAAGCTGGGGGAAAAACATTTTAAGGCTTAAACTAGTTTATGAAGACTGCACCACTGAGTTTCATACTAACTTCTGAAGCACACTGTCTGAGTTTTCAACAGTGGAAAAGTGCGTTTTTTACACACAAATATCTCCCTCTCTGCCTTGCCAATGTGCCCTAATCTTTTACCCACCTTAAAGAAAGCTTCCTGCTGCTTCTTGGAATCTAAGCAGAAAATCAATGAACTACAGTATTAATGAGGCCTGATTACAGGTTCTTCCCTGCCTGTTGTTTTCGTCTCCATTTTGCCAATATGTAACTAGGGATTCCACATGCAAAAAAAAAAAATCTTATCTTCTCCTTCCTTTCAACAAACAGTGATGATTTGAGTTCCTGCTTTTATAGCTTTCCTGATAAATATCATTTTAGATTAGAGTATTTGGAATGGCACAGCTTAACTAGGAGCTGCGGGGACAGGATTTTATACTGGCATTGTCGGTGCTCATTGATGGTGATGATTCAGGGTTATTTGTGCTGCAGTTAAATTCTAGATTCAGGGGATTCCTTCTTCCTTACCAACATACAAGATGTCTTCTGTAATATTCCTTTGTAGGATGTGTGAAGGAGAACGATGAGGTTTCTCACCTTTCACAGCAGAAGTAGTATCTTAGGGTGTTAAATCTGGCACAACTGAAAGTAGTCTTCTGGGGTCAGATACCTCAGTCATTCCTTTACTCCATAATGTGGTAATTCAACTTTGCCTTACAATACCAGGTGGGGATTCTGGGCTTAAACCTCTGCACTGACTGGGAGGAAGCGGAGATCTTTAGGTTGTTCCTTAACCGCAGTAAATTATGCTGGAGTGTCCAAAACCTGTTCCCAACTTTGTTGGGACAGCAAACAAGAATATATCTAGGAGATGGTGCTTGTGGCACCTGCTTGGGAGGAAGGTTCCCAGGGCTGCAGTCTGTGCTTGGGCTAACAGCTTTATACCTTGATAAGATGGAGCTGTTCCATCTACTTCAGGCTTTCATTGATCAGCTGCAGCTGAATTGCATTCCTGGCTCTGGAGGTGTAAATCTTGCTGCTTGGCCTCAGGTCTGACATCTATGCAGTAAATTGTCTCCCACGTATAATATAATATTGGGATTATTGGGGTTGTCTATCCCAATATACAAGTTCCAGTCTGACTAGTATGAATTATCTGTACCTTATGTCTCTGGCAGTCTTTCTTCTGCTGAAGACACAGTGCAGCACCAGTGGATCTATTCAGGTTGATCATTAAAGGCTTTTGGTACATGAACAGACACTGGAGAAAGAAATGAGAGTGGTTCTGTTCTAGGGAAGGCCCTCTTCTTCCAAACTTTGTGCATGGAGCCAGTTCTTTGCTGGAAAAATGCTGAAGTCTGGACTAACAAGAGAAGAAGCTGAATGAAGTATGAAGAAAAGCAGGGACAGGGAGGGGAGAGAGAGGACTGTGTACCAGTACACAAGGATTTGGGGTTATTTCTTTGTCTAGATAGGTCTGCAAAAGGAGGATTGCTGTGTGAGCTACTCCCCAAGCCCATCTGGCTAAACATCTCTCCTGGTGGTGCTCCTGAATATTGCTGAAAACCCATGGTATGTCCAAGCCCTTAATGTTGGAAAAGGATGGTCACAGGATTGAAAAACCCCAACGTGAGAGTATCGTTCTGGTTTTGATTTGGATGGGGGAGTTGCTCGAGGCTGTAGTGCCATCAGTATACAAGAAATGAAACAGAAGGCTAGGAAACTGGGAAAGTTCCTGAGCCCAGGGATGCCAGATGAGGCTGAAGTCTGACTGCAGCACAGGGCACTGAGCTAGGGAGAGCTCACCTTCAACAGGAACAGCACCACATCCATACACTTCCAGAGAACAAATAAACACTATTTCGATCACCCATGAATACATGCACTTTTTTTTTTTTTTCCTGTGGTAACGGCCCTTTGTGTAACTCTTTTAATTTAAACCAGTGAAATTGGAGCAACATAAAATTAATTTCTCTGGGTCCTGTTCAGTAAGCATCAATTATAATGTCTAATCTACATGAAGTGCTGCTAAGTTTAGTAACCAGCTCTTTATTATGCAGCACCCAAAAGCATTCAAATATATTCATATTAAGATGTAAGATCATACAAATGCTAATTGTAGAATCATCCAAATGTTAACAGTTGTTTTTTTGCCTCCTAAGGCTATAAACAGCTATTTTGATTAGGTTGCCACGTTCCACTAAAATACATTTTTCAAAGAGAAATTTTTCAGCTGGAGCTTTGCTTGACAGTGAGCACAAAACAAATGTCCCATCAGAAGGCAGAGAGAGTATAGAGGGGACCAGACTTTATTTATGGCAATTAGACTGGAGAGCAAGATTTGATACTTGCTGAAAGAATTTCACTGCTGGTAGAGGAAGGAGGGACGCACTGCTGTGAACATGTAAATCATTTATGCTCTCAATTAAAAATTTACTCAATGTCTACAGTTTTTCCTTGAGATATGTCTGGGGGAAAAAAAAAACCGCAAAACCACTGCCATCTCCTCCAAGGTCATATATCTTGTAATTTAAAGGAATATTCTATTTTGTTCTATATTTGACATTTTATTGTCCTCTTCACTTCTTTTAAAATATATTTGTGCATTCTTTTGACTTCCTTTTCATTTTGCTCCTGTAGTCCAACATTTGGTCTTTTACTTGTAGCAGATTATTGTATAGATTTTGCTTGTGTTACAACTTTTTTTCTCTTTTGCTGTGTCTTCTCTTTCTTTCTTGTCCTTGCCATTTCTTTTGTGTCCCTCCACACCTCTGCTTGTGCTGCTTTGCTTTCCACAAATGTCATCATTTTTGCTGTCATACATAGCTCACTTGTTAGTCTCTCTCTTCTTCCACTTCAAATTGTGTTTGATTCTCCTGACTCTATTTTGTCATGCAGGTGCCTCAAATAGACCACTCAAACAAACCAACAAAAACAAGAAGACAAAAAAAAAAATCCCAACCACTGGCCACAAAAAGATGGCACAGGGCCAGAATTAGGACAAGAGACCACCCTAGTTATGGAGAGCACTCAAGAGAAAGGCTAAGTCTGGTATTCAAACTTTCTCAGGGCTGGAAAAAAAAGAAAGATGACTGAGTTGGTAATTAGGAACTGTAGCCTGATGCCAGCAGATTTTTGCCACCTCGAAGGGTGAGGTGCTGGGTTTGTAGGTTATCTGGCTGCTGCAGGGAAGAGGTGTTTGAATTCTTTTTTTCTCTACCTTCCCTTATTTTCTGGGAAACTTCCTGATTTGGGCAGGAAGGTGGTGAATGTCCATCTATGCCCCTGAGTACTGAGTGCAAGGACCTTCAGTGAACAAAGCCTCCTGCTCCCACATGTGGCAGTCACATGTTGTTGAGGACAGCTGGACTGAACATGGAGCAGAATTCACTCTGCCTTTTTATGGTTTTTAATTAACGATGGGGACGATCATATATGAAGCATCAGATATGCAAAATAACATCAGCTTGTCCTGGTTTAGGCATTCCATAAGAAGCATCCAAGTTGTGTCTTACTTCTAAAAATGCTACTGCTGATTCTTGAATATTCATGATATGGATATTCTTGTGTTTTTATTTAACAATGGCAGGGCTGAAAAGCAATCCACATTACAAAGAGATCCTCTGGTCTCTCTCTTTGGGCTTTGTAAACCATTCCCAGTGCTGTCAGGACTGACATAGTTTCCCTGCACAGTGTGAACAGATGTGTGTGAAGGGTGCAAGGCTATCTAAAAAAAATGGAGAGGTTTTTTGAGACAAAGCATACTCTACAAATCTATTTTTCATTCTGATTTCTTTTTCTTTAAACAGAATTATGCAGCATCCATAGATTGTATCAAGAAAGGAATAATACGGTACATAGACTCATGTCAGCAAGGATAAATAATTTTTTTTAAAAAGGTGTGAACATGGGGATTAACCTAATCACTTATTTAAAGCAGTTCTGATTTTGTGTGAAGGCAGAGTTGGCACATATTGTAATATATAATATACAGTGCAACTGGACTGGGTTCATAGCATATTCCAACGGAAGTCATTTTGCATCACCATCTCCTCTTTTTTTGATGATTTGACCAGTAATATTTTAATAGGTCATGGCTGGTGAGGCTGCTCTGTATTTTCTTTTCCAGCCTAAGTTCAAGACCCTAACTCTTACTCAAAAATTGGGAGGTAGAAGGAAAATGACATTACAAGAAACCATTGTGCAAAGAGCATTAGGAAGAAGTAATGGTACGGACGGTACCTTGGCATAACTGCAAATCTCGGGCAACCCCGATGGAGGGCCTGCCTAGGGATGCTGTGGTCCAGGTCTCAGGCTGCAGGGAATGCCAGAGCCTGCAGTTGCCTGGGATAAGAGGCAAACACCTAGCCTGTCTGAGGTGTGAGCAGGTCGATGACCTGCTTGCTTTGGTGGTACAACTAAAGGAAGAGGTTGAAAGACTGCGGGTGATCAGGGACTGCGAGCGAGAGATTGACTGGTGGAGTAGCTCCCTGGCGTCCCAAAAGGAAGACAGTCGGGATGACACCTCACACCTGAAGACGGTCCCCCCTCACTGCCTGTGCCAGGTTAATGGGAGTGACCCAAACCCCGAGGAGGCCTGGAAGACAGTCCCGACTCGGCGTCGTAGGCACTCCCCCTGCCTACCTACCCCACCCCCTCAGGTGTCCCTGAGCAACAGGTTTGGGGCCCTGACAGTTGAGGAGGAGGTACCTGAGGAGATGAATGGAGCCCCTCTGCCTCAGAGAAAGCGGAGGCCTAGAGTGAGGCGGTCATCTGCACGCCTTGAGACTGCCTCTGTTAGGCAAGAGAGGAAGGTAGTCGTAGTAGGAGATTCCCTTCTCAGAGGGACAGAAGGGCCTATATGTAGGCCAGACCCTACACGCAGGGAGGTGTGTTGCCTCCCTGGAGCCCGGGTCAGGGATATTACCAGAAGGCTACCAGGCCTGGTAAGATCCACTGACTATTATCCCTTACTGATAGTTCAAGCAGGCAGGGACGCAATCACAAAGTGTAGCCTGCAAGCTGTCAAAAGGGAATTCCGGGACCTGGGGCGCTCTGTTGAGGGGGGGGGAGCCCAAATAATATTCTGCTCTATCCCCACTTGTGGGAGGAGGGGCTCAGAGCAGGACAGGATAACCCACGAGTTGAATGTGTGGTTAAAAGGCTGGTGCCGGCGCAAGAACTTTGGATTCTTTAACCAAGGGATGGTGTACTCTGCTCCTGGCATGAGTACTGCTAATGGGGCTCACCTGTCCTATAAAGGAAAGCGGATCCTCGCCCAGGAGATAGCAGGGCTCATCGATCGTGCTTTAAACTAGTTAGGAAGGGGGAAGGGGATATTAAGGCGGCTGCCAGGGTTAGGCTTCGGGAGACACAACGGGAGTTGACGGTGGGAAGAGGTAAATACCAACAGCACAGTCGTGGACTTGGGGACGTTTTTCCACGTGAGAGTAGGGAAAATTCTGTGGACTGCCCTGAGTACTCCTCCGTGGAGCCACTTTTGCCAGTCCCCTGTCAGAAATCTCGCTGTGGGCCGTTGAGGATACCTACATCTGCTTCACCACTGAACTGTCTTTACACAAATGCACGTAGCATGGGGAACAAACAAGAAGAACTAGAGATCTTTGTGCGGTCGCAGGGCCATGATCTCATCGCAATCACAGAGACGTGGTGGGACAACCTGGACGACTGGCACACTGTCATGGATGGCTATGTGCTTTTTAGGAAAGACAGGCTAGGGAAGCGAGGTGGAGGAGTTGCTCTTTATGTGAGAGAGCACCTAGAATGTGTTGAGCTCCACCTGGGGAAGGATGAACCTTCTGTCGAGTGCTTGTGGGTTAAAATCAAGGGGCAAACGGGTATGGGGGACATTGTTGTGGGAGTGTGCTATAGGCCCCCTGATCAAGAGGAGCAGGTAGATAACGCATTCCATAAACAGTTAGAAGTAGCCTCAAGTTCCCGGGCACTGATCCTTATGGGGGACTTCAACTACCCAGATATTTGCTGGGCAAGCAATACGGCCAGTCGTATGCAGTCCAGACAATTTCTGCAGTGTGTTGAAGACAATCTCCTGCTACAGATGGTGCAGGAGCCCACAAGGGGAGGGCGGCTGCTGGACCTTGTTTTCACTAACAAGGATGGACTTGTTAGGGAAGTGAAGGTCGGGGGCAGCTTAGGGCAAAGCGACCATGAAATGGTTCAGTTCATGATCCTGGGTGGAAGAAGCAAGCCAAAAAGTAGGATAGCTACCCTGAATTTTGGTAGAGCTAACTTTGATCTCCTCCGCCACTTAATGGGGGCTATCCCGTGGGCTACGCTGTTTGAAGGAATTGGGAGCCTGCGAGAGCTGGCTAGCATTCAAACAGCACTTCTTCCAAGCACAGGAACGATGCATCCCTTTGAGGAGGAAATGGGGAAAGAGAGGCAGAAGACCTGCATGGATGAACAGGGAGCTATTGAGCAAACTCAAAGAGAAGCAGAAGATCTATGAATCGTGGAAAAAGGGTCTGAGCACCTGGGAAGAATACAGGAATGTGGTCAGGGCCTGTAGGGATGCAACTAGGAAGGCTAAAGCCCTCTTGGAAATTAAGCTGGCAAGGGACATAAAGGATAATAAAAAGGGGTTTTTTAGACACGTGAACAGTAAGAGGATGTCCAGGGATAATGTAGGTCCCTTGCTGAATAAGGAGGGTGTCCTGGTTACGGGGGATGCTGAGAAAGTGGAGATATTGAATGCCGCCTTTGCTTTGGTCTTCACTTCAAAGGCCCCCCGGGACCCACAGACACTGGATGAGAGTAGGACTGATTGGGAAATGAAGAATTTCCCTCTGGTTCAAGTAGGGGAGGTCCAGGAGCGGCTCAAAGGGATTAATGCACACAAATCCATGGGCCCAGATGGGTTACATCCACGTGTGCTGAGGGAGCTGGCGGAGGTGATTGCTGAGCTGCTCTCTATCATCTTCGACAGGTCTTGGAGGACAGGAGAAGTGCCTGAAGACTGGAGGATAGCCAATGTCACTCCAGTCTTTAAAAAGGGCAGGAAGGAGGAACCTAGTAACTATAGGCCAGTCAGCCTCACCTCTGCCCCTGGAAAGGTAATGGAACAGCTTGTTCTGGATGCCATCTCCAAGCAATTGGAAGAGAAGAAGGTCATGAGGAGTAGTCAGCATGGATTCACTAAGGGGAAATCGTGCTCGACCAACCTCATAGCCTTCTACGATCTCATGACAGGCTGGGTAGATGGAGGGAGAGCAGTGGATGTCATCTACCTTGACTTCAGCAAGGCCTTTGATACTGTCTCCCATGACATCCTGATAGCAAAGCTGAGAAAGCATGGGATAGATGAGTGGACAGTGAGGTGGGTTGAGAATTGGCTGTCGGACCGAACCCAGAGGGTTGTGATTCGTGGAGTAGAATCTGACTGGAGGCCTGTTACCAGCGGTGTTCCCCAGGGCTCAGTGTTGGGTCCAGTCCTGTTTAATATCTTCACTGACGATCTTGATGAGGGAATAACATCCACCCTCAGCAAGGACGCAGATGATACAAAGCTGGGAGGAGTGGCTGACACGCAGGAGCACTGCGCTGCCATCCAGAGAGACCTGGACAGGCTGGAGAGCTGGGCAGTGAGAAACCAGATGAAGTTCAACAAAAGCAAGTGTAAAGTCTTGCACCTGGGAAGGAACAACTGTTTGTATCAGTACAGGCTGGGGGATGACCTGCTGGAGAAGAGCTCAGTGGAGAAGGACCTGGGGGTCCTGGTAGATGACAGGTTGGCCATGAGCCAGCAGTGTGCCTCGGTGGCCAAGAGAGCCAATGGGATCCTGGGATGCATCAGGAGGAGTGTAGCCAGCAGGTCAAAGGAGGTGATCCTCCCTCTCTACTCTGCCCTGGTCAGGCCCCACCTGGAGTATTGTGTCCAGTTCTGGGCTCCTTGGTATAAAAAGGACAGGGATCTCCTGGAAAGAGTCCAAAGAAGGGCTACGAGGATGATTAAGGGCCTAGAGCATCTCCCCTATGAGGAAAGGCTGAGTAAGCTGGGACTGTTCAGCCTTGAGAAGAGAAGACTAAGGGGGGACCTAATCAAAGTTTATAATTATCTGAAGCAGGGGATGCAGGGGGAATCGGCCAGCCCCTTTTCAGTGGTCTGTGGGGATAGGACAAGGGGCAATGGCTGCAAGTTGGAGCATAGGAAGTTCCGCACCAACATGCGGAAGAACTTTTTCACAGTCAGGGTGACTGAGCACTGGAATAGGCTGCCCAGGGAGGTGGTGGAGTCTCCTTCACTGGAGATATTCAAGACCCGCCTGGACGCCTATCTGAGCAATATGAGCTAGGGAGCCTGCTTTGGCAGGGGGGTTGGACCCGATGATCTCTCGAGGTCCCTTCCAACCCCTACAATTCTGTGATTCTGTGATTCTGTGATAACCATAACTCTCATTCATCATTTGGGTATCATTTACCTTTTGTAATGGTGAATTACCCCTGCACGAGCTGGGCCTCCATCTATCAGTTAAAACTCATGTTGTAGCCTAAAAACTTTAAAATTAAATAAATAACTAAATTACACTTACAGTACTGGAATAGCTGAATCACAAACAAACAAATGAGCAAAAAAAGACTCCGATGCTTTCCAGATGGCTGGTTCCCACTAATGTACATTTTTTCTCTGGAGCTTCAAAACATGTTTAAATTATGAAATTTGGTGTGATTACTAGAACTTGGCAAGCACTCATTAAGGTTTTAGTCTGAGGAGTGATACTACAGAGTTGGAGAACTGAAGATGAGCAGTCGTGGAGTTGTGTGGCTGTCCTTGTGTGTACAGAGCATTGAGTTAGCATGGGTTGTATGGCATGGAACTCCAGTTCCCAGGGTCTTTTTCATGTGCCACGCTCCTGCTGCTTCCTTGAGCCATACCCATTTCTGGCAGAGTTGGTGAAATTGCATCAGTAATTTATTTGACTTGTGCTCAAAACCGTTTGCTTGGCAAGCCCTGTGTTCTGTCTTCAGCTTCTGCTGAGGCCAGGTGACTTGGACACATC
Source organism: Porphyrio hochstetteri (assembly GCA_020800305.1). Lineage (NCBI taxonomy): Eukaryota > Metazoa > Chordata > Aves > Gruiformes > Rallidae > Porphyrio > Porphyrio hochstetteri. Next base: position 47,064,416 of record CM036907.1, read on the forward strand.
TCTTCTGCTCCTGGCAGTGCTTGGAGATGTGAAGCAGAGAGTGAGTACCTGGCTTCACTGCTGCAAATCCCTTTGTGCTGCTGGGGCAGACTTACTGCTCCACAGGCAGAGCCCCTTCCTTTGCTGGGCCAGCAGAACAGGAGGAAAGGATTGTGGTGGGCAGTCTGGAGTGGTAAACAGCACTAGTAACAAATGGTGGTAAGGAAAGTGAGGGGGGAGTGGAGGATGACAGAAGAGGAAACACACAAACAGGATTTTTTACTATCTGTTTTGAAAATATTCTGAGGGTGATAATGCTGAGTGTTCAGCTCAAGCAGTGTCTTGCACCCTCCATTCAAGCTGGGGTCATGCTGGCAAGCAGGAAAAGGGCCAGGAAAAGGTCTAGTATTCCAAGTGCAGGTGAAGCTCACCCCACTGGGGCAATGGTGAGGGTGAAGATTGGAAATGTGCTTCTGACAGCAGATTTGTGCTTGAGAAGTGGAAACCTTCTTTTGCATCTCAGCTCCTGGCTGCAGTCACAAGAGCCTCTCTCTAGTTCCTTTAAGTCCATCCACTGTCAGCTCTTTAGAGCCAGGGGACAAAAGCCTGTTACACAGCCTGAGGAGAAAGCCAGAGCTCTCCTATTAATTGACAGACTGAGGCTACTAATGACACCAATTTTGTTTTGTTTTATTTTTTTTTTCTGCTGCAGCTTGTTATCCAGGTGATGTCTGAAGAAAGTTCTTTTTTTTAGTGGTCTGATGATAGAGACTGCTCCCCACATTGTGGTAAGCGTAGGCTGGTTACTGATACCTCAAGATACAGGGTTAAGGTCAGTATCAGCATCAGAGCAAGGAAAAAAAACCCAAAACATTGGTAGCCTTCTAGTAAAAAAGTTACTCCTGGAATTAGCTACAACATTACACCATTGTGTGGTCCTGCAGAGAGCGAATCCCTGCTCAACACCAGACAATAAACAAATCACTCCAAATTATTCAACTGTAGCTTAATTATTCAAGATGAGGATGTGGCAAGTATTCACATCAAAAGTAAGGAGGAGGCTGGTAACTGCAGTTCAGTTGTGCAAGCTCGGTGCATGCAGGATAACACTGGCTGTCCATGCTGCACTTATGTCAAAGAGACCTCTTGAAAGGGACCTCTTGTAATCCTTGTCCCACGGGTCCCCAGGGAACAACTCTGCTGTCGGTGTTACACTGATGTCACATTCTTGCCTGTATGAGTAAGTAATATACCCTGCAGTGAGCACGTACACAAGCATTCAAGTGACCAATCTGTTCTGTACCTACTAAAGTGTGGTTTGCTGCCTGCTCCTCAGATTTAATGCCAAAAGACAATTCTTTTGAGGCCCAACCAGCTGCTGTCTTCTGCATTTGTGGACTCCTGCCATGTGTCACTGCAAGTATATGAAATAAAAGCAAATGCTGAAAATAAGGTGAGGAGATAAATAACAGCATAGCAGGAGAAGATATGTTTAAGCCCACACAGTGGACATGCTGAGACTCCTTCCTAATAACTTGCTGTCCATCAAGTCACTATCATGTGTAATAACCTGCAGATGGCTCAGCAGTGGGTGGCATTAATATACTCAGGTCCCTCTGGCACACGGGTGCCCTGCACTGTCCTTCCTACCCTCCCTTTTTGCCAGCAGACAACCTTGCACCTTGTTGCTGACTGTCAGGTGAAGTGAGCAACACACACTCGCTGTCATTCAAAACACATCTGGCTGGGTCCCAGTGGGCTAAGTGCACCTTGCCCAGGTGGGGAGGACAGACAGGAGAGTCTTCTTGATGTCACTGACATTCTGCAATGGTACCAAATGGGAAATGTATCAAGGGGTGGCAGAATTGAAATATCAAGGATATTCAGACAGTTTACTGGTGTGACTTTCGTTTGCTTACTATTTTATCCAGAATCACAGCCTGATGGCACACACTGCCACTTTCCAGGGACCTCTCTGATGCTGAGGCAGCATGGAAAGCCTTTGAGTACCCTGCATGCAGTAGGACTTGCACTGTACAAGTGCATATACAGACTCAGATGAGATCTAAGAGCTTAATGCACTTTAGTACAATCAATGACATCATGCAACTTTTTCTCAGGGAAGTTTTGAGAAAGGGGAAACAATCTGAGCCCTGGAAAAGGAAGAGCAGGAAGGTATGTCTGTAAGGTCAGTGTACAGGGTAATGTTATTAGTTAAGTTACTGTTCCTAGAAGATTTAAAGGAAAATATAGAACAGCAGATTCAGAAAATATTTACATAAGACTGGAAGGGACCTTCCATTGCAAGTACTGTGTCATATAATCCACGCTAAAGCATAAAAACCACAAACTGAAGTCTCTAAACTTCAGTGTTTACACTGAAGGGCTACTGCAAAAACTTGCCACTAATGTTAGAAAGCATCTTTGTATTTCCCACTTAAATTTATTAATGGTGAATTAACATCCATTATTATAGACCCAACGCAGCTATTGAGAGACTAGGAAAAGGGGTGTTGAATAACATCTAACGAAACTGAAAACAAAGGACCAACTGCTAAACTAAAAATCACCCAGAAAGATGCAGGGGTTGGACGGTTTTGTCTTCTTTTTTATGGTTGAAGACGACTTTTAGACTGAAAAATGGTAAACTGAAAAATCCCTGCATTTTGCATCAATAATTAAAGCAGAGTACTTCCAAGTGAGCTCACATTTGTTACAGTTGATTAATAGGTCTTCCTTTACGAATTCCAATAAGCAAGGTTTATGTAATCTGCTTGCCTTTGCATAATTTACAATACTGAATATTGTTGTTTCAGTGGTGGTTGTGCTGATACTCTTACAATTTACTTGTAGGCAATGCTCAAACCCTTCAGCTCGCCTGTACGTTAGACAAAAGTCAACTTGATTTGCACTACTGCAGAGACACTCAGTAGGCTGAGAGGGGGAGTACAGGCAGGTTTGAGAGCTCAGCAGGCAATCTTAGTCTCATTAGTGACTCGTAAATACACAGAGGGAGCGATGGAGGTGAAATGCACTCTCTGATGTATTTTTGGGGTCAGTGGGGCTTTGGTCTTCTTAAGACAGTGATGAGGAATGATCTCTCAAAAGCAAGAGAGGAGCCCTGGGGCTACCTTGGGCTGCTCCCTCTAGCACAGAGTAAAGTCGGGCAGCAACAAATCCTGCCCTGGTTATAGTCACAGTAGATGGTGACAGGGAGGCTGATAAAGGACAGAGATCCTTGTCTTATATAAAAGCTGACTGGCTCCTTGTCTGAAAGTCTTAATAGTGCTGTGATGTTTTTGATTCTGATGCCTTTTTTTTTTTTTTTTTTGGAAGGTGGTACCTTCCAAAAATACTGGTACCTTAAGAGATTCAAAAAGTATTGTTCAGTGCTAAATTTAATTTCTTGTCATTAAACCAGGCAAAGAAACTAAACCCTTTTCTTCTAAAGTCCAAACGGAAAAACACAATCTTATTAGCAGCATTATCCTGGAAGCTCTGTTTTCCTCCCTGCTGCATTATCCAGCTTCTGGAGGAACTCTTCTACAGCCCCATGCTTCTCTCCTGCTGCATTCAGAAGACCTGCAGAACAAGCCTGAAGGTAAACATAACATAGTACAATGAGGATACTATTTAGTATCCTGAATAGATCCACTATCACACTTTTGAATAGTAATATTCATTCCTATTAATAAAAGAAAACCTCAAAAATAATAATTGCAATGTCTGTCATTAATATTACATTGTAGGCAGAGGAAAAACATTCCCTTTGTTCCCACTCATTCCTATTACGTGTATCTTTGTGTGTCTGTAGCTTCCTGAAAAGCCTACGAAGGAGCTAACAGTCTTTCTGAAAAATTATCTTAGATAATTTTATTTTATAATGAATCAAGGATCTGATATAGGAAGAAATTTAGCTTGTCAAGAAAGCTAAAATAAGTTAACCTCAGCTTTTTTAAATCAAAGCATTTAATGGCATGTGTCTGCAACACATGAGTATCACAGCTGATACAAATGATTAGGACCACTAACGGTCTGGAACAGGACAGTATTTGCAGGTGTAGATAGGTGTTTGCAGGTGTGGATAATGAGTGAGCTCATGAAAAAACCCTGCAAAAAAAGGAAAGCTTCAAGAAAACGTCTCTTTCATTTTGCTTGTCCTACCTAACCAAAATATTTATGTAGACGAGCATTTTGCAAGGGAAAGCTGGTAGAGACATCTACAGTTAAAACTGCCAAGACTTTCAGTATTTTGCCAAAATTTTAACTACCAGACTAAAATATTCCAAGCTTGCTGTCTGCCTCAAGCTGTAACAAAATGGTCCAGCAATGATCATGAATACAGTTATAAAAAAAAAAACCCCAACTATCTGCCCCAGCCATTTTTTTGGAAATGAATGAGAAATCAATGTACATCATCTTCAGTTTGCAGTTTGCCTCTTGAGTGACCACTGGAGTGCCTTTCACATTAAAGACGTGAAGATTCAACTGCAATGTAAGACTTGGAAAATCACTGATGTAAGTGGATGCTTTGCTATTGACTTTACTGAGACCAGTATTATACTCATCAATATCAACTGTGGTACCATTAGTGGCAGATGATAAGACATTGAGTAGAGCCTTTTGGCAGAAGAAGCAGCGAAGTCCTCCCTGGGGAAGCGTGCAGATCAAAAGCCATGTAGCTACATGCACTGTGGCTACTGCGTACAGCACCCAGCCTGGGTTAATAAGCTGTGTCATGAGGAATATTAGCTTGAACATCATCCTAATGAAGTTTCTAGTAAGCTCTGAGCACATGTAGAGCACCATTCTTGGGCAGTGTACAGGATGACAGTGGATAAGGTGAAAAAGATGAAAAGCGTCCTCTTAAATGTGCACATGTTAAGGACTGTGATGAGGGAAAAATGCTTATTCACCTGTTTCATAACGGTGCTTAATTACACACATGAAGTTTCCTTAGTGCTCCACAACAACGTATTTGAACATCCAGGCTTAGGAATAAAGAAATTAATACTTTGACCAAGAGGTGATATAAATCATTAAGAAGAACCACACATGCTAGACCAACACGGGCTGTATCAGAGATAGTCTGACTGGGAGTTATGGTGTAGACCCACAGCTTCTCACTGATTTTTGCATGTTCAAACTTCAAATACCTACTATGTTTTTACACCTACAGCATACTTTTAATCACTACACATGATGTCCAAGGAAAATTTTGCCTTAGGTGACCTGGAAATAAAATAGTGGGAATAAACTCATTTGTGTGGATAATCTGAGACATAGTGTGGTTGTGATCATAAAATGTCCTGCATCTTTGTATCAGGTAAGAAAGAAAAGCAGAAGATCACGCTACTTTACCAAACTTTCAATATCTTTGGAAAAATAATTTTCGATCTGAATACACTACAGATTGAGCAGGTTCCTCTGAAGAGAGCTGTAGTTTTTTTGCTGATGTTATCAGATTATGTGACTCTACCTCTACCAGGGGCAACTAGTCTAAATGCACCAGGTTTCAGCTGATCAGTTCAGAGGTTAGGGTTTTTCTGTTGTGTTTCCTGGGGCATTTTATTTTCAACTGACAAGAATTGTTGGCACTGTTCTTTTCCTGAATCTGCTTTCTAAATCACAAGGGTGAAACCTTTAGCATTTGCATACATTTATATGTACTATTTATAATGCTATAACTAGCAACTGTTATCCTGTATTGACAAGGCACTCTTAATGAGGGAAATACTAATAATCTGCAAGGAAGAAAATGAAACAAAAAACAGCTGTATCTGTCTACAGCAAAACAGCAAGTCAACTTAAGAACTAGCTGTAAAACTGGGGGGTCTCAGATTCACTCTGAACTCATTTGAAACTGGACAAGTCATACTGACTGCTGAAGCGAGGAGGAAATTAGGGGAGAAACAAAGATGAAGGCATCATCCTCAGTCACACTGTGTTTAGAAGTCCAAGTGTGTAAACAGAGTTGTACAACAACAAAACTTGCAATGCAGAAATTAATCTCAATATGTGGGCCTGACCCTGCCACTTAATGGCTGCATGGGGAGTTTCAGACCCTCCATATGGCTTTATTTCTACAACTTAAAACATCTTTTAATGTTTTGCTGTTAAAACTGATGTTGTCAGTACCTCTAATTTTCTTGCAGAGCCACAGTCCTGACAAAGCGTTCCTTTGATGACTGCCCTTTTTTCAAAGAACAAGTCAGGTCTGGGAGCTGACTGGAAAGGGAAAGACTGTAAAAGAACAAAGAGTGGCTTTTTCTAAAGAAATGATACTTCCACAAATTCTGAGATGCCACTACTTCTCTGCATTTCAAACATTTCAAGTCCCAATATTTTGCTGAAGCTGTTTTAAGAGCCATGATAATTAAGATAATAGGCCTGGAATAAAATCTCCTCATGCAGGCAGGCAGCTATGACCTATTGTCATGTAGAAGCCATTTTGGGAGGGAAGGAGATAAGAGATCATGGTAAAAGCTATAGACCAGAATAACAGTGTGTGTTCTAACAGCCAGTGGAAGTTCTAAACACAAACCACAGAGGGATTCCTAGGGAGAGTCCAGTACTGTTTGCTATGAGTACACCATTACGCCTCACTGGAATTAAAATATTTTTGTTACGACTTTTATCATAATTTACTTAATTTACATGCAGCCCAACAGCAAAAAAACCACCACAACAACAAAAAAACCCCACAGTGCGATGAAAAAGACATGGAGTACTTCATTTGTGTACCCACAAATATATCCATTTCACTCATTTAGAAACAAACATAAACCAAAGCCTCTTTAGTAGCCTTACGCCATCTCACATTCAAGCTAATGCCTTCCATCTTTACCGGCTATGATTGCTACTCCTATGTCTTGTGTGTTAACGCAATCTCTTTAACCCTGCCAGCAGTACTGGCCTTCATCCAGTTCATGTGCTTCTCATGCAGGTTCCTTTGTTATTTCCTTCCCACACCTACTTTTTTGCATGACACACCCACCCTCAGCCTTAGCTGCTGCCTTGCTCCCCTTATACTTTAAAGACCTACCTCTACCACCATGTCCCTGAGGAATTTCTAATCGAGTAGACACAAGCAAATATGAACATCTGCTTAAAATAACACTTGCCTCAATTACAGAAACTCCTCCGTCTGTAGGTCTGCTGTGTTGAGAGGCTGTCCCTGGCGTCACACCTCATTGTTACTGTTGGGTTTGCTCATCCCTTTGCTTACTTTTCCCTGGCAGCTCCAGGAGCACGGTGTCAGCTCTTGAAGGCAGAGTAATTTTTATCACATCCTGGTACAGCACCTGGTGCCAGAAGAGGGTCTTGTTCCACGCTGGATTTTTACAGTTTGTGGTATAGGATAATAAAGCATGAACTCCAGCCATTGCATTACCAGATCAAGTAGTTTATGACAATGCAACACCCTTATCATGACTGCCTAGCAAAATTGGTTTAGATTTTCCTCCACTACCTCCTCAGCTCACCCTAGATAACTTGTCAGCTGTAGCTTGCTGCCTCACCTTGCTTCTGAGTGCTGCTGCCAGCTCTCTGCACAAGTGTCGTTTCAGGGTGGCTGGGCTGCAGGCCCCAGGTGGCCAAAATCAACAGGTCACTAACGAAGTCCAAGAGGTTGAGCTGTTGGAAAAAAAGGACAGGGAACCTACTTCAGCTGTAAAGCTCAGCTCTTTGTTTTTGTGGGTGTTTTACTTTTTTCTTGATAGACAGGAAAAAAGTTCTTGTAAAGCCACGAGAGCAGAAGGAAAAGTGAGACCAGGCACACAGTGACAGCAAAGGAGCACAGGGGAAGGCACAAGGTGCTTGATGGGCAATCCATGGCTGCAGTTTGTGGCCAGTCACAAGCTGTGAAAGGGCTGGGTGGAGGACATTTGGAGAGGGAATCCTGTGCTCAGCCTGCTGGCCCCTGTGTTGAGACTCCTCTACCACTCACTCCAAATAAACCTCAAGGAATCCAACTGTCATTTTGAGACGAAAACTGTGAGAGTTTGGGAACCCTCCAGCGGCCTCAAAAACACTGCTTTTTCTCTTCGGCTGTGTGTTTCTGCATTGAAGACAGCCAGCAGGCCTGGCAGGAGCTGGGAGCACACGGGGGATTTCCTCCTCGCCCATTCACGTAGTAAACACAAGCGTACCGGTGCAAGCATCTTCTCGGGAACACCGTCCGCGCAGCCCCCTGCGCGGTACGCGCGCGTATATGTACGCGTGTACGCTGCCGGAGCGTAAGGTATAGCTTACGTGCAGGGGCCGCACAGGCGGAGCTCCGCGCCCGCGGCCCCGCCGCCCACTTGCCATGCGCTGCCCGCGGCGTGGGGAGGCGGGTGTCCGTGTCCGGTAAAGGCGGGGGGGAAGCACGGCACGGCCCGCCCAGCCTAGGCGGCGGCTGTGGCGGTGGGGTTTCCCCCTTCCCTGCTGCGTTTCTTTGCGCTGCGGGGGTTGAGGCGGGCGCGGCGGCGGGGCCGCCGGGACGGGGCGGGGGGGAGGAGGAGGAGGAGGAGGGAAGCGAAGCGAAGCGAAGGAAGGAAGGAAGGAAGGGGAGAAGCGAGGGGGGGAAGGAGGAGCCGCCGTCGCTGTGAGGCGGGTGGGTTGCACACAGACACGCGCACACATACAGGCACAGTGTGCAGAGGAGGAGGAAGAAGAAGGAGGAGGAGGAGGTTGTCGCCTCAGCGCACCCCCGGCACCCTGCGCGGCGGGGCTGGCGGCGTTTCCCGTCCTGCATCCCGCCTCGGCAGCTGCTGAGGTAAGGCGGCAGAGAGGGGGCTGCGCGTGCGGGGCGGCGCGCGGCGATCGTTGGGGGCGACCGTTGGGGGGCCGCCGGCTCTGGCAGAGGCATCGCGTCCTTCACGGTCAGCGGCTTCCACCGTCTCTCAGCCCCGGGCCGTAACCTTGGGGCTCCCCGCTCCTCCCGGGGCAGCCTCCGGGCGGCTCTGCCGGCTCCGGCCCCCGGCCTCGGCGCACCGGCCCGGTACCTCCGAGGAGATGGGCGTACATCTGTACGGACGTGTGTGAGATTTTCTTTGTGTGTGCGTGTGTGTGTGTGACTGGCGACTGAATTATTCTCCTCATCTTCGCTGCCAGCTGTGCAGCTTGCTGTAGTTTCTGAGTGTATCCGGATTTTGTCAGTGCTGGGCGGTGTGACAAGTGTTTCTGTGTAGTTAAGGATAACTTTCAAGTGGTGGTTGTCTTTTTTTTTTTTTTCTCCTTTTTTTTTTCATTTTTCCCCTTAGAGAAAGGAAAGTTCCTCTTTGAAGATTATTTTGTTTGTTTTCTCTCAGATGTTTCGAAAGGTCTTTCGGGATCCGAGTGCTTGTGCTTGCCTGTGTTTATGTAATTTTCACAGATGTTTTTAAGCCACTTAGTGGTAGTTTTCAAAGCAAGGTGCAGAAACAACGTTTCCATTTTGCCAAGCAAGGCGGTGCGCCCTAGGTGATGCGTGACTTTGAATTATGTGCAGTCAGACACCTGTTACTTAATCCTGTTTATGCTTTCCAGTTACAGTTATCCAGCCTGGGTCTTATTTTGGGTTTTTTTTTTAAATAACTGAAAATGTGTTGCAGATATTCTTTTATGCTGGCACCCAGTAGAAACCCAGTGCATTTGTGAGGCATATAATGTGTGTTTGTTAGGTAATAATCCCTCAAAGAGAGATGGTTTTGGAAAGTTATAGAATAGCCTTTATTTCTGGTGGTGAGTTTATATAATGTTAAAGTGTCTATGGGAATGCATCTGTAAGAAAAGCGGGCAGCAGGAGCTGCCCAAGATCAGTCTTGGGCAGCATGTCTTCAGTAAAGCGTGCATCATGTTCCCTGAGTATGTAAATAACAGTTGTGTTTTCCAAACTTCACTTGCTGTTGCACCATGGAATCTTCAGTTTAGTAGTTGGAGTTAATGAGGATCCTGGAGAAAATGTCGCATTTCTGATTCTGCAAGAGGATGGAGCAGTTTCTTTCGTAACACATTTGTGTTGATGGTTGTATTCTATAGTTTATTTGAGCAGCTAATATTACTTGCTTAAGGTTATTTCCTCTTGCTTCTGTAAGCGTAATGTTGACAGTATTTGCAGGCTCCTTCTGGATCAAGGGTACCTAATAGTGCTATATACCACAAAATAATTATTGTTACATAGAGCTGAGCAATTTTGTATTACACAGACAGTTTCTAAATATGAGTTGGGAACAGATTTATTCCTCTCTACAACTGATAACTTGGTAAAGTAATTAAAAATAAATTACAGATTTCAGGGATGAGAATTCTCTTCCACAACTGTTAATACCACTCTGCCTTCAAATGTCAGTTTTGATTCATCTCTTGATGATATCATTAAAAAGCAGGTATTAATATGAAAGTCAAACCTCTGGTGAAAATATAACTACACGTAGCTGTCAAAATAAAATGTTAAAATCTGATCTGATTGCTGGATGTGGGTACGCACTTGGTAGAGTAACAATGCCTTTTATTTTATAGACATGCACCCACACACAGGAGCTTTGTTCTAAAACAATATTTTCTGTCATGAATTTATGCATAACCTACCCTCTCTGCTTTTTCTTAGCATGCAGGGAAGAAAGAGCCTTGAAGGGGAATAGAGACCAAAAGGGGGGGAGGAAAAAGAATTCATATAAATATCATTTACTGATAGAGGAAATACAAAACAAAGAGGTATCACCCCAAATCACTGGCTGTGTTCTGCCTTCACCTTTTCTAAAATAATGGCAAGTGGTTTGGATTTGATATATCCTGCTGACTTGTGTTGCAGACTTTGGCCATTTGTTCCAGTAATATCTGTCTTTGATGATGAACTTGGGGCTATGCTGTGAGTCTGTCAAGTATTTGCTGCAGCTTTGTAGGAACTGATGGCTTAATTTTCACCAGATTTACATATGCTGTGTTGAAAACTTGTAGGGGTATAATTTCCATTCTTCCTGAGATGACTTCTTTTTAGTCTTCTCACTTGGAAATTTTTGTGGTCTGCTTGCATTGTTCAGTGGTTTACTTTTCTTGGTGGTTTTAAGAGTCAATTGCTATTCCTTCCTGATTGTAATTTTCCAAAGACTGAAGTCTGAAACTTGCGTTTTAATATTAAACCTTAAAATTGAATTAATCCATTTTCCAGGGACAGAGAAAGACTTAGCAGAATTTTAAAAATGTGAAAAAAAAACCTTAATGTAGGCATTTTCCATGAGTGGCTAGTTAAAAAAATTGATACCTCATTGATTTTGGAGAAGGCGCTCTCATTAGATTCAGAGAATTGTTGTAAATTAGTTTAGAAGTGAAATTTTCCAAATCATAAAATCTCTGGTTGGTTGTTAGTGGAAATCATTATTAAAGGTTGCATAAGCATTATTTGCAGGATGGCTAATCAGTAGCCTGGGCTTCGTTCTGTTCTATAATAAATAGATGCATTGTGCTACTTGAAAAACTTCTACCTTAATGGTGTGAATTCATTTACTCATTTTGCAAGGCATGCGACACATTTAGTTTTGAGAAGACTCTAGAAGTTCTGCATAGTGGAGATGTTTGCCCCAGACTGTTAACAAGGTTTTATTATACTGTTTAAAACATCTTAATTGTATGAAAGGTGCATGTGTAACACCTCATCAGAATTACCAAAGTGTGCATGTCAAAGGCTCAGATGAGTTTTATTCCATGGGACTTTCTGAGAGCAGGCTTTGTGGTGGTCCTGCTGCTGCAGGAAAAGTGTGTGTGTTGGCTTGATTTTGCCATGTGATTCTTTTGGACTTTGTATTCCCGAAGATCTGTGCTGTAGAGGGTTGGAATACATGGGATGGCAATAGTATAAATACTGAAAATACTGAGTGGTGACATTAACCAGACTCCTTTGCTTATGTTCTCACCAAGCTATGAAAACCCTTCTTATTGGTCCTCACCCATCTTTCTCTGGTCGCAGTTTCTGGAAATTTTGTAAATATCGATCAAGAGGCCTTATGTGAAACTGTGGAAGAGGACCGGTTCCCAGCCATTCTGGAATGAATGAATTAATTGCATCTGGTAGTAACTTCCATGTCCCAGGATGACATGCTCATGTATCCAAATGCCTGGAATAGGGCCATAGCATGGGGAAGATTATCAGAACAGCCCTTTCACAGCTGTCCTCAGCGGCGCTAATGCCCTGACTCTCTTGATTTCAGGGCAAATGCTCCCGAGCGGTTTGTGAGGCACAGCAATAGATGGTGCAGCACAATTGTGGCTGGAGAGATTCCTCTCCAGCAGACTTCTGGATGATGAGTTGTTGATCTTTTCCCTGTGAGGTTGTCACTGCTGGGATCTTGGAGGAAAATCAATACTTACATCCCCTCCTTTGAAGACCTACATCAGCTTACATAAAGTAGTGAAGTGCTGTGGTTTCTTTTGTCGGTTTGGCTATACAAGTCATTCTAGGTATGATCAACTGAATGAAGAATTCATTAAAGCTGTACCTGAACAACAGCAAGCGAATCTTGATTTTATTTTATTTTTTTTTTCCCCTTTGGAGAGGATTGAAACAAAACTCTCTCTCCTTTTCCACTGAAGAGCTCAGCCCTTAGGCAGACTGTTAGAAAGTAATGCTATTTGCCTTGTCAGAAGTCCTGTTTGTCTTGTTACTAGACTTGGATGAATGGTATTTGTGAATGGTTGTAGTGTTTCATTTCACATTTGGAGCTGTAAGAGGCACTAGCCCTTCTTTTTGCGGGAGAGAACACATTCTTGGGGAGCAGTGCAGGTGTCACTGAAAGGTTAGGTTGCCTTAATGGAGCACATCTACTTATGAAAAGGGAGGAAATATAAGGTCTTCAGCATTTAAGGCTACTTGCCTTTTTTGGGGTTTTGGTTTGTGTGACAGATGGGGCTATTACATTGATATCTCTGTGGCTTTCCTTTCTTTCCCATTGCCAGTTACTGGTGTTGAGCTCAGAATGGATCCTGTCCCAACAATGGCTAAAGTCATGAGACAGATATCTATGGTATTTGTGATCTATGCTATGATGTGGAGCAGTCTCACTTGTGTTGAATGACCAACTCATTTAATGAATAGGTGAATCCATAATCTGACTTTCTGGAATTGCTGCATGCTGTTTGATAGAAAATCTATTCCATGACCAGTAAATACTTATAGTTACTGATGTTGTGTCTCTTTTTACAATAGCAAGTGATCAAAACTTGAGTTAAATGGGCGATTGGCACCTGGCAAGTTGGGGGCCTTGCTTTCCATTTTATATGGAAGCTGTTGTTATGCCACCATGAGGCCCTGTGCTTGAACAGTTAAGGGTCACTTGCTCTGTCTTTTCTCAAAATAAGAGCCTATTTCTTTAACCAGTAACATCTAGGCAAATGAAGTGAGACTGGTTGTGATGTGGGCTATTGTAAGGTCTGTTTGTGGAGTTCTTGAAATTAGTATTGCTGAAGTAACCACACAGCTCTGCCCCCTTATTTCTGAAGAAGCTGGCTTTATTCAGTTCACTTTGGGGCTCTCAAATTGTGGCTCTGAGCTAACCTTGCAATTGGCAATTCTAGAAGGCCGTGAGAAGATGTATGACATTATAGATGTGACTGTTCAGATTGAATACGTTGTTCCGTTTAAGGTTACTTTATAGATTATTTACTTGAAGTTTTAATCTAGTCTTAGTGTTTGTATTTTGTTGTTTTGATGTGTGATACCATCTCAAAATATAAAGAGAGAAAGCATTTACAGATGTCATCCACCTATCAAATAGTTATATAAAAACGTTTTATATCTGCAGTCTAACAATATGAGAGAAAATATATTCAACTTCAGAAATGTTTATGTGCACTTTGGTAAGGAGGAAATGGGTATGAAAAAAGTATTAAAGATCAGGCTATTTATTCCTGAAGTTAGAGATAGAAGTCTTTTTCTAACAATTTGTGTATGAACTTGAGTGCACACGCTTCTGCAGCCTGGAAGCAATCAGTCAGGAGTTCAGTGACTAATAAAGGGGGCAATAAGAGTAAGGACTTGAAAGGTTAATAAGAAGCATCTCTTGGATTCCAGATCTAGAGTTTCCATGATCCTCTGAACAGTGTGATGTTGTGGAATATAACAAGTTATAAGACAGGTCTTGTGAGATATAAGCTGCGGTTTTGAACAAGATAGGTTGGATGAAAGAGCTTCTCATAACAAAGTGGTAATTCTTCCTCCTTGAACTTTAAAGCCACTCTACAGGGTTTTCTGCTCCCATTTTTTTCCTTCTTGAACATATTTCCCATGCCTGATATTGCAATGTGTTGCACATTTGCTTTTTGGATTTCTTTCCTGCGCTGTTTGAACATCCGGAGATGTCAGTTATTGATGATGCTGTATGTGCTATACATGATGTGCGTAGAGATCTTCTTTAGTTCCCTCTTAGCAGAGGCTCTGTTCTGGGTCTAGGACACTCTCCCTTTTCTCTGCTGTTTATATATACTGCTGCAGCTGCTAAAAGAAAATATAGGGAGGAAAGGAATTGACAGCTGTAGTAAGAGCCTATTTGTTTAGAAATTAGAATAAAAGTTCTTAAACCCCACAAGTAGCAATTTTGAATACCAATACTTCTACACAATTTGGTTTTTTTATGTAGACAAAGACATGTTACTCTTAATTCTTACCAGTCTTCCCTCAAGAGTGAGTAGAAGCAGGATGAGTGCCTTATTGGGAAATATGAAATAGAGCCATGGAGTGGTTACTCTGGCTGGGTTAATGTGATCTGTTGAAACAAACAGAGTTGCTATAATCTTTTTTTTTTTTTTTTATGAAGGACCCTGATCAGAGAAAGAAAAGAATTTTTGAAGAAGGAGGGAGAAATGGGGTGAGAGGCTGATGAATTTCTGGTAGGTTTGCTTGCAGAAATGAAGCGTAACTGTTAAAGGATAGGTTGGTTGGCACGGTGTGGTGACGAAATGGACTCTGTATTGCTCCTAACCCTTGACTTCAAGGCAGACAACAGGGGCTGTTGGATGATTTGATGTGATTTGATTTGATTTTTATTTTTTTCTTCAGATATAGCTCTTGAGGATTGGTGCAGAGTAATTGGGCTCTCTGCTGGATTTGGAGAGCTGTACTGCATGTCTGACATCAGCAAAGAATAGACTGAGTAATTATTGCTTTCTGGTCTTTCAGTCTGTGTTATTTGTGTACCACTTCCCTAGCAAAATATGCTTAGGAATATTTATCATACATTAAATGACAAGGGAAGATGAAATGTGATTGCAGGTATATCAGAGCAGATTGCAAATTAGGTGCTGCAGTCTGGCACAAAAGCTGTTAGTTGCAGGTAGCGGGAATACTTTGGCATTGCTGCTCGGCTTGTAATTTCCACATCGGAAATCTCCTGTATCTCTGTATGCTGCAGGTGCAGGGGAGCTCTTGGAAATTCCCCTCAACGTGTCTGCCATCCCCTCACATGATGTGCTTATCTGCTTTGATTGGTGAAATCCTGTATTGAAGCAGAAGGTGGGGGTTTCAGGGTACAGGGAGGAGAGGAAGCGGGAGAGGTGACCTGGGAGGCTCAAATAGGGCAATCTGAGTGGGGAGGAGATCCAGCTGCTGCTCGTTGTCCTGGGGGGTGATGCCATGTTCTCCCAGACACAACAGCTGAGGCTGAGAGATGCTGGCAGGCTCTTCTGCTTGTTCTAAATGAAGAAGTAGCCCTTGCTGTGGGTTTACATTACGATTACCCTAGGGAAGGACCATTGGTCCTGTAATCTTTCTGCTGCAACTGAATGGACACGTTCTTTTTTTTTTTTTCCCCCAAATCCTTCAAATCTGGCAATATTTAGCAGAGTCTGGCTGTTCTTGCTGATGCTGTGGTTTTCAGCTATGAAATACAGTGGGACTTTGTTGACCCATGACTATAGAAGGTGGCTGTAGGGAAGAACTTCTGAAAAGACCTTAGCTCAGGCTAAACCAAAATGGACAAACCTTCTTAGTTGCACAGTTGCTGCTTCCCTGCATTCAGATATCATTGATAACCTCAAGCAGAGGTTGATAACATCAAGAGGTGCATCTTAAAGCATTATGTATGTATGACTCCGTGGGTTTTTTAATTATGTTTTTCTCAGACTGAGAAAGTCCTGGAATTGGCATATGTGCCTCACCTGGCTAACAGGTATTGATAAAATGGCCTTTGAGATATCTTAATGAGAGCATAAGGTTAACTAGGAAAAGTCATGTAAGTTTGTAACTGTGTACTACTTCATGTGTGTGTCTTTATACAAGAAAATGTCTTCCAGTTATATTAGTCTTCTCATTGGATAATGGCAATATTTGCACTGCTTTTATGGGAGTGATTGCCAGCTCCTCCTGCAGTGAATTAATGAAGACTGACATCTTGGAAGACGCATATGATACTTAAGTCTTTCTGAGGCAAGTCTGGTTAGAAAGTTCTGTAGTGCTGGTGACCTTACTAACTTGTATTGATACTTTTAAGAGTGGATGCATGGATTGCACTTAGAGACCAGTACCCCAAATGTCTCTCTTGCAAACTCAGCTGTTAATTACTTTTACATTGAAAAAGACAGCTGATGATCACTTAATTTTCTGGATGGAGCTGGAAGTAGACATGTACAGGTGCTTAATTGGATAGGAAAAAGTAACAGCAGTATTAGCCCTCTGGATTTTGCTTTTATCTGTCTAGAGATCTGTGTGATCATGACTATGGAGAAATGTTGAGTGTTGCTCCTATTGCATATTTTTGTTCAGTTGATATGGAAGGTATAAATCTTCATTTCTGCCAGTCTGAGTTGACTGCAAAAATGTGGTCCCTGTGTGTATAGAGGAATCACAGCTCACTTAGACCTTTATCTGGTAGTCCAGATCGCATATGAAAACTTAATCACCATTTCTCTGCTGCATTTTCATGTTCAGTGCTGATCCTTTCACTGAATTGGAGCCTCGGAAACAAGAAAATGTATTGTTTTTCTGTGGTGACAGTCTGCCAGCTGATTTATTCAGGGTGTTTTTTTTGTGGTTGTGTTTTTTTTAAAGGTAGGTAAATGGTGCTCTCTGTTTTGTGCACATCCCTGTGAGTTAGTTTCTAACAGCTTCCCTGTGATGAACTATAAGCATTGTGTAACGTAAATGCATTTCCAGATGTAGGGAAATCAAAATTATATGTTTGCAGTAATTCTTTGCTGTACAAACATGAAGTATTTATAAAATAAACACGTGTATTTTAAAGCACATGAGGTGAAAGCAATGCTTCATGCCAACTCACAGCTACTCATGTAGTAGACTGCTTCTAAAATAGCAAGCTATATTGCTGGGAATGTTTTTTAGTAATGATCTTTGACACTTCAATTTTCAGAACTGAATCAATCTGTCAAGAAATACATGCTCTGTTTTATATGTCTTTGATTTAGTTTTATGCTCAGTTAAATAAACAGTGCCCCATAATCTTCCCTGATCTCATCCTGGAAGACACTGCTCACTTTAATTTAGTATAACCACCTTCCCTCCCCACAATAGAGCAACTGAAGATGAATATTGTAAAAACAAAGACATAAGCACAGCTCTCAGATGTTTGATATGTTAAAAGCATCTATTGAACTGATCTGAAATTGTGTGGAAAGATACACAGTTAATTCTTCAGGTAATTCTGGATCATCTAATGATTGATACAGTGAGTAGTTTTCCATGATTCAGGTGCTGAGCAATGTGTTGATTATTTTAAGTCTTTTGAAACCTGTAAGACAGATTTTGAAGTTCACAGGTAGAAATGGCAGAGGGAATCACATTGTGTTAATCTGTTACATTATAAGGTTTTAAGAAGTTGGCTCTGTGCCACTCTACATCAGTGTCAGAATGTTCTTTGTGTATTTTCATGTAACTTTCATTCGCTCCTTTTTTTATTGGAGTTGTTTTCTTTACTGAACACAATATTAGTCAACAAAATGAGAGATGTTCCAGTTATATGAAATTACATTATGCTTTTTGTGGTCTTAGTTTTTAAATGATTTCATTATTTCTGTTCCCTTCATAGAGGTGGGTGATAGCTAAAAGAATAACCCATATCTTTAGCAGCATTTAAATACTGATGAAGACCTGAATGAATAATTTGAAATTTTAACCAGACTTGGATTGCAGAAATGTTGCTTTACCTAGTTCATCTGCAAGGTTTGTGGAAGTATTTCTTCAAAGGATTAGAGGTAAATAGTCAGTTTTGTTAAGAGCTATAAACCTATATACCTAAAACTTGTAAAATTGTAGACCCATGGTATTTTTTACATGAGGCGTGTCCCTTCCCTAAAAAGCAATTTTTCTCATAATAATGCTTATTTTCATAAACCATTACATGGAATTCCTCAGTTACTGAGAAGCCAACTCATTTCAGTTAAAAAGTAGGTGCTTCTGTATACATGAAGTACAAATAAATTTCTGCCTGTCTTGTTTGATTGGTTTCATAGAAGTTGAAGAAAATATAATTCTTCTCAGTTAATTTTAAATCATGTGAAAGACTGAAAGTGGATGAACCTTTTTCTTTTCCATTCCTGCTATCATTGCATCTTGGGTTTTAGAAACTAGAGAATATTATTTTAAAGGCTTTGGTAGGTCATCTTTTGCTTAGCTGGCTCCTCAAGTTCAGGAGTGTCTGTTGACAAAGTGTGGGTATTACAAGCATGTAACCTAAGTCAGTTCCAGCATGCATTTAATTCAAAGTAACTTTGTGCCTAATCTAAGTTACCTTTTAGAAGGTTGTTGCAAATTGCCTGCTTTCTCCTTACTGTAATACTGTCGTGACTGGTGACTGGTCTTATGCCTCTGCGGGTTTATCAAGGAAGAATCATAGGCCAAAATAGTTTGTGTTTGCTTTTTTCATTGTTAAAAGGGGAAAGAATAATAGAAAAAACTGTGAGAGAACATCACTGGAGGTGTGTTTTGTTCTGCTGTCAAGTGTAGCTCATTCTGAGCAATGCCCCTGAGATAAGGGGTGGTGAGATGATGCTGTTCTTTGAAGAACTTATGCGAAGCAGAATATATAGACTTTACTGTTTATTTCCCTCTTATGTCTTTTTTTCTTCAGGCTTAATATGGTAGGTAGATTTGTAACCCATGTCTAACTCTGCTGCTAGCATTGCTTTTCTCTGCTTTCCAAGGCTGTGTTTTGGCCTTGAAGTTAGAGCAAGTACATTTTTTTGGTTTGTTGGCTTTCCATCTTTAGAGAGAGACTGGGGGGTGGTAGGGAGGAAGAGGCTTTTCTATCTGATAGATAATTGAATAGTTACTGGTTTATTGTTTGGATTTTTTAATCTTGAAATTTGACCTGACAGAGGAAAGGTAATGAGATCTAAGTAGTGTCAGGAGATACTTGGGGGCTGGGGGGAGGTATGCTGTCTAGGAGAAATAAAACTGATGCTGTGACTGCACAAACCCAGCCCTTGAGAGCTTGATTCGACTAGTCTGTAGGTTTTGCAGGTTAAATACTTCATTTGGCTTCAGGACTATATTCAACAGTATCCTATTTGCTATACATCCAATAGGGCTCCAATTATTCCTTCCAAAGTAAAGTGTGTCTCTATAGAGCTGTCTCAAGATGTAGGTGCTTTTGGCTGAAGCACTAAGCTGATGTGTACTTGCTAAAAATGCTCTGTTTCAGAAAAAAAACACAACCCCCTAGTTTTTGAGCTCAGATGTCAAAGCCTGCGCTTTTTCAGGAGGGAGAGAAATTGCTGGAGTTGTGGATGTTTTTATTGAGGCTGATTAATTTCTTCAAAATTATTTTTTGGCTCAGTTTCAGCGGAGCAAGGAGTGGATGTTAGGACATACTTTGTCCTGTGGGAAGTGTGGTAGTGTTACTGAGTTGGAATATATAACCTTTTGTGAGAGGAAGGATAGAGGCCCAGCCTGAAAGCTCTTTCTTCACTATTTGATATCAGCTTGATAATTTCACCATCCAGCCCCCTTTTCTATGTCTTTTGGGCATAGGCGTATCTGGCTGTAATGGACTTTTAAAATTAGATTTCTTTGTTCTAAACCAGGACTTGGATTCAATGCAGTAAGACACATTGATACCTGCCACCACCCTGTGTTCTGCTTACAGTATTTTTTCAACACCTATCTTAAATGTCATGATAATGCCTGCCATGAAGGCTCATTGTTTTGTGAACAATGAGATACACAACAGCCTTTAGCAGTGCACATCAGATCCATGTACATACTTCCAGCTTAGCCCTTAAAGTATGAAATAAAGTACAGCACAGCATAAATGTCAGTTCAGGAATGTTAGGTAGGTTTAGGACGATCCCTTGAGGATTCCTTTGTCATGTCCTAAATTGCAAGGTTTCTGGGGCAGGAACTATCCTTGCATTATTTATTTTTTTTAATTTATTACAATGCAGCCGTTTTTTATTTAACCTGATTAGTGCCCATTTGCTGATACCTCAAATGAGCCAATACACTGCAACACAGTGTTTTTAAATAGAATCTATAGATACATTATTTTATGCCAGTTAAAAAGAAATGGCATCCATGTTGTTTAGTTCAATGTGCTGAAGTATCTAAAGGTATAAAACAGCTTTCAGGATGATTAAGAACATTTTAGCTTTTCACACTCCGATAGCTGAGACTTTTTTTATATTGTGGCAAGAGGGCATTACAGTGTCTGTGCTAGCAAGAGTGATTCAGGTAAATTACTACTTGACCTTGACTTGTAAATCAAAATGCTGCAAATCAGGGGCATGGATATATTATACCAGGACAAACTCCTATGAGTCCAGCTTAATGTGTGAAGCAAGTCATTGCTCACACAGCCTAGATTGACATGTCATGCAGTATTACAGACTGTTGCCTTTACTACCTTTGTTAAGGAATAGATCTGTATTTGATCTTTTGCCCAGCAGCACCAAAGTTCCATTCTCTTCAATTTTAGAAGTATAGTCTGATATAGGGTACTTATCAAGGAGTCTTTTTTGATGTTATCTTTCATACCAGTCTTCCAGAAAAAATGTAAATGTGCTTCTTAATGTTATTTCTAAACATGGGGATGCCTTATGTAAACCTGTAAGTCAAAACATAACTCAGAAGTACTTTTTTTTATTTACCTGTGTGGAGATGGTCTGAATCAGCAAAGCTTGTTTAAAGGGATACTCAAGTCGAAACTATATATGAATATTTTTATGAACTGAAGTAGCTGCAGACATCAGGCCTACCACTGAAAGTCCCTGTCAGTTTTAAAACTGATTTATATGGGATGTGTTGTTTCTAGCTTCTTGCTCTTTCTTTTATTTCTGTGAGAAGCAACAAAGAACAAACCTTGAACAAATTCAACTACACAGTTGGATGAGAAAAGAAAATGGAAGAGACCAGGCAGGAACTGCAATCTAATATACAGAGCATAGATCTAGAAACAGCTTGCAGCCTTACAATACGCAGCAATCTAATGCGGATTCTGGAATCTTTTTGATGATGTTGTTATAGATACTCATTAAAGATGCTCCTTTACCTCTAAGAATTTGTAACATCAGTATGGGAGGACCCTAAAACTGAACATGATTTTTAGTATATAAGGAACAGAACGCTAAAATGTGAGGTTTATGTTTCAAAGATCAGCCTGAAAATTTAAGCTGTGTGTTTTACTAGTTTTTGGACAAGTAGGATCCCAAGGTTATTTACTTCCCTTTTAAGTGCAAGTTCTTACATTGGACAACCTAACACCAACTACTACTGGCCACCATCATAAGAGATTTGTTTCAATAAAACCTGCACTATCGGGCCCAGGATGTTTGCACAACGAGGCTCTGTAAACTTCATGTTGCAGATGTGTAATGCTTTGATCTGTTTATTTGGACAAATAAAAAAATTAAACCAATGTCTCCCACTTTTTCTTTGGGAGAAACTAATGCACAGGAAATCTGGCTAGCCATATCAGATTTTGCCCCAAGAAGTTGCATTAGTTTTAAGAGAGGCATTGTGCTTGCAGCTTAATGTTTAAACTCTGTGTCAAAATGTTATGGCAGAATAATGCAAGCAGATAGTGTAAATAGTTTTCCTGAGTAGATTTCAACTCCTGTGCTAGTATTTGGTAGTATGCACTTACTTTCTTGCGTTGAAATACCATGTTATTTCCATCACAATAATGCCACTTTTAGCTAGCTGGTTGGAGCCAGATTCAGAGATAGTGATCAAAGTTGCTTTGAAATGTATCCCTGTTTATTGCAGTGTAAACTTCTTTTATATTTCATGTTATTCAGTGACTAAACATGTTTACTTTGAGCGGGGTATGTGTTCTAGGTGGGTAGCTGGAAAATAAAAGTGTGTTTAAGCAAGTTGTATTTTAATTGCAGCTCTGTAGGTTTTGTTGAGACAAGAAAAGCTGCTGGCATTTGGGCCTTGCAGTGCAATGTGAAGTGAGTGCCAGCCAGATTCTCCTATGGAATTAAAACAAATTGTAAAGCAGACTGAGAAAGAGGAAGAGACTTGATTTGAGTGTCTATGGTCTGTGGTTTGCCATCCTCTTTTGCTTTTGTTGATAATGTCTAGTTATGTAAACTTCTTCCCACCACTTTCTTCTTGAACTTGCAGCAAAACAGTTTTGTTGTGGTGTAACATCTGCTAGCATAAAAATGGTTGTAAATATACTGCTGCATCTTCACTGTGGAGCCCAGTAGGAAGGAAAGAAGGGATGGAAGGGAGTGTTCTCTAGAAGCACAGATGGCTTTAGCAATTAATAATGTTTTGTAAAATAGGGTTGTTTTTTTATTAAAATGTATAACTGAATATGACTGCCAAAAAAGGGACCGTATTAAAAAAAGTTGAGTGCATCTGTGCATCTATCTGGTACATTTGGAAGACTCTCATTAAACTTTCCTGGAGGAACATACCTGATATGATCAGGTAAGTGATCTCCCATGTGTTATGAGACCAAGAAGATTGGATAAAATGGTATGTCTGTTCTGTGTTATTTTGCACTGTGCAGTGTCTCTTGTATTATAACTGATTTGTGATTATCTCATAAATATTCAAGTAGAAAAATAATGCTGCTTAATCCCTTTATTTTTCTCTTATGGATGATTAGGATAATAGAATCACAGATCAGAACATTCTATGTTGGGGTTGCTGGCCTGTGTTTCAAAGCATGAATGACAAGAAGCCAACTCTGAGTTTCTGGAACGAGGGGTGCATCCCATAAGGAATGACTGAGCTGCAATAGGATTTCTGTGATTATGCTGAGCTTTCCCTGGAGACCTGGGATGATTGTGTTTTATCTTAGTGATTTAAAGTGCTGGCAGCTGGTGGCTTGCTGGCCTGAAAGGAGTATTCTTCTTCCCATCTTCTCACCTACTGCATATTCCCCAGTGTCTGTATTGGCTGCCCTCGCTGGTATGTTGGATTCTAGGATAGCCCCTTTGTTTTCTTTGGATTATGGTGTAACACCCCTAAACTGTACTCTTAGCTGGAGTGCAGGTTTTTATTAAAAGCATTAATCTCATTGACCCAGGCGGAGTAAAAGCACTTACCTGTAATTGACCTGGATTCTTTGTAATGCTGTAAATGAAGTCTTGGATTGTTAATGTTTTCATCAGTGATTGAAAATGTCTTGAAAACTGCAGCATGATAATTTTGCTTCCAGAGAATTACTACAGGTGACTGTAAAAATAGAGAACTTCCATGTCTGTGTGCACCCCCCCACCCTTTAAAAAAAGACTATCCTAAAACACAGGTAAAGCTACCTGCAAGGTAGTACATAGTTGTTAACATCCGAGATACCCTGAAATTCTCTGATTCAGATTGTGTTTCTTAGGCCTATTACATTTGCATACTGATGAGAGTTTGTGGTAACATTTGTATTGCACAAAAGCTGCTGTTGTTTATTGCTTGACTTAAAATATGCAGTTTTATCATATAAATATAATTTGTTCACTATAGGGAAGAAGTCTGAAAAATTTTATTATTTAAAAATGACATTTGGGCATGTACTTAAATATTACTGATCAATATGCTTTTCATAAAGTAGAGCTTCTGGGCTCCAAATTATTTCAACTCTCTGTGGAAATAGTTTGCCTGTTTCAGGAATCCAGTGTGCTGAGTCTTGAACACCAAGAAGTACTTTTACTTTTCAATTTAGCTGTATGTACTCTGATCCTGGGTTGAGAACTTGCTTAACTCATGACTGCATGGCTGTAGTCAGATGTAGTTACCACTTAAGTGTGTATTGTGTGTGGCACGAGCAGTGGGTTGTATGCTTTGTTTAATAGTTTGACTCTAGGTCAGTGAAGCTAAACCTAACAGTCCTTAAAACCATACGTGGTTTATGAATGTGATTTCCGTCATGGAATTCCTTTGGCAGAAATGGATGATCTCTCTCTTATTTTTCTTGGGCATTTTTACTGTTTCTGAAGTTATTGACCAATAGTTGTGTTTAACTGTCTGTTTAATTACTTATTTAGTCTGTGTCCATAAATCATACTGTCCAGTTTTTATTTACTTGGGATAGACAACCATGTGCCCCTGTAGTCAGTGCCATCTATGTTAGTATTAGTGAAGAAAAGGTGCAGTTATTTGGCAACTGAAGAGGGTGCTGATCTTGTGGATTAGTATGTGAAATGTTCCAGAAAGATATTGCCAGAGGCTCAAATTATGTAACGCTTTGAGCAGGAAGCCACTGAATTGTGTGTAGTGTGTGTCACTAGCAACAGACTGATGTCCCTGGCAAGGCTCCACTCCAGGAAGGAGCTGAGGTTTCTCAAAGGCTTCAAATGAGAAGGAAAGAGATGACAGCGTGCCCCCTGCAAGAACAGTTTGCCCTACTGAAGGCAGGAGCTGGCAATGTGCAGCCTTGCTACATGCTGTTATGAGGCAGAGTACTGACATAACATTGTTTTGGTAAGTGTGGTTTCCTGCCCATGAGTGTACCAGCTGGCACCATCTTATCAAAGACCTAGCATTAGACTGAGAGTGATGCTACTTTTTTTTGGGTTTTTTTTTTTGGGAGGGGATGAGGGAGAGGGTTTTTGGTTGTTTTTTTATCAGCTCCTGATAAAAATTTGTGAAGAAAGGAAGGACATTTTTGGAAAATACATGTCTAGATTGATGGACTAAAAATGTTAAAAAGCATGTCTAAAACTAATAAGCAGATAAGCTATGGTTGATGTTCCATTATGGCACAAAATAACTGAAGGTTTGATAGATAATGACTACTTCAAGTATATATTCATGGACTAAAATGGTCATGCTTAAATTAAGATTCTAATGGTCTTTTCTAAATTCGGTACTTGTACTTTGCATTTAAGGATCAGGTAAAAGATCTTTATAGGAATTCTAAAGTTTGTCCCCCCATGGGTAACTCAAGGAGCTGCTCTTCATCCATAGTCAAATATTCTTAGATGGAAAACAGTTACAGAGTTCTAGAAGGTCATTTTCCCTGATCTTTTCAGAGTGGCAGGTGAAAAGAAAACTTCAGATCCCTGTAAATGAAAACTTGTTTTCTGGTTTAAAATTTAAAAAATAAACCTGGTGACAAGCCTGTACTCTTGATAAGGGCTACCCATCCTTTTGAAGGATTGTCATGATCTAGCTGGGATTTTTTAAAACTAAAGTAGTCCTTTGTAGGTACGTTACTAGGAGGTTGAGTCACATGGTAGGGGAGAAGAGAGACACAACCCATATGGTATGTTTAAGGTGATGGAAAAGTTCAGGTTGTCAGTCAAGAAACAGTTCTTGCCTTATTGAATAGTAGTTGAGAAATCTGTGTTGTGTCCAATGATGAACATTGGACACTTCAAAACACCTGATAAGGTGTTTAGTTGCAATTGAGATCCTGTGGTATCTATCTGGTTAGGCACTCAGGAAGCAAGGAACATAAAATCAATGAACCTCTGCAAAAAGACCAGCTTATTTACCCCTTGTAATTTTTTTTAATGGGAGAGTACTGAAAATTACAGAGTTACTCAATTTCAGCCTTTGCAGCCAGCTGTAGAACAAAGGATAAACCTGAGGCTGCAGCTGCTGTCTTGTTACTCCATCAGTAGTTAGGTTACTGTGAATTACACATTGCTCAGTGTTTCTTCCTCTGTAACTGAGACTCGACTCTGGCTCTAAGTGTTTCCCTCAAAGAATTTACAGCCTTACTAAAAGGGCCATTGGAAATTCTGAACACAAGCAAGCTTCTGAAGAAATACTTAACTGGTGAAAAGAAAGAGATTTTTGATAATTTTATAATTAAATAAGCTGATTAAAAAAAAAAAAAAAACTATATTCTTCTGTTTACATGGAACATGAGAAATTTCAGAGCCCAATAACAATTTTACCCAGAAAGCTGTAAATTATTAAAACTAATTGAGGAACAGATTCTGTTACATTAGGTATGGTATGATGCTTCTGATTTCAATGGAGCTGTGCTGGATTTTAACAGTGGTGAAATCTGACCACAATCTGCAAGTGAGGAAAAGGTATCTGAGGTGTATCTCTCACTCCAAGCTACTCAGTCTGCATGCTTGAAAACATTTTTGTAATGTCATTGTTTTTCCAATAGAAACATGTTTTGAATAGTGAGTTCATTTTACCATTAAGTTGGCTTTTCACCCCAGAAGTAAGCTAAGGATGTCTTTGTGTGCAGCTATGAGGTGGTGGTGACCCAGCGATGTCTTGTCATGTGAATATGAGCTACTGAGGCCCCCCAAAAGTGCACTTAGCAAAGTGAGTTTGAGGCATTAAAAAAATAATAATCAAAGACACTGTGTAGTCTTTTATTAGAAGAGTGCTGTCAATATTTGGTGAGAACAAAGTACCTAGCTATCATCTTCTCAGAGTTGCTATTTATGTTTTGGAAAAACTTCTATTTTAATGAAAGCTTTTGGCAACTTTGGGAGAATTCAGTGGAACAGGAAGCTATCTTCTTTGACTGCTCTCACCACTTTAATTGTGATTACCGTGGTTCTCAGTCCGTGTAGTATACTACTTGGGATGTTTTATGTACCATGAGTTTTCAAGGCAAACACTAGACCTCTCTGGGCTGAGATACTTGTTTTCTAGAACCTCTCTGCTTTTAATCTTGCTGAGGCTTTTTCTTTTTTCTTCCTTCCCCCTCACCTCATAAAATTTAATATGTATCAGGTCAAATTTAATCCTAAGTAAGTGTCTCTCAATTTTAAGCTTCAGTTTATTTTACTTTAAAGGAAAAAAGATAGAGTGAAAAATACAGCCTCTGTCCTAATGTGTGGGAACTCTTGATAGAAACTAATTTGAAAGAGATACAGTTAATTTCATATTCTTTTCAATGCTGTGAATGCATTTTTCTTTTTCTTTTAAAACATTTTGTAATACATCAATTTCTTATCTGAATTTAGGGTTTCCTTGATTTTTGAACACTCTTGTCCTTTTCATTCTTGTTACTGTAAATCTGCTTTGCTTGTCGAGTGGCTGTTGGGCTCATGTCCATTTTAAGCTGTCATATAAATGACTTAGATCTAGAAGTCAGTTTGTTTTGTGCAGTTTTAAAAAGATGGGGGAAGTAACAACAAAACAGGGATTATTGATACAGGTATGACAGCTACAGGATCTGTACAAGTGCTTTCCTCACCAAAGACCTTCAGAAGTTGTCAAGTTTTCCTTGAAGCACTCAATTTTATGATGCACAGGCTATATTCCAGGAGATGAAAATACTAGAATGCCTTAGGACTCTGCTGTGATCCTATTTGCCCTCATGGCTCTAGCTGAGAGAATGGTGTTGAATCCCTTTTACTTGTTGGTTACTTGTGCTGCCCAGAAGCACAGAAGTATCAAATGCCCCTGTGCTGCCAACCCCTTCCCCACACAAATAGAAGGGGAAAAGACAAGAGGAAGTGGACATCAGTGAATTAGTTGTTTTCATCATTCTGAGATGTTGGCAAAACCAATGGGGAAGTATGTTTTAGCACTATTAATGATGGTGTAATTTACATTTTAGCCAAAGCTGGGATAAGAAAGTGACCCAATTGTATACCTCAGAATAACATACAAGTTTTTTTTTTTTCCCCCTTTTGTTGGGTAGGGTTAGATTCTGGTTATAAGTCCTTGGAAGAATGGATAGCACGTTTGTTTCCCCTGCAGCTATGATGCTTTTGCTTAGATGATAATGGGATTTCAAAATAAAATTAACTTGAAATAAAAACTTAGTGCATGATATTTATGCATGCTAGAGTGCATGTATTCTGATTCACAAAGGGAAATTATTTCTGGGAGCGAGAGAGGGTCTTGAAGTAGCTCAGTTTTTATTATGTAATTATTAGTATGCACAATTAAGGCTTTTTTCTTTTTTTAGGGAAGATATTCTCTACAATGGAAACTTCTACAGAGTAACTTCTTTCAAAAGGTATGTTTTTCTCTTTAAATTTTTAAACTAGATTATTTAATTCAGGTTTAAAAATATGGTGTTATGTTTCAATGCTTCATGGTCCATACTAGTAGAATGAGGAAATGTATTCTGAAAAATAATGATTCGGGTTCACACGAGGAGAGAAGTTGTTGGAAATTTAGGTCATAACTCTGCAAATCAGAGTATTCTACACTCTGCTAGGTAACTGTTTCTGTCTCAGTGTAAGGTATGTGAGGATGATCAGTGACACAGACCCATGAGAGTATTTTAAGTCCTCAGTAGTCTCATCTTTTTGTAGTAGCCTAATGTTCTTGGAAGTAGGTGTGAGTGATAAACCGATCTTTTTGTTTCCCCTTGGCTTGACTGAAGAGCAGCGATAACGTGGAGCCATTCTTAAAAGAACTGCAAAAGCAATTTAAGTGGTCTTGTCTCTATGCAATTCCAGCAGATTCTCTCACTTTCTCTTATTTGTGGAAAACAGTTTATTTTTTTTAACATTCAGGGTTGGGTAACTTGCACACCAATTTATATTCACTTCCTACACCCCCCTAGAGAGTAGTTCTATTTGTCAAATTGGCATCAAGGATACTTACCCTATTGGCTTCTGCTGTCTGAAAGCACCTCTTCCTTCAGGAGCATCAAAATGACGCAAAATTCCACTTGCTTTAGCATCCAGGCCTTGAGCAGGATGGCTCTTGGGGCTAATTCTGGTTTCTCACTGATCCTGAGTGAGCATTAAGTCATTGAAATGCACATTTGTTTTCCTTGATTTTCACTTGATTGCTGGTTTATTTCTATGCTGTATACCACAAGGACTTGGGAATTTGTTGCACTGTGACCCGGGGTTCTATCACAATTGGTTTGTTTATTTGTAACTGATAAAAATAATTCTTCTGTGGGCACAAGTACAGTTTGCTAAAATAATTAGAAAAAAAAAATTGAACCTACTTTGGCCAAAAATAGCTTTTTTGGAAAGTAGAACCTTCTCTAAATATTTTCTTAGAGCAAAAGTCTGAAAATACCAATAATGCCAACTTCTTATCCAGGTATAAGCAGTGGAACTCTTAGAGGTTTAGAATTAAATTGCACCAGTGACAAAACTGCAGGGTAATTGGCTTATTTCTTAGAATTGATAAAGGAGGAGATGAATTAGTTTACTTTGAGTAGCTATTGCATTTCACCATCTTAGAGGCTTTCAAAATAAAGCTCTACATAATCAAGGGAAAAGTCAGTACCATGGAGTTAGGTGAAGGACGTTAGGGATGTTGCTTTTCATTTTCCACCTGGACTCATTTTTAACCAATTAAACATGCTATGGATAAGGATATGCTATAGGTTTTACACACCATCTTGAAAGTCAAAGACTTCAAAAACTTCTGGAACAAAGGAAAAGCAAATTCTGGAACTGCTTAATTTACATCATGTAAATGTGAAGAGAATTTGGCTTAACACAACAAAACCAAAATAAAAATAGCCCCAGGCAATCACAATTTCTACAGTCAGTTTTTAGGGGGTGTGAGCAGTATGCTGTAGCTAATAGTAGTTACACTGAGGATGCTTGGGAGAGGCTTTTTGTGTAGCAAGGACACTAAAACATCATATTAAAGATTGAAACCGTCATGCAGTATTGTCTGCTTCATTATGGTGTGATTCTAGACAGGATTTCTTCAGATGAGGTCAGTCTGTGTGTCCTTACAGGTTAATTCTGTTTACAGAGTGGTGGGAGGACAGGGGTGTGCAAATGGGAGATGCTGCCTTTATTGTAACACTTCATTACCTATAATCGTGCTCCCTTTAATGCCGTCAAAGGCTACAGGATCTCTTTCCCTTTTTCTACTCTGAAAAAGATTGAGCTGAAGAGAAAACTAGCCAACAAAATAGTTTTAAGTAAAATGTGATTTCTAACACAATCATAAGGAAGGAGTGCTGGCTGAATCCCTGTCAAAGTTCCTAATGTGAAGCTGGACATTCCTGACTGGAATAATAATTAAAACAATGTACTGATCACCACAGTTACCTCATTGATTTTTATTCATCACCACTTTTTGGTAGACTTTTAAGGAGGTGAAATGAGATCCCTATGGTACTTTTTCAGGTTATAATCACAGAAATTTTTGTATATTAAAGGACAGTCAGATTATTTGGAATGTGTATTCTTGATGAAGTTATTTGTGTTCTTGTGTGGGTATTTGTGTACTACTGTCTCTCATATGGGGAGCTAACAGCAGCATTCACCCAGCCTCATTAGCATCCCCAAGGGGATTCTTTGTTATCACTGTAGCTTGTACTCAGTAAGCACCAATTATGTGCTGCCTATGCTAATCGTATTTATGTTATTGTGTACCTTGTCATTACCCAAAAAAGGTATATTTACATGGTGAAATACAAGGAAAGGACTCAGTCTCTGTTATGGGTACAGCCCAACCTTGTGGAAAAGAGTCTGCTAATTCTGTTTAGGATTTAGCAGCACATCGGAGCAGTCACTGTTTCTCATGTAGGCAGACAATAGTTGAATTGGCCTGTAGTGAAGGAACACTAATGCTTTTTTCTCAAACTGTTTCTGACTTCCCCCTGCTTTGAAAACGTTGACATAGTTCCCTGATGGAATGAAGGTGAAAGAAGGGAGAGAAATTCTCAACTGTCCTGTCCTTCCAGGACATGTCAATAGTGTTTGTCCACCCTGATGTATATTCGCTGTTGAAACCTGTCCTTGAAAGGGTCTGTGTGCTCTGATGGACTCTGGCAGGGTGGGGGCAAATGGCAGAGTCACTGACTCTCAAGTCTGATAGAGGGTGGGGGTGAAATGATGTGACTTAGTCTTGTGTTCAAGAAGATCACTAACAGATCACTTAATCATAGCATTGCTGAAATTTCCCTTCACTTTGGATATAGGCTCTTCTAAAACTTAGATTCTGAAGAGTATTGAAGCTTAATAGAATATGTCTCCTATGATCTTTATAGCTGAAGCAGCTACTCGTTTTGCTTTAACAGTTGAGGGACTACTTGGTAGATTTCCATGACTAACTTGTTCATGTTTCTGAAGCCTCCAAAATATTGCCACGTAGCCACTGATGACACCTTGTAGCTGTGAATGTACTGCGTGTGCAAACCCAGACACTGTAATGTGGTGCTGCACACAACATGCCTGTAAGAATTGACTACTGTAGTTTCTGTTACAGTGTTTACTTGAAAGAAACCCTACCCCTGATGAACTTCTCTGTATGTAATCAGTCTGCTACAACTGAAAGTATTTTGCACTTGTTTTCCTTGTGCCAGTGTGGACCTGCACTAACTCCATTGTTCGACCTGCTGAGAATATGCATACAAGCACTGACTTAAGAATTGAGGATGGGTTTTAGTCCTGAAGTATTTGCTTTCTGGTCATTGCATGGAGTGTGAAAACTGCTCCCAAAATAGAAATGACACTTTACAGGGGAGAATAGAGAAAAGTTGACTTCTTGCTAGAGACCAGTATGATTTGTTCAGATTGCTATTCTCAAAATAAGAGGTTTTCAATCCTATCTTTAGACTGTCTCCCCACTGGATATCTTCTTACTGTCCCTGATAGGCACAGCAATTAAGCTATTTTGTGCAGGTATTTTCCACCTGAGCTCAATGTTGTTCTGTTGTGTCTATTTTGGCCATGAATCTTTCTACTGTTCTCTTAATCAGGTCTGTTGAATCCTTCCTGTGGTTTCGCCCCAGCTGGGAGCTCCGCTCACCCAGGACAATCCCACAACACATGTTATCTCTTGCTTCTAGAAGCCAAGTGTTTTTGGGTCTGAAAAGTTATCTGTTGTTTATAAGCAACACGAGTAGCTTGTTTAAGTGGAGTATACACTGAATTTCTCTTCAGATGGACAGCATTTTCTTTACAGAAGTTCTCTTAGCACATTTCTTGGTCAGGAATGCTTAAAATATCTTCGGTCATTAAAACTTGGAGTCAGCAGTATAAAACAAAAATGGAGAGGCAAAAGAAAAATAAATGGAACTTACTGCATCCAGATGAAGGATTGTTTTCCAAATGATCCGTACTGTTTGTGATCATCTAGTCTCCATAACTTCCTTTGAAAGACTGTTCTGTTTAACTTCAAAAAATCTAATGATGGGTAGACATTTTTGGTGAGAAAGGTGAGCATGGAGCAGAAAGGATATACCAATGAAGGTCTCAGACTGAGAAAGGTTGATGGTTCAGGGAGGAGGCAGAGCTCTGGGAGTGAAAAAGCAAGTGATAACAAAAGCATACAGATGATTTATGGCAGTAGTTACTGTCTCACTTGTCAGGTTCCCTGTAGTTTCACGTGCATTTTAAAATGACACTTCTGATAAAGTAGTCTCCAGTCTGACTCCCAGCCTCTAATTTCTTGCCCCTGGATGCTCGTTCATACCAAAAGCCTATGTAACTAACTAGTGAATTGAGTAACTAATCTGGCTAAAAGTGCACCTGCTAAATAAAATTCTGAAAGGTTATTTTTATCTCGGAGAAGAGGAGGCTCTGGGGGAGCATTGTTGTGGCCTTTCAATACTTAAAGGAGGCTTGTAAGATGAGGACAGACCCTTTTAGTAGGGCCTGTTGCCCTAGGACAAGAGGTAATGGCTTTAAGCTGAAGGAGGATATATACCTGTCCTCTTTATATCCTTATATATATGATCTCCTTCTTATATCTAGATGACATATATGGAAGAAATTCTTTATGATGAGGGTAAAGAATTCCAACTTCCAACCCAAACTGTTCTATAATTCATCTGTGCTGGCAGAGAAGAGGTTAGTGGGGGATGAATGAGTGACTGGTGGACCCTTGAAGTTTACCAAATTACTGCCTCAAATTGTTCCATGGTAAGTCTGTCTTAAATGATGCCTGAACCTTCAGACATTCTAATGCAGAAAAAAGGAGAAAACAAATCTTGGCTCATATATATGTTGGTTGTTTATGGTATGAATTGTCTTGGGCTGAGAAAGGTGGTCTTGTTTTGGCTGATTATTTCTTAACTGACTGTGTTATAAAAGGTTCCCTTTAAGATTTATCTGCTGTTCCCTCAGGAAGGGAAGATAATTTGCCTTTTTTTTTTTTTTAAAGTATGGGAATGTTATATAAGGAACTGAGCTATAGTTTTATTGATAAGGACCTTGTTTCTTTTAAATGTGCAAAGACGCCGTGTTGTATGCACAGGTGGACAATGTGGGAAGAATGCTCAGAAAATGTGAGACACAAAATGACAGCTCATAATATTAGGATTCAATAAAGCCTGAATAAAGTGGAGTTTTTGCAAACCATTTTGTTATGTGCTGGCTGAGCTCACAAAGACATATTGGGTTCTTTGTTGTTTCCACTGCACCCCCTTCTTTTTTTTTTTTTTTTTTTCTGGGTTGCTTTCTTCCTTAGTAGTGAATTAAACTGGCTCCAGGAGGAAACTGAAGGACAAGAGCCTGCTCTAACTAACCAGCAGGAGTATGTGTCTAGAAATGGAGAGAGTTGAGTAGAAAGGAGTAGACGAAACTTTTCCCTTTGTAATTTCTCAACCTAAACTCAGGTGGCATGACTTAACGTGAAACCTGAAGGGCAGTGGTGGCAGAGGGAGAGATGGTGAGTGACATTCCCATGTTCCCAAAAGATTCCTTTGCAGACAGGTCAGTGGGGTGTTTGCCACAGACTTCAACTGAGGCACAGTTTATGAAAAAGAAACGAAGAGTGAAATAAGTGGAATAACCTGGAAGGTGTAGGGAGAGCTGCAAAATAAATGAAGCAAGATAGAATTGGGAAATGGAATAAAAAACCTGTTAGATAAAGGAAATACATATTTTGTAGGGAAGAAAGCAAGATGTCGTGTGTACAGCTGAGTTTGGGGAAAATGTTTATTCACTTCTGACTCTTCTCCTATTGAAACTATCTGCCAAGCCCTACTATTGATACACTGAGATGACTTTCCCAGTAGATATCTTTTAAACTGATATGGCTTTTTACATCATATGAGTAGAGATTAATCTTGAGCTCTTTTTGTCTTCTGGTGAAGTCAAACAAGAAAACTACTGCCAAAAAATTCACTGTATTTGGAAAAGAGTTTTCTTCCCTTCCAATAGTTACAATGCCTCTAAACCCCAAAACTATGGAAAATTTAAGGGGTGTTTTCTCTAATGACATTTGTGGTCTGGTTTAGAGGTGCAATGCTTGCTTGAGTGTCTAAGTAAAGAGATTCTAATCAGAGGCAAAACTCTGCATTATCCTGTGCCTTTCTCAGAACTTGCTATTTGTTCCTGTGTTCATATCTCATTGGTTTTAATCTTTTTGCTCTTGAAATGAGTATTGCATTAGAGAATGAGGGGGGTGCCTGTGTGACAGAAATAGTTATGGAGTCTGCCCTATTTGCGGCTGCTGACCAAAACAAATCCTTTTTTGTCCCTGTTACCTGTGAAAATTGGAAACTGAGAAGCCATGTGCTGTTCTGCATCAGAATGATTCTTTGCAGGCAATGGAAATATCTGTGGCAAATCAAATTTGCACTCAAAACTTCATTTGTAATTATTGTGGTTATTATGATTTCCTCTTTCTCTGTGTACATCCTCTTAATCTACTAAGTGTAAATTTTCCAAACTCGACAGGTTGCATAAGCCAGAAA
Source organism: Porphyrio hochstetteri (assembly GCA_020800305.1). Classification (NCBI taxonomy): domain Eukaryota; kingdom Metazoa; phylum Chordata; class Aves; order Gruiformes; family Rallidae; genus Porphyrio; species Porphyrio hochstetteri. The sequence goes on from CM036907.1 coordinate 47,099,308, forward strand.
AGTAGGAAATAACTCCCAAAAGAACCGCTGCCAGAGCTTTGAAGCATGTATGAGTTATTGGAGCTGAAACACAATGTGTAAGAGTTGTGTTGCCAAGTTTTGAAAGTTACAGTATGTGGAGCGATGAGACTGCTGTCTAGTTATTTTCTGTAAAACAAAGGGGAAAGACAGAGAAATATGGAATGCTGTTTATTGCTTAACACCACCAATTCCACTTTTCAGTTTATAGTTTTAACTGTTGTTTCTTCTTTTCAAAATTAATAAGACTTGTTAAAGATCACAGTGCAAAGCAGTGAGTAAGTCTACTTCGATTTTATAACTGCACTTTTTGCTGTTTGATCTGTACCAGACTGAAAATTTGGATTGTAAATAAGATCATTATGGGATCATTAGTAGTCTGGCTTAGCAGTTGGGAGCCCATCTCTAGACCTGCTGTAGATATTACAAGTAATACTTGTGCTGATATAGGCTGCTTTTTGAAGATCTGCATTCCTTTTCTCAGGAATTCATGCATCATGAAGACTTTGACCATATTATACTAATTTTGCAGTAAATGATTTTATGAACAGCTTAAAGATCAGACCCTTCTCATAAAAAGGAAGTGGTGCTTTGCTTACCTTATTAAATCAGGACTAGATGGTCAGATGTGTATATCCAGCTCCAGGTTGTTCAGTCTGAAAATTCATTAGGTCATTTTCTTCTTGCTGAGCTATATTTTAGCCTTAAGAAAGCAACCCAATCTTCCTCCTTTAGATATGAGAGGAGAAAAGCCAGTTAACCTAGCTATTTGTGGCTTATATTTGGTTTGAATTTACCTAGGCTGAGCAGCTGGCTCTATGAATACAGTAGATCCTCTTCAGCAACCCTGCCTCACATTAGTACTTGATTACTGTGTTCAAATTATTTCTCAACCTTTCAGTTTGAAAACTAAATGAGTTTTTTAATTTCACCTAGTTAGATAGGCTTTTTGTGTTGAGCCTTACATGTAGTCCACTGAGCAATTTACCTCCCTCTCTGAAAGGCAGAACAAATACTCTTTAATATCTGAGTTATAATGAGGGAAATTCTGGTTCAGGTAAATTGAAACTGGAGCTTACCGAATTTGAAGGTGGTACCTTCTTTTCAAAAGCTGTTCTGCCTGCCTTAACTCTGAAGGATTCATATCAAAGGTTGGCATGGTATTTGGCTGGGATTGCACTGGAACTAAGCAAGGTGAAATCTTTAATTAGACATACTATCTTTTATAAGGCCCAGTAATAGAATAGTAACTTCTGTGAGGATAAACACAAGTTTATCTACGAGTTATTTCTGTCTGTTTGCCTGAAAGCTAATTGGCTTTTTTCTACATAGGCCTTTATGGCATGCTTCTGTGTACATGCATTTGGTTTTAATGATGTAGGTAAGAAGCTAACAGGATATTCTGTAAACCCTAAAAGATAAATTTCTGTACATATAAGCTGAATTATTTCTTTTAGTTTAACTGGCCTTTTTCTACATGTCTTTAAATTGAGCAACTTCTTGCTCAATTTAGACTCTATAGAATATTTTTTCTTTGTGAATTCCATATATACACTATTGGTCAACTGAGTAGTTTAGTCTTAAAATGTTTAACAGTTGAGGCATTTTACAGGTGAATATTTTGAATGAAATCAGAGGGTTTTCTCTCTTCATCATTGATATATCTGCATAAGATGAAGCAACACTGACAGAATGGCTAATCAGAAGAGCTAGAGCCTATCTTGTGATGCAGGAGCACCTGACAGTGTCCTGACTATTCCTTCATGGAGTTTCTTTTACTCCAGTATGATACTGTAGCCTTCTAACTCTATATGTTCATCCAGTGGGTTCCAGAGAGACTTTTTAAAAAAAACAGAACTACCTTAAACAGCACTTCTTCCAAGCACAGGATAGGTGCATCCCTTTGAGTAAGAAATCGGGAAAGAGAGGCAGAAGACCTGTGTGGATGAGCAGGGAGCTAATGTGTAAACTCAAAGGGAAGCAGAAGGTTTATGAACTATGGAAACTGGGTCTGTGCACCTGGGAGGATTATAGGGATGTTGTCAGGGCCTGTAGGGACGCGACTAGAAAGGCTAAAGCCCGCTTGGAAATGAAGCTAGCAAGGGACATAAAGGATAATAAAAAGAGTTTTTTTAGATACGTGACTAGTAAGAGGGTGACCAGGGATAATGTAGGTCCCTTGACGAATGAGGCGGGTGTCCTGGTATCGGGTGATGATGAGAAGGTGGAAATACTGAATGCCTTCTTTGCCTCGGTCTTCACTCCAAAGGCCCCTCGGGACCCGCAGATCCTGGATGAAAGTAGGAGTGTTTGTGGAATGAAGAGCTTTCCTCTAGTTGAGGTAGGGGTGGTCCAGGAGCGGCTCAAAGGGATTAATGCAAACAAATCCATGGCCCTGGATGGGATACATCCACGTGTACTGAGGGAGCTGGCAGAAGTGATTGCGGAGCCGCTTGCTATCATCTTCGACAGCTCTTGGAGAACAGGAGAAGTACCTGAGGATTGGAGGATAGCCAATATCACTCCAGCCTTCAAAAAGGGCAAGAAGGAGGACCCTAACAATTATAGGCCAGTCAGCCTCACTTCTGTCCCTGGAGAGGTGATGGAACAGCTTGTTCTGGATGCCATTACCAAGCAACTGGAAGAGAAGGTGGTCATGAGGAGTAGTCAGCATGGATTCACCAAGGGGAGATCGTGCTCGACCAATCTCATAGCCTTCTATGATCTCATCACCGGCTGGGTGGATGGAGGGAGAGCAGTGGATGTCATCTACCTTGACTTCAGCAAGGCTTTCGATACTGTCTCCCATGACATCCTGATAGAAAAGCTAAGAGATCATGGGATAGATGAGTGGACAGTGAGGTGGGTTGAGAACTGGCTGTCGGACCAGGCTCAGTGGGTCGTGATCAGTGGAACAAAATCTGAATGGAGGCCTGTGACTAGCGGTGTTCCCCAGGGCTCGGTGTTGGGTCCAGTCCTGTTTAGTATCTTCATCGATGACCTTGATGAGGGAATAGCATCCACCCTCAGCAAGTACGCAGATGATACAAAGCTGGGAGGGGTGGCTGACAGGCAGGAACACTGCGCTGCCATCCAGCGAGACCTGGACAGGCTGGAAAGCTGGGCAGGGAGAAACCAGATGAGGTTTAATAAAAGCAAGTGTAAAGTCTTGCACCTGGGGAGGAATAACCGTCTGTATCAGTACAGGCTGGGGGATGACCTGCTGGAGAAGAGCTCTGTGGAGAAGGACCTGGGGGTCCTGGTTGATGACAGGTTGGCTATGAGCCAGCAGTGTGCCCTGGTGGCTAAGAGAACCAATGGGATCCTGGGGGGCATCAGGAAGAGTGTGGCCAGCAGGTCTAAGGAGGTGATCCTCCTCCTCTACTCTGCCCTGGTCAGGCCCCACCGGGAGTATTGCGTCCAGTTCTGGGCTCCCTGGTATAAAAAAGACAGGGATCTCCTGGAGAGAGTCCAGAGGAGGGCTACAAAGATGATTAAGGGCCTGGAACATCTCCCCTATGAGGAAAGGCTGAGTGAGCTGGGGCTGTTCAGCCTGGAGAAAAGAAGACTGAGGGGGGACCTAAGTAATGTTTATAAATATCTTAAGTATGGGATGCAGGGGGAATTGGCCAGCCCCTTTTCAGTCATCCGTGGAGACAGGGCAAGGGGCGATGGCTGTAAACTGGAGCACAGGAAGTTCCGCACCAACATGCGGAAGAACTTTTACACAGTGAAGGGTGACAGAGCCCTGGGACAGGCTGCCCAGGGAGGTGGTGGAGTCTCCTTCTCTGGAGATATTCAAGACTCGTCTGGACGCCTATCTGTGCAATGTGTGCTAGGGAGCCTGCTTTGGCAGGGGGGTTGGACCCGATGATCTCTCGAGGTCCCTTCCAACCCCTACAATTCTGTGATTCTGTGAATTTACCATATCCTGTAAGACTGCATTTTCTGGAAGGCTTTTCTGTTTGTGTGGTATGGTTTCACTGCTGTGAAAGATGCTTTTCAAACAAGATGTCTGAAACTGGTATTGCTAAAATGCACTCTGAATCTGGCATGCCTACTGTGTGCATGAAGAGCTGGGTAGTTGAGGGTGTGTTGGTGGGAAGGTGGTTGTCTTCTGTCAAGTGAGTGTGTTCAGGAATTCTGGTTGGTTGTCCCCTCTTTGTCCCTTCTTTCGGTGGTGCACATTAGCTACAGAACCTTGGCAGCGGGTTATACAAGACAGTAGGTGACAGAACAGATGGAAATGATGCTATTGAATTTACTACCTGTTGTACTTGTGACCTCAGCAGAGTATACTAGAGTCAATATTATAAAACTAAACCATAAGATGTTTGACAGTTTAGTGCTTAGACTTACATGTGATCTTTGCTCTGCTTTTTTTTTTTAAGACTTGTCGTCAGAACACAAGGGGTTTGCTTCTGTATCCAAGTATTTTTGCTGTCATCAGCATCAAATTGATGTGACTTGACTCAAGTTCATGTTGTTTATATCAAGTAGTTAAATGTTAAAACAACACATATGTTGGTTTGCTGCCAGGGAAAGGTGAATGTTCAGCATAAATTCTGTATTTAAACTCTAATCAAACATTTATTATTGTTGAATGTATGACCTTGTAAGGATGCAATTGAACTAAAATATACAGGTTATATTTCATGGAAGTGAAAGGCTTTATTAATATTTGAAGAATGACTTTAATTAGTCTGACTCTTGGTAGGTGTGTTCATTTTCTCAATGTACATCCGGTATAGCATTGTTCACCAACTTATAATTGGCAGTTTCCCATAGGAAATAATCATTATTGGTATTATAAAAGCACTCTGTATCTATCACTTTTGGGAAATGAAAGTTTTGCAAAGGTCAGAATAAAATGTGCCCCCAATTAGGCTAATAACTCATATCATAAATGATCCACTGGAAGGTTTAATAGCTTGGTAGTCCTCTTTAGATTTTCTTAGAACAGAAGAATTAATATTACATTTTGACACTTTACAGAAAGGTGAAAAAAGATATCTTCCTTCACCCCACTTTTTGAAGTTTGTACCTGAATTCTCTTAGTGACTTGAGGATTGTGAATAGTTAGATGTGTGTTTTTGGTTTGGTTTTGGCAGCAGGTTTTGTGTGGGTGTGGTTTGTTGGGTTTTTTAAGAATTCTTGTAAAAAACATTTTGTTCTACTTGTATATTCAGTATCTTAGAGGGTTGCAAAAGACACCACATTTTGACATCAGGCAGTGTCCATGTTTTATCTGGAATTTGACAATATAGTCTAATAGACTTTGATCCTTTTGCAAAATGGAATGTGCTGAAGAAATTTTAAATAACATGTTAATAATTACAAGTTATTACAAACCCCCCAAAACTAGTAATTTAAAGCAAACTAAACTTTCACTTTGCTTTTTACCCATCAAATGAAATTGTACTTGTTTCCTTTGAGAGATACTGCACATTGGCACTTCATTTGAAAGATCTGAGTAACTAAACTGTCCAGAACTTTTCTAAACATATGAAGAAAAATCTTCAGGATATAATTTCTTCCGAATTATCAGATACTGGATTTTCTTACTTATGTAACATGTCCATCAGACAGATTTCATTTGAACCAGAAGTGCTGTTACTTGAAATGGCTCGCTGCTTTTTTTGTAATCTTGAAGTTAAAACATTAGTAAAAGACAAGATGCTGTAGTTTACTCCTGAGACTTATCCTAATATATCCACAGTTACTGTGCATCTACTGAGTTGTTCAAGAACCCATTAAGAGAGCAGTCTGAAAGGTAACATTTGCAAATGTCTCCAAATCGAATTATAAATGTGTCTGGTAAACAATGTCGGTTCTACTTAAAGGTCTGGCTGTATCAGGTATGCATGTTTTGTAACACACTTTGAAAAGATAGAAAAAACAATGAAATAAATAGCTCAGATTTGCTAATCTATATTTTTTAAGTGCAGAAACATTTTTTGTTAACCATGGTTCAGTTTAAAATATTCTCCATTTTTCAGTGAAGTGTTTTCTGTAAGCTTTACTTGAACAGAGATGCAGATGGTTTATTAGTCATTTTAGATTAGCTGTAAATGAGGAATATTGACATGGAGGAAAATTGAAATAGAGGGTTGTTAGAAACTTGCATACACTGATTTTTATGAGCTGTGTTAGGAAACCACCTGGCTTCTGCTTTACTGAAGGTATTGTTTTGCTTCATGCAGCCATTAGGGTTATAGCAAGACTACCTTCATAAAATGTCTGTTGTAAGAACATTCCTTTATTAAAAAAATACATAAATTCCAAAAGCAGTACTAGCACTACCACAGCATTTCTCCTGCAAACACTTCTCCTGTATTAAGTGCACTCTGGTGCAACTGACCACAGTGTAAATAAAGAGCAGGATAGGAGCAAGCTGTTGGTAGGATTAAACTTGAATCTTGATTATGTCCCTCTGTAAGTATATTTTTGGTTGTTTATTTTTTCATTGTCAGTTGTGATATATGCTAAATACTAAGTGTAGAGACCCTTAATATCTGCTTGCTGTTTATATTTAGGTTCTCACCATAGGCAAATCACTCTAACTCAACATAAATACCTCAGTTCTCTGAGGGGGTGTTATTAACCCCAGTCAATCCAGTCCTCTTTTACCCAGAAGATTATTCCACTGCAAATATACATAATTCTGTGTGGAAGGGATAAAGGCAAGTTTGTGAGATTTAGCTGGTAATAATGCATACTCAGAATCACAGAATTGTAGAGGTTGGAAGGGACCTCGAGAGATCATCGGGTCCAACCCCCTGCCAAAGCAGGCTCCCTAGCTCATATTGCACAGATAGGTGTCCAGACGAGTCTTGAATATCTCCAGAGAAGGAGACTCCACCACCTCCCAGGGCAGCCTGTCCCAGGGCTCTGTCACCCTCACTGTGTAAAAGTTCTTCCGCATGTTGGTGTGGAACTTCCTGTGCTCCAATTTGCAGCCATTGCCCCTTGCCCTGTCTCCACAGACCACTGAAAAGGGGCTGGCCAATTTCCCCTGCATCCCATACTTAAGATATTTATAAACATTAATTAGGTCCCCCCTTAGTCTTCTTCTCTCCAGGCTGAACAGTCCCAGCTCACTCAGCCTTTCCTCACAGGGGAGATGTTCCAGGCCCTTAATCATCTTTGTAGCCCTCCTCTGGACTCTCTCCAGGAGATCCCTGTCTTTTTTATACCAGGGAGCCCAGAACTGGATGCAATACTCCCGGTGGGGCCTGACCAGGGCAGAGTAGAGGGGGAGGATCACCTCCTTAGACCTGCTGGCCACACTCTTCCTGATGCCCCCCAGGATCCCATTGGTTCTCTTAGCCACCAGGGCACACTGCTGGCTCATAGCCAACCTGTCATCAACCAGGACCCCCAGGTCCTTCTCCACAGAGCTCTTCTCCAGCAGGTCATCCCCCAGCCTGTACTGATACAGACGGTTATTCCTCCCCAGGTGCAAGACTTTACACTTGCTTTTATTAAACCTCATCTGGTTTCTCCCTGCCCAGCTTTCCAGCCTGTCCAGGTCTCGCTGGATGGCAGCGCAGTGTTCCTGCCTGTCAGCCACCCCTCCCAGCTTTGTATCATCAGCGTACTTGCTGAGGGTGGATGCTATTCCCTCATCAAGGTCATCGATGAAGATACTAAACAGCACTGGACCCAACACCGAGCCCTGGGGAACACCGCTAGTCACAGGCCTCCATTCAGATTTTGTTCCACTGATCACGACCCACTGAGCCTGGTCCGACAGCCAGTTCTCAACCCACCTCACTGTCCACTCATGTATCCCATGATCTCTTAGCTTTTCTATCAGGATGTCATGGGAGACAGTATTGAAAGCCTTGCTGAAGTCAAGGTAGATGACATCCACTGCTCTCCCTCCATCCACCCAGCCGGTGATGAAATCGTAGAAGGCTATGAGATTGGTTGAGCACGATTACACGTATGATTTAATAAAGGATTCTGCTTTCTGCAGCCTCTCTATAAACCATGTTGTACAGTTCACTGCAAATCCTAAGTTTTACATGTCAGGCACACAACAGAAGATCAAGTTAGGTTCCAAAAATAGATTTATTTAACATATGTAGTGAGATAAATGGCACTATTTACAGTTGATTAGATGCCGCATTCCTTCCTTGAGTATTATTTCATTAAACTTTCAAAGCTATGTGGATTTTATTTCATAGCTGTGTGAACAATTAAATCCTCTGAAATTTTTCTGACTGTCCTAATTATTTTTTTATGTGAAGCTTGCTAATGCAGGTCTCATCGCTCCTCACTCTGCCAGTGAGTCAGGTATGTCTCTTGATGGTACTTGTGCTTTTAGACCAATGGGGACAAAGTGATCCAGTTTTTCCTTCCTTCCAGGTGCAATTATGGGTCTCAATATAATAAAAATAAAATGATTTAATATCTGCAGAGGTTCATATGGCATATTTTCCGTTTATTTTAAGTTTGGAAGCTAAAATATCTTAATTGATAATCCCATAAGGTATTTTTTTATGAGCTCTTCTTTGTCTCTGAGGCTCTGAATTTTCAGAATATTGCTAGTTCTGTAAATTTAGCTATCAGACTATTGTAATTTAAGGCCAAATCTTTCTCATGGTTGAAAGAAAGAATCCAGTGGCTTCAGTGGAGTAGAATCAGATTTAAGGGGCAGAGCCTGAATAGGCTGTAAATGTTCTAATCCCTGGACAGCTTTCTAGCTGGGATGCTTTGCAGGCACTATAACATTTTGTATTGGTTTAATCTTCCCCGGTGTGAAATATAAAGAAGAGTTTGTTATTCATCAGTTTACTATACAGCCTGCTAAAATCAATGGGATGTTTTTCTAGCTGTATTAATGGGCTTTGAGAGAAACCATATAGGTTTTTGTTGTGGTGGGTTTGTTGTTTTGTTGTTTTGTGGAATTTTGTTGGATTTTGGTCTCAATTACTTAATTTGTGTGGCAAAACTATTGATATTATGGGTTTTTTCACAAAGTCTTGCAGGACCTATGGCAGACTGTGTAGTCTGCACCGCTTTTGATAGCATCAGTGTTTTGGTGGTGGCTTTGCAATAATATTACTTTGGTTCATATATATATATGTGTGTGTGTATGTATATATATGTGTCCCTATAGGCATGTTTGTCTCTTGTACTGATGGGCTTTTGCTGTCACCCTGTAGATCTAGCAGCTAACAGGCCCAGTGGAGACTGTGTTGATCTGCGATGCAGGAATAGTTCAATTGTGTTCGGTGACTGACTGTTGGGTTGCTTGTATTGCTTTCTTAAACCATTTTTCCACCACTCTAAAACTCTTCAAAGAAACACCCCCCTCCATCTGTCAGCAGAGCAGTTAGCACCCTGAAGTTAGTATCTCTCCTGGTGTCACAATGTACTCCTGCCTTCCTGGAATTTATTGTTGCAGGAACTGTCCTGTTAGAAGTATTTCTGCTCTCAGGTTTCCATTTGCATCCCAGTTTCATTAAGATTAAAGGAAAGCTAGGCAAGCAGTTTGGTAAGAGTATTCATAGAATCATAGAATGGTATGAGTTGGAAGGGACCCCAAGGATCACAGACCTCCGACCCCCCTGCCACAGGCAGGGCCACCAACCTCAGGCCTGGATCTACACTAGGTTGCCCAGAGCCCCATCCAACCTGGCCTTGAACGCTTCCAGGGACGGGGCATCCACTACCTTGCTGGGCAGCCTGTTCCAGCACCTCACCACTCTTTCTGTAAAAAACTTCCCCCTAACATCTAATCTAAACCTTCCTTCCTTTAGTTTTAATCCATTCCCCCTTGTCCTGTCATTGTCTGTCCTTTGAAAAAGTTGATCCCCTCCTGCTTATAAGCTCCCTTCAGGTACTGGAAAGCTGCAGTGAGGTCCCCCCGCAGCCTTCTCTTCTCCAGACTGAACAAGCCCAGCTCCCTCAGCCTCTCTTTGTAGGGCAGGTGCTCCAGGCCTCTAATCATCTTCGTGGCCCTCCTCTGAACCCTCTCCAACAGTTCCACATCCTTCTTGTATTGGGGGCCCCAGATCTGGACACAGTACTCCAGATGGGGCCTCACGAGGGCAGAGTAGAGAGGGAAAATCACCTCCCTGTCCCTGCTGGCCACCCCTCTTCTAATGGAGCCCAGGATACCATTGGCCTTGTGAGCTGCAAGAGCACACTGCTGGCTCATGTTAAGTTTCTCATCCACCAGAATCCCCAAGTCCTTCTCAGCAGGGCTACTCTCAAGAAGCTCTTCTCCCAGTCTGTATCTGTGTCTGGGATTCTTCCGGCCCAAGTGCAACACCTTACACTTTGCAGTGTTGAACCTCATTAGGTTCACCCGGGCCCATCTCTCCAGCCTGTCAAGATCCCTCTGGATGGCTGCCTTTCCTTCTAGGGTGTCGACCACACCACTCAGCTTGGTGTCATCCGCAAACTTGCTGAGGGTGCACTCAATTCCATCATCGATGTCATTGATAAAGATGTTAAAGAGAACCGGTCCCAAGACAGACCCCTGGCGGACACCGCTTGTCCCCGGCCTCCACCTGGACATAGACCCATTGACCACCACCCTTTGGCTACGGTCTGTTAACCAGTTTCTTATCCACTGGATGGTCCGCCCATCAAATCCACATCTTTCCAATTTAGAGATAAGGATGTGATGGGGGACTGTGTCAAAGGCCTTGCACAAGTCCGGGTAGATGACATCGGTTGCCTTCCCTTTATCTACTGATGCTGTCACTCCATCATAGAATGTCACCAGATTGGTAAGGCACGACCTTCCCTTGGTGAAGTCGTGCTGGCTGTCCCGATCACATGCTCTTCCTGCATGTGCTCCAACATGTCATCCAGGAGGATCTGTTCCATGATCTTCCCAGGCACAGAGGTGAGGCTCACCGGCCTGTAATTCCCTGGGTCTTCCTTGCTCCCTTTCTCATAAATGGGAGTGATGTGACCCTTTTTCCAGTCCCCAGGGACCTCTCCTGACAGCCACAACTTTTCAAATATGATGGAGAGCGGCTCAGCAACCACATCAGCCAGCTCCTTCAGGACCCTGGGATGCATGTCATCCGGCCCCATAGACTTGTAGACATTCAGTCTCATGAGGCGGTCACGGACTTGCTCTGCTCTTACAGTGGGGGGGATTTGCTCCCCCAGTTCCCACCTGGAGTTCTAGGGATGCAAGGTTCTGGGATTTGAGAATTATGAGAATCCTGGCTGCCAGAGAAGACCGAGGCAAAGAACTCATTCAGTACCTCAGCCTTCTCCTCATCAGTTGCAGCCAGTTCTCCTTTCTCATTTACCAAGGGGGGTATGTTCTCTTTGGCCTGTCTCTTCTGGCCAATGTACCTGTAAAATCCCTTCTTGTTGTTTTTAACATCCCTTGCCAAGTTCAGTTCCATCTGTGCCTTGGCTTTCCTGATCCCGTCCCTGCAAGTCCGAACAGCATCCCTGTATTCATTCCAGGCTACACACCCTTGCTTCCAGAGCTTGTATTTGCCTTTCTTTTCTCTCAGTTTGACCAGCAGGTCCTTGCTTAGCCATGCTGGCCTCCTGCCCCTCCTGCCCACTTTCTTATTCAGAGGGACAGAGAGCCCTTGAGCTCTCAGAAAGGCATCCTTAAAGAGTAGCCAGCTGTCCTCAACATTTCTGGTATTCTGGTGTGATGATGTGTCAATCACATCAATGATTCTTAATGGCTGAAAAATTAGCTTAATTTTTTAGGCAGGCAAGAGCTGGTGCTGTCACTGTAATTGTGCTGAGCAATTTCAGAAAGTGGAGAAGTTTTATTTATCAGTCAGTAAGGTAAGATGAAAAGAAATATGGTAGAACAGTTGTTGGCAGAAGAATAACAGGTTAAGGGTTTGTGTGACTCTTAATGTGCCAATTAACATTTCCATTTCTTAGAAGATGTGAAGAAATGTATCTTGGCATCTTATTCTGAACTTAGTATGAGTGCATTTAGCCTTGCTGTTGTCTCCTTGGGGCTTGTATTGTAAGAATTATTTATAGTCAGCTTTTGTTTAACAGAACCCTTAATCTGCCCTGTAACAGAAAACACTAAATATTGAGGCAGGTCTATCAGGTCATTTCATTAGGCAGAGGCTTGGTGAGAATGAGATCTTGTTGCATCCTGTGCATGCGCAGAAGGACAAAGAGAAGTTTCTTCTCTGTTTGTGGCTTCTCTAATGAATGCCAATACAAAAGCTAAGCATGTTAGAAGCTGCCATATGCTGTTGAACTAAACTAATGGTGTGGCTATTTCTTTCCCTACTCTGCAGTTACTGAGCACGTGTCTGGAGTGAAGAAGTGAATACCATGTTTGCTGCTGTGCTTACAGTTGACAATCCTGATCTTAACAGGAATGGGAACATTGCTTTTCCAGTTTGGGATGCCAAGATTTTACCAGCTGTGCCTATCTTAAGCATACAGACACTAAAACTAATTAAAATCTAATTCTAGGTTACATTGAAGCTGGTGCTACTGGAACTTGTTGTTCATAATGGGCTTTTCATTGTGAACAGGTGGTTCTCCCTTGGTTTTACTGACCACCTGCAATTCACTGCTGCTACATAAATTGTTGTTCAGCCCTTTCTCAGTACAGTGCTTTCCCATAGTGTATTTCAAGTGTATGGATTTGCATTCTGTCTGCAGAAGTATGGGAAATGTTACAAAGGCTCCCAAGGGTTTGGTGTATTGGAACACTGTTGCAGAATCACTGAGTAACAGGGTAGAGCAGCATGTAGGTAAAGGTTTGCTGGAGTTGATGGCGTAGATGTGTTGGACCTCTGTAGTCACTGTTCAGAGCTAAATTAAAGGACAGCAAAACATAGAATTCCTTCAGAAGTCCAAAGCATCACATGTGTTTTGATTCTGGGTCTGAAGATGTTAAACATGGACCACACCCAGAAAAGTAGCAATGAGACAGGGTTTGCCATTGCCAGCCAGAAACCCATGTGTCTTATGACTCGATTTTTGGGTTTGTGCTAATATTAAACACAAAAATGCTGTTAATGTCTAGTCTAAACAGCTGTATGTACCATTTTGAACAAACAGTGAAGTATCAATGTTTTCATTTTTTCCTGCTAATGATTAATTTCTCTTAAAAAAAACCCCTCACATCAAAACTAAATTGGAGGCGTTTTGAATCTCTGATTGGGTACTCTCGAGTTCAGTTTCTGTCTCACAGATGAAACCATATATGTTTGATTATGACAGGTAAGGGCTGAAAATGAAACTCAAATATCCTCATAGATAGGAGGAATAAATGTTGGTTTGCAAAGATTCTTTTTATGTATATCCCCTAAAGAAAGCTGTTATATGGGGAAAAATATATATAGGGTTCTGCAGGCTTTTGGAGGCAATAATAAAGGAAAAATTGGGGAATCTGAAGGTGTAGTGCTGAGAAAAAGGAAAAATGTGTGGAAGTTGTTAATAAAGGCATTTGAGCAGAATAACTGTGATGCCCTGTTGGACAAGGGGACACTTTTCAGAGGTAGTGCTAAAGAGTGTTATGTGGGGAAAAGTAAGACCAGTGGCATGGGTAACCTGCGGAGGGAAAAGGTTAGGGAGAGTTTCACTGAGAGCGAGGAGCTGAGGGTGGAGGGCAGTATGTGATATTTGAATATTCCACCTCACTGCAAGTGTGGGCCAGGTGATTTAGGAGGGAGCAGGAATTGTCGTCTTGTGTGTCTGTGCTTTGGTCCCCAGGTGTGCCCCATGACACATTTTGAGCTTGTGACCAATGATGTCTTAAGTCCGCAGTGCTACAGATCTGCATGTGTGCTTTTCTGTGCAGATAAGGGCCCTGGAGGGTTATTGTGATGCTCTTACCATCTCCATTGCCCTTCCTTTCTTTTTGCTTACAGGTGCTAACACCAGGGAGGATGTGTCAGCTGTTTATTTCCTCAGTTTCCTCTCTTCTATAGCAACAGCAAAGAATAGGATGGGCTCTTTTCATGGGGGCTTCTTGAATATTGGGAGATTGAAGGGTATTTAGTCATCAGAGGGGAAAAGCTGAAAAGTTACTCCAAATAATCTTTGGCTAATATGCAAGAAAAATGTACTGCAAGGTTAGCTAGCAGAAGAGGCTGCCATTGATCAATTGTTAGCATCAAGGGAGCTTGAGTGACTTATTTCCATAGTATTTCAGTAGTTTCAACGTATGTAGTCTAAAAAGGTTAATTTGACATCACTTAAAGTATCCCCTCTTAATTCAGGAAAAGACAAAAGCCTCTTGGAAGCTGGCCGTAAGGTTTGTTGTACAAATTTAGTTTAGAAAGAAGTGAATTTGCTTGACACAATAAAATCAGCTTAGTGTCCTGTAAGCTATTTCCTATTTGGGATATGGAAAATTCTCAATCGGTGGAAGGTGAGGTCAACATAAACACAGCCTGCTCCCTAAATAATTTAATATTGATATGGTGTTTAATTCTGTACTAAACAATAAACAGGGACATAGAGATTTGTTTACATAGAGATTTAAAAATAATTATATTGCCCTTCATTCTTCTAGGTTTTATTAGAAAAGACATTGAAGACAAATGGAACAGTGACAAAGCTAATAATAGGCGTTTTATACCATGTGAATTATTTAATTTTTTTCCAAACTAGAGCATTTTTACATCCTTGTGCTTTTAGGTTGACCCTTTTATAAAAGTGGAAAAAGGGAGATAGAAAGATTTGATTTAGATTTTATTTCAGCTCTGAGTCACAGCTGCTTGTTTTTTGTGAGCTCCACATATTGTTTTTATTTGATTTTTGTATTATTTTAGAACTGAAGTAGACTGCTGCCTCTGCTTTCTTCTAGCCCAGGTTTCTCCTGTCCAGCTTGTCTAATTTTTTGTGCTTGTTTGTGAACATGTGTATATGCTGACCTGCAATTGCAGCTCTTATATCACGAAAATGAACTTGGGGTTCCTGTAAATTACAAGGTAAAATGCTGGAGCCTCAGGAGCCAGGAATGGGGCACACTTGTGTATGTTTCTAGACATCTGATACACAACTATTTGCCTAAGTAATTTTTAAGACAAAGTACTTTTAAGTGCAGGATGGCAGCTCTTATCTTCAAAGCCTCTACAGTGCTGCTGGCACAGAAGGCACGTGTAGCTGTGTATGAATAATTGAATGTCAGCAATTAGAACCATTATTAAAATAGGATGCTACTGTGACTGTGTTTTCTGCTCATTGTCTCTGTTCTGTACCTCCCATAAATGATATCCTTGGCTGACAAAGATAAATATTTTTTGCATCTCCTTGGTGTTATATTTTGTCTCACACAGTAGTGGCATCCCACAAATAATTACCATAGGCAGTAATATGGTGTGCAGTGATGCTGTGTTACTCCACCAAATCCTCTGGCATTGCAGAAGTGGGAATAGCAAAATATTTGTACTCCCTGAGTGTACTGTGAAAATGCTCCACAGGCTGATTGCTTGTCACCAGCATACACCCCATCTTTTCATTCTCAGATTTTGTAGTATGTGCTGCTGGTGCGCAACATCTGGGAAGTGGGTGAGATTTCTGCATGGACTCTGTGTGGGAAATTCAGTCTCAGAGCTGAGACTAGCAAGTAACGGGGCACCAGATTGGGTGCAGTGTCTCTGTGCTGTGGCAAAGCATGGAGGGACTGTTCTTACAAGGTGGATGTTGGGCGGTTCTGAGCAGGCATGATGATAATGATGTCTCTGGTTATTTTTGCTGGTGTCCCTCCAGGGGAATGGAACAAGAGAGTCGAAGTCAGTGAACTGGGCTGTTTGAGACTGTTCAGTGATCCTGCTACTCCTTGAACAACTGCATGACAGTTTCCCTAAGTTTGGATAGATTTTGCCCATGGTGAAAAGGCATAAGCACCAATGCATACCTGCCCAACCCCTGCAGCTCTTTGGAAATCCTTGCAATCAGCAGCTCAATCTCCACTTCAGTATGGTTCTGAATTTCTTTCCTCCTCTAATGAAGGAGGGATTCACCTTTTCAAATATAGAACAATAACCTTCTCCTCCCTCCTCCCACTTCTCCCAATTATCAGGTGTGCACTATATCTAGGAATCTAATTTTAAATTAACTTGTCACCCTACATCCCATCTGTAGGGGTTTACAATTTTAAACCAATTACCTTTGAGGTGACTTTATATACTGTTCCATTAACATATACATATCAATTCTAGGGCACTTACAGACTAGAGAATAAAATCCCCTCTTGAGCAAGGCAGCTTCAGGGAAAAGTAGTTTGCATTTGACTTGCTGTAGAATTAGAGTTGTGATATGTCAAAACCTAACATTGAGAGGGGCTGTTGAATGACTTAGAATAATTGTATTGATACAAGACATTTTAGGGCAGATGGAATTTTTTTAAATCTTGGTTGTGTTCCATCAGCTGTGGATGTTGTAGGACAATGTAGGAGAGAGTGAAACTCTTCTTGCCTCAATTTGTGAATATTTGCATGACCACCCAAAGTACTGAATTCTCCTTGAAAGCTTTTTTACATGAATTTTATTTAGGAATGATGTAAATAAAATGATGGGAGCTTAAATTGTATTTGTGACAAATCCCTAGATTTTGGTGCTGTTAGTGACATGATAGACTCCTGTGTGATGCTGCTGTGCTTACACTGTCTCAACTTACAGGAAGGGACCACAGTCACCCTTGGACCAGCAGTCTGACTATGATCCAGAGGCTGCACTCACCTGGGGCAAGAAACAATGTTCTGTGGCTGTAGACAGCAGCATTTGGTTTTACAGTGTAATGTGTAATTTGTGCTTCATTTGTTATCCTGAGATAAACAGCATTAGTATCATGATACAGAAAAGTAATTTTCCTCTGGAAGATTTTTTCCTTTTCATGCCCCTACATTTGTATTCCTGCCAGCAAAGATTAAGTGATTTGGATTTCCATAGGTTGTGATAGAATTGATAGCTTTTTTAAAGCAAAAAAAGAGCCTCCCATGCATCTACCAAAATCTAGTAGATCTCTGTCCTTTTCCAATCACGCTGCAGGCATCTAACACTGCCAGGCTCCCTTTTGAAGAAAAGGCCAAGTTAGTGCTGAAGGGTCACTTAGGAACAGCAACAAAAGCAAAGAGAAGGTGCTTGTGAGGGAAGAGATGAGTGTTTGGTAGAGCTGTAGGGTTAGAGGCAAGGGAGGATGGCATTGGAGTCAAATATCTGGATTAGTGATTACATTTTTAAAGAGCTTGTAAGTTCAAGGGCAAGATTTTCTGATTCCATTAAGAAAACAAAACATAAACTGGAACTGGCTAGTCTAAAATCACTCTGCAGAGCCTAAAAATTCTTGCATTGAACATTTAAAAAATCAGTAGGCTGTTGGTCTGTGATTAGTGTTTGTATATACTTAATTCATATATATTTCTTATGTGATGCATAAATAGAAAAACACAATTATCTTTTGTAACTTTAGATGGTCAGTTGAGAGTAACAGCAAATGAACCAATTAATAGCTAGACCCAAAATGAAAGCTGTATATTTGGGTAGCAAGAAGACTGGGAATTGTTTACCCAAAAATACCCAATAAGGAGCTGTGTGCTTAGGATAGCAGATAGGCCACTAATTTGAACACGATTTTCAGTAATTTATTATGTAGGTCTTATTTTCAAAGACAGATGTGCACAAATGCCATATATTTGCTTCAGAGGGAGTCAAAGTACAGTGAAATGATGGATTATTGTCTCTAAAGAGAGAATGTGCCTCTAAGGGAGGACTTGCAGGCAGACAGATGTCCAACCATGCAATACACCCAGAGGCAAAGTTGGAGGATGAAGTCAGGAAGGTTGTTTAGCTCAGTAACAGTGGACTATTTTCCCCCATGTTGCCTTAATAGCTCCTGTGTAGACCCAGTTTTATTTTTAAGAGAGGTAAAAAGACAATCAGGTGGCAGTGAAAAGGAACATAATACTGGCTCTGGAAATAAAGCCGAATCATTTTAGGACACTCAATCTTTTTTTGCCTTTATTTCTTTTTTTTTTTTAAATTTCAATATAGAAATATTTTTTCCCTCAGGGACATATTGTAAGAAGAGTGCAATTATCACACAGGTCTGTCGCTGCCTATAGAAGGGCAGATGGGTGGAGGTCTGGTAAAACTTCAGACCACGGTACAGCTCTTCTCCTCCTTGCTTTTTCCTACGCGACTGAAGTGCTCTGCAGTCACTAAGGCTTTGTCTGAAAATCCTTTCTTTCACTATTTCTTTGCTTATGGCTTAGGAAAAGTAAAATCTCTAACTGTACAAATGTGCTTCAGACTAATGCTGTGTGCATAGGAAAGGCAGTGAAACAGAAGTCTTACATTCTTGATATTTACTTATTTTTCAGTAAGTGCATTATTGGACTGACATTCACCTCTGTTCTGTGTGTATACAATCAAAAATGCCACCTCTTCCATGACACAACTGCCCATAATACATTTTTTAATAACTAAAAGGCTTCAGAATACATACTGGTGCAGGGTTTTTTTTTTTTATTTTTAAAACTACTCAGTTACTTCATTGTTAAAGAATGTTTTTGAATGTGCTGTACGTAAGAAAAAATACTCTAAAAATTTTCATGCCCCACCCCAAGTTCAACAAGCAGTATGTTGTCCTGCTGGACTACAAATGCTTAATATCTGGATGGAGAAAAAATACAACAAATTTTCTATCTGTATCTTACTGGCAAATATGTGTCCTTCCAAATGTGTGTATATATAATATGTGTAACTATAACACTTGTATCCCAAATGTTTATAAGATACAAACATAAAACCCCTCTATACTATGTGTAAAGAGATATATATATATATATAACCTCCCCATCTATAAAGTATAAATAGTTATATGCATATTTATGTAGAAGTTCTCTTCTAGAATACACAAAAACTCAATCTTCAGGGAGGCAGGACCACCCTACTCCATGCCCCCAAACCATGAACAACAGTAAAAAAACCCCCACCAAAATAAAACCAAAAATACTTGTTCAAAGGACTAGAGCAAAACTAGTCTGAGTAGAATGTAATGAAAATAATTCCTGTGTTTATTTCTGGTAGTTCCAAGATCAGCTTCTCCATGGATGCTTAGGGACTGAGGCGAGCTCTCAGCTGTGGCAGCTTCTGAATCCAGACCGGAAGGATCTGCCTCTCCCAGCCTGCATGGGGCTGCTGGAAGCACTTGGGGGTGTGTGTCCCGGAGGACACTGAACATGCTTGTTTCCAAGGGAAGTTGTTAGATGCATGCAAACTGCATTTGCGGAAAGCTTGCTGATGCCAACTTAATTTTTCCAAAACCACTTCAGTTTTTTCAGGAATTGTTACATGCGTTTGGAAAAGTGGCATGGTCATTCTGCATGGTTTCTGTTTGTAGCCTTGCTGTCTGGCTTGGCAAAGCAAGATGTGACATGGTGTGAGGATTCTCCTCAGCTTCTGGAAAATTGCAAAACATAAAAAGCCAGTAAGGTTACAGACCAAACCGTTGTGAAACATCTTGATTTCTCCTCAGTCGCCTTCCAACTGGTAGATTTCTACTTTCCCATTTATATTTATCATAAGGTGACCACAAAATAAATAGTGGAGTGTTTTCATTCTTGTCCCAGTTTGTTTACTTTGTGCATTAGTGCTCTCTGAGTTCCACTTTTTCTCTTGAATAGACAGGCATATCCCCATTTCACGTGTACTGGAGATCCATTTAAAGATTACTTGGTCGTAGGAGAAAAGTATGCTATTTAAAAAAAAAAAAAGAAACCCAAGCAAACCAGGAAAAGAAGATAGCAAAATGAAAGAAATTGTTGGGGGAACTAGGGAGAGCACAGTAAAAGGGGTTTTTTTGGCTTTGTTTTGCTTACATACTTGTTTTCAGATTGGTAATACTCTTGTTTGGTTTTGTTCATGCCACAGCTTCATGAAAGTAGTAATGAAAGCAATATTTATTTTATACTGTGTTTAAATGTAAGAAAATTGCTCCTTATTGAAATAGCAGTTTGGTTGGATGCACAAGACTACAGTTATAAGGAGGTGAGGTTAATTAAATTGGCTATGAGAAAAATGGTGCCCTGTTCTTTTAATGTGGTGCATTTTTGTGTCCTGCTTTAATTTCTATCTCTTCTGTCCCTTCCTATTCTATTAGGGCATGCAAATGGGAAAAGCTGTTGAACCAAACCAAGTTCATCTTCAGATACCTTTACAGTAGCAGATTTGAAAGCAAAAGGCCGGGGCAGATGTGTGGTGCCTGGGAGGGAATACAAGAATTTTTAGTTACAAAGGGGTCTTTCCCTACATGCTGGAAGGTTATTTAGGCAGGTGTCTGAAATGGTTGGGTGCAAGGAGACAGCAATGCTGTGTATTCTGTGTGGATAACACATTACACCTCATGGTCCTAACCTAAAATTTCCAGCTTGTACCTGCATTGCAATTAGGGGATAGGATCTGTCTTAAGACAAAGTTGAATACACTTGTATGTGCCCTGAGCATGTGGTTGGTTTTTCTGTTCTGTAAACATAGTTCAAGCCTGTGTAAAGAAGAGAAATTAGGTATGGCAGGAGGCATATTACATCATAGAAATATATTTTGAAGTATTAAAAGCTATGAAATGTCTTATTCCTGTTGCTACTGCACAGCTCTCTGTAAGGAACAGCTTGGTTTAATTTTTTTTTTCCACTGTTGAAGTAAAATATAGTTCAAGTTTTGAAAGGATTTTTTTTTTCATGACCTGCAATATGTTTTGCTATAAAACCAGAGATCAATCTTGTTTGTTATTTTTTTTCTTTCCATATTAGTAGTTTTAAGTTTTGTGAAGTGGGAGGGCATGGAAGTTTGCCAGTGTTAATGAGGTGTGGTTTTCTATTTTAGTTTGGGAACTTAGCAAAGTCAATTCATGGAAAAATTGTGTTTTATAAGTATGAATAGTGGTTGTTGTACATTATTTAGACAGTGTGTCATATTGTGTGGCTTAAGTGCTCAAATAATAGAAATATCTAATTTATGGAGGGAAAATGCTACTTGTGAACAAATGCAATTGTGTGGAAAAAATGAAAATATAGGTCTGAGTTATGCTTAGAATGTATTAGATGACCAGATCGAGCTTAACATTGTAGCTATTTGTTTGCTTTGATTATAATTTGATATTTGTGTAAGATTTCTTTCTACAAAGTTGCTTCTCTTGGATGTGCTGTCTCTTTTTACCCTTTCAGAACAGTTATATGCAGCTGTCTGCTTTGGCTTCTTCTAAACTCTATATTGCCCCACAAAAGCTTTGTGAGTATGAGGGCACTGTTCAAGCTTGCCCAGTCGTACTCCCATGCTTGGTTTCTTTGTAGGCTATAGGAAAAGAGCATGAAAGGATCTTTCTCAGTACATCTGGTATTGGTGGAGTTACTTGAACTGGAGTTGATGAACGTTTAGTTTTCAGCTCTGCTGAGGGCAGGGTTCTTCCTATGTAAGTGTTCACAGTAGTTTGGGTTTTTTAATTGAATAAGTAATATTAATTAATCTCTCAAACAGAAAAACATAAAGTATTTTATTCCACTCAGAGGTTTTAGAATAGACCTCTAAATGTATTTTATTCAATTGATGATTTTACAGGGAGATAATTTGATTTGTTGAATGTCATGCAATGTTATTTGTGGGACTGTTTTTGTTAATGACAGCGTGAATAAGTGTTTTCCTGAATTTATTTCTGTTTGCTTTTGCTGAATCAGAATCTTAATAAGCTCAGTATGTGGAAAACTGCTCTATGTTTCATTTTTTGGCTTCTGTGGGCTTTAAGGAGCCTGTGCTTATGAAAGTGGAGAGAGTTCTTCTGCCAGTGAAGAGCGTTTGGAAGCAGGAATATGTAGCAACTCTTGTCCTTTTAACTGTGAGCTAACAGAAGTAGGGTAGCTTTTACAAGGCGCATGTTAAGAGCTTTATCAGAGGAGTACTGCAGAATGTGGTTTATAGATTCCTTTTGTTTTCTCTTGTAGGTGGTATTCAGTTCCTATTCCACTTTCTCCTTTGTTATAGGCTTGAATTTCCCTTTCCTCTTCCATAGGACAGGTTATTAATTTGTCATCTTGGTGATAGGAAGGTATCTGGGGGGGCCTAGTTTGTTCATTTGAGCTCCCTGGGACACGAGCATGTGAAGACTATCCATCTTCTCTCGCCTTTACTCCACTGAGTGCATGTGTTTTTCTTTTGTTTTTTAAAATCAAATGGGGTATGTGGTGCCTTGTGTTGTGGCTTTTCTTTTACTTCTCCTTTCCTTCCTAGAGTGAAGGGATGGTTTGGGTTTTTTAGTGGTTTTTTGTTTGCTTTATTAAACCTAGGTAATGTAAAAAATTTAAATTCCATCCTAAGCTTTAAAAATAAGCCTAATTTAAGATGGAAATTTAATGACCATCTGGTAACATCTTTTATATTTCCTATTGATAGAAACTAAATATATGTTTGTTGCTGAAGCTGTAAATACATTCAGCTTTCTCTGTAATGGCAATAATCACTGAAGAACTGTCAAAAAACTTGCTGAGAAGCTCATGCAACTTCTGACAATAGGCTTTTCCAGAAGCAGAGAGTTGGGGTCATTCAGCTCTTCCATTTCAGCTCACTTTGCTCACTGAGGAAGCTGAGAACTACAAAAGTATCTTGTTTTGCCTTTGTGTTCCTGCGTACGCAAGTAAGGTGTTATTAGGAGAGAGCACTATGTGTATGAAGTTTTGGAGAATGTAGTAAACAAGGTGAACTTATTATAAGTGAGGGAACAGAACAGTACCTTTTCCAGTGAAATCAGCTTAAAGTGTAGGCTAGAAACTGCTTCAAATTCAAAAGCCTGTTTAAATCAGTACTTTCTGCTACCTTCCCCAAAGTAAAGAGGGGTAAAACAGATGTTGCATTTCACATTCTGTTATGAACTTCAGCTTCTTTTTTTAAAGGAAAGGTGCTGGTTTTGTACAGCTGACTGCTAACACGCTTAGGAAGGTTAGCTTTTCCTGGGTTCTGCTTACGTACTCTTAGATACGGGATGTATTTGTGTGTCTGCTTATGAGGAGTAAACTCTGCAAGGCCCAGGCGAATTTGATAAATCAGACGGTCAGTGTCAAAACAGCAGCTGTGCAATAGGAACAGCAGAAGGCAATTTTTTAAATACTTTCCTCAAGACTCTCAGCTGGTTTGTGCATGTTTAATGGCAGGAATACTTGAGGAAACACTGTGTCAGACAGGTAATAGACTGAGAACACTGTGTTGTTCTTATTTATTTCTAATCCAGGTACAAGTCCATTGGCACTTGCACCAGGCTGCTGTCATACTAAAGTAGGTCAATTCTTGCACATAAACTGCTTATGGCATTTCTAGGGTCAAATCTCATACCTTGATGTAATACAAAATTACATCCTTCTCGGTTTAAAATAACTTATTTAAAAAGGAAATTGTATAATAAGGAATATCTTCTTTAATGTCTGGACCTGTTTTGCCCTCTGAGAAACAGAGATGTTAGCCCACACTTTCAGCTCCTGGTATCTCAACATTTGTAGTTTTCATCAGACATGCATCTGTTTCTTCCCTTTTCCGTGCTTATTGGGGAAGATATTTATTCTGACTGCCCTCTCATATAATTACTTTTTCCTGGTCTTCACTGGATAACAACAGCCAATGTTCTGGTCACATATAAAATGTTCCACATGAATTAATTTCTGTAGTTAACTTGCATGGTGATTTTGAAGTAGCTGTAAGTAGCCTTACACTGTTCTGGTATTTTTGTTTTCATTTGACTTCAGAAATTGTTTTTCATCTTTAATACTTTTGATTAAATTGAAAAATAGCACACCGAGCCAGTGGTTAACACAGTCTTAAATGCTTTAAAAAAAATCCCTATTCCTGCACTCCCCTGAGCCTTCTGTATTGTTCTCCTCACGTTTCTGTAGTGAGTATTTAGAAAAGAGCTGTGACTGGTACTAAGCTTTTTGTAATGAGTAACATTCTCAAGTACTCACTGCTACGCTGATTACACTTTGTGTATTGGCCTTCCAGTAAAATGCAGTATTTCTAATTATTTTGTAATTTATTACATTGGGGAAATGAGGTGAATTTTTGATAGAACAAGTTAATTAACATGCATAAAGAACAACTTAGCAACATTTTTTTTTGATGCAGGAGAAATTCAGATGTTATTTCATGGCATAAAGTGATCTTATAGTGCACTAGATGTTTCCCAATGTTTTAAAAATTCCTTTTAGTTCAAGCAGTGTAGTCTAAACTGAGCTTTGCCCACAGGAGCTGCAAGAGAGAAATGGGAGAGAAAATGTTTGTAGGAGAAGGCAAATTAGAGGACAGGTGGGAGATGAGTTAAGCTGAAAGAATTAAGTTGCCTGACAAAAGGAAAGGACAGGACACACAAATGACAATTTTTACATGCACAGAGAAGTGTCGGTGTAGTATTAGGAGAGATGTTGTCTAGCTCTACAGGTAGGATTTATCTTGCCTAGCTTTGGCTGCCTAAAGCTAGGCATCTATTTAAGCTATTGTTTTGGCTCCTAAAATTGTAGGAGAGAAGGCGGCACCTCTGGGGAAATGATTCATCTGTCTCGTTTAAGACAAATATTCTCGGATAGTATGACTTGTCCTCTGGAGGTGTCTAACATTTTGCATTGGTTAGAGAGAGCTGAACAGATAAATTAGCTTGGGCTCTTAGCTCTTATCTACTCCCTACCTCAGGATCCTTTCAGCTGTGTTTAAAGTCATGTTCCAGCCTCTCTCCATAATGCAAACTCCACAGGTAAGGTGATTTGTAATCCTTCATTTTTACAGTTACCACATGGACTGTTGTTCAAGGTTTACACAGAATCATTTTTTCCTTGTGTTATTGTTTTAGTTCAAGTAGTTGCTTTTGCAGTTGTCAAGTGTGGTGAAAAATTACTCATTTTGAAGTGATGCAGAGTATAATCAGTTACTGAATTTTGTTCAATGTTCTATTATCATGTAAATTAACACTTTGTGGTTTGTGTAATTAACAAAGGGAAAGAGTAGGCATTTGTTTTAATTTTAGAACAGCTGAAAAGGCTGTATTTTTTTCTCCAAACAAGCAGATAAAACCTTAGCTGAAAACTAAACTGAAGGTACATAATATTACAGCGTTGTTCCCTAATGACAGTATCTGCAAAATGTCCATTTGGGCTCTATCCTCACACATCAAAATATAATCTGAAGCTATTTATTTGCCAACGGCCTGCTTAAATATTGTAACAATAAATGGAGAAGACGTTTCTCAGTCATGTTCTTCATAATGGATTAAGAATTTGATCTCACTTTTTTGATGAGAAAGGTCACGATTACTCACTGTTGAACAGAAAGTCATTCTAAAGGTTACAGAACAACAACCAACTTTCAGCAGTGACACAATATTCTCTTTGGCCTTTATATAGTTTGTAATTGTCTTGCTTATTCACTTTTGCAGATTACATTTTTTAAGCCTCAAAAATTAAAACCTTTTTATTATATAAAACTCTCATAAATGGGAAACAGCACAAATATTATGTGTGTCTCACTTTGCTACCACTTAGGAAGCTTGCTTTTCACTCCATCTTGCTAGTCTTGAGGCAGCTGTGGTGGGTCTGCTGAAGCCTTTTGCTCAGCCTCCAGCAGCTATATGTATGGGTGAGGGGGACTCAGTTCTGCTCCATTCTGAGTGCTAGACAGTGTTCACACTACACAGCCTCTTCATTTCCATCTCATAATTTTCATCCTCCTGTGGTCTCCCTTGTCTTATCTCCACTGTATGGGGTGCCACAACAGAACTGGGACCAGAAAAGGCTGTCGTCTCTCATTTCATCCTTATTGTCTCTCCCACCTTGGCACCACTGTGAAAAGCCATTTCCTGTATAACACCATCCTAGGTACTAGTGGAGCTAGTACCAACTAGCTGTTGGTATCCCCTAAAACTACCCTTTCTCCAGGGCAGACAAGCCCCGGTCTTACAGCATCTCTGCACAGGGCAAGTGCTATAGTGTCTCAGTCTTTTGTGGACTATGCTCTGCAGTTTGTTGAAGCCTTTCTTGTATTGGGGATCCCAAAATTAGATGCTATTCCAGATGTGGTTGAACAAGTGCTGAGTAGGAGGAGGAGGTAATCACCTCCCTTGATGCCTTAAGAGTGCCCACGATGTTGTTGATGTTCTCCTGCCAGAGCACATTGTTGGCTCTGCTTGATGTTTGTTTTGAGGACTCAGATCTGTTCTATGGAGCTGCTAAATCCAACCACCTAGTTGTTTACCAACCTAGTTGTCCACCTCTCTGGACTGTTATCCCAAGTGGGATATAAGGAGTAGGTAGACCTGTTCATTAGCTAATAATTTGTTTTCTTAGACCAGCATTAAATTTGTGTGAGCCTTCTTGTCTAATGTGCCCTCATTCTTGGTTGTTCATTGTTATATTATAAATGACTGCAGTAAACTCACGTTACAAGTGATTTGCTGATATTCATACAGCCTTCTGATGACTATGAGAATGTTACGTGTATGTCCTTTCCATGCCTATATCCACATCCTGCAGCAGACAGGATCTTCCCTTACTCCTCTGCCAAGGACTGATCAAAAGCTTTGTTTCTTGGCAAGAAGCTTAGTCTGTGTGAACTGGTCATCATCATTCAGAGTGAATGTTAATTTTCTAAGCCATGTGATGTCATACTCATCCATGTAAATAAGCAGAACAGTACCTGAATCATGTGCGGGATTCACTCTATAATGGCTTTGGGCAGGATTCCTCCTGCTGGCCTCACATTTTGAGCTGTGGAGAAACAATACTTCAGATGTTCAATTTGCATGAAGCATTGAATGAGGAAGCAAAACAGTGTGCACTGCAGAGGTGTGGTGGAGCCCTGGATGTCTGGGTTGAATGATGATCATGTTCTGCTGCAGTCCTGCCTCAAAGGGGAGTAAGGCCTTTTCTGGTAGGGGTTGTCTTGATACCTCAAACATCCATACTGGCATAATTTAGAACAGAATGTTTAGATGATATTGTCAGATGATATAGTTTAGCTCAACATGAGCTGACAAGACACGCTTGCAGCCTAGAAGGCCAACCGTATCCTGGGCTACATCAGAAGTAGTGCAGCCAGCAGGTTAAGGGAGGTGATTCTGCCCCCTCTGCTCTCGTGAGACCCCACCTGGAGTACTGTGTCCAGCTTTGGAGCCCTCAAAACAAGAAGGGTATGGACCTGTTGGAGCGTCTCCAGAGGAGGGTGACAAAAATAATCCAAGGGGCTGGAGCATCTCCTGTGAAAACAGGCTGAGAGACTTTCACTTGTTCAGCCTGGAGAAGAGAAGGCTCTGGGGAGATCTTACAGTGGCTTTCTAGTACCTGAAGGGGCCTACAAGGAAGCTGGGAAGGAGCTTTGTAGAAGGGCATGTAGTGATAGGATGAGGGCAAATGGTTTTAAACTGGAAAAGGGGGTGGGTTTATGTTGGATATTAGGAAGAAATTCTTCACTCAGAGTGGTGAGGCATGGGAACAGGTGGCCCAGGGAGGTGGTAGCTGCTCCTTCCCTGGAGGTGTTCAGTGCGGGGTTGGATGGGACCTTGTGCAGCCTGGTCTAGTGAGAGGTGTCTCTGCCCATGGCAGGGGGGCTGTAACTTGATCTTTAAAGTCCCTTTTAACCCTCACCATTACAGTAGCTCAGAATAAAGTCATTGTTTTGGGAAATGGGAGTAAAGAAGGGCTGTATCATTTCCATGTGAAAATGTAGTTCTGAAGGTTGATTAGATGTACTGTGGGACCAGCCCCACCTCTTTCCTGTGCATTACTAAAGTTTTTCTTTTGGGAGGGGACAGATGTCAGCCCCTAAAGGAAAGAGCTTGTTAATGACCACCTGTACCTTCTGCACAGAACCTTCCTGATTGCCCTTTTCTCCTGGAGGCTAAACCACGGAGTCATCTACTAGTGCTTAATACAAGAATATTCCTGTTAGGTTTACTGCAGCATTTAGATAAGGAAACTTTACCTGTGTGGAAAAATCAAATAGGTTCTTTTCTTCCAGAGCCTGAGGCTTAATGGAATAATTTTCAGTTGTTTGTATGCAGTGGCACCACAGGTTTTACATAAATAACATGGTCTGGCTTGATTAGCTGCTACTGACTGCCAAGGCCATGAGTTACATGTGTTGATGTTATGGATGATACTAATAAGTCCCATACAGCTGAGGAAGTTGAAGGCCTTTCCTAGCAATAATTAATTAAACCTCAAAACAGACCCATGAGATGGCACTATCCCCTGTTTTACAGCAGGTAGAACACAAAGGCTAAGTATATTGTTCAAGGATAGGTAACTAAGCGTTGTTAGATCACAGATAAAAACCCAGACCTTTTTATGGGGTCATGTTCTAATTCACTTTATATTTCTAGTGCTTTGAAATTTGCTGATACTTACTCCATAAGACAACGTTTTCATTTCATTTGATCTTAGCTGTATGAGACAATCCTTGGGGGAAAAACAGGGCATTCCACCAATTGGCTGTATTGCAAGTCTCCAAAAGGGAGTAGGTAATACGTTCTGCCTCTTTAGTACTGTCCAGGCAAACTCAAGATGTAAGCACATACTTTTCCTGTAGAACACAATATTTTATGGCATTACTTTGCCTGTAGATACTACGAACAAGATTACAGTGCTGTGGTTTGTTTCTTAGCATAGGCAGTATGGAGGCAGGAGTGGGTATTGCTGACATACATTTATGCTGACAACATTCATGGGGGAAGAAGGGAAGAGAAGGAGTTTAGGGCATTTCAAGAGCTCTTCATGTAAGTGTCATTTTAAGAAATTTTGCTACTTGAAACTGCTACTCATGGTTATATAAAGAGTTTCTCCTATTTGAGGTTGAATGATGTCAAAGACTGTATCTCCATTTTTGGCATGTGGTATCACACAGCAGCTGAGCCTCTTTCACTAATGAGGTTTTTCCAAGTGAAGAGGTAGCACGTGTTCCAGTAGGAATTTCAACATTGGCGTGTGTTTCCTCTGGGGGTGATAGGGATGTCATGTTGCATCCGGAAGGCAATCTGGAATGCTGCCCTCATTGAGTTTCTCTGCAAGTCACAGTGAGTGAAATCATCTGCTTTCTGTCAAAGGATCTTAAGGGAAGGAAGAAGACTTTTGAGTAGCAAAGTACGTGTAGTAAACTCATTGACAAAATCCTTGTTTGGTTTGGTGCTTGTTTTAGAAGCTTCTCTAAAAATCTTGTCTCTGAAGTAGTCTGCAATAGGTTAAAGTATGTTTCCAGTGTAAAACTCTTCTCATGTAACTGCAGTTGCTGACAGCTTTTAGCTTACTGTGTCTACAAAACCTACATAATACAAGTCTTGAGAATTCTGCTGGTTGTGACAAGCAAACGGGGTCGTTTGTGTTTTGATTTCATTCAGAAATAAAAGAAACTTGACAAATTTCCTTAAGCGTTTGTTAGGAAATAACCTGAGGATTAGGGAAACTGGTATTTTCTGGTTTAGTGTAATTTATTACATTTTATGTTCCCTTTATGCACGTAGGTTTTTGCAGAGCATCTCAGTGATGTGGATAGGAAAACAGCTGTGGTGACAGACTTGACAAAAACGAAGCGAAGCACAGCACACCAACACATGACACAGGGTCCCCACCCAGAAATGTGTGGAGATACAGCAGTTCACTTAATTTTATTTTTTCAGAAAAAACATTTGGTTCAGTCCATGAACTCAATCACAAAAGTGAACAGGGATCATGCAAAACAATGTAAACAAATGCATGTTTTCCATAAAATCTCGGGTTTGAGTGGAAAACTTTCTCTAGCTTTGATTCTCCCACTTTGCTTCCATACTTCACGTTCTTTATCTTCCTCTTCCTACTGTGAGATCCTTCTCCAACTTGAGGAGAGAGTTGTGCTCTTTTCTCTCTGTGCTAGCTACCTCCGTCATCTTTGTACTACACTCCTGCCATAAACTCCCTTAGGAGTTTATATCCTTAATCTCAATTCTTCCTACTCCATGGTTGCACGTTTCCAGAGTCCTGACCTGAGAGCATGGTTCCTGCCTCGGGCTGGCACAGCTCCTGAAGCAGAGGTAAACCAGCTGGCTTCACAGGGTTGTAGTTGCCACTTCCATTTTTGCACAAGGCTGGAGGAACAGCAGCTCTAGACTTGCTTATGTGCAGTATCTAGCAGGAGGCAAGGTGTGCTTTCTCTGTGATTCCCTGTAACATGTTCTATATGGAAGTCAGAGTAGCCTCTGTTGTGTTAGCAACATTATTGCTTTGAGGAGGTTCACCTACCAGACCTTACCAAATCATTAAAATCAACCTTTTCCTAAACTTAACCTGATAACTTTGAAAATGAGCAGCAGAGCTATTTTAAACATTTTCCCTTTTTTTTTTAAAACTAAACCGTTTTCATGAAGACAGAAAATTACTGAAATGTTTCAGATCATTACTGCAACTGCTATTGCATTGGCCTGACCCAAGGGATAGGCAGTACTTCACCCTCTGAAGCTGCTATTGAATACCCAGGTACAGTAGTTGTCCATGTAGTGTTACACATACAAATCATGCTCTGCACAAGCTAACTGCTTGCAATGGTTCTGCACATCTCTTACATGTCAGAGACACTCTGGCTTTTGCTTGTTTGCCTGTAAAAGACCTTTGTTACTTACTAAATTGGGGTTTTTTTTGCTTTTGTGATACTATACAGTTATTAAATCCAAACATTATCCTTCGTGCATTTCTGCTGAGATGCCTTACCAGAATAATAAGCTAAATCTTGTACAACTTGGGCTTTAGTAGCCAAGGCATTATGTTTATCAAAAGCTCTTAAAACTTAACTCTTCCCCCATAAATAATTGGTGAGATTTTGAGAAGATATCAGTTTCTGGTTAAATGAGTCCTGTATTTTCAAAACTGTTCCCTATCCAACAGCTCTGGTACAGAGAATCAAATTATTGAACGGTGTTGCAGTCATTTTAACAATTGAACCATGTAGTTTCTAGAATACTGCAATAGGTATTTTGTTCTCAAGCTGTTTTCAGGCAATGTCTGGAAATTAAGTCAGTCTTCCCTTTTTTGTTGTGTAGAATACTTTTTGAAAGCAGTGTATGCAAAACTTTCTGCTTTCTAGCTTACTGTCTACCTTATGAAGGGTGAATAGAATTACCCATTGCAGTTTTACCTTCTAAAACCGATGGTTTCTTCATAATTTTTCACTTTACTGCTAAAATAAATTTTTGTTTAACAGAATGAGTAGTTGTTGAGTAGATTAATAAACAGTTTTAATATATCTGAAGAAAAATCTTTCCCTGATGTCTGCATTAGACAAGACACAGAAGGAACAATGCTTTGTTTTTGTATGTTAAAAAACTCATAGGTTGTAAAACTTCCCAGATTATTCTTTTTTGCAGCATACATATATGCTATAGTTTGTGTGTGATGTCTTTTGCGGTGTGGCTAGTGTGTTAGAAATTGTGGTAACTTACATGTGACAGAAGGAATAACCTGAGTACAGACAACCCACTGCATTGTGTACCTAACATGACCCAGAAGCAGGTCTAACTTTTTGGCTGCTGAGAGACATCTGCAAATCTCAATGTAGAAGTGGAATTAGTTACGATGATCTGAGGGGGGAAAAAAACCCTGTTATTGGAATGATGATGACTGAAGAGAAACCATGAAGCTACCATGAAGCTTGAAATCTCCTGTAAAAACAACATCAAACACCCCCACCCCTGAAACTCTTGACTTATCTCTGCTCCTGTTTTACCAGTCAGTTCTTTGAGTTCTCCCCTGGACTGTTTGATGGTTAAAAAGCGCAAGGAGAGGTTCCTCTCAAGGTAATGCTGTTAAAGCTCGCACCTTGTTCTGCAAAAATGTGTGCTTGTCCTTCATGTAGGCACAGTGGGAAATGCTGCTGCTTTCCCTGGCACTCCCCAGAATTACATGTGACTTCAGTCTCTGTTAAAATCTGTGGCAAAATGCCCATCTAGTTTAAGTAAAACCAGGAATTCAAAAGCCATTGTTTTCCAGCCTGATAGTCATACTTTTTATTTGGTTTAATGAAGTGTTTCTTAAGCCATGGAGAGCTGGGCTGAAATGTCAGTGATATCCTTTACTAGTTCCTGTATGTTACTCAGAGGCACTGATTTGTAGCAGCCTGAGCTGTATTAATGATTACTATGGAGGTGTGTGTCGAGTTTGTCAGAACTTAGATGAGTGATTATAATGTTTTCTGGGTGGTTTTTTTCCATTTGTGAAGGGTAGTGTATTTAGATCTCTTTATAGGGAAATGAATCCATGTTCTATTTACAGACATCCAATAAAGAGTCATATTATGAAGAGAAAATTGGGTTCTGAGTAGCCAGAAAGATTTAATTAAAAAACACGATGTAAAATTAACGCAGCCTATCTTCAGCTTCCTTGCGATCTCAGTAGCTACAAACAAGGGGCTCTGGCTGGATGTGCAAGTGGATTTAGGGAATTGGTGTGTTCTGTGTGTTTTCCAAGTATCAACTGATTTGTTTTGGGTTATGTGTCCATATACTCTTACAAGAGCTATTCATTCCCATGCCTGAGGGCTCCAAGGCTGGATTTGAAATTATTTTTTTAGCTTGCAGTGCCCTTGGGGGCCAAATACACCCTCTACTCATAGCATTGCATTTCTTATTCAAATTTGGCTTATCTCTAATACAGTGTTAAATGGAAACATGGCTTAGCTATTTCCAAGAGAAGTATAGTCTCTTGGAACGTATGTTATTTTGGGGGGCTGTCAGTGGCCCTTCTCAAAATCAGTGGGGTGGTGGTATCACAACTGCATCTTTCTTGTTTATAAGTGAATCTATGGGGGTGTCCACATTTTTTATTTGTCTTAGTTTAGGTTCAGGTCTTCACTTACCCTGTCAGGGTTTTCATCAATGGGACTTGTATGAGAAACTTTTAAACTCAGTTTTGTTATATACTGAGGGGTCTACTTCCAACCTTTTATTAGTAGAAGCACTGCACCTTGTGCTTCTTAGAAGCCTGCATTCAGGGTTGCTTTTTTCATTTGAGGGTTTTATCCTTTTTTTCTGGCTGTGCCCACAGTTACATCTTCCAAACACTATTTGCAAGGCTGGGTTTTTTTAAAGCTTTTATTGCTTTGTTCACATTTAAAAACTGTGTCATTGTTTTACAACTTTTTAGTCTCTGCATGTCACCAAGTACTGTTTAAATGGTAAATGATGGTTCCAAACCTAAGTTTAGAATTAATGAATAGTGAGAAGCAGCAGAATGATCTCTAATAGGACTGAAAATGGATCTTCTTTTGGCAGGGAGTGACCAAATAAGTAGCCTAAATTGTGACCAAATGTGAAATGAAGTGGAATAATTTCTTAGTGCTCAGTTCCCTGTTAAAAAGCGAAACATATATCAGCCTAATCAACAAGTAATATCTTGAATTATCTGGCCTCACGAGCTTTACCTCACCGATAAACATGGATTGCTCATGATTTCCTTTGTTAGGTAATGTTTAAAGCTGGCTGAATATATACTGAGAGTGTGAAATTGATTTTTCACCTCTATCTTCACCCCTTAAACCTGAGCTGTCAGTTAGGTTCTGTGGTAAATGTCAACTTTTCAGGAGAGCAGTACACTTTCATCTCTGGCTTGCTGTCACCAGAACCTGCTCTTATGAAATCTCAGGGTGGCCATGAAGGTGATGTGCTGTGCATTCTGATCACCCTGAGAAGTGAGGATTTTTGATGTGTCTAAGTGAATCTAGTTCTAGTTAAGAGTACACACGGTGTGTTCATCAAATAGTCTGTTAGAAACCTTGATACGAGCCTGTGCAGGAAGCTGAATATATTTTTACATAGTAATTAAAATAATTGGTCATCTTTGGCCTTATTTCTGTCTTTTTATGTGATAGAGCTTTTCTTTTACAATCTTGTCATCTCATTGCTTCACCTCACTTTTGTAATACAGCTATCATAAATCCTTTCAAATTAAATTACCATCTTGATTGCAAACAAATGAAATCATGTTTTAGTGTTTGAGTACTATTTGTTGGAACAGACGATTGGCAACACGAAATGGAAGTTTTGGGCTTAAGTTAGAGGAAGTTGGCAGACAGTATGCTCCACTGCAGAACTGAAAGCTGCAGTATAGGTAAACATCCATAGAAAAATGTAAATTGATTGTTTGCTACTCTTCCATTACATCAGTAACGATTTAATCAGCTTCAGATGAGATTTTATCCATTGTAGTTTTATAGTAGTGGTTTAAGTAATCGGGCAGGGCTGAAAATGAGATTTTTAAACCTTTGATGTTATAAGATATTCCAGCCTTCCAGGCACAACACTTAGTTATACCAGTCAGAGTTTGCTTTAGCTTTAATGAACAGTTGTTTCTGTGTAGACCAGTTCAGATTAAAGCAGAAAGATTCACACAACTACCCCAAACTGGAAGCCTACCTTCCGTGGAAAAACCCTTCACTCTCCTTGGATTCCAACTCAATCTGACTGAAAATCAAAGGAGTAAGGTATTCATGGGAGGGACGGAAATATGTGATGTGATGGTTATGAGATGCAACTAGGGGTGAGGGTGTGGAAGAGAACAGCTCTGTGCTATCAGCCAAGTGCCATTTAGGACGAGCCTTTTGGTGACCTTTGGCAAATCACATAAGCTGTCTGCACCTTATCCTCTGTGCAAAGAATATGCCTTCACAGTAGTGTTTTGAGACCTAATTAAGATTTTCCAAGCAATTCCAGAACCTCAGATGAAAGGCATGCACAGAAAGCATTATAATTAACAGGAGCTTATCAGCTGAGCTTTACATAATGAATAGAGTTTTATAAATATAAAATGGGTTGCTTTTTTTTTTTTGAAGGCTTTTCACTACACCCCATCCCTAAAAAGCATCATTTGTAGATACAGTATTTTAAGACTAGTAAAAAGAAATGTCTGTTTTCTTGTGTTGGGATATTCTGTGTGCGTATCAACTCACATGCCTTACTGTGTTAGGGATCTGGAGGTTTGGGGGTGTGTGTATTGCTTTAGGCTATATCCACTGAAGGGAAAAAAAATGATTGGTCTGTGTTTGCAGATACTTTCCTTTTACTCCTGTAAACATATGACTGTTTTAAAAAATCTTACTTTGTTTTCCAAAGCCAGAAGAATGCAGTTAAAAATTGACTTGTCGGTTTCTTCCTGTGCATTTCCATTTCTCTTCTCTATATTTGGCATAATCAAGGCTTGCTAGTACCAAAAGGAGAGATTGGGCTGCTGATGACTTTTGAGGTCATGGTTACTCCATTTATATGGCAAACATAGGAGTTACTGGACCTAAATCAGTCAGGAGGGCTGTGTGACCTGTATTAGAAGGAAGCAGCGGCTGGTCTGCGTTACACCCAGAGGCTATTGCTGGTATGTGGTAGTTACAGTTAGGAAAAACAGGCAACTGACACAAGTAGTGGTAGCAGTACCACTACCCCATAGTAACTAGTAACCCCATAGTACACTAGTAAGTGTTGAATATATGAGATGGTGAGCTCTTAGTCATGCACGCACCTGCTTTAATACTAGCACCAGGCCCAGCTCCTGCTCAAGGCAAACATAAAGCTTTATAGATTGGGACTGATAGGTGATAACTCTGATTTTATTTGTTTATGTTCTGGAATTGAAAACATAAAAATATTGCTTACAAAATGGATCTGATCTGCAAGTATATTTGAGCATTGTATAATAGGCTTGTGTTTAATGACCTGGTTGGTCTGCTGGGTGGGGTTGTTTGACTATAAAATCTGTCACTAGGCATTCTTTTACCATAGTTTGCTGTCTGGTAGGAAATGTATGTCAAACAGAATCAATATTATCATTGTTTTTGCCTTGTCTCTGCTTTTAATCATAACTGGAAAATAGTATATATGGTGGGCCACTGAATCCATTTGTCACCATGCTCTTATTGTCTCGTTCAGCAGCAGTATAGAATTCATTTCAGCTCTCATAGTATGTTATTTCTGTTGGCAAGACACTACAAGGAAATTCTTATCTTGCTTCCTAGAAGAAGATTTTGACAAAATCAGAAGGCAAGTAACTCACCTCTGCCATATTTTTGGGGGTGTTTTGATCAGCAAAATGAGAAATCAGTGCAGAGACAACCCCAGATAACTTGGTTTTTAGGTTAGGTGGTGTTATGAAGCAACAAGGCAGTGATGATATAGTGTCATATTATGATGTGATAATGTAGACACAAGTATTGTGCTTAGCCTTGTTAAAGCACACTTTGTTTGCTTAAAATCAGTAGAGCTGTGGAAGGAGGAGGGCTAGTTAGATAGAATGGCATGTGCTAACAGATCATTTCACAGGTTTGCAGTAAGGGTTAGCTGTGTGCTGGAATGGCAGATGTGATGGTTAAGGAATGCCCTCTGTTTCTGAGGGTCAGATGCAGTCAAAGCAGTGACTGGCACTGGATCAACTGGTAGGGTCTCTTGGTAAGAGAAGATAAGGTACTGCAGATGTTTGTGTGGGCAGAAGTACCTGACTTTGGAGGGACAAAGAGTAATTAATTTTCTCTTTTGCTCCTTTCCTCTATGCTTTGTACAAGTCATTCTGGGATAATGACTTTGCGAGCTGCAGTACAGCGTGAGACAATTCGTTCCTCCTGAGAAGGAACTGGTTTCTCACTGGGAGGAGGACTGATAGAATAGTGCTGTCAGAGTTAAGTTCTTCCTGTAGTTCTGCTCTCTGTCCTGCAGCTAGCTGTGTGAGCACGGCATCAGGAGTTCCCTTTGAAGTGGCTCCCATCTGCCTTGCTTGGGTGGGTGCCAGTAAGGATGCAGCAGTACTGAGAGATGTCAGCATCACTGGAGAGGCTGCTACGTCTGGGTACCCATGTTGAGGGCAGCCCCCAGCAGCATCATGCTGATGGGCCTCCGTAACCTTGGCAGGCAGAAGACTGGCTGAGTGTGTCCGCTCCAGCAGCCATGTTAGCTGTACCCAGGGTTAAAGGTTGACAGATTTAACACTGACACGTTTTTAGGCTTGTTCTTCTGCCATTTGTGTTTTTCACAGAGGAATGGATGTGTAATGGGATGGTTATATTGAGAATAGCATTGGGATAAACAACCTTATTAAAAAATAAATTTGCAGGATTAACAGCTCTGTATGGTTGCTTTGTGCAATTCATACTTGTTTGGATAACAAAAAAAAACCCTGAAATTTGTTTTTTGGTAGGTTTTGATGGATTTAATTCAACTTTCACCTGAATTTAAATTGTATTGATTCTGATTTTTCCCAGTTAATATTGTAACACATTTATTTGTTTTACTGGCCAATACAGTTGAATGAGTACAAGCCCCAGGGAGACAGCATTCATCTTAGTAAGAATTGATTTATCTTCCCTACAAAAGGATATGTACTTTGTATTTTAAAGATGAAAAACTGATAGTGCTAAAATAAATCAATATTCCAGTGTAGGTGAGGCTTCACTCAGTGGAAAGAACTGTAGCATTTGAGAAATAGAAAGAGCAAAGGAAGGCTTAACTTTCTTCAATAAATATATTTCTAAGAAGTTTTTTCCCTAATACTCTTCTTCTGGACAGATGATTTTAGCATCCTTCAGAATACCTCAGGTATCTTAAAGGCTACAAGTTGGTTTCAACTACTTCTGGGCTATTACTAGTTTGTTTTAATTGAAAGATAGCAGAAGATAAACATCCCAGTAAAACACAGAAGACTTACCTTTTTGGGGGTTAATGTTACTTTTAATGTTCCTTTTACACATTCAGTCAATTAGGGTTTTTAAGCACATCCTCTGTGAGCAGTTCTGCTGTGTGAAGTTGTACGCTTGGTCACTTTCCTTGTTACTTTTATTTTTGTGGTTTATTTATCTGATTTATTTTAAGCTGGAGAACATTCATGGAGTGGCCAAGAGCTGAGTGGTCTTTCACTCCCACAACAGCATGCAAGAAAAGCACATGACATTGAAAAACGCTACTATAAAATCATAAAAATGGGCCAGCAGCCTGATAGATTGAAGCTGTAATGAGGGGACTGTTATTGTGTTATGTGAAATGCATCAGACTTTGTCAGAAAGATCTTCCTAAATTAACAGCCCTTCTAATTAAAGGAGAAGTGTTGAATTGTCATCTCTTAGTGGCATAAATTCAAAGAGCTTTTTATGGATGGGTGGAAAACTGTTGATTGCGTGGGGAAATGAATGATATGAATGGAGGACATGGAGCTGCTGGGAGGGAACAGCGATGGATTGCAAACTGGTGAAAAGCAAAGGTTGACCAACTTAGAGACTGCCTTGGATATATTACTGTTAAATTATGGTGAGCATAGCGGGGCATATATAAGACCTTTTCCTTTTAAAAAATAAATGAAGTATGTACCAGTTGAGTTGGATTAATCAAATATGACCAATTTGTTTATTCAGTTTTGTCTTACAGAACTGTAAATAAGATGGGTACACATACACAAATAAAGGTAAAACTCGCCTACTACACAGTGATTCATCTGAAGCACCCTTTTTATCCTAATTTGCAGTTGGATGGTATCTTGCATGTCAGATAACAGCTCATTTTATTTTTGATTTGTTCACATAACTGATTCCAATGTTTTGGCAGAGGAATTGTTGGCTTTCCTTGCTAGAGATGTGTGCCTATTACAGTATAGAAAACTTAGCAATTTAAAATAGCAAAGGATTTAAAAAGCTTTTTTTCCTGTAAATTCTTATTCTTCTAATTGAAAAAAATGGGATTGAACTTTCCAGAGACTGTTGGAAATCCTCGGAAGTGCAAGGAAATATCACTTATCTATTTTAATTTAACATACAGAATTACAAGTAATGTAGTCCTCTTAAAATGGTTCAAATACCTCTAGAAAAGTTATGAAACACTGCAAGAACCTTTACATAAATGTTAAGAATGCAAACTTTAATTGCAGAGTATGAGACAGTATTTGCAGCAGAATCTGGTAAAACATTCCTCCTTTGAAATTCACTGTTCATCTGGCAATAGATATCAGAGTTATGCTTAGGAGGGAGTTACCTATGTTACATGAGGTCTTGTGCAGTCCTTGGAGCCTGCAGTGAGCCCTCTGACTTTCCTGGCGAAGAAACTGGATGTCTGGTAGGGGATGCTCTGGTATTGCTGAGGTTCACACATTGCTCTGTACAACATGGCACAGTGTTACTGCAGGTCAGTTCAAATTACTTGGGCATTTTTATAGTATGACACTTGATCAGGGACACTGCCAGCTGGAAAGTATAGTCTGCTTTTTTGATGCACAGTGCTTATCATGCCCTGTTCTCTTCCAACAACAAACTTCTTGTATTGATAAAATCCCTGATCTTGTTCTGCAGGTAATTCCCTTTCCTATTTTAAAACACTTTAAATGCATCTTTCATCTCGCCAGCCATGCAGCTAGAAGAGTCATGCTGACTGCCTCTTTGTATGTGGGTCAATTTATTCATGATCAGATTCTTTCAGTCAAGAAGTTCTCTCTTAAAGTGTCAAGAATTCCATTCTTTGTATGATTTCCTGTCACTCCTATTTCCAGTCTTCATCAAGTTGATCATTTTGATAACTTGAATCCAGTCAGCTACAATATTGGTAAAAACCAATACTGGTTTTTGCATGGTGAAGCAACTTGTTAACTTTTTTGCCTTTTAATTTATTTTTTTAATACAACCCTTCTCTTTTAGAGACGGGGAAAAAAGGAGCTTGAGTTTATAGCAGACAAATTTTGAATGTATGATGAGCCAGGAAGTTGCTAGACAGTTTTCTGGTTCTTTTAACAGTCAGACTGCATTTCACATCACAATTTACATTACAGATAATGCTAAATAGCAAATCACATTCATTTCTAAGTTGTACTCACTGTCTGATTCATAAACAAATTCTTCGAAAAAAAATCCAAAAAATTTCTCCTTGGAAGACATTGCAGCCTGCAAAAGCTGGAGATGGAGTTGTTGCTGTGTTAGACCCTTGTGAAGTCTAGGGGAATGAAGAGAGTGAGGACGTGGTGTAAAGTGGCTTATACACTAGGCAGTTGTAGCCTGACTAGTAACCACCCCCCGAAGAACAGTGCTAAAAAAGTGCTTGTAGTTTTACAGCTCAGCTGTGGTTTTACAGGGCTCATGACACAACTTTTGTTAAACAGAAGCAAATACGAATTCATTGGTTTCTTTTTGTATTCTTAATGTATGGCAAATGTAAGAGATCAGAGAGATCGTTGGTTAACTTTAAAATATGTCTGGTGCAGCTTCA
Source organism: Porphyrio hochstetteri (assembly GCA_020800305.1). Lineage (NCBI taxonomy): Eukaryota > Metazoa > Chordata > Aves > Gruiformes > Rallidae > Porphyrio > Porphyrio hochstetteri. The sequence continues at coordinate 47,139,503 of CM036907.1, forward strand.
TTTGTGATCCTCTTAAACCACAAAGTAATTTCATGCATTTTCTCTAAACTCATTCCATACAGTTTTGTAATTAAGCCTGTGAGGGCCAAATGCAATCTAGATGAAATCACTTGCATTCCACCTGCCTGCACTGAAGCAGACTTTGGAGTCTGTACTAGGTAGGAGTAAGTGATAAGATCACAATGAGTAGTCTGTCTATTCAGTAATGATCGTGGGGAATTCTAAGAATGCCTAAAGAAAAGCATCTTTCTTTTGGAAAGAATTTATTTGTAGCTTTTAGACTGCAAGGAAATTACATAGTGACTCTGCAGGCTGCCTGTATTTTACAAGTAAAACACAAAAAATGTTACTTCTGAGTGATTTTAAGTTCAGGTGAATGATGTCTCATGAAAATGATAGCAAACTTACTTTTCAAAATTATATAAATAAATAGACATAGAAATATTTTAAATCTCATTAAAAGGAAAAAATTCCGGTTTTGCATTTTTCATGTAGGTCATCTGACCCTTTTGCCTCTTATAACTCTTGGCTTTGCTTATTGTTTGCTTTTCTGGAGCATTGGAAAAAAAAAGCTTGAATATTCTTTCATACATGAGCTCCCTCAAATGCTCCTCTTTGTCTAGATCTTGCATTTATTCTGTTCCCACATAGAATGGATCGACTGAGTATTTTGTTATCTTCAAACAATTATTTTTTAGGCTTACTATCTTTCAATGACAAGCCTTATTGAAGTGAATATAATTGTAAGCTTAAATATATGCCAGAGTAAAAGATCAAGGCTCTTGTATATTGGTGTGCAACTTTATATAACTTGCAAGTAGTCTTTCTAGAAGTCCTAAATGAAATTACTGCATGGGCTTTATGTTGTTGGTTCAGTGTTTCATAATTTCAATACAGAATACTTGAGACTGATTTTTTTTTTTTTTTTCAATAGAAGATGACAGAGGTACTTGACAGTCTACTTGTTAAAAAAAACTTACATGCCAACTTCAGTAGTGTTTTTATTATGTTTTCTTCTATATAAAATTTCATGGAAAGCAGTAAAACCCAGCAATGATTCATGAAGCTTTTCTGTGGTATTTTACTGGTCACCATTACAAAAGGAACAGGTTTAGCCTAAAGTTTGAGTAAGATTTAATTCATACATTGAAATTAATTAGACCATTTAGGTAATGAATGACAATTAATCATTTTTAATAGTGAACTTCGAATTAAAGTCTTTGCCAGAACTATCATATTAAATGAAATGCAAATTTCAACTGTTTACATCATATAGTCCAACCACTTGGGTGAAAGTTTATGTTTAGCACTCTCTAAGTTCACATATTCCCTTTATAAATTACACTTCTTTTGGGTTTTTTACTGTTATAATCTATTCATATTGAATGTACAGTGAACTGAAAATGTGATCATAGTTTAGTTTTCGTTGTTATTACAGGAAATGTTTAACCTTATGTCCTTAGAATGGGATGTTTTAACTCGTCATATGAAATCTCTGCATGTGTTTTTATTCAGTTCTAAACAAGATCATTTGACCATAGTGAGATCATGTCTATTTGTGTGTGTTCATGAACTCTTGAATAAGAAGCTTCCAGTGCTGAAGCCATTACCAAATGGTTCAAGTGATGTGAAAATATTCAAAGTTTATTTATCATGTAGCAGTTCCAAAAGGAATGCTTTATACAATGGGAAACATAGCAGAAAGCTTGAGATCCATGAATGTTTAGTGTCATCTGCAAACTTAGTGAGGGAGCATTCAATCCCTTCGTCGAGATCATTGATAAAGATGTTGAACAAGACTGGACCCAGGACTGAGCTCTGGAGGATGCCACTCGTGACTGGCCTCCAGCTGGATTTTGTTCCATTTACCACCACCCTTTGGGCACGGCCATCCAGCCAGTTTTTAACCCAACTGAGGGTCCACCTGTCCAGGCCAGTGGCAGCCAGTTTCTCAGTCAGAATGCTGTGAGAAACCATGTCAAAGGCTTTACCAAAGTCCAGATAGATCGCATCCACAGCCTTCCCCTCGTCCATTAAGCGGGTCACCTTGTCATAGAAGGTGACCAGGTTAGTTTGACAGGATCTACCTTTTGTAAACCCATGTTGACTAGGCCTGATCCCCTGGCCATCATGCATGTGCTGCATGATAGCTCCCAAGATGACCCTCTCCATGATCTTCCCTGGGACTGAGGTCAGACTGACAGGCCTGTAGTTCTCCGGATCCTCCTTCCAACCCTTCTTGTATATGGGTGTAACATCTGCCAGCCTCCAGTCGAGTGGAACTTCCCCAGTCTGCCAGGATTGCTGATAGATGATGGAAAGGGGTTTGACAAGCACATCTGACAGCTCCCTCAGTACCCTTGGGTGAATCCCATCTGGCCCCATTGACTTGTGGGTATCTAATTGGCCAAGTAAGTATCATTGCATTAAGGGATGTAGCAGGCAGTTTAAAATCTAAAATCTTGGTTTAGAGAATGTTTCTGTACCTTCATGAGCGTTTACTGACTAAACTTAAATTACTTGACTTTCTGTATTACATTTTACTTGCTCCAGTGTGAAACTCCACAGTGTGATATACCACTGAGTGTAGGTGGCATTGTTGTGGCACATGTCACTTCCCTGGAAAAACAGGTCTCATATAAACTACTAATTATGGAAGTTACCTTGTTCACTTGTCAGTACTCAAGCCGTAAGTCAGCTCGAAAAACATTAGTTAGGTGCTTCTTGGAATGAAAATCAGGATATGACCACACTGAGGTGAAGCTTTGACAATTAGTTTGTGTTTCTGATCATTTGAGTTGAGAACAATTGAATCCCTGTTGAGCAAGTATTTGCAGAGTTGCTGTATTGTACTGAAGAAATCTGTATGGTTTGTAAAATGCATATTCTAACAAGAGCAAAGGCAGTGTTTAAGTTTCTATTCTGACATCATAAATATGACCCTAATTTGCATTTTCTGTTGGTTCTTTTGGGTTTTTCTTTTTTTTCCTATCCAACTGCTGTGACTGCAGCCAGTATCTAGACACAAATAAATAGCATTCTGTAACTATGAGGTTTAAAAGACATCCCACCCTTGAAACCTTTCTGGTCAAAATAACTGAGGTCTGACCTGTGTAAACAATATGTGGGAAATTAACAGAGTCATTTAATTTAATCAATTGAAGGCAAACCAAAAGAATGAACAGAAAAATTGAAGATCATATTCTACTGGAAAAATAAAAATAGTTGCTCTGTCACTTTTTTATTTACCACATAAAGAATAGCATTTCTTTCAATGTTTCTTCTATAAGAAAGTATTCCTTTATTTCCTTAGCAAAACAAGAAACCTCACTAAATAGTGTATATATAGAAGCCACAATAGATTATCTGTTTACATCACTATGAGCCAGGAATGGACACTTAAAATTCTCCAAAATACTTTATTGTGCTGCAAGCAAGTTAAAATGAGAGTCCCTGTATTCCCTTTTTCATTCAAATCAGAGTGAGAGAAGGATATGCGGGAGAAAATATCTTTTATTATGAGTTATGAAGAAAACAGAAATAAAATAGAAATACTAAATGTAAAATAAATTTCTTATTTTATCAAGATTATATTACTTTGCTGTGACTTTATTATGTTGTCACAACCTTGCCAAACTACCAGCATCTAAAGAACTTTATAAATTGTTTTGTGGCTACACTGGTGTCACCTTTTTCTGTTTTCAGGTCTAATGCTTAACATTAAGTGAAAGTTTTGTGAATCATCACTTGGTATTTGTCCTTAATTATTTTAAGTTGGTTTTTTTTATCCATCACAGAATTGTGCTGCTCAAAGCACCCAGATTAACATCAAATAAACTTTTACAAGTGCTTTATTCCCACTCTTTGCAGACTAGTTAGGGTTTAGCACTTAATTTTTATCCCATGTGTGTATTTTCTACTTTTGAGCACAAAATTTCACAGAATCACAGAATTATCAAGGTTGGAAAAGACCTAGAAGATCATCCAGTCCAACCATTCACCTATTACTACTAGCTCCCACTAAACCATATCCCTCAATACAACATCCAGTCTTTCCTTGAACACCCCCAGGGTTGGTGACTCCACCACCTCCCTGGGCAGTGCATTCCAGTGCCTGACTACCCTTTCTGAGAAGTAGTGCTTCCTAATGTTGAGCCTGAATCTCCCCTGGCGCAGCTTGCTACCCTTCCCTCTAGTTCTGTCACTGCCTACACGGGAGAAGAGGCCGACCCCCAGCTCACCACAACCTCCCTTCAGGAAGTTATAGAGAGCTATAAGGTCTCCCCTAAGCCTCCTCTTCTCCAGGCTGAACAATCCCAGCTTCCTCAGACGCTCCTCGTAAGGCCTGTGTTCCAGACCCCTCACCAGCTTAGTAGCCCTCCTCTGAATGCGTTCCAGAGCCTCAATGTCTTTCCTGTAGTGAGGGGCCCAAAACTGAACACAGTACTCGAGATGCGGCCTCACAAGTGCTGAGTACAGGGGGACAATTACCTCCCTGCTCCTACTAGTAACACTATTTTTGATGCAAGCCAGGATGCCGTTGGCCTTCTTGGCCACCCGCGCACACTGTCGGCTCATGTTCAGCCGTGCATCAATCAGTACCCCCAGGTCCATTTCCTCCACACAGTCCTCCAGCCACTCCGCCCCAAGCCTATAGCGCTGCCTGGGGTTGTTGTGGCCAAAGTGCAGGACTCGGCATTTGCTCTTGTTGAACCTCATGCCATTGGCTTCAGCCCAGCTCTCCAGCCTGTCCAGATCCCTCTGTAGGGCCTCGCTACCCCCAGGCAGATCCACACTCCCAGCCAATTTAGTGTCATCTGCAAACTTACTGAGGGTGCACTCAATGCCCTCATCTAGGTCATCAATAAAGATATTGAAGAGGACAGGCCCCAGCACCGACCCCTGGGGAACACCACTCGTGACCGGTCGCCAGCTGGATTTAACTCCATTTACTACCACTCTCTGAGCCCGGCCCTCCAGCCAGCTCCTTACCCAGCCGAGGGTGTACCCATCCAAGCCACGGGCTGCCAGCTTCTGCAGGAGAATACTGTGGGAGACAGTGTCAAAGGCTTTGCTGAAGTCTAGGTAGACCACATCAACAGCCTTTCCCTCATCCAGCAGATGGGTCACTAGATCATAGAAGGAGATCAGGTTGGTCAAACAGGACCTGCCCTTCATGAACCCATGCTGGCTAGGCCTGATCCCCCGGCCATCCCGCACATACCGCATGATCTCCCTCAAGACTATCTGTTCCATAACCTTCCCTGGAACCGAGGTCAGGCTAAACAGGCCTGTAGTTCCCCGGATCCTCCTTACAACCTTTCTTGTAAATGGGAGTCACATTGGCAAGCCTCCAGTCTTCTGGGACCTCACCAGTCAGCAAGGAGGACTGATAGATAATGGAAAGCGGCTCGGCTACCACCTCTGCCAGTTCCCTCAGCACTCTCGGGTGGATCTCATCCGGCCCCATGGACTTGTGGCAGTCCAGTTGGAGTAGGAAGTCTCTGACTGTTTCTTCCAGAATCACAGGGGAGTTAGCATGCTCCCCAGCTGAGACTACCAGGTCAGAGAGAGGGGTACCCTGAGGATCTGTTTGACCTTTAAAGACAGACGTAAAGAAGGCATTCAGAACCTCCGCCTTTTCCTTATCCTCAGTGATCACATTCCCAGCCTCATCCAGTAAAGAGTGGATATTCTCCTTTGTCCTCCTCTTACTGTTAATGTACTTATAAAATAGTTTATTATTCTTTTTCACCCCAGCGGCCAGGTTAAATTCAAGCTGGGCTTTTGCCTTTCTGATTTCACCTCTACACATCCTGACAACTTCCTTGAATTCATTCTCAGTTACCCGTCCCTCCTTCCACAGGCGGTAGATTCTCTTTTTCTCACGGAGCCTCAAGAGTAACTCCCTATTCATCCACGCTGGTCTTCTTCCCCGCCGGCTCATTTTGCGGCTCAGGGGGACCGCGTGCTCCTGCGCCCTTAAGACTTCCTTCTTGAAGAGCAACCAGCTCTCTTGTACCCCTTTGTTCGCTAAGACTGAATGCCAAGGGACTCCCCCTACCAGTCTCTTGAACAAATCAAAGTCTGCCCTCTGAAAGTCCAAGGTAGCAGTTTTACTATTCCCCCTCCAAGCTCCACCATGAATTGAGAAATGTATCATTTCATGGTCACTCTGTCCAAGGCAGCCCCCAACCTTCACATCTCCTACCAGACCTTCCCTGTTCACGAACAGCAGGTCTAGCGGGGCAGTTCCTCTTGTGGGCTCTCTGACCAGCTGCATCAGGAATGCATCCTCTGTGCACTCCAAAAACCTCCTAGACTGCTTCTTCTGTGCTGTGCTGTACTCCCAGCATATGTCAGGGAAGTTGAAGTCCCCCATGAGCACAAGGGCTGATGACCGTGCAGCTTGTGCCAGCTGCTTGTAGAACACCTCATCTGTCTCTTCATCCTGGTTTGGCGGTCTATAACAGACGCCCACCAGGATGTCTGCCTTGTCAGCCCTTCCTCTGATCTTTACCCATAGGGATTCAATGTTATCATCCCTAGTCACAATCTCAGTGGCAGAAAAGGATTCCCTACCGTATAGAGCCACACCACCACCCCTCCTTCCTTGCCTGTCTCTCCTGAAGAGTTTGTAGCCATCCATTGCAGCACTCCAGTCATGGGAGCAATCCCACCATGTTTCTGTTATGGCAACCAGGTCATAGTTTGCCTGCCGCATTATGGCTTCCAACTCTTCTTGCTTGTTGCCCATGCTGCGTGCGTTAGTGTAGACGCACCTCAGCTGAGCCCCTTGCCTCTCTCCTAATCCCAATACCACTTCCCCAGGCCGATCTCTAGCAGACCTGGCTTTATCCCCTTCCCCCTTCCTATCTAGTTTAAAGCCCTTTCTACAAGTCCTGCCAGCTCCTGGGCAAGTATCCGTTTCCCTTTCGGAGACAGGCAATTCCCATCAGCTGCCCTCAGGCCAGGTGCCGAGTAGACTGCCCCGTGATCAAAGAATCCAAAATTTTTGTGTTTGCACCAGCCTCTCAGCCATGCATTTATAAGATGGCCTTTTCTGCTTATCTCAGTGTTTGCCCCTGCCACCAAAGGAATACTGGCAAACACAACTTGTATGCCCGCTCCATCGACTAACTTCCCCAGCCTCCTAAAATCATTTTTTATAATCCTCAGGCTTCTATCAGCAAACCCATCACTGCCAGTCTGAACTACCAATAAAGGGTAGTAATCGGAGGGGCGGATAAGGCTGAGGAGTTTTCTAGAAATATCCCTGATCCGTGCCCCGGGAAGGCAACACACCTCCCTATGGGTAGGGTCAGGCCGACATATTGGGCCCTCTGTTCCTCTCAGAAGAGAGTCGCCCACAACTATCACCCTCCTTTCTTTCCTGGAGGAAGCAGTCTTCAAACGTGGAGCCGTCTGCCTTACCTTGGGCAAGCTTGATGGCAGCGCTCCCATGTCATCATCACTCACGTCTCCCTCTGGTTTCAGGGCTTCATACCTGTTACAGAGAGGGACTAGGGGAACCGAGGTAGGTCGGGATGGGGGTCGCCTGCAACGCCGGGCTGAGACCTGCTGCCATTCCTCCTCTCCTCTCAAGCTGTCTCTCCCTGCTGGACTATGGTGAGAGAGAGGGGCCATTTCTCCCAATACTCCCTTAGTCTGGGAAGTGCAATCTCTGCGCCTTTCTCGCAGAGAGTTGCTCCACCAGTCTATCTCCTGCTCGCATTCTCTGATGGTCCGTAGTCTATCTATCTCCTCCCTAAGCTCCACAACAAGGCTGAGCTCCCTTTGCCGAATGGCTTTCAGCCTTTCGAGCTCATCCTCAAGATTGGCAACTAAGCAGAGGAGGTCATCCACCTGCTCACACCTCACACAGGTGAGGCCCTTGCCACTTTCGCTTGGCAGCAGCAGACTCAAACATTCCCTGCAGCCAGTGACCTGGACCGAGGTGTCCTTAGGCACATCCCTCATTGGGGTTGCCCCAGATTTGTAGGGGGAAGGTCTCCGCCTGGTGGACACCATGGTCCAAATGTCTGAACACAAGAAACAAGAAACAGGGAGTCCTTGGCTCAACCTGTGTACTCTGAGCTGGTGCGCTCAATTTCCCCTCTGAGCTAGGAGGGAAGGCTCACCCTGCCTGCTTGCCCTGCCTGCGCGAACTGCTGCGCTAACTGCCGCGCCACTTGCAAGAAATTCCCACTTATTTTGCCACTTGACCACTTCTCTGTACCTGGCACTTTGGGAAGGCTGTCCCTTGAATCCTATGGTACTTAAGAAAGCATTGGAAAGGTCTGAAGACCTCACTACTGGCACCTCCTGAGTGTGGAGAAGGGACTGTGTGTGATCCTGTTTTAATCCCCTAATATTGGCTGATGATTTTGGCACAAGGATTTCAGTGTGGCTGATAGGTGGTGGCAGTTTTGTATCACTCCTGAGTCACTGGTGATGGAATTGATGATGCCTCTGCTAACAAACAATGGGCTTCATCAAGCTGAATAAGTCAGTTACTGCTGGGATCAAAGTACTTTCTGAGCTTTTTCTCTCTATTCCTGCCACAGCCTGTCTTAAAGAAGGTTTTTGTTTACTTTCTGTGGCAACTGTGGGCTTTTGTTTGAGCATTCTGCAAATATTTATTACGGGGTATTGGTATATGTTGATATTTGCCTTAAAGTGGCCTTGTGGTTTTGGACATTTTCTTTATTTTGCATTTTAAATGTTCTGAAGTGAATGGAGAAAATTATATAAAAATATTGAGTATGCTGCTGATGAAAGAGGAGTGATGTGTAACTGTAATTCCAGACAGAATGAGTTCCCATGAGCTCCTAAGGCTTAGTGCTACAGAATAAACTTGCTGGATACTTTGAGCAGGCATATATATTAAACACTCAAGCCTTTGCAAAGAGGAGTGTGAGGATTTTGATGCCAAAATCATATTCAAGAACATTCTCAGAATCTACGATCTTCTATGGAATAGAGGGCTGCAGCCTTGAGCCTCTGGGATTAGTGTTGTGCCAGGCTGTACAGAAAGGAGCTGTAGGAGAAAGATGTGTCTCTAACTGCTGCAGGCTTATGCAATTTACATTCCTTTAGTGAAGCAGTGATGTTCAGACTTGGTTTCTCAGGTAATATTGGTAGCAGCTGGCTGAGCAAGTGTCTTTGCTGGAACTCTCAGTAACAGTGGTGTACAAACAGGTGCTTGCTGTGTTGAGGTGAGAAGGTTGCATACAGGCAGACAGCCTGAGGCCATAGCTAAAATCAGCATGAGGGGAGAACAGGCTAAAAGCAGAGCTTTTCTTCTGTTGGGGAAGAGCCATCTCTCACTACCACTGCCCTTTAATTTCCTTTACTACCACTGCCCTTTAATTTCCTTTACTCCAGTTGTAGAATCTCTGCTATACTTTATTGGCACCAGTGCAAGTAGCTCTGTGGACAAATGTGAATCCAGGATTTCACACTAGGGACATAAGGTTGAACAGGTCGCTGGTTGCAATATGTATATAATAGAAAGATGTCCCAGTCAAAAGAGAAGTAGCAAGTACAACCAGTTCTTTAGTTCTCAGTCTTCCATGTATTGCTCTAGATGTGGCACATTATGCTGGTTCTTAAAATCTCATCATTATGAATACTCTCTCTTCTCCATATCCATTTGGACATGATTTTTTTCTGCCTCTCTTATGACCTTCTGTAGAAGTCAATGTTCCTTACAATTGTAAAGCAGCTTGAAAGCACAGCCTTTAAATCCTTTAAAACATTAATCCCTAGTTCCAGCATTTTCTAAATGACGATTGCTGTTACCATGCTGCAGTTAAAGCACACATAAGGCAGTGCTGAAGAAAAGGATGAATGTGTCTGGCCTGCATGAAATAGAACTGTGAGCATGCAGGTCCATGTTGTATTCCCCTGGGTATAAAGCTTTTTCAGCAGTTCCATGTCCCAACTCAACTTGCTCTTTCTCATTAAACTTGAACGTCCTATTCCCTTAGCTGTGTTCATGTACCTGTTGTCAATCCAAAACTTACTTCATATACCCATTTCACTAATGAGCATTATGAAAAAAAGAAAGGAGGAGAAAGGTAGGGTTTGGTTGTGGGGTTTTTCTCCTAAAATTATTTTGTCTCAAACTGCCGCATAGATGTGACCATGTGAGTAGGACAGCAGCAAACTGCCAATTTACTCACCCACCAAAGGTTGTTGTGAACCTCGTAAAATACCTTTTCTATTGGCAAATTGTAGTGGTCAGCTTAGATTGCACCTGGTGAAGATGTCTCCCTAAAATAAATACCATTGTTCTTTGGGGAATTCATGTGTCCAATATATATATGTTTTGGAGGGCCTTCAGAAGAAGCTCACATCTGCCTAATGCAGGTGTTTGACCTTGGATTGACAAAACCTCCATTTTTCCAGTTCATTTGCTACAAGCTTTTAGAACTTCTCAAAGACTATTCTTTTTAATAGGTGCCAGAATTAGACAGATTTGATCAGCTTGGTTTGTCTGAAAATCCTTTGCTGTCATAAAAACTATCAAGACTTTCAAGAAGAAAATGGCACTGCCATTCCCCTCTCCCTCCTTCCCGTATCCCTATCCAGCAGTGATGCTGTGAATGCTGGCCTTCTCACTCACCTTCCAAATGGTCTGGCAGCCCTTATTTTATGGCAGAAATTATTGCTGTGTCTGGAATTCTACTTCAGTGCTTCCAGTCACCATTTTCTTTGCTTCAGCAACAATAAAATATTTCAACTTTTAGCATACTGTGCTGCTGACTGCTACACTGGGACCAGAAAGGTTTTGTACTGTTGGCTTTGGCAGTTATTTGATCTAAACATTCCTGCGCTATTTTTTGTGTTCCCTTATAGAAATTTTATGTTTAAGTTTTCAGAAACAAATAGAGACTGTTTGCTATCCCCTCCCTTTTGGGTTGCATTTCCTGGTCATGTATGAGCAGTGCCATTCACATCTGAGTTATTTCTTAGCTGTGTTTCTAACCCCTTAATTGTTGTCTCTTTGTTGATCAAGTCTTGGGAGCAAGGCTCACTGAGTACAGAGATGCAGAGGCTGTGTAGTGGGAAGCAGGACATCTCTGCAGCAGTGCGTTTGGTCATCGTGGATTTTTTGTTGTTGTTGCTTCAGCTTTAGGTTAGAGGTAGACAAGTAGAAGTGAAGTGAGGGTCTGTGTAGCAGCAAGGAACAGTGTCTGGCAGCAGCAGTTTTCTTTTGTGTGAACTAGGTTGTTTGAGCCATTTGTGGCTTTGCTATGGCACTGATTTGAAAAAAAAATAACATGTAAAAGTGTTTTAAATACTAAAGGGCATAACCAGCCCTACTATAGTGTAATTCATATATAGCTGTACATTACTATTAAGCAGCAAATAATTAGCATGTATGTTAGTAGTCTGAAGGACCCAAGAACAGTTTTGTGTTCTCCACTGGGTCTGGAAATGACTTAGCTGGGGACTGGTGTTTATAGTATAATCAGCAGGTTTCAGCATGGTGATTGATAAATCACACAACACGACTTAAAGCTCAGCTCCACATAAATGAGACATGCATTACTTGATGTACAGCAGGCTAAGTCTGTGATGGTGAACCTATTTATGTAATTGCAAACTGAAACTTACCCTGTACTTCAAGTCTGTTATTGTTGATAAAATTAATCATACTCTTTAATTTATTATCCTGTAGCTATGCACACAATTCCCATTTGACAGTCCATTTGATAGCTTGTGTAAGTAGGCCCAGGCTGCAATTAGCTCCATGTGATATTGTTTGCCTCGGTGCCACCTCTTGTGAATTGGTAGTAAATATTGCCAAAGAGGTGCTTATATATAAAATACTTGCTTCTCTCGAGGCAAAAAAGAAACAAGTTTTATGAGAGCAAATAATATCTTTTACCAGGCTAACTGATGAGACCAGCAAATAAGCTTTTGGACACGGGCTGTTTTCTAAGTCTCTGAAAAATAGCTCTGATAATGCCAATTCATCATTTGCATGTTCTGTTCTCTGAAAAGATTCCTGGTGAATGGTAGCTGCAGTTCTTCCTTCCTTGAAAAAGGCTGATAGGAGATCAATTATAGAGTTGGGGGAGGAGTGGGGATCTCTCGTGGAAATATGGATTAGAGATTATATAAAATTTCCCTTTTGTTGCTGTTTCTCACAGAAGCATTACTGAGGATCTTTCCTCAGTGAATGAGGCTAGAAGCAATTTGGATTTTGTGCCTTAGCTTCATATAAGCATGAGCTTGCTTCTTTCAGAGAATGTTCACGAAAGAATCAGATATCAAAATTGGTCTTAGGAACAGTTGTTAGATCCTTGACAAATAAAGCTACTGTTAGGCTTGACTGGCTTGCTATACATTGCCAGTACAGGAATCCATTTTATGTAGGATCAGGGTTTGGGGTTTTTTTCCTGCTTACAGAAGTTTCACGTAAAATTCATGGTTCCATTTGGAGTTACTAGAGTTGTCCAGCTTTATTTTGAAGCTGGGTATGAGGTAGAGCCTGTGTTGAAGTCCATTTATAGACTTCCTTATGGTGACAGAGTGATTATACCAGTTGTGTCTGCAAATCTTTTCATATATCATTGATTCATTAGCCCTTAAAGTATTACTTATTCTTTTCCAGAGATCAACAGACTTCTAAATAATTCCTTTATTTTAGAAGAGCTCTGAAAGTAGTATGAAATTCTCATCTGTGCTTCTGTGAAAAATTTCAAATGGTATTAGCAAGTAGTGTAGGCTATGGAGCATGAAAGATGTGAACGACCCCTCGATATGGCTGTTAAATCAGGTCAAATTTGTGTTTGCCTAGTGCTTGGCTGATCTTGGCACTTGGTTGACCCTGATTTACTTAGTGTTGTGAGCACCACCGTGGCACTTCTCTAACTATTTGAGGTGTTATTCAAATCTCTTTGGGTCCCAGACTGAGGACTGTTACATGAGGAGATTGCATGACAGATGCTTAACAGCTGGTGGAAAAAGCTTCTTAATCTGTGAACACATCAGTTGTTTCCCCAGATTCTTTCTATATCACATTCCTGTTACTGGAACAAACTTCCCTTGATAAATGCAATTTTAATTCACTCATAACATTTTGAAATGATTCCACAGCTTTTAGCCCTCTCCTTTGATGTTGTCATTGCCTGTTTGTTTGTCTTTGCCTTGGCTTCTTGTACATTGAATGTCAACTGCCCTTTTGTACTTTCAAGGCTCTTCACAATGGTTCCCAGTGACTGTCACCTCTTCTGTGTCTTTGAGTAGTAAGAAATATACTCTCACTCCTGATGGGTTGAGAACCCAAGCCACCATTATTGTTCCATTCTCAACTCAAGACCTCGATACTCTAATTTTTGCAGCCTCTTGCAGCAAAAGATGCCACCATAACATCTGACAAGCTGCCTAGCTGCCTCGTTATCCTCCTTCAGATCCTTCTCTATAAACAAGCCACTATTTTGAGACTGTGTAGAAAGTATTGTTATTTCCAAGGCCACTCATACCCCTCCAGTTCAGCTACGTGTATCTCCAGAAACTCTTTCCAGGAGCTCTTTGGACCACAGAATAACTTTGGTTCTATTTTGGTACAATGCCAAAATAGTGCGTGGCCTGTGAGTGAAGCTCTGAGGTGATGTGGAAATACAGATGATAGTAACATGCCCAGTGTTTTAGTTGCAATAACTTGTAGGTGAAAACTGGCTTTGTGGCAGGCAGGGTGCTTAGAAACCTTAGGAATGGATGCACAGGAAGATCATTGTCCTTGATATTTTGTAATGCCTCTGCTCTAGTCCTGTGTTACTAGTCCTTGTCTATTATTCATTCTGAGTGAAATCTTCCCAACTTTATGTTGCTCATTTGAGGAAGACATGAAACACAAACAATTAAAATCAGCTAGCATTTATTCTGGAAAGATATAAATGTGGCAGCACTGTTCAGCTGCTCCTTTGTGGTGATTATTAATCATTCAGAATGCTTTATGAATGTTAACAACTGTCGTGGTGCAGCGGGGAATGGCATGCTTCATCCAGAGCTTCTGACACTACCAGCCACCACTTAGTTTTGTCTATGCAAGGCTATATAGCAAAATGTTTCCCTTGAAAGATGTGAGAGTGATGTAACCAAATCCTGTTCTGAAGTGTTCATCTTGATAGTGTACATTTGTGGTTTGTGGAAGGGGTGTGTTTGCCAATAGTGAGATCTAGCAGGTAGCACCAGGTTTTATATTGATCATCATGTTTTATTGCTTCACAGAAGGAGGAACTTCCCTGCACATGAGTTTAATCAGACCACTGTTTATCCACCCAGCCCAGAACTGCTTTTTAAGTTGCTCATAACTTACAGTTGAGTAGAATTTGCAGATGTGGTGCTGATGGATTCTCTTGCAATATATCGGTTTAAACTTTCAGTCACTAGTGGATGACTCTGAATCCAGTGAGTGTGTAGGTATGTGACTTGGGTTTGCATATATTATCCTGTAATTAGTAAAACGAAACTGATTAAGAGTATCAGAGAACAAAGAGGCTGTTACTTTGGCATGTAATTTCTAGGTCTTACGTGTCTCACAAGTATTGGGATGTAATATTTTAAAGCCTCAGCCTGACACCACCTTTCACTGGGTTCTGTGGAGATGTCAGACAGTGAACCTTATCAGGAGCCTGTTTTGTTCTTAAAGAACAAAGGAAAACACACACCCCATGATTTTTTATTGTAGTGTAATCCCTATTGGAGTAGCATCTGTATTAGAGATACAACTCCCTGATATTGGAAGGGACATCAGGGAGCTGGTAGTGTCACTGTAGCCTTTGTTGCCTGGTCCAGTAGCTTAAGATAGCCAAGACCCAAAAGACATAGCTTTATTAATTGAGGTGGCAGCTTGGGGAACAGTGGGGAGTGACTGTAGCATGTGGAGTGTGGGTTATTGCCACTGGAAAACTGATGACGGGTAAATTTTGAGATAGATAGTAGCATTATTTCCATAATGAGAGCCTGCTCAGTTTCTGTGGGAATACTCAGGGTTTATGATATGTAGGTGACCAGCCTATCAATAAGGACTTCATGAGTTAGCAGGTAGAAACACATTTCTGTTCAGCAGGGGTGGGAGGCAGACAGAAGTGCTCCTGAGCTGCAGCTTCACAAAACTGTAACATAGCTTTTGCACTTGCCTAGCTTTTGTTTGGTTCATACTAACTTCAGTAATTGTTACAACAGAACCAAACCAACAAAAAGATCGTAGCTGCAAACAGTCGCTATGGAGTGGCTAGTCTGATTAAGTGCTCTCATCTCCTGGACCAAACAAATGGATCTCATAGTGAGCAATGGAGAGAATGTTTCAGTCTTTTTCTCTGCTACCAGTATTGTGCAGAGAAGCCTACACATATCCAGCAGTGAGGGAAAAGGGCGTGGGCATTACCTGAAATTGTCTTTTTCAGCCATAAAATAGGTTTAGCCCCAGACCAAACAATTCTCTCATCTTGCATTCCCAGCTCCATATTCTCTATGGATAATGCCTAAATTGAATCTATTTGTGCTGTTAAAAATTAAATCAGTGATCAGAGAGCTGAAAAATGTTACTGTTTTCCTGGAAATACAGGTAATGCTAATCAGAGCTTACTAATACACACTTGAGAAATTGAGGGTGCTAGTTGTATTCCCAAGGAGTCAAATACTCAGGCTGAGAGAGTTGGGGTTGTTCAACCTGGAGAAGAGAAGGCTCCAGGGAGACCTTATAGCAGCCTCCCAATAACTGAAGAGGCCTACAAGGAAGCTGGGAAGGGACTTTTTAGATGGGCACGGAGTGACAGGATGAGGAGGAATGGTTTTAAATTGGAAGGGGGTAGATGTAGATCGGATATTAAGAATATTAAGAATAAATTCTTCACTCTGAGGGAGGTGAGGCACTGGAACAGATTGCCCAAGGAGGTGATGGCTGCCCCCTCCCTGGAAGTGTTCAAGGCCAGGTTGGATGGGCCTGGAGCAGCCTGGTCTAGTGAGAGGTGTCCCTACCCATGGCAGGGGGGTTGGAACTTGATTGTTTTGAGCTCTCTTCCAACCCTCCCTGTTGGGAGGCAACTGACAAACAGCAACCAAAGTCTCTTCTGGCTTTCATACAAAGCCAAAGCAGATACATGCTGTTCAGAAATCAAGTGGACAATGAAGTGTTTTGCTATAGTTGTACAAGCATATTTAGGCTGTCCTGGAGTTCAGAAAGCATTTGTATTGTTTCTGAGCTGCAGCAGTTTTTTGGTGCACATGAATACATATGCGTGTGCTTGTATATCCTAAATTAAAATGTGTCTCCAATTAGTTAAACTTAAAAATACTAAAAGTGATTAGGTTACATTTGGACTGCTTTTGAAGTGCTCTTTAAGAAGTACAAGTACAAGCATCAGAGCCCAGTGCTAAACCTCTAACAAGATTCTATGACACAGGAAGCCTCATCTTAATATCAAAGGCAAATGCAGTTGAATTAAACCTTATGATGGCCTTGCTATCTTTGACTATTTTACGGGTGGCTTGGAAGCCTCTTTGAACCTTTCTCTGGAATCAGATAGGTTTTTTGCAGCAATCCTACAAGTTAAAACCTGCACGAGGTCCCTGAACTAACAGGTATTAGAGAACTTTATTTTAGTGAAGTCCACAAGACTGCACAGTGGATGAGATCACTGTAGCACAGCAGCTTGCTGGAAATTCTGGGAATGAGATACTCAATAAGTTTGGCTTGTTTTGTTTTTAAATACAGTTTATTTAAAACATTTCAGCTGCTGGTGTTTCTGGTGCTTCTTGTATAATAAAATGACACAGTGACTTCATGGCAATTAGCAAACTCCTTGTTTTTATACACCCTTAGTGCTTCAGTGTGAGTTGCCTAGCAATGTCAGGCTGCTGCTATAGCCAGGGCTTTTGCCTCACAAGGATACGTATGTCACCTTTCTGTCTGATGTTGCCTCTTCTCGAGACTGGACCGATGGGCTGAGACCAATGGGATGAAGTTTAACAAGACCAAGCGTAGAGTGCTGCACATGGGACATAATAACCCCATACAGCGCTACAGGCTTGGGGGAGATTGGCTGGAGAGCTATCAGGCAGAGAAGGACCTGGAGTTGTTGGTTGACTGCAGACTGAATATGAGTCAGCAGTGTGCTCAGGCAGCCAAGAAGGCCAATGGCATCTTGGCCTGTATCAAAACCAGTATGGCCAGTAGGTCTAGGGAAGTGATTGTGCCCCTGTACTCGGCATTGGTGAGGCCGCACCTCGAGTACTATGTCCAGTTCTGGGCTTCTCACCACAAGAAGGACATGGAGGTCCTGGAGCGAGTCCAGAGAAGGGCAACCAGGCTGGTGAAGGGGCTGGAGGCCAAATCCTATGAGGAGCGGCTGAGGGAGCTGGGGCTGTTTAGCCTAGAGAAGAGGAGGCTGAGGGGAGACCTTATCACCACCTACAATTACCTGAAGGGAGGTTATAGAGAGATAGGTGATGGTCTCTTCAGCAAGGTGACAGGTGATAGGACAAGGGGGAATGGCATGAAGATGCACCAGGGCAGGTTTAGATTGGATGTTAGAAAAAAATTTTTTACTGAAAGAGTTGTCAGGGCCTGGAACAGGCTGCCCAGGGAGGTGGTTCAGTTACGTTCCCTGGATGTGCTCAAAAAAGCGTAGATGAGGTACTTAGGGGTATGGTTTAGTTTAGGATGATGATGGTTGGACTTGATGATCTTAAAGGTCTTTTCCAACCTTGTTATTCTGTGATTCTGGTCTTCAATCTCTTTAATACGTGCTTGGAAGTTCTGTTGGTTTTGTGGATTTTTTTCTTTACTTTCCCCCCGTTGCTTCTGTTTGTTATGGTTACTTGTTACCAGATCAGGATGAGGCATTGCATTCTGTCGAGGATGCGTTGGTAGTTACAAGAACTTGGGTACCCTGTCTGTGAAATTTAACATCAGTTGATGCAAAAAATATTACTTGCCCTTTCCTTCTGTTTTTCAAGTATGTCATACCTTGATGTTGTCTGCTACAGGCAGTGTTTTGTATTGTTTGCTGAGCTGGTGAAGTCTAAACGTTTCATAAAAGCCTCTTTGGGAGAAGGAACCAAGCAATTTCTCCTTCGTGCTAGCAGCAGGGTTATTAAGGCTCCATAACTTAGTCTCAGAGGTAGGAGCCAGAGAAAAGGAAGGTGGGCCAGACTTGCAGAATTAAGGGGAAGAAAACCACAAGCAGCAATTTTATTGCTCTCATTCTAATCTAATTTACTGAGTCATTTTTCTGGTTGAAAGGTTTTGTATTCCTATGTTGCACTGTACTTCCATAGTTTTGAGCCCATCATAAAAATGAAGAGAGGCCTGGAGGAAATGATACAGAGATAGGCGTAGGCAGCAATCCCACTCCTGTCTCTCCTTGGACATCCTTGTCTGGGTTCCAGGGGTGGAATTTTAGTTAGAGTTAGCAGATTAAATTATATATCTGTTAGCTTGTATTCATGTTATTTAGAACTTGTTGTTCTGACTTGAATAAGTTGATTATACAAACACAGGAAAACTCAGCAGGAAAACAAAAATACCCCTTATTGCACCAAACTGAGGAGACTATTCTGAGAAAAGTGTAGTTACATGATTGGTCTGATAAAGCACACTCCCCTAGGTATCACCTCATGGCCACCACTGGTGGTAGGATTCTTTGATCGAGCCTTGTATTATCATTGTGTTATTAGCTGGATACTTCCTGAAGAGTTAAAATCTAGTGTTTTGCTGCTTCTCTTCCAGGCAAAACTGAAAATTGCTCAGGTGATGTTATGTTGTTAGCAAGTGTAAAGCATGGCATATACCAAATCACAAGGAAGTCCCAGAGGGAGTAGACGTTAGTCTCCAGGTTTTGCTTTCTCTTCTCTCACATTAGACAAGCTGTTTGTTGCCATCTTGTTGGCTCCATCCCTGTAATCAGGAGTGAGCACAAAGACTGATGGAGTGTGTTTGTGAGAACAAGGTGAGAGCCTGCTGTGCCCCCTAAAGCTATGTGCTTGTGAAACTGTCATCACTCAGGCTTTAGGTTTTGATGAATTCACGCCTTTTTCCCCAGCACTTTAGTAATAAGGATGTCACAATGCAACTGCTTTGTTATTCCTGCTTGTTGCTTGGAGAATGGACAAAACTGGAGTGTGGCTTTGAACACCTCAGTTACTGCCTGAAGGTCCTAGTCCAGCTTCTGATTCATCAGATGGAAAAAAGGATGGGAGGTATACCTTTCCTTCATAAAAGTAGGTATGCAAAGAGCCTGATACTTATGAAGCATGCAGGGGTCTTGATGATTAACTGAGGCTTGTATAGAGACCAGTGCTAGCAAAGACTACATCCTACTATTGACAAGGCCTGTGATCGCTCAGATTGGTTTCCTATGCAATGCAGCAAAGCTCCAATTTGTATCCCCTTACGAATTGTGGAATTCTCTATGCAGACACTGTGGGTCTCTAGTGTTTTACTTAGCAGCTTCTTCATTAATAAATGAACTCATAAATTGAACATGGATGTTAAAGGTATCAGTAAGTCATTTAAGAAGTTCAGCCAGTTCTGCATAGTGCACATCTATATCCTGCTGAGATAAAACAAGGAATCAAACAGAAAACCACAGGCTTGACAGTGTACCCTGAATGTTATTAGCAATCAGCAGTGTTACTCAAGTTAGTGTTAACATGGTGTTAAGGTATTTCTGCTTTTATTGTATTATAGTGTCTAAAAAAAACAGCCATACAGAGAGAGGCCCAGGTATTATTTTGGTTTGAAAGTGGGCAAATACACTACAAAATAACTTTTCAGCCCAGGTCAGAAATAACCTGAGATCAGGGAATGAGTTGTAGGAGTTGAAGTTGAGATGGTGGTTCTTAAGGAAGTTTGTTGGTAAGTTTTGGGTTTGGTTTTTTTTCTGGAAATGTCTAAGTACTTGCAGCTCTAAATAGAAATAACTCCCTTTGCAGCTGTTGAAAATGAATGAAATAAGTATATACTATGTTAAGATTTGCCCTTGTTTTCTTTCACTTGTCCTTTTATTTTTTTCTCTCCTTCTTGCATGTGCCTCTGAACTCGCTCCAACAGCTCTACACCTTTCTTGTACTGGGGACCCCAGAGCTGGATGCAGTACTTCAGCTGGGCTCTCACAAGAACAGAGTAGAGGGGCAGAATCACCTCCCCTCAACCTGCTGGTCACACTGTTCTTGATGCAGCCCAGGACATGGTTGGCCTTCTGAATTGCTAGTACACATTGCCAGCTTACGTTGAGTTTGTCATCAATTGGCACCCCAAGTCCTCCTCAGGGCTGCTCTCAATCCATGCTCCACCCAGCATGTAGTTGTGCTTGGGATTACGATGACCCATATGCAGGACCTTGCACTTCGCCATGTTGAACTTCATGCAGTTTGCATGGGCCCATCTCTCCAGCCTGTCAAGGTCCCTCTGGATGGCATCCCTTCCCTCCAGCGTATTGACCTCACCACACAGCTTGGTGTCATTGGCAAACTTGCTAAGGGTGCACTTGATCCCACTGTCCACATCACCAACAAAGATACTGAATATACTGAAGATATTAAAATACTTTTAGAAAGATTTCCTTGCTTTGCCTTGCTCCCTTGCAAGGGGATTATGCTGTGCAGAGATACAGTGGGTTTTTAGGAGCCTGGTCTCCTAGCTTTAATCATCTCCTTACATTCCATACAGACACATCTTTTGGGGTTTTTTCAAATCTACATCTTGCTCTAGAAATAGGTGATTTTTGAATCTCTGTATCTTAACCTCAACTGGAAAAATAGTTCACCTTCTGTTCTGATTTGTTAGGAATGAAAGCTCCATTTCATAGCGTCTGCAGGAATTGTAATTCTTTAGCTGTGCTCGCTGGTTAAAAATGTACAGCCAAAAAATGAGATATAAGATCTTTTGCTGGACTACTTTGGAGTTGATCTGGGATGACAGAACCTATTTCAGGCCAACAGTCATTCTAAAGTTTCAATGGAGATTAATGATGTCAGAGGAGCAACATCTGAGTGTAGTTTGCTAGAAAACAAGGCCCTAGTGTTATAGTGAAGTGAAATCTTTGCATTTTTGTAAACTCTGAGTAGTGAGGCACGCTTTCTCGCTGGATTGCCGTTTGCTTTTGAGTTGTGCTGACCATGAGCTGAAGTACTGCTTTGCAGTGTGGTGGCTTTCCTGCAGCCTACCTCAGTGCTGTAAAGTGAAGATTTCACTACTGTCTCAAACCATCTGGTTCAGCTTTGATCGCAGTTCTCTTTACTTGCATATTTTGTGTGCTCTTTTACTACCTTAACAAAGTCTCTGGCACTTTCTGTCTGTGCTCAATTACCTTATGGTAAGGGTGATGTCCAGATTTCCCCATGAGTGTACTTGCAGTGTGTGACCATCAAAATTAGTGAGTTACAGCTGTGCTGAGCTTTCAGCAACTTAGGAGCTGCCTCAAAAGATGGTAGGTGTAAAAGAGGGAAGTAGCAGCAAAGTGAGAAACCACAAGCTTAACAGAGGCATCAATTGATGCTAAATTGGACCCTTAAGAATTGGAAAAGCATTACTGATTTTGGCAGTTGTATAAAGATTAATATGCCACTCCACTGTGGAGCGATTGCTGAACGAGAGACTCGATGTGTAAGTCAGTAGTGAAGGCACAACATCTATGCAAAGGGGAGGGATTAGGAGATCCAAAGCTGCCTCTATCCCACTGAAGTTTTGTAGCTTTTTAGCAGTTCCTGAATGGGAAGCAGCCTCTGAGAGCAGTGCTGGGTCCCTCTTATTACCTGCATGGTTTGGTGGGTTTTTTCCAATTCCACAACTGTACTTTTGCCGTGCATCAAGGGACCCTTCTAAAGTTAAGTTTACCAAAATAGAAGTCAAGAAGCAGTACTTCTATTTGGCCAGTTTTTTAGGCTTGAGCAGAAAATGCGGGAAAAGACATGTTAAAATAAGAAAAATGTGGGGGGAAAAAAAAAGTCTTTTAAGATTTTATGCTTTAGTTGAATTCAGATTTATTGCTTAGCCACTTGCTGCTTCTATAACACTGCCTGTAAACAGGTGCTCTGGCATACATGCACACATACTGCACAACTGTCAGAGTAACAGCAGTGATGGTAAACACTATCAAATCTCTGCCTGTTTTTCTCTGAAGATTATTAAACAGCACAGTCTTTTCTGGAGCATCTACCATACTTGGCTCTTGTTTCTTAACTGTAGTTGTAACAAATATCTTTTCTGTAGAGGGAAGCACTAGACTATGTAAACTTGCTTTTATGACTTGAACAAATTATCAAAGTGTGCTCATATTTTAGAGAATTTATTTTTTAGAAAGTGGCAAAGCACCTCTGAGCTCAGATCCATTTATGTCTGAGTTGAGCAGAAAAGGAATTATATTTTTTCCCCTCAGGCCAGCTTCTAAATTCCTGAAATGCAAAGCTTACACAGTGAGAGAATGGCTTCCCCTCGTAGGGATCAACTAACAGTTCCTCCTGAAAATCAGGACAAGTTAATACATTCCACATGTTCTCTGCCCCAGTTTTTCAAATTGATTATTTTGAAAAGCAAAGCAAGCCTATCTTTATTTTGCAGGAAATGTTTGGTGCCATTAGGCAGCAATGCTGTTGAAAAGAACAAAGCTGGAACGGCTTTTGATAATGTCCTCTGAGAAATGGCCAATCGCTATACAAGTGATAGGAGCAGGACTGTTTGTTCTCTCTGGGTGCTGAGCACTTGAAAATTCACATACTTCACTCAGGAGCCTAAAAAGGAGTGAAATTCCTTTGAAGCCTTAAATATTGAGCCCTTTTAAAAATCTTTCAGTGTATGTGTAATAGGGATGTATACCATACCCCTGGTGAACAGGAAAGCAGTTACAAGTTTCTGACCGTTACCTGCAGGGCTGAAGCTTTTGTGTGTTACTTGATTTAAAAGAAGGGGGAAAGTCTGTTATGGGATTATCTCCTCTAAAACAATACCATCTTTTTGCAGGTTTAGAGGGCTTAGAGGGTTAATGATCTACATACTTGGATAGCAGGAGTTATCTCAGGGTGGGAACCGAAGCCTGGATGCAACAGCTACAGGCTGCAGTCTTGTTATTTCCTGTGAGAGATTAAGGTTTAATGAAACATTCTGTAATCCCTAAGTGTTGAAGCACCTTTGTGTTTCTTAAATAGACAGAGGAAGTGCAGAGTAGAGGAGAGTTATGGAGAAAGAATATTGTTCCATATGTTTTTAAGCACATTCCTCCAGGAGAATAATTTTTCGTATTTACTGAGTCATGCAGATTGTTGCATAGTTGCTTGACATTTTATATGCAAGTATCGTCCCATCCATCTAAATTTCCCCCTTCAAACAATGCTATTGCCTTGGTTCTGTTACTAGCATACCATGTTTGGCAATGTTTTGGTATGCTGTGTTTACTTGACCAAACACAAAGTTTACTTAACCAGATATAAAGTAATGGCCTGACAAATGCAGAGACAGGAATCATTATCCAGAGCATAGCATCTTTTTTAATATTTCTTGGGAGGAATTTATGCTTTGCTGAAAACCAAAACCAAGCCAAAACAGACATCTCTTTCTACATCCTTATCTTCTCCTGACCTATCACCTTTTCTCATTGCCCATTGCACCAGTGGCTTTGGCAATGACTGAGCCTTGGGACCTCTGTACCTCTACTGCTTATTTGCTGGTGGGAGGCACCATACTTGTTCGGAACAACCAATCTGGGACAGAAAATGAAGAAAGGGGGGAACCCTCTGCCTGGGCCACATGTAGCAGATTCCTTGATGCTGCTTGTTGTTGATTTTTAAAAGCTCGTTTCCCTTTCCTCTGAGAAATAAGAGGGAGTTTATTTTGCAGAGTAACCTCACAAAACTGATACTGGAAAGGCAGATGCATAAGCACAAGCTGAAAAGAAATAACAGAACATCTGCCTTAAACTGTGGCGATGTCAGACCTTGGTTGGCAGGAATAAGGAGGGGCTATAAATGTATAGGAATGAGAGCTAGGACTTCTAGTTTTTGATGTCTCAGGTGGACAGCCAGCAGCATCATGCTTATAATTTTATGCTTTCAGTTTAAAGGCACAAATGTTTTGTCCTTCCAGTCCAGTATTTATATGTGGACGTGGATGTTTCTAAGTGCATGCTCTGCAAATAGCTGCATGGCTGACTCCTTGTTTACCCTCAGCATGAATGTCTCCATGCAGAGTTTTGCAGGTGCAGCCAATGTGCAAGCATTTTTCCCACGCTCTTCAGCAATCCCATCATTTTAGAACAGGGCCTTGTAAGTCCGATATCTGATACTCTAAGGGTTTTTTTCAATCAACTTCGCTATGCCACCGTAATAGTGTTTGTTTGCTGCGGGAGTTTTCACTTTTAAGATGAAGTAATTCACATAGTCCAAGACTTTCATACTGCCTACATCATGAAGACTATCAAAATGAAAAAGCTACCAGTTCTTTACATACTCTTAAGAAAGGATTTTTGATTCAGTATTGTTTCATTTCTGTTTTGACATAATAGCATAAAAAACCCTGTTGTGCCTGTTCTTCAGTTTCTAAAAATGAGTGTTTTCCTTCTGCAGGGGAAAAAAACCACTGAAGATGGAAAAAAATTCTAAAAAGTAACGTTTTTTACTATTAAGAGCTTTGAAGGTGCCTTGGACTATGTGGAATGAACAGTCTCTAGCTCCTAACAGTTGGTACTCCATACCACTCAAAGTGGTATTGAATCAGTGATGTCCATTCTGCATAGAAAAACATCCAAGTTCAACAAAGTTTTAGAATTCAGAATATTTTGCTTGTGTACTTGGAGTTCTACATCCAAATTCTCCAAAGATTTTGAATCACTGAGCATGCTACGGCCTCTTCCCTCTTTCCCTTCATTCTCATAATATTGAGGTAGGACAGCATTAACTCTCTGCTGTAGAACTGCAATATAAATAGAGTTGCCTGTGGTGGCCCAGGACCTGCATTCTAATTGGAAATTGAGCCAGGATTTGAACTGGGTATTACCTAGTGGTGGTTGATAATAATGAGGGAAAAAGTGTTTCTATCATGTTGGAATTGTGACTTAACTGCTGGGACTTTTCTATGATAATCTAGCGTGTTCTTTGGTGCCTATTGTTGTTGCTTTAGAGAGTTGCCTTCTTCGTTCGAGGGACCATGAGGTGTGGCTGCAAGCATATCAGAAAGATCAGCAGAAGTTCAACAGCAAAAATTTCTCAAATACAATCTGCATTTAGCTTCAACTTTGCTATTTCTGTTTCAGTCCTAAAGTTATGGCATCTGTGTCCAAACCTTGTCTGTGTTCTTTCCAGCTATTCTCAGCTGAAGTTACTTGGTAATACCTATAAACCTCATCTCACTTAGTGTTGTACTAGTTTTATCAGTGGACCTCACACAGACAATTTGAAACCATAACTGGGGGTTTTAAGCTGTGTTTTTTTCCTTCTACAATACGCATTTCCTATTTCTTTAAAATCCATGTGTAGACTTCTCTTTTTTTGAAGGCTATGGGAAAACAGTGAAGAAAACAGCAGGGCCACATGAGGGAATTCCATATTTATTTTTGGCATTTAATTTCCATGAAGAGGAGGATCCTGTTGACGCAAAACCTTTCTAATTTTTTTCCAACTTTCAAATGTTATGGAAGCATTAAAAATCAGTTCCTTCTTGTCAAGATTCCAAAATAGATGTTTGCATAGTAGATTAAATGTAATATTTGTGTAACTTTGAAAACAGCTTTCAGGCTGGTGTTTTTTAAGCAGGATGTGAATCTGTATCCAGAAATGCAGGTTTCGTTTACAGAATTGATCAGCTTATAGGCAGGTAGTATACCATGGTGATTGTAGATCCATGTGCAGAACATTAGTAGTATAAAACTAGGGGTATATGCAGTTAAAACTGTTATCCTTTGCTATGTAAAAGATGATTTATTGCAGCTAAGGTTTCATGCTTGGCATGAATGGCTTACCATTGCAAACCTCAGGAGATGGCCTAAAACTGGAGAATTAGGGCTTTGGAAGGTAAAACATTATATACAGCAACGGTCATGGGTTTATTTCAAAATAAACCCCTTACCTGCTACATCTGAAAGCCTGTAGAGATACTGTACATGTAGGAAATTACTACTACTACCTGTAGGAAATTGCCCCAAAATACTCCTTCTCATAGAAAATGTCTGAAGAAAAGCTTTGGCTTCAGTCTCCCGTTTCTTGTAAAAGAAAATATCTAAGCAACAGGTAACTTTTAAGAGGCCTTTCAGATTTCAGGGTCACTTTCTGGTTGGTAGTTAATAAAGTCAAGCAAAGTGGTGGTGGTGGAGGGATGTAAAAACACACTATCCATTTCAATACAAAACTTCTGCTGGACAGATAGGTTCAGAGGTGGGCAAGCATGGTGTGTACCAAACCCCAACAGTGCACAGAGTTAGTAGCTAAAACACTCTCGGGGAGACTTCCACTGTGTTGAGGGGCAACAGAGAAGTGAGTGATTTTACCAGATCTCTAATTTGTTGTGAGGTCTGGTTGCCAGCAGTGCAAGCCCAACACTCCGCTGCTGAGGCACAGGTCTGCATAAGCACTGGTGATGGCTTTCTTCCAGCTCTGCCTGCAGGAGATGCTGTTTGCTGTTGGAATGTAAATACTCCCTGAAAATGAGGTTGTCATGAACAAGCAGTGCTTGGTACCTGATAAATCTGAATTATTAGGCTAGGGGTTAGTGTTCCTTAATAGGTAAATAGACAAGTTGGTGGTATTTCCAGGGGCTATCACAGCATCCACAGAGCCGGTGCGCTGCTACGTAGCACCTACAGCAGTTCTCCTAAGTTGGGTTTTGACAGCCCTGGTGCTTTTTCTGGTCACAATCGCAAAGATAGTGGGATAAACCCAAGGACAACACCTATTTTTCTACAGGGAAAATGGAACTGAGTGTTGGATTAGTTGCTTGTCTTGATCCAACTTTTGCAGCCCACTTAAATGGGAGTCTGATTAGACACTTTGTGAAAATTGCATATTTAACTGTAAAACTGCAGATGAAGTTATTTTCAGAAATCTATCCGCCCATACTTGCACAGCTAAAAATGGCTTGTCCTGCCTCAGACAGAGGGGTGACAAGATATTCAAGCTAGCTAGCCAGTTGGGCCAGGCTCTCTTGCCCCTTAAAGATTATACTGCTGGAATTCTTTTAAATACTGTTCTGCACAGAGTCCATGCAAATTAGCTAATTACCAGCCTCTGCTCAGGCTTCCATGAGTGCTGAATAGTGGAACAGAATGATTTAATTTCTCTAACATATTCTCTTGGCGCTTTTGCATGCTGAATATGTTGCTCTAAAGTATCCCTTGATACCAGATCCTTGGCGGTGTTCCAAAAGGAGTTCAAGTTAAAAACCATTTAGGATAATTCAGGGGTTGGTAAACCTAGATTTGCCACCATCCCTGCATTGTATAATTTTCCCCTCTGTAATGGGAGCTTTCCTCTCCTCTCAAGGAAGTAGAGATGAGCTTATAGAAGTGTTTAAACAGCGACTCAAGGAACACAGTTGGCACTGGGTAAGTGTGAGGTATTGTCTTGGGAGAGTAATTAAGCTGTAGTAATCATATGAATCTTAATTTTTGCAAAGTTGCTATGCTTAAAAAAGAGACTATATAGAGTTCTTGGTAACATATAACAGCTTGAATCAGTACAGGCTGGGGATGACCTGCTGGAGAAGAGCTCTGTGGAGAAGGACCTGGGGGTCCTGGTTGATGACAGGTTGGCTGTGAGCCAGCAGTGTGCCCTGGTGGCTAAGAGAACCAATGGGATCCTGGCGTGCATCAAGAGGAGTGTGGCCAGCAGGTCAAAGGAGGTGATCCTCCCCCTCTACTCTGCCCTGGTCAGGCCCCACCTGGAGTATTGTGTCCAGTTCTGGGCTCCCTGGTATAAAAAAGACAGGAATCTCCTGGAGAGAGTCCAGAGAAGGGCTACGAAGGTGATTAAGGGCCTGGAACATCTCCCCTATGAGGAAAGGCTGAGTGAGCTGGGGCTGTTCAGCCTGGAGAGAAGAAGACTGAGGGGGGACCTTATTAATGTTTATAAATATCTTAAGTATGGGATGCAGGGGGAAATGGCCAGCCCCTTTTCAGTAGTCTGTGGAGACAGGACAAGGGGCAATGACTCCAAGTTGGAGCACAGGAAGTTCCGCACCAACATGCGGAAGAACTTTTACACAGTGAGGGTGACAGAGCCCTGGGACAGGCTGCCCAGGGGAGTGTGGAGTCTCCTTCTCTGGAGATATTCAAGACCCATTTGGATGCTGACCTCTGCGACCTGTACTAGGGAGCCTGCTTTGGCAGGGGGTTGGACCCGATGATCTCTCGAGGTCCCTTCCAACCCCTACGATTCTATGATTAGTAAGTGTGATTATCTTCCATTGTGATTTTTCACTCTTCCCTCTGCTTACTCTAAAACACGTGCTGCTGTCAGGGATGTGAGTAGTGTACTTGAATTTTCCATTGAAATTCTTGCATAGAAGTTTGTTTGTAAGGTACAGGAACATTTTGACTGGCTTGAGTGTAAATTATTTAAATCACAAAAAGGTTTGGGATGTGGCCAGATTTAGGCTAACAGGAAAAGGAATTTGATCAAGAGGTTCTGTTTTTCCTCAGCAGTTGGGTCTGAATCCTAGAAACACTCTCACTGTGCGTTAATTCATTAATTTTACTGCAACTATCAAATAAATCTAAATATAGGCATAAGCATTGGCAAGTGTTAGCTACCTAGGTCTATTAATTGAAGCACGCTGATGTCATTGAAGATTCCTTTAATGGTAGCTGCATTCTTTGGCTGTCTTTGCCTTTAGAACAAAGAAAGAAAATACCGATCCTAAGCCTCAAGCAGGAAGGGATAGTGTCTATGTGTTACTTAAAATAAGCCTTGACAATCAAGACATTGTAGATCAACTAATATGTTGTTGGCTGACTGTCCTCTTACTGCAGTGTTTCAGTGACCAGAAATACTGCAATTTTAAATGGAGAAAATTGATTTAATTTTCATTAATTAAGCAGGGATGGTAAACATAGAACAAAAGTATCTATTGGAATTTCAGAAGACCAGGGTATGTGTTTCTCTGTTTAGTAGAGGTTCCCTTTGGATCTTTCAAAAATCATGCATTAAGGCCCCATTTCTATTTGTTTCACAAACAGCAGTTTCATAAACACCAGCACAAGCAGAATACCCCCACCCAAAACAGAGTAGTTGCTGTTCGAAACTAGCTGTAGTAATTGTAGTTAACCCTTTGTAAGTATTTGTAGATTGTAGTATTGACTTCATAGTTGGAGCTTGCTAATCACATCCTTGTTTAGATGGACTACACAGACATTTGTCTGTTCTCATTCTTCCCTATTTGCTTGTATATTTTAATCCAGGCTGAACCTGGATTGAAAATTTTAGGTAGTAAATCTCACATGAGTTCTATGTTGCAGTGACCTAAACATGATAATAAGTTGCATGGAAAAATACTTTAGACACTACTTTTTGTACATTATAAACAACTAAAAGCAGCAGTCTGGCACTAAGCTAAAATTAAGTGTATTTTGTAGCCCCTTAAGAATTGTGTTCTTATTTTTTGGCATCCTTATTTTTATAGTAATTTCAGATCAGTTAGACCAAATTTGAGAGAGAATGATTTCAAAATTGTGTAAACTGGAAACTATGTAGCAAAAACATTTATCAGTTTCCTTTCAAGCTACTGATGGCTTCTTCTTTAAGCAAAACATTCCCAGCCAAATTGCATGAGCTGGGATGCTGGCCTTTCTGCACTTCTGTCCACTGGCCCAGCATGTGCTGACATCTGAGCTGTCATTTCTCACAGAGCCTGCAGATCTGATTTCCTGATTATAGGTCATACTGGAAATCAGTGGTTTTAATTACTGCTTGTATTTCGGGGGGGGGGGGGGGAAATCATTTAAAGTACTGTGAACTTGTCAGAATTCTTAAATTAATATCTAGTGCTGGGTTTTCAAACAGCCTGAAGGGAATGTAGCTCCTTTAGATGTCTTCAAGAAATTGAGGCAGGGCATAATGTGCAAGTCCAGTGCTAAAGCTGCCAATCATGCCTGCTTTGGTTTTGTTTTGGATTGTGTATTTTTTTTTTATGGTTCTCCCTGTGACTTCTGAATGAACAGCAATTACTGGTGTTTGCTTACTAATTGATTATGATAAGAAAATTCTAGGAGGGATTTCTTGGAGCACCCAATGTTGGGCACAGAGGAAGTGTGGTCCCTGGACAGAGTTGAAAGGGGAGAGATGGTGTGGTCAGAGTATGAGGAAAGAGGACAGATTGAGTGAACAAGGATTGTTTAGCCTGGAAATGATAAAGTCTTCATATTCAAATTGCCAGTTGGGCTTTAGATTGCATCTAGTCATCAATTAGAAAAACTGATAGCAGCTTATCTGTGTCCAGTGCTACCTTTTATCTTTTGAGGTTAACAGTAGCTATGTGTGCTCTGAGAATGCTAAGGGACAACACCTGTTGAGTAGCAGGAAACATTCATTATGCAGCCATGTTCACTACCTCTTCTCATCTCTTGGACATCTATAGTGGGACTTATTTTACCATTGTCCATTGCTGCCACTTATTAAATGTAGTACATGGGAGAGCAAGCGATGATCGCTAACTCTGCACCAAAATTGATGTTCTCGGTGTTATCCTACCTGAGATCTCTGAGACACCCTGTTTGTTACATCATGTGGCACATACTTGATGTATCTTTGCAAGCTCATACAAACTGTGCCCAGTTTTGGTACCTGCTGTAGGTTGCAGTTGCCAGGCTTGTCCAGGTACCTTCTGCACTTTGCAACAGTGCCACTGGGATCTGCTGGTGTCTCCTGCAGATGCGTGAACAAACCTCCCATGGGAAAGCTCTTCTCTTCGATCTACGATCTGGAGCTCATATAGGCAGACTTGATGAATTGCATTCGACGCTTAAAGATATCTGAATTTCCATGAGCACTGTGGAAGTGTATTTCACTTTCTGATTGCCTGCCTGCTTGCTTGTCTCCCAGCAAAAGTCTGGGCTATGTCTGGGGCTCCAAAGGATCATTCATTTTTGGATGCGAAGCTCTGATAAGATGCCAGCACTCTAACAAAAAGATAGGGAAAATTCCACCCACTATCTTAATCAGAGTACTGAAAGCATTATGAGACATTTTCTGTTGTGTTTCTCTGCTTTCTTCAAGATGCTTGCAAATTTCCAACTCATGGGTTTTTTAAAATTATTAATATTATTGTCTTTGTAAGTTGTGACAATAATTTCTCCATAAAGTAGCAACAAGGCTGTGAGGCCGATGAGCTGTCTGCCCTAAACACTGTGTGGAGTGAGCATGTTGTCAGCTGCCTCTCTCACTGATCATCTTTAACGTTAGATCATTTTATCATCTGAATTCCTTTTAGACAGTTTACAGTATCTGAACATGATCATTGGAAAATTGATCGTTGATTAACAGTGGGTTTTATATCCTTGAGAGATTTTTGCAAAAATAAAGTGAAGCCTTCCTTTCCCATGGTGTCTAGGGGAAGAAATAGGAAAGTCTTTGAAGTAAGGATTACTTAAGGAAAAACTTTTCCAGGATAAAGGATAGTGAAGTACTTGAATAGGCTGCCCGAGGAGCACTGGAGGTGTTTACGTGAATGTAGTCACATCTATCAGAATGGAATGAGTTTGGCTCATCCAGGGTCTAGATAACACAGTAGGTGAATCTTCTGAGTCTTCACCAGCACCAAATGTTTTTTGTTGTTGTTTGGGTGGTTTTTTGGAAGGAACAAGTATTCTGATGAAAACTTGATTCTAAAGACATATTGAAAAGATGTCCACCAATTTATTGCTGCAGCATTGGGCACCTTTCTATATGAAAAGACGCATATACCTTTTGAAAACATCTTCCATGTAGCTAATGTCATAATTTCACTTAACAAAAAACGCTGAAGTTGTAATACATTAACATTGAGGAACTACAAAATTGCATGAAATCAGGTATTTACAGATTTACTGTGACTTAATGTGTCAATCATTTATTAAAACTAACAACCCTGTCCCTTTGCCCAAGACTTGCAACCTTCTAAATCCTTTATATAAACTGCTATTAAGACACAGGCCATTTTGAGCATGGTTTGCAGCACATCAGAAGACAAATCTTCCTGATTACTTTGAAGCTTTTATTCAGTAAATGTTGAATTTAGCAAAGCTTACTAATTTTATAGAAAAATAATTTGAAGGAAAGCTACCCAAAAGTGAAGATTTTGTCTTGTAGCAGAAACTGTACTTGTTATTTTTCCCAAGCATGTAGAGGACAGCAAGAGTTTATGCTGAAAAAAAAAATCAGATTAAAATGAAGCTAGTAGTTATTCTTGATATTTGTAGCTGACCACTAGTCACATCTTTTGCAGCTGGCATTCACTTTGATGTGATACTTGATGACATCTTCATGTTGATTTTAATCTGTCCCTTTATGTGTGCCCAGTCTATTTGTATTGTTCCTCTACGTTAAGGGATCATTGCAAACATGAGTAGGAGACTTGTTACCTTTAATATTCCTGAAGTCATATTTTCAAGCAACGACCATTCTGGTAAAGTACTCACAGTAGCTAATAAAGGTGATTTAATATAGAGGGAATTACAAAGCTAAGCAAAAGTTTAATTCTTACTATAAACTACAGATTCCTCTGTGGTGTTTAGATTGTGAATGTTTGGAATATATCTCAGGAAAATGGCTTTTAGATCCAAACATATTCTAAGCATGGAGTAGGAGACCTGCAAATTAACACAAAAATATTGCAGCTCCAACATGATGACACTATACATTTTCCTTCAGTTCAACTCTTAGGAATGGCAATATTTCCTAGCTATGATTGAAGAGCACCAAAATGAGGCAGAAGCAGGGTGCTTACTTCATCTTTAACTTATTGATAATGAAAATCTGTGAGGAGAATTCCCAAATAGATTGGGATAAATCCCACGATGGCAAGAAACAAAAATGCATGCTTTACACTTGGAAAGAGTTTCCAGGCTGTCCTGAAAGAATTTGGTAGGTACTTTGGCACTGTGAGACATTCAGAAAGTTGATTTTATCAACAAGTCAAAAATCACTGGAAAATTTATTAATAAGCATTTGTGATGTTCAGAGGAATGGACCAGGAGATGCAGGTTGAATTTTGACTCCAGGAAGAAATTAGTAATGTCCTCTGTATCTTCAGGGGAACCAGACTTTCAGGGACTGAACAGTGCTTTGATGTCGTTTGTATTCATGTTACTTGGACCAGATTTGCAAGTGTATTTAAACATGTAGTAGTGCAAGTAATGTTTCACTGGACTTCGCAGAGAGTGTGAGTTAGCTGAGTCCCAGAGGTGATTCTGGCCAGTTCATAAAACTGGTGGTTGTTTGTTGTTGTTGTTAAGGAAGGTTTAGATTAGATATTAGGGGGAAGTTTTTTACAGAAAGAATGGTGAGGTGCTGGAACAGGATGTCCAGCGAGGTAGTGGATGCCCCGTCCCTGGAAGTGTTCAAGGCCAGGTTGGATGGGGCCCTGGGCAACCTAGTGTAGATCCAGGCCTGAGGTTGGTGGCCCTGCCTGTGGCAGGGGGGATGGAGCTCTATGATCCTTGGGGTCCCTTCCAACCCAGACCAGTCTATGATTCTGTGATATCCCTGTGCTCCAGTGAAAGTTTAGTGCATGGTTTTCAAACCTGTGGATCAAGTAGCTGTATAGATCTACAGGAGCCAGCTTCTCCCAGCTGGCTATTTGAGTATGTATGGGTGCTTCACCAAAAGCACAAATGTGGTAGATGTGCAATATCAGATGGGGTGTTCTGGTGAAGATAGACCTTCTTATATGTAAAATTAATAGCATTACACATCTGGTGGACAATAAATAAAAATACTCTTAGATCATCTCTGTTTTGTGCTGTTCATAACCTTTTTCTTGTCTGAGAGGTCTGTTTTTCTGGGGACTTTTCCAACCATCTGATTAACAAGTAGCCAAGTTGATTACTGTGCTAAATTTGATTTTTAAATCCTGAAGAGATTAAAAGAGAAATTGTTTCCCTTCTATGTCTTAATCCTCTTTTGTTTTGTTTTTTTTTTTTCAAAGGAAGAGTGGAATGTATACACAGTATGCTGAAAATTAGAGTAAAAATATCAAGTGGTGCTTTTTTGAATTTAGGAGCATTGATTCTTCCTGCTGTACACATAAATTGTAGCTTCAAGAAGCTGATTAATTATATGTCAGCATATGTTTAAAAAAGGATTATCAGTCTGTGATAAAAACTAAAAACTGTACTATTTATCACAAGATTTGGGTGGAGAAAATGTCTTTGAATTCACTAGCATTGCCTAGTATTTTATCTTCATTTAATTTGTTTTTTTTTTTTCAACTTTACCACTTACTGTCATTTTCTGCCCATTGGAAATCTATTTCAGTGGGTTTTAATAAATGACATAATACTTAAACACAGATTTTTTTCACTAAGTATTGTGATGAAGCAAAATACTAATGGTATCTATTCTTGTTGCTTATTCTTTATTCCTGGTTAAGTACAAGAAAATAGTCCCCATGATTGGGTTTAGCAGAAAGTGAAACTCTAGGTTCTGTATGTTTTGAGGTAACATCCTAATGTGCTCATCCTAGACAAAACAGGCAATACAATTTAGTAAGACTTGCTAGTAAGGTGTAAATTCCATTTCATTAAGGAGGTGGCACTGCCTTGGGAGGAAAATCAGAACTTAGACCAAACCATCTGGTTCTTCATCAAGATATATGTCCACTGGGTTGTTGGTCTCTGTCTTTTACAGCTGTTTTCTTATCATACTTTGGTTCAGCGTCAGAACACTTTTTAAAAAAAAAAGTTATTGACTGTATTTATATTGAAACTGTGCAAAGACCTTTATAAATAGTGTATGATTAAGAGCTGAGCAGAATTTTCACAGCCAAACTAAATAATACTGGTTAATCTTTACCTGGAGATTTCCTAGGTCAGTGAATCTGGATTCAGTATCCCTCTGTCCTTCTGAGTAGGTCTTTCTCCATAAGATGGAAAAAAAAAATATTCTACTGGTGGTTCAGGTGTCTTGTATCACTTAGGACATGCAAGGTGCGTCAGAGTACATTACACTGATGAGAACTGTCTGTGCTGCAGAGCTTCAAACTCCGCATGCAGCCAGAGCTGTATGAAATGGTGCAAGCTAACTGCTCAAGAAGTATCCAAAAGAAGTAACTAAAATTTATGTGTTTGCATTCATTGATTTGTCTCTGATCCAGTTGATAGATCAGGGACAGTCAAATATTATTGATAAGTTTTGCTTGTAACCATCACTTGCTGTCAGGGCTTTTGGAGGAAGCAGAAATGTTGTGTAAATTCTGATGACATTGAATGTCTCGGGGTGATACTGGCAGCAGAATGATCAGGACTCGCATCCTTTGCGCCTCCCAGGTGTCCCACCATCCCAATTCTCAGTTACGTTGTTTATAACTGAAGCACTGGCCTCTTCCCTGAAGTTGACTGAGCACTTTTATTCTATAACTGTGTGTTGACTATTACCATTTATAATTGCTGATGTATTTTACAGAATAAGAAAAAAAATAGGTTTGACGTACAAAAAGTTTGACAAGATATTCTTGAGATGATCTCTTGAATCTAGCAAGCTGGTTGCTTGCATTGCCTTGCAGGGTTCTCTTGGAACCTTCCTAAGAAGCAGCATGTAAGCTGAACACAGGTCAGTGTCAGTGGGGAAAAATGTGTACTTTTTCACAGGTGAATCTGCTTCAGTTTCCTGAGTTCCGGTTTCAACTTAAGGATTAACCAATGGTTTTATTGAAGGAAACGTTAAATTTTAAACCTAGAGTACAGTACTACTAGTGTGGAGTTTGGATTTCACCCATGTTTTGCTGAAGTAATCTTTTCCTGTAGTGCACCTGCCTGGAGAGGCCAATAGTTGGAAGACAGAAACCTATTAGGAGTTTGTGTTTTCACCATCTTGATATGTTACATAGGAGCAGGTACTGTGTACACATTGTGAAAATGAGTATTGCAGCAATACTGCCAATATGGAGTAATTTATGGAGGATCAGTAACTCCAGGCTTTGGTCTGAATAAAGACAAGTGTTACCTAGAAGTCTTTGAGAATATTACTGTACTCTAAAATAATCTCTGATTCCTTCAAAGACTGCTTGGTGATATTTTAAGCCTGTCAGTGAGCCTGTTTTGAGTGACTGCAAATGTACTGTGAAACTGCATTCACACTGGAGTGTTAGAGCAGAAGGTATGTTTGCCCTACATACCGTAATGTGTAGAAATCCCCAAGATCCCTGGGCAAGCACTCAAGCTTGCAGCAGCCTAACTGTTGTAGTAAGCTGCAGACTAAATGAACAGGCACAGTGAGGTTGCTTCTAGCACCCCAGGAAGCATGGCAAAACACTGCCAACTCAGGGCTGACTGCACAACTACACATCACACTGCACAGCAGAAGCATGCCCACTGAAGACTTGAATAAATCAGTGATGTGCTCTTGTGGTCTGAGATGCTTTTTCTGTTACCAGCTTCTGTATCTGATATATCTTGTCTTTGACCAGTGATACCACTGAGGGACTGCCTAGTTCCAATTAGAAACATCACTTAATTCATGCCAGATTTCTGTGTGTAAACAAAGTGGTGGGCTGAGGCATCACATTCTCCAAGAATCATCTGTACTCATGATGCAGGAAAAAATGTCTCAGTGCCCATGTGTGGAAAAATGAAAGGAGAAAAAAATATTTTGTTTCCTCATTTAACAATGATATTTTAAAGATGTGCACATGCTTTTCAAGAGTATTTTATAAACAACACTGAGTAAACTGATTTTATGGCATGTTATCTCTATAGCAGGTCTGTGGGGACATGTCTTAATTTCAGCTGCAGGTGTGATCATGGAGTTGGGTGGCTTTGCTCCGAGTGTATGCTGATAGGGCTTTGTCTCCTTGAGTTCAGTTTGTGGCATGTACCAGAGACCATAATCATAGGGGTTCAGGTACCTCATGTTTATAGTTGTGCTTTCGTTAGCTATGGATCTTGTGGCAGTTTTTATCCTGGTATATAAACCTGGTTTGTAACCTGGCTTCATACTTCTCCTAAACAAAGCTGCAGCTTCTAAGAAAGGCAGGTTTGGATAGAAATGATGTACCATGTGCCTGTCTGGGCCTCTTCTGAAAGCCAAAGGAAGTCTGATTTCTTCAATTACATCAGATTACTGTCCCTTACAGAAACTTGAGAAGAGCAACCCTTGTTCCCTTGATCAGATCGTTCTCTTGCAGCAATGGGTTTGCCTCAGTACCTTATTTCTTCCTATCTCGTGTGTGAGTTTGGATTTGTGATGGAAAGTTTCTCTCCTTATCACATCCAGCACCTGCATGGGCTTACATTCAACCTGAGCTTCAAGTATTGCCATCTTGATCTTCAAAATCAGATGGTCCTTTAACCATAGCTTCAAAAATGATATAAGAATAAATGTTGTCTTTGTTCTGCTTAATAGTTCTGCTTTGTTTCTTTATGTTCACACAGCATTTATTTAAATTAATAACAAGTAGCTCTTGACAATTAGTTTCAACTTACCAGCTATGGTAGGTGTATCTGTGGGTTTGCTTTTTTATATTTTACATGGACTGTAGTGGGTCAATGCTGAGAGAAAGCATACTCAAAGTCACCAAGTCTGATATAGCTGGTGTGATACCAGCTTGGCTGGGCCAGGATTGCAGTTTGCTGCCACCAAAAATATTGTGGGGTTTTTTCTCTCAGCTGTGCACTGCCAGTATTTCCTCTATGCTGGTTCTGGTCATGAATCAACTCTGTTGTGACCAGGATATGGTGCATGAAGCTAGCAGAACATACAAGTGAAGAGCTTTCCACCACTGTAGAGAGATGATCTGGCAAAGCTAGGATTGCTCAGGCTAGCAGGAATGGGATCATTCAGAAGGAAGACAGGAGGGGTTAGACCTCTTTCAAGTGAAAGAGTTGGATTGGCTTTTCATCATCCCTGATCACTCCGAAAGGGCTCATATTTGATGGCACTCCAAACCAGCAGCTGTGTGGTACGTTTTTCGGGTTTTCTGCATTTAGGTTACTCTGGTCACATCTGATAAGTGGTTGTCTCCATCACACCCTGGTAACGGTTAACTTGGGGATGGGGTGATCATCACTACCTATTACAAAGCTAAGAGATCCCTGTGCCTTTAATGTGGTTACTCAAGAATACTGAGGTGGGCACAGTTTGCTCACACTTTATTACATGCAAATCTTTATGCATGTTAGTTTGTGTATTGCAGGGAACCAATAGTATTGATCAGCCCTTAACTAGTCCGTGCTGTCGATATTTTGGTGAAAATAGAAATGCAACTTTGGAGGGGAAAGCTATAACTCTAAAATCTGTTCTTTCTGCTTCTGTGCCAGCTACTTCTGTTTCAGGAGAAGCAGTAGCCTCTCTATTCCCTGTGCTGCTTTTGTCTCCTGTCCAGAAAAACCCTTGCCAACAACCTGGTATCTCACTAAGCACAGACTGGGTGCCTGCCTTCAGAAGACTTCTGCCAGCTGCTCAGCATTAAAAAAAAAAACCTTGCAGACCACTCTGTGTTACTTGGATGGCATGGGGCTTTCCAGAGAAACACCATCTGGGCATATTCCCTTCTCCCTACGTGTGCCACTTCATTTAGATGCCCAAAGGAGCTGTGCATATACAGAGCGAAGGGATGTAATTCAGTTGTGTAATGATTATGCAAAGCACCCTCTGTCATGGATGGGAACTGTACAGAAACAAGGACTGCAGGAGAGTGTGCTGGCAAAAGGGACAATTTATTGATCTAAAACCTACATTAATATTTATTGTAAGAGAACAAACAAAAACACCCTAGTGTGCAACCTTCCTGCTTCAAGCTTCTAACTTTTATGTATTGTTATTTTACAGAAGAATCATTTTAGACATTTACATCTTGCTTGGTCTGTTCTCCATTGTATAGTGTAGTTGTGTAGTTGTGTAGTGTCATAGTGCTTCAAAAACAATAAAGTCACCTTCCCTGGTGATGAAAATCTCCATTCTTGCTTTTACCCAAGGGGAACATTGAAGTCACTTTCCCATAGATATTCCCAAGTCCTGAATTGTTTTCTCGTAGAATGCTCAGTTGTCTCTTTTTCAGCTCCTCTGATTGGCAGCATGCTTTATAGTCCAATCACAGAGAAGAGTTAGTTAATGTCTTGGATGAGGATGAAGAGCGTTTTAAACAATAAAATTATCCACAGGATGTTAAGACTACTCTGGGAACAAACGGGGTACAGGAAGATGGGAAGTGGGACTTTGATACATGATTTGACAGTCCAGTTGTGAGTGTGCCAAAGTGATGCTTCTGTCACATCACATTGTCCGTTAATTCTTTTGGCAAGTTGTATTTCCTATGGGAGTCAGCTACAATGAGTGGTGTCCAGGGATAGTGTTTCTTCTCAAGCTTTTTCCGTGCTATGCAGCTTAGTTTCCAACATGTAAGCCACATGTGCTGACAAGAATCAGATGCACCTGTTCCTTGACCATGGGCCGCTCCACAGATGCAGATTTATAGAGCGTAAGAAGAAAGGGCTGAGGGGTGTGTACCAGTTGAGCTGAGCAATTTCACTGCCAGAGATATTTTTAGTAGAAATTGTGTTTTTGCATCTAAGTTTGGAGGTATTGTAATTGTCAGAAGTTTTGTTATTCAAAAATAAGCAGCTGCTAAAGACTGAGGGCACCAAGGGACCACAAAGCATTGAATGCACTGATTCACATGTGTAATGGTTTTTCTAATGTGCCTACTGGGATTTCTTGCCTAAGCTCTACCTTGGCTGCCTGCTTCAGCAAAGCATCTTGCTCTTTATCAATCTTAACAGAGCTCCTTCTGTAATTTTTCTGCTTTTCTTGTTCACTGGACCGTGAGAGGTACTCTGTCATCTTCTTTTCCTCAACATCTGCTCCAGACTTTTCTTTGCAGAGCAACACCATATAGTATTGTATGTATATATTCTTCACATTTCCCTAGGCTATTATCTAAAATCTCAGAAGATTTATGAAAATATCAAAAATGCCTTTATTTTATACATGCAGAAAGCGTGGTCTGCAGAAATACAGCTTGCACATTATTGTGCTCACCAAGAAAGGAGCAACGAGTTTGCTAGCCAAGGTCAAAGGAACTCTAAGTTTTCATTCAAAAAAAAGTCTAGACACTTTTATCACATTAAACAGTCTGAAGAATTTAATAGGTATGTGACAGGAAGAAAAACTAGTCTGAGCTAGCTGACCAGTTTTCTTATGGGAAAAGCCTCCTGGGCTCAAGTCTTTATTCTTTGCTATAGAAATAAAGCTGCTGGAAAAGCTTCATGGTGATACATGAAGCAAAGCTGGGTTTAGCCCTGTAAAAATGTTACCCTCCCTTTCCATGGGGTTTGCTGTGATTGTGTGTGATGGGGACTGTAGTTGAGTGTGAGCCACCTATTATTAAAGCTGTGAATAGTGGCAGCATTAGTAACACTCCACAGAATGCTCCAGTGTGTGCAGCCAGTGCAAATGACAAAACATTTTCCTTCTGTCTCTGCTGCAGTGCTTTTATAAATTTTTCTAGTGTAACAAGTTGCATCTGTTGATTTCTGTTGCATCCAATGTCTTCCAGAGTCCTCTGCCTTTACACTCCACCCTCTCATCTAGAATCAGTTCTTTCACCTTCCCAGGCATTTTGCCCGTGTGTCCCTTGGTTTGTCTGCAGTATGGAGGAATGCTGAACTCCTTGCCTCTAGGATCCCTGCCATCCCAACTGTCACAATAAATAACCCCACTCTGCTATTGCCTGGAATGTTGGCACTGTTCTCACCACTTCTTTCTTCTTTACCCCCCACACAAGCATTTCGTTTTGGTGGTGTTAATGTATATTCTATCCCATTCCTTCTTTTCCAGCCTTATTGCAGAAACCCGGCTTCATACTTGTAATATCTCTAAAAAAGCCTTGCTTGTGCTATTCCAAACCATTTCCATTTCAGCTATTCCAAACTACCCACTGTTCTTTTCTAGTATTGTGAAAATGCTGCCATTGTCCCTTTTTAGTTTAGCTCTTATAGGTCTGCTCAGGCTCTCCTTGATTCTGTCGAAGCCCACATCAATGTCAGACATCCTAACCTTGCTTTCTGCATTTGTTCTGCTAGGTCCCTCCTCCTCTTTTTAAATTTTGTGCTCTTCCCCCCCACATCTCTCTAATTTCTTTTTCCCCTACTGGTTATCCAGGATCAAGAATGTCTTCATAACCTTATCACCTCCTACAATTACCTGAAAGGAGGTTGTAGAGAGGTGGGCAATGGTCTTTTCAGCCAGGTGACAGGAGATAGGACAAGGGGA
This sequence comes from Porphyrio hochstetteri, assembly GCA_020800305.1. Taxonomy (NCBI): domain Eukaryota; kingdom Metazoa; phylum Chordata; class Aves; order Gruiformes; family Rallidae; genus Porphyrio; species Porphyrio hochstetteri. The sequence continues at coordinate 47,180,906 of CM036907.1, forward strand.
AATGGAACAAAGCTGTGCCAGGGCAGGGTCAGATTAGATGTTAGGAAAAAGTTCTTCACTGAAAGAGTTGTTGGGATGTGGAACAGGCTGCCCAGGGAGGGGGTTGAGTCACCATCCCTGGGTGTGATTAAAAGACTGATAGATGAAGTTCTTAGAGATATGGTTTAGCATAGGACAGGAACAGTTGGATTTTATCTTAAAGGTCTTTTCCAACCTAGTGATTCTGATTTGTGATTCTGATGTGTATATTCTCACCTTGTTAGGGAGAGAAGGTGTTTATCTTCCTGCCTATGAGAGCATGATCCATTATGTACCTGCCTCAGCATGAGGACAAAGGTATCCTCTGCTCATACCACATGTGTCCCTTTCCACCTCAGTCCCAGCAGCTGGTCACAATAAAGAACAGTGATGAGGAGGCTTGGAGGGGTATCAGCCCCCCTTTTGTTTCCTACTCTTCGACACCAAATTGCATCTTGATATTAGGAATTGAGAGAAAGTAGGTCCCCTGACTCTGGGGTCTCTAGTTGGTTCAGAAAAACCAGAATAAATTGAACCTCTCAGCATGCTGTAAAGCCTGCTTTTTATTATAAGATGTCAAATAAGTGTTCAAAATGGACTGTGTATGCCAGCATGCCTTGCCAACGCTCCTGACTGGCAGACTGACTTCCCTTTTTTGTCTCCATACTGGACAAATAGGTTACATACCAACACTTATTTTTATCACTTTTGGAATACAATGTCAAATCAACCCCTTAAAGCCATACAAAAATTTAGATGTTTCTTCTCCAAAAATTTTCATCTATATTATGAATAGTTGAACAAGCCAAAGGATGATTTGGAGAGGATGCTGGCTTGGAATACGCTCCCACCCCCCTCTTGAGTAGTTGGCATGCCTGGGTTTGGCCCATATTTTTTTTCAACAGGAGATACATTAATATTCCAAAAGATGGTTTAGGGGCTCTTAATGAAATGTAAACAAATGAATACTTCAATAATGATTATATTAACACTCTGAACTGTTTTATCAGATAAACTTCTTGGATGTCTCACACAGTCTTCATTTTACCCCTGAGAGACAAGAAATGTCAATTCGATAATGACTGATGTGACAGGAAGTATAGCACAATGTCAAGAGAGTTGTTTTAATATTTGATTAGTAGATTGCAGGGACAGGGATTAGTGAAAGAGGCTGATACCATGTTTTATGCATCTCCATCTTCTGTTTATGGTTAACTATGAATTTAGCTAAAGGATTGGTGGCATTTATTTATTTATTCCCCCCCCATCCCGGTTCCACTACTTGCACAATCTTGTTCTGTCACCATTGCTTTTAGAGCTTCTGGGAAGTGGCACAACAGCCACTTAAAGGGAAATCTGGCTGAAACAAACTTACAAGAAATGCTTATTCTGCCACCTACCTGTGGTACTGAAGTAATGATAATCATAATATAAAGTTCAGAACCGGTTGCTTTTTCTCTTGAATCTTTAGGAATTAAAGCTATAAATAGCTGATAACCTGGTATATCTCAAACGTGTCTTCCATATTTGGACAACTGTCCTGCTGGGAAGAGGGAGAGATTCCCAAATTATAGGCAGTATTTTATTTTTAGCCTTGCCTGGTTGTAATACATTGTGTTTAGAACTGCAGTAATGTCATCTTAGAGAAAAATGACTATTTATTAATGACTTAATACTGGGTGTTATTGGTGATTAAAGATGTATAACATTAATTACTTTTAGCTCTGAAACACCTTGCTGTCACTGCTTTCAAACACACTATATGGATAAATAATTAGCATCACTAAGTGTGTGATTAAAACAAGCTTTGCTAGGCTCATTTTTTTAGAGGGTGGAAAATGGGAAATGACAACACCTCCTTCCAGGACTTGGACCAGTCTGATTAAACATGAACTGTAACCCTGGTTCCTTGACTCTCAGCTAGCCAAAGGGTCTGTTTTCCCTGAATAACTGGTAATGAATGTTTCTGCATGCAGCAGGTAGAGGGTTTGTAAGGAAAATAGACAAGTTGAGCCCATACAACAGTGTTTAGGCCAGGCAGTTCATGATTATTTTTCCACCATCTTTTAAATATCCCCCCAATTCATAGATCTGCTCTTTGCACAGTCACGTTGAAGTGCACACCATGAGCACCATGTGGTTTTGTTCCTGACACTGACTGGGAGGAACTGGAGGAAGACCCTTTATTATAGACAGTATGTTCTGTTTCTTTCTGTTTTATTCTGTGATTTGAACCTGAAATCTTGGCAGAAAAATAAAATGAAACCAACCAACCATTAACGCTAAAAGCTTTGAGGGAGCTGCAGTCTGCTCCAGGCATGCTACAGCTGCCCCACTCCTGCTCTTAGGTGAGCTCAGATTGTGTCACAGAACTGGGAAAGGAAGGAAAGCTGTGCCTCCAAATCTCTGGTACCCAGGGTCCTCCAAATCTCTGGTACCCAGGGTTTGGATTTACTGCAGCCACTAGGATGATTTCCACCCCAAACAGCCGATAGTGCTGTTGCCTGCATTCCCCCACCTCCTACCTGAGACTTGAGTCAGGGCATGAGCCAAATGTGAGTAAAATAACAGGGGAAGTAAAGCATGATAACAAGAGGAAAGATGTCAAATCCAGATACTGGAGCTGTGCTTCTTGCTTTTCATTATGTTTTATCTGGCTTAAATAAGGGGATACAAACCAGCTATCTTTAGGGTTTAAGGTGGGTGCTGAGATGAAATCTGAACAGCATTATGATAGATAAAAATTTTCTCACCACTGGCATGGGTTAAATGGTCCAATGACAATCATGCCTAAGAAGTATAAACCCCTGTACCTTTTCAGTGACTGTAGTTTGTAGGCTCTTCCAGTCTGCTAAGAAATTTGTAATTAATGTAAACTTTCAACAAACATCTACTTTTAACAGACTCCCAGCTGTCAAACAATGAGTGCAGCTTTCAGATGTTACACATTTGACTACTGGAATAATTGCTAAAGAAGATCACCTTAGCGTTGTCTGAAACTTTGAGCCAGCAATGTGTCTGGCTCTTATTTTCTCAGATATCATCTAGAAAACTGGTTGGAATTGAACCCTGCAAATTAGAATGACACTTTCCTAATTTTAGATTTTAAAATAACATCTATGTTCCTCACAACTTATTAGTTTTTAAAATATCTGTGTATTTTGAACAAGATCATATTAAGTCATATCAAAACTTTATTAAAGTTTGGTTTGAACTAAAGTACCTGACCATAGAAGGGATCATTTCAAACACGGGGAGATTTAGAAGTTATTATAAAAATGTGATCTTGACCTTTCGTTACATTTTATTAACACAAGGTCTAAGTCTGTGTCTTTGTTTGGAAACAGTCAACTGTGTCCTCAGGACATGGTCATGGAACAGCTGATATTTGTAGTTTGTTTTAGTTTTGAGGTACTAATGTGTTATTTCCAAAACTTTTCCTTGCACTTAAAAATAAAGACTGCCAATATTAGTCTGGTTTGGAAGTTTGTGTTGCCTTTTCTATGATATTTGTAGTTAATAATTTGGTCTTAGAATTTTGTGATGGTTTTATGTCCTAGGATCATTGAACTCTTGTATTTATAACAGGAATGATGCTCACTTAAGGTTCTTTGGTGTTTCCTGAATTATTCTTAGAATTTGGATTTCAAACATTCATTTATGTCTTCCCAACACATTAAAGTACACAAATCCTTTCTGCTTGAGATGTTTCATAGCTCTAAGCCCCAGAAGGGAGACTAAAAAGTAGAAGCTGAGATTATAAATGTCAAAATTGCTTGTGATTTCAAGTAAAATAGTTGATACAATTGCTTCATACAGGGGTACCTAAAAGGGAGAAGCACTGCTCACTGAGTTAAGATGTGTTATCTGTCAGCTATGGATTAAACAACAACAGTAGCAATTAAGTACAGCATTAATTGCCCAAAGAACATATTGAAGACTGTTGGTGGTTTGTTGTTTTGTTTTTTTTTTTATAAATCTGACAAGTCTCTTTCTTCTAGGGCTTGTTTCTGTAATTATACAACATGTCAGATTTTACAAGGCAGTAGAGAATTTGGGCTTAATTCAGTCAAAAAATACTTGAGTTGTTTTTCAAGTGCTATGTATTTGTGGGTGGGTTTTTTAAATTATTCTTCCAAGTAGCTGCCTTTATTTTAACACTGTCTTCACTTGAAAGTCAAAGAGTGAAATAATTAAACTTAAAGTCACTGCTGGTTAAATCAAGATATGTTGCATACATACATCACATGCTGCATCAATTCAGAAAGATCTTGACAACCATTACACAAACCATTGCTTTCATCAAAGTCCAATTCATTTTCTATTACTACCTGGGCTTCTAGGAAATGGGATGGTTGATTTTACACTTGAAAAGAAATCTTGAGCACCTCTGACACTTCTGCTTAACTAAAGATAAATCTGTAGCATCTTCCGTGTTTTTAGACAATATTATATATTGCTAGTGCTTAGTATTGGAACGAGGCAAAGCATGGAAAGTTCTAGAGAAAGGTGGTTCATCATATGCTCACAGATGAGATGAAAGTCACTTGACAGGTCAAAAGCAGTTAAATGAATACTGAGTAACACAGGTAAATTATAAGTGTCTTTTATGTCTCCATGAGTCACATTGCTAAATTCTCTGCACAATTGACAGCACTATGAGCACACCCCCTCCTGAAATCATCCCTTTGGAAGATCTATGCTTTTCCTTACCTTTACTGTTACAAAATTGAAAACACCACATTTTCCATCACCTTTTGGACTATGAGTAAAAAAAAAAAAGCCTTTTTATTTTAGTGCCTTTTTGCTGAAATTGCCAAGGTGCTTTTGTTTTTTCCGGGTGTTTCAAGTGGCACCTACCTAGAGAGGCTCATTTTGTCAGCAAGTGAAGTTAATAGCGTTAGGTTACAATGGGGGCACACAAGGACTGATCCCAGTTCTCTCAGAAGCTGTGCAATGAGTCCAGAGGACTTTGGTGATCAATTCAAAAGGGAAGATCTGCTCCACTGGCTCTGTTGCTGCTGAGTGTAGAAATAATTTACCTTGTTGGGACTGTAAGTACTTGTTCTGGGGTGAGATGGGTTCATTGTCTCTCTGTTTTTCAGTGGAGTGATATTCAAGCCATCAAATGTAGAATAGAGGGGAAAGAAAGGCCTTTAATTTAGGTTCTGATAATGCAGTTCCACTAACGAAAGAGGCAACAATGGTCAGAAGGTCAGCATTTGAGCAGGCCACAAAATCAGATGGTTTTTATTGTTGCTAATATTGGCTTATTTTCTGTTCTGGGAGGAATTTGGTAGTTAGCGTATAAGTATTTCTCATATTGGATTTTTTTGCCAATTCATAGTTAGTATTAGACTCATTAAGCCGTCTCTTGACATTATGACCATAACTAGTGCTTTTTTTTTTCTGTATGACATAAAATGATACAATTTATAAGAAAGTTTTATTTCTTGCATCTCATTTATTGAATATGTAATATCTGTTATATCACATTTATTGAGAATTAACTTTGAGTTTATAGCACCTTCTATGGAAGTCTGTTCTCAGCAAATTTGGAAACCTTTGTTTCTGAAATATTGCTGATGCTGCTGTAAACACATGTTTCAAGATGATTTCATATGAGACTTCTGTGTTTGCGGGGTTGATGGCCTGTGCTGCATAAGCCAAGCTGATATTGCTGTCCCTGTTAGGTAGGCTCCTACTAAGTCAATTTATTTGGAAGTTTCTGAGGGATTAGGTCTGAGTGGATCATCTGAGAAACTTTCTTTAAAGACTTCGATTTAAATATCTTTGCAATCGTCAGCACATAGTCTTGTTCTACTCTTGCAAGCATGGCTTACTGGGAATGAGTTTTCATAATCAGTATGAAATAACCTTTACAAACCCTTCAGTTCTCAGAAAGTGGAATGTGCCCTCCACACCCCATCCCCTCCCACTACCCCCTCTCCAAAACCACAAAGTTGGGTGGTAAGTACTTATGGTGAATAATGAGAGTTTTGGAATGGATGGAAAGGCTGGGAAAAGCTGTAGATCTTCACAAGCCAGGCCTTAGGACAAAAAGAGTAGAATCTAAGGAAGCTGGGAGGTCATGTTTGGGTACTGTGGTCCTTTCTAGGATTTGTACTTGTTAGAGATAATGGCTGTGATCAGAGGTCCTGACTGAACCATAGTTCAGACCTTAAGTTTAGGCAGAACTGTCTCATTTTCAGCCCTGGGGCATAAGCAATTGTTTTCTGCTGTCGGCAGCAGGTGATGCGCTCATTTCTTAGCCTGAAGCAGTGGGCATCCTTGCTGAACTCCCCTGAAATGCCAAAGAGGAGGACAGTTAAGAACAGGCCACTTCTTGTTTTGGTCTTAACCTCCTAGATGCCCCTGCATGCCACTGCATTCCAGTAATTAAAGCAAAGTGGAAAATGAAAAAGAAAAAAACAAACCCACAACAATATTTGACTGTGGAAGAGCCCAGAAAGTTGTGAAATCCTGGAATTGTTCTACAGCATAGTGTGGATACTGCAGACATTCAACATGAGGCTCTTACCATTACTTTTTACATAGGACTCACACTGTGATAGCTTTTTTAAAAATATTTATCTTAAAATTTACTCTGAATGTAAAATTCTAGTGTAGAAACCAAAAGTTTCTGTTTAAAAAACACCCTGTCTCTGCATTTTGCATATGGAAACGCTTGGTGCGTTTACGACCAAACAAATGTGATGCTGAGGAGTAAATATAAGAAGGTTTGAGTTTTCTACCTGTAAATCTGTAGAAACAGTTGTAGTAGTTGAATATTAAACTACTTCAGAGCCTCATAAAACATGAAGGGGGCTTTTTTTTTATATAAGGATGTCAGTGTTGCCTTGCTTGTTGAGCCTTGCACAGCTAATTTGTCACTGTAGTCCACACAGCTGCAGGTAGACTTTCGGGACTGGGATGAACTCTGTAAAAGATCCAAAAAGTTATAGTGGTTTTCAGATATAGATCTGGTTGTCTTTGCTATGAAGAATCCTGTTAACTAAAGAGGAGTGTTGGTGAAGGATGTATGTGCTGAAGCTCAGGATAATGTTCTGTGGGTGCTTATGCTTGACCATTGAAACCCACACAGGCTGTAGCAGATGCAGGTTTAGGTGGTGTGATTCAAAGAGGTAAGTGGTGAAGTGGCAAACACAGTGTGTGGAGCCTCCTTGCTTTTCACTCAGTAAATAATGATTCATTCCTGAGGCAAAAATAATAATTATTTTTTTAAAAAAGTGCAAATATTTTTTTAATATTTGGGGCTAAGAAAACTGTGGAAATTGTGAGTTACTGTGTTTTGGACTAGGGGGGGAATCAGCTCTAAGGAATACTGCTGACCTTTCCAACAGTGTCTCAACATTGACAGGATGTTTATGGGATCCGAGGAGTATCCTATCCATCAAGCTAGCCAGCCCTGTGGGTTAGTTTAGAATATCACCTCTTTCCCCAAACATTTGTCTGCTTTGTATTAACAGAATCCTTTCCTTCTCCTGTTCAACCACACCTTGTCCTTCTTTTGGTCAAAGAATGAAAAAACCAGGATTTATAGTCCCTCCACCCACCCCACCCCCCTTCCTCTCTGATTTAAGCTTAGTACAGCCAAGCTTACAAAAGAAGAAAACTTCTGTGTTAAATAATGCCATTCTAGATATGGTTCATTTTATGGCCTCACTCTTTAGGTATTCCAGGTGATTCAAAAGGTACTTGTTTTTATCATGTGATTCAAGTCAGGTCTTCAGGTATAAATCAGTGAAAGAAAGGGAGATATCTCAAACTACTACTGCACTTGTGAGAGCCTTCACCTACTTTTCTCTTGAGGCCATTGATAAGGTTTTGATGTGTGTTTAAGAGGATTCTTTTCTGAACAGAATGCATTCAGAGGCATTTGTATACTTTAAGAACCTTAAGTCAGTGGAAGATTTTTATTTTCATTTTTAAAGGCTGTTTAAAATTTTTAGAATTAAAATTTTACTGTCTTTAAATTTGCTTCCTAAATATTCTATCTCTCCCAGTAGAAACTTAACACATTTCATAGTTATTAAATTTCTTTAAAGAGAGTAATTCTTGATTCTCATCATAGCGAGGGCATTTGCATGCACATATTGGCAGCCATACAAGTGTTGGAATGTCATGTTTGGGTTTGGTGGGTGAGATTGGTTTTGGGGTTTTCTTTGCTTTAAACTGCTTAAAAATTAATGAAGATTAATAGAGCTCCAAACAGTGAAAGTGGAATATTTTCTATTTTAATTTAGTGATATTAAAAGCTAACAGGGTTATAGAAGAATGGACTTTTGAGAGGAGTGTAAGAAAAGGGAGAGACTGAAAAGAGCTTTTCTAAAGGCAGAGGGAATTCTCTTCACCTTCTGCATGGCTGCATATGGCTTAAAAACCTTGTTTGTTACAATTCATCTGACTCCATGCTACATGTTCTCAAGCCATCTTTCCCTCACACTTCATCTGTCTCAGTTCATCTGTAAACTGTATTGACCTGTGAGAGAGCAGTGCTAGAGAATAGATTGGTAAGATGGTAAATAACAATGAGCTTGAGTCCCCGAGACAGAACTCGATTGCTTGATAAATTATGAGCAATCAAGTGTGTTGTCTTACAGCAAAACGCAATGTTATGTAAATAAGAATACGGCCTGTTACTCTGGTTTGTATGCCAGAGGGTTGTGCTGGGCTACTGTGTCCTGGTCTAGACCCCTGACTTCAGAAAGGCAGCTGGAAAAGTGGAGAGGGCCCAGACTGACTCCAAGACTTGAAAAATGTGCATTGCAGCAGAAACTGAAGAGCTTGATCTGTTTAATTTATCAGCAATGAAGTAACAAGACAACTTCATCATAGTGAGTACCCAGACAAGGAGAAGATGGCTGTAGAGAAGGGATTTTTACAGAGCCATATTTCTGTGACTAGATGATGAACTCAGCAAAGTTCAAATTGGTAATAAAGTGCATGTTTGTAGTGCTAAGGTAATTAGTCTTTCTGAACAATAAGTGTCTGTTCAAGCACTCTTTACATCTACATCCAGGATTCAGAGTTCTGGATAGAAATGTTATGACATGTCTCATACAGGAGTTCAGAGCAGTTGCAGAGCTTCTAGGTTTTAAAATCTGTGTCTGCATGGGGTTCAGTGTCAGTGAAAAAGGGTAAAGACCATATATATGTATATAGGCTAGGGACTGCAGAAGAATATTCTTCACACTCTTAAATCACCACATTTCCTACATTTTAGCACAGAATCTATCAGCTTTTCCCAGAAGGACTTCACATGCTGGCAACATGAACAACCTGTCATATGCTCTTGGGAGCATTCTAATGGTAAAAGTCATTTAAAGAGATAAGGGAATAATGAAAATAGAGTTTTTATCACTCCAGGTGTGTATGTTTTAAGTTTTCTTTAAATCTAAGGGATATTTTTCCAAGACCTTTGGGGATCTGTTGTGTCAGGGTTTTTTGGTTCTGGTTTCAACTTTGCCATTAACAAGGCTCAGGAAGTGAGAAAGCAGCTTTCCAAAGCTGTGTTTCTCTGAACATAGTTTTGGTGTTGATCAAGCACTAAGTTTTTGAGTAGTTGTGATTCTCCTGAGTTGTTGCTGTGTGAAGTCTGTGAGCTGTATAGAACAAGATACCATCAGGCTACTGCAGTGAGATGGCAGTTCTGTTCAGCAGCTTCCTCCATGGAATGAGGAAAAAGCATCTGTATCCTGATATAAACTGGATGAGACCCTAAAATAATGTGTATTATTAAAAGAATTTTTAAAATTCAATAATTTGACACATTCCCTTAAAGGATCTCAAAAATCTCATGGTCCTCATGAGGAAGGTGCTCTTTTAGAGAGCCAAATACACAGGGCTTGCAAAAAGAAAAGGGGGCTTGTGATAAGATACTAAATGTAGCTGATGATTTCGTGGCCCTAGCTGCTCCTCTATTTTGTTCAAAGCATCTCTTCACAGGAGAAAACAATAGTACAGATGAGTAGTCTTAAATATTGTTTAGCATTTTTTATTTTTAATTGGGGAGTACAGATATGTTATTTTGAGTTGTCATCCTATTTTCAATAGACGTGAACACACAATTTTATATGTATATAAAAACTGTATTTTTGATAGTTATGGAGAATGAGTTTGTTTTATTACTAAGGCTTGGAAACATAATATATATTTTTGATATTCCTGTGTTGACGATACAGATGAAAAAAGAGCAAGAAATAGAGATGGGCAGCATCCAAAATGTATTTTGCATTTTCTTTGGTAGTAAGGATATTTTTTGAGTAGCAAACTATCCAAAGAAAAATAACTGTTCTTAGTTGGTGTTGGACAGAGCCTTTTAATTGTATCCTCTGAGGTTTTTTTGTTCTTGTTAGAACATTTTTGATACAAATGAGAGCAAGCTAGAGAAGGAAGATACTAGAAAATTCTTCATCTTCTTTTTAAACCTTTGCATCTGTTCTGGGTTTAAAGTTCAGTCAGAGTAGACATTCCTGCCCAAGAACATTGTGGAAGCAGTGTTACTAATTGGTATGTATTTTAGGCTTCTATTCAGAGCTTTGGCCTACAAAAACACCAGAGAAATGGTTTGCATAGCATAGATTGCACAGCCTGTCATGCTCCCCCTTGAATTTTATGTTTGCTTTTTATTCTTTGTAATTAGACAAACTGGACTTGGACCAGGTGCCTGTTGTAGTGAGAACTGTGCTGGTTACACTTAGCCCTGTCTAGCTGCTAGACACTGTCAATAGTAGATGACCGTTGTCAGAGGAAGGCTGGGGCAAGCAGGCAAGAAAAAGGTAAGGCAGCATTCACCTCTGAGACAGGCATGTGAGGTCAGGTTATTATGACTGTGTTCTGTATTCATCCTCAATATACTATTTCACAGAATGATTTACTGTCATCTGTGAGTCTGTCTCGCCTGGCTGCTGCCACATGTATTCCCTCTTATGCAAGGCTTTCTGGTCCAGTGTGTAAGGAATAAACAAGATGCTGTGTCCCCTAGATGGCATTAGTAAGTGGAAGCAAAGCAGATGCACCTGACTTCAGATAAAATGAACTTCGGTATTTCAGAGTGTGTACTTGGGATATCTTCTGGTGTAAAACAGCATAACCTGGAAGGCACCAAGGTGTTGGAAAGGATACTGGATAGTTTGATAGTCTTCATTTTGCAAGGTCTGTGTGTTATGACTTCTGTATTATATTCTAAATTAAGTTTTGTTCGCACTCCTTAACTTGAAGTGCACGATACTATTTTTATTTAATGCCCTGTATCCTCAAACAGGTTTTTCTCTGCATTTTGACATAAATATTACACATATATTGAGTTATGTATAAAGCACCACTGACAATACCCAGTAAATATATTAATATAAGTGAATTTGAAATACAAATAGAGATGAAAAATGTTTTGCCTATGGAGTATACAATTTAGAATTAAAACCCAACAATCTATCTACACAGGATCTGATGTTTTCCTGTAAAAAAGGAACACTCGCGTGTATTACAGGTTGTGGTATCCTGTGTCACCTGGGGCTGCCTTAAAACCCAGCCTTGTTATACGGTTAAAGTGATGTGGCAGATATTTAAGCTCAAGCAATCTTACAGTGCAACTGTGTTTTCAAATAATTAAATTCAGACACATTTTGGAAGTATTTTCTTATTTTAAAATTATGAAACAAATACCCTAATGAGGAAAATTTAAAAATTGATTTTAAAAATGCATCATGACTTTTTAATATTTCTGTGTGAAAGAAGCTCAAAGTCACTTTTTTCCTGCTTAGACTTTTAAAAGACAGCAATTGAACTCTGCTTTTTCATTCCATTTCAGGTTTTTCTTCTATAAACATGGCAAAACCTTATGAATTTAACTGGCAGAAGCCAGTTCCCTCTTTTCTGCAGGATGGAGCTGTGTTTGATAGATATGAAGAGGTAAGAGGCCCGTTGCATTTCATTTGCTATTCTCTCTTAAATATGTAGATATTACAGAATATTTCATGTTTTGCTTTCAGTGTGCACAAATAAGCTTTCAAATAACTCAAAAAATGTGTGTGGGGAGGAAATATCAACAGACTTTATTGCTATCCAGATTTTTTTCTGTTTAAAAGAAATAACTAAAACATATTTAATCTCTCTGATTTGAAATAAGCCTCGAGGAAGAGAATGGGAGATTTGGATCAAAATATCTGTAACATAAAACCTCCCATCTTTGCAGATTCATAAAGCACATTACTGCACAAAGTGAATCATTATGATTTTTGTACATCTGTCAAATGGAGGGATGGGGGAAATGCCTTTTTAATAAACAAACTGGGGATCTGCATCTCACAAGGGAAAGTAAGAACACAAAACGTTTATATACTGATTCAAACACATCATTTGAGGTCTGAAGTGGTCTTATCTACTTTAGAAAATCAACCTGTGCTCTGTCTGAATATGATTACTATGATCCTGCTTTCAGCTGTGCTTTAATCCAAATTTATTAAAGGAATGCAAACCAGGTCATTTTATGTGGCTAGCTGAAATAAAGTGCTGAGACATTTGCCTTGTACTCAGCATTGATAACGCCTGTGAGAATAATTTTATCAGAGTCTATTTTTAATCTTGTTTGGACAGGAAATCTGTAAAAGCTGAAGGTATCTCAGTAAGTACCTTCAGGGATATTAGAATTTTCCTCTTATCTTGTGAAATGTAAGTAAAAGGTATTCTTTTTCGTGAGACCTGCCAAGATAGGGATAGTTGGTTTAACCTGTATTTTCAGCTTTGGGGACATATAAACTAAGAAGATACTGGTGGACACTGAATTCCTTAGGAAGGAGGTTCATACAAGCTTTATTTTTCTTCATCAAATATCACTCCAGAAACTCAGCCTGTAAGGATCCAAGTGAGGAGTATGGCCCATGCTGTTTCCTTCCACTGTAGATGAAAAAACAGGGAGTTGGCAGTTAGAGGAAAGAGTTTTAAATATTCAAATTTTGGTGTGAGATCAAGAATGCTCAGTGAGGCACCTGGGTCCTTGAAGTAACGATAGGGAGAATGAGACATCTCAAATTAATACGTTTGCACTGTAGGTCAGTTAACCCAGCAGGCACCTATGTGAGACTAGATGACCCTGGCCTGATGTGGGTGGAATGGTAGCATCGGAAGTCTGGTACTGCCTTCCAAAACCCCGCAGAAAGGGTCCTATTTGTCCATCCATGTGATATTCTCTAGCTGCATTTCTTGCTGCAAGTTGTGCTACAGCACAGTTGGAAGCCTTGTTTGTTTTCTTGAAAGGGACACTTCTGGAAACGTTGAAGGGCTTTCACGTATGGCAACTATTGCATATTTTATCTGTGATTTTATAGGATTTATCAAGGGCTGTAAAAAACCCCAGTGACTCAGAAGTTAAGATCTGTAGCCTGTAAACAGTGAACATTTGATCATGCGGCTGTTTGATGTTATCAGATTTATGATATACACAGCCTATTACTTAGTTGTGTTGTGGTAGTAACTAGATAGCCCACCCAAGCACATTCTGGAAACTCATGCATTAATGGTGTTGGCTCAGAGCTGTAGCAACTATACTTTCTATCTCTGCTCCCCTGCCTGTAAAATTAACAGGGCTGTTTGTAGTGTGTCAGTCATTAAAACGTGTAAATCTTGTTTGTGGATCTAAAACATTGTCCTGAAGTTGTAGACTACATTTGGTAATTAATGTGTCCATGGAAAAGGGGCAATTATCCCAAACACAGTGTATCCCCATTAGCTGTGCTCATCTAGGAGGGCTCAAGGACATTAATCAACTGTGGATCCAGGAATTTGCTTGCCTTCATACCCAGTGCCAAGTGAGGATAAGACCTGACTGGAACTTGACCATTCCTTAGCCCAACTGATGCCTTTGTTCCATGGCAGATGCCACAAAAGGCACCTGTGGCTCCCCCCTCATGTCCTGCATCCCAGGTCAAGCTGTCTCAGAGTAACCCACTGAAAACAAACTGTCCTGGATAGACTTACTGACCTAAACGTGGGCTGTGTGGATAGAGCTCATTGGAGTTTTTACCTGGTTTTGTCACCTAAATTCAAATTATCCCCTATGCAAGACTCTGAAAAAGGCTGTAAATGTTCATGTCCTTCGCGCCCTTACAAGCACAGCATTGCAGAGATGTGCTTTAGTCTTTGCCACAGAAGAAAGCACTGAGACAGTAAGCAGCGCTGTAGCCTGCACACATGCTCCATGGGCTTCAATTAAGGAAGTCAGGAAGTCCTGGAACCTTTTTTTTCTTTGAAAAGTGATTGATTCTGCACAGTGTTATCCTGTATTTTCGCTTAATTTATGATGCATTAATTGAGGCTGGAGGTGTGTGGAGGAAATTTTTTTTCTAATTCAGCTAAGCTGATTTTTTTGCCTTGTCTAGTCTCTTCGGTATGCCATTGCTTCTTGATTTTCTCCCTAAATCAGTAGCCTTCAACCTCTGCTTGCCTGATGCTCTGGCTACAAAATGCTTGCAGCATACATACTGTCATAGTCTAACAGAAAGTTGCCTCCCAAATTCGGAATGTTAAAATGAAATGTGGTCATTTGAGCCTGAAGGTAGTATTGGCAAATTACGTATTTTCAACCTTTAAATAGTTTGAAGCATTTAATTTTCAATATTTAAGTTCGATTTCATTAAGGTTTTTTCTTATTAGGTAAGAATCACTGCTTTTATTAAACAAAAGAAATCTTCACAGCTGCAAAGAAGAAAGAAAATATTAAGTACATCCCAATGTCTGAAATGGCAGCAAAAAGACAAATCATGTAAATGATCATTTTTTTAAAAGCCTGCCTCCCTCATTTCTGATTGCTCTAGGAATAGCAAATTCTCTAGGAAGGTATCTGGGGAGAATTGCAACAATCTTTTATATTTTAACCATAAATAAATTCATTACATTAATCAAACTGACTAAAATAATGGTCTGTGTTTTCTTTTTTCTAGGAATCTTTTGTCTTTGAAAGCAACTGTCTCTTTCAAGTGGATGAATTTGGCTTTTTTCTGAGCTGGAAAAGTGAAGGAAAGGTATATTACATTTATGTCAGGAAAATGTATTAGATATTATTGTACTTGATTTATATTCTGGCTAGTCTTTAAAAATCTCAAGTACTGTGTTTATTCACAAAAGTAGTCTTAGTCTATTTTAGAATTGACAAGTATTTAAGAGGGAATTAACTGATACACAAAGGAAATACACTAGTTAGTGTTAATTAACAGTATTTGCAAGTAAAAGTCATTGTTTTTGCTGCAATTCCTAATGGAGTCATGTGTCAACAGACCTTTGAACTTGTACCTTTTTTTGCCATTTCAGGAAGGACAGGTATTAGAATGCTCCCTGATCAACAGCGTTCGTTTTGGAGCTGTACCAAAGGTACTCTGTAGTTGGTTTGTACTCGTCATTTAAACAAAGAATATTTAAACTGAAGATGAAATGCAGGGTGAAAAACTTTTATCTAGAAAATACTGACACCACAGCTTTTATTTGGCAATGACAGTCTAAAATTTTAAGTTCTAAAGACAAGTAATTTGGTGTGATTGCAGTGGGAAGGTTCTATCATCTGGTCTTTCTGTTATAGTATAGTGCTCAGCTTCCACGAGGCAGTGAAAGCTGAGTAACAGACATTGAAAGCATGTTATCAGGAGGCTTTAATTCCTTTGTAACAGTGTGTTGGATACTTCCTTTAGGGATCTGGAAAAAGATGTTTCAGTTTGCAAATTTTTAAAAAATATTTTATCTCCTTGCTCCATTGACATAAAACATAGGAAGTTTTGTTTGCCATCCCTCACAGAATCACAGAATAACAAGGTTGGAAAAGACCTTTAAGATCATCAAGTCCAACCATTCACATTCTAAACTAAACCATATCCCTAAGTACTTCATCTACCCTTTCTTAGAACACATCCAGGGAAGGTGACTCAACCCCCTCCCTGGGCAGCCTGTTCCAGGCCCTGACAACTCTTTCAGTAAAAAATTTTTTCCTAACATCCAATCTAAACCTGCCCTGGCTCATCTTCATGCCATTCCCCCTTGTCCTATCACCTGTCACCTTGCTGAAGAGACCATCACCTACCTCTCTATAACCTCCCTTCAGGTAATTGTAGGCGGTGATAAGGTCTCCCCTCAGCCTCCTCTTCTCTAAGCTAAACAGCCCCAGCTCCCTCAGCCGCTCCTCATAGGATTTGGCCTCCAGCCCCTTCACCAGCCTGGTTGCCCTTCTCTGGACTCGGTCCAGGACCTCCATGTCCTTCTTGTGGTGAGGAGCAAAGAATTACATGGTCCAAGAGGGTAGCTCATCACCATCTGCCAGTTTGAAGTATATCAACAGAAGTACTAGCTAGGAGTTCTGGAGAAACCCAAAACTTGGGAAATATTTTCAGTGGTATTCTTCAGAAGGAATACATAGAATTTTCTGAAGTGTATGATGGGCTTTCCTGCCCTGGGTCTTTAGTTTTGAATTTTTTTGTGAAGCAAGATATCTGTTAGCACCTCTGCATTTCCACTTTCATGTGCTAAGTGTTTCTGTGTTAGCTATAGATGACTAGTGTTCCTTTGGGAATCCATACACTAAAATCTTTCCAACATAGAGAAAGGGCATGAGAAGTGTTGGTGCAGACAACCTCAGACTTCTTGGGCTGACAACCATATCAATATGCTTCAGACTTCAACTCTGTCTTTACATAGGCAATTTGCTCTTTATGCCCATTAAATCTATAACCGTTGACCTTCAGCAGAGATACCAGCTTGTGCGATGTGTCGTTAAGAAATGGCCAGAAAATCAGACAGATCATAACTCTCAGCATCCATGTACTTAATTAGATTGGAACAATTTACTTGGAGGTTAATACTGCTCCTCTATTTCCAGTCCTTGGAGTGATTATTTTTTCTTTTTTTGTGATGAAAATATATGTCATTTCTAATTTATATTTAAAATACTTAATTTACTTCTGAGTTCTTTCAACTGTGTCCCTAATTGTTAGAATATATTTCTTTTCAGGTTTACACACAAAAATTCTAAGTGAAAGCACTCATTGAAGATGATTGGCAAAAGTTTAAAGGCATTAATGTGAATGGAGATCGAAGTGCATGGTATAACAAAAGTATTGCAAATGTAACAAGTTATTTATTCTATTTAACAGGATCCCAAAATACTAACTGCACTTGAGGCTGTTGGAAAATCAGAAAATGAGTTGGAAGGACGGATAGTGTGTGTTTGCAGTGGCACAGATCTGGTGAACATCAGCTTCACTTTCATGGTAGCGGAAAACACAGAAATAGCCAAGGTATTTCACAATTAAGCAGTGTGTGGGAGTTCAGAGGAAAAAAAAAAAAAGGGTGGGGAGCTCCTCAGCAGTACTTGATTCTTTTCCCTGAGTAAGTAAGCCTACTTGGCTGACTGAAATACTTGTTTTGATGACTGCTGCCACACAGCCAACATCCATTTGGAGCATTCTGTAACATAGCTGTGTGCCATGGTGAAAGGAAATAGTGACTTGATTGAGCTCTGTGTGCATGGTGATTTGTCAAAAGTAGCTGCTAAGACCATTAAATATGAGGGATGGCATTCTCTCAGCTGTTTAGTGTCTCTGTGTGGGCCTTGTACATCAGACTGTGATGATTATGCAGTGGATGCTAAAGGGAAGTGGAATTAGTTTCATTTTCCTGGTGGGTGGAGTTCAACCCTCCAAAATTTTGTTCAGCAATAACCTGATTGTATTGTGTGGTTCATACTATTTGGAAAGACAAAAGCAGGAAAGAAAATTCTCTACAGTTAAAGGGATCCCAGTGTACTCAGGTCCTTTTCTGTTTCCCGTTGACATGGAACAGTCTTAAGAGAACAATAGTGCTTTTCTCACACGTCATCTTCCCTGAGAGTTTAAGATTGCAGTTCACAATGCAAGTTCTGTGGCTCCACCAAAGCCTGGTACTTGAGCTGCCTGCTGTAAACTGCTCTGAGAAACCTGATCCCAAGTACTGAACGTATGCTGCTAGCTTAGTTCCAGAGATTAGAGGGATTTTTAAAAATATACTTTTTTTTTTGCTTTTCTGATTCTAATACACTGTAAGTGCATACAATTTGGTTTGCCTCTGAGATAAATATTGCACAGTGATCAGGAATACACACCTACTAAACCCCCTCCTTTAAAACTGAGTCTCTGCTGAACGCAGCATCACTAAATCCCTTGGCAGACCTGGTTGATTTTTCATTGCTTTGGATCCTTACCTCTTTAAACACTGGCAATACTGAGTAAACTCTGTGATAGAAGAAACACTTGTATAACTTAGATGGGTACACTAAATTGGTTTTACTGTGCAGATTTTCAACAAGCTTTCAGGGCAATAATGTGTCACAGTTATGTTTTGAAAACATGGTAAGAATCAAAGAAAAGGAGGTGCAGGCAGTATTCACTTTTATCCTTAACCCAAACAGTGTCTCTGATCTGTTCTGAAAATAAAGTTGGAGATAAGTTTCTTAGCCACCTGAGATGTCTATAAACTGTATTAGACTAATTGTTTTGTGAGGAGTATGATGGGCAGTTACGTAGACGGTGACAACAGGTGAGCTAATTATACTGTCTAAAAGATCTGCTTCATTAACCACTGAGATGCTTACCAAAAATGGTGGGTCATGCTGCAGTCACCTGTGGGTTGGCTCTCAGAGGCCCATCAGTGTCAGACTCCTGCCTTTTATGAGTCTTTCCACCAAAATACCTGTATCCAGAACTTGTCAGCAATGGTAATCCTCCTGTTCTGATATGGAGGATGGTGTATACAGAATCAAAACTGATGTAGGCCTTTCGAAGTTCTCTTTGCTGGAGATATGGCATATGGGAGGTAATTGGACCTGTACTGTATTGGCCTTTTGTATACAGTAAGTATATCATCTTGGTACTATACTTCTGTGTTAACATAAAATTTTCTAGGAGTTATCTTGCACAGAGTGCTGCTCCTGCTTGCTGCTTCCCAGTTTGTTCATGAGAAGGCATCTTTCTTCTGGGACACAGTAAATCTCCCCTAGAAGAAATGAGTCTCTTAGTGGCACTAAGTAGCTATGCAGCTGCTGACTGCAGTTCAAAATAGGCCTTGATTTAATCCATGTTCAGAAGTAACCCCCCCTTGGGAAATGAGAGAGGCAAGAGTGAAGAAAAAGGGGCAGTGATAGTAGCTTAAGCAGCCCAGATAGGCATAAGGGCTGCATCTGTAGTCATTTCTGCTGTTTCCTTCCCTGGTGTCATGAGGACAGTGAGCACTACTTATCTTTTGTCCCTTCCTCAGATAAACCAAGGTCAGGATTGGTTGGCACCTGATCGGGATACTTCAAAAGAGGAGAATTTTGGGACAGATTGAAATACTAAAGCTCAGAAACTTTCTGCCCAGGAGGGCAATAAAGCATCCTACTTCCGTTGATAATTTACAATTGGCAAAGAAGTAACTGTTACTCGCTGAAAGCTGGATTATAACAGAACTGAGCTACCATGACAAGGAAAATGAATGCAAGTTCCTTGCTTGGGGTGGTATCAGTGGGAAGCAGATTCTGCCAGGTCCCTTAGGACAGTGTGGTAGAGTGTGGGGACAGTCCTTTAGGGGTTCCCCAACTGTGGCAGATGGGCACGCACAGAGCTGCTGCCTGCTTTGGGCAGCGGTGAGCCCTCCCCTCCTGGCAGTGCTCATCACTGGCTGTCCCTTGTGATCTGTCATCGCCTCTGCTCCAGGGCAGCCCCGTGTTCCTCTGCCTCTTGTGGTGGTGTGCTCAGCAGGTCTGGCCAAGTCATCACTGAGCTCCAAGTATACCCATTCCAACAAGAGTTGTGTTTATTATGCCTCCACTTGTCTCCAAGCTCTGACTCTGGTATTTACATTCTATCTACTTAAATTTTATTGATGTTTTCAGCTGAGAAGTTGGTTTTCATTTCCACTCTTAAAAGAAAACAACCACAAAGTAGGGTGTACTCTGTCTCTGATTGCAAGCAGCTTTCATAGTCCACTCCTAAAGCTACTCCACTGTGGTAGTGGAGAGTGACTGTAAAAGGTAGAATTTTAATTTAATTAATCTGGAAGCCTGATTAAATCAGATTGTATAAATCACTGTGAACTAAAATTAAAACACACACACATACTAGAGGTGTTGAGAATGTGTGTATTTTTCTTTTTTACTTCCCAGATGGACTTTCTGTGACCTGGTAATCTGATAATCTGCTTTTCTCAATCTAGGACATATGAAAAGGCCAGTGAATAATTGGGGGAGAATTTCCATAGTGCAGAAGTGATGTAGTGATGATGTGAGGCTGTAGCACATGGCAGGTAGACTGCCTATGCAAAGTTGGTGTTAAGTCCAATAAAACAACCCAAAATCTGGACTTCTTGTCATCTTTGCTCGTCCACTTAGTGCGTTAAGGAGTTTAAGACTAACTTAAGTCAAGTTAGCTCTTTTTATGTTCTTTAATCGCTGGGTATCAGGGGTAAATTTGTCCTGACAGTTGTTCTTTCCCACATCCAGCTGTGTTGTTGTGAAGGACCATTTGTCCAGCCAAAAAGTGCTGTTCCCACTGCCCTGCTGGCAGACAACTTTATGTGAATACTCCTAATTCCCTTTGAGGAAGAGCTGTAGCGTTAAGCTCATGTCACATACTTAGGGGAGAAGTTCACACCAGTGTTGCAGATGTTGCAAACCTGGCTCTGGGAAGTGCTGATGCAGACCATTTTCCTGATGGTAGGTGGGGATGGGAGCAGTCACAGGAGGGGCAGGGTTACTCCACAGGAGAGAGTAGCACAGGTGGATTGGATAGAAAATAGATACTGTCCACAAGTATGGTACTGCCTGAACCAGTGGATCACACATTGATGGCACCTGTGAGGCACCAGAATGAATAGCACATGCTGAAATGCTTTTTACTGACGTTCTGACAAACAGCAAAAAGGTAAAACTGAAGATATGTCATACAGCTAATAATACAGCATGGAAGATGACAGCAGTTGAAAGCATTTCATTTTGGCATTCTTAAAATGCTCAGCTTTTCAGTTGAAATAGGATTTTTCATTTTTAAATTTATTTCAGTTTGTTTAAAATGCTGAAAGGGACCACAGTGTTTTTGGCAAAGAAGCACTTCAGGCTGATCATGATTGGTGCTGTTTCTACTACATGGCTCTCTTTTACTTAAAAAAAAAAATGTTCTCTTTCAGTTGACTCTGATTTTTTTTTTTTTTTTTTTTCCATGAAACTTGGAGAAGAGAAGGCTCTGGAGGGACCTTATAGTGGCCTTCCAATACCTGAAAGATGTCTATAAACTGGGGAAGAACTGTTCACGAGAACATGTAGCAATAGGATGAGGGGTTTTAAACTAGAAAAGGGGAGATTTAGGTTGGATATTAGGAAGAAACCTCTTCACTATGAGGGTGGTAGATCACTGGAACAGGTTGCCCAGAGGGGTAGTGGAGGCCCCATCCCTGGAGATATTCAAAGTCAGGCTTGATGGGGCTCTGAGCGACCTGTTCTAGTGAAGATGTCCCTGCTCACTGCAGGGAGGTTGAACTAGATGGTCTCTAAAGGTCCCTTCCAACCTAACATGTTCTATAATTCTATGAAACAAGCTATTAAATATTTACCCAAATCATATTGCTAGGAGTGCAGCTAGAAGGTGGGAGAAGATGCCTGTGGGAATATCCACAACCACATTGCAGAAAATTTCTGTTTTCCCATAGCTTTGGATTATTTTGATGTTTCAAAGCAAAATCTTCCAAGAAACCTGCAGAACATAGTTACACAAAAATCTGTAAGTCTTCTGCTGTTCTCTGTGTCTCATTATGCTAGTATATGTCTTATGTCTCATAGCCTACATGATAAACATTTCTAAACTCTTAGCCTTACATGTTCAGGTAACCCTGTGCCAAGTATGTAATACCATGATCTTTGGAGAAATCTTCATGTCCTAGCCAACCTGTAGTTAAGTGTCTGTGATTTCAATGTGCTTGCTTTTCTGCTTTTTTAATGTTCTCTCTTGGCTGTGCTGCTGCAAAATTATCAGCAAATTGAAAACTTCAGCCCTGGTTGATCTCACTCTGCAAAGCTCCACTATGTTTGTTTTAGTTTGTATACAAAAGCAGCCAACATGAGTTTTGCAGACACATTCAGAGCGGACCTCTCCAATGCTGGGAAAGTCATTTCAGGGTGGAAAGCTTTGTTTGAAGGGTGACAGCAGTCTGAATGCATCAGGCAACTCCCAACAAAGAGTGCTTGTGTGAGTTTAAGCTGTCCTGCTGAAATACTTGCAAGTGAGAAGAGTTCCTTTCATGTTTCTAACAGCATTTTCACAGCAATATCTTGCAGGTCTGTGCTGCAGATGGACAGGCAGGAGATAGGTTTTACAGTTGCTAGTCTAGTCTCTTTGCTTTTGCTGTCTTTCATCAGAGGTAAGGCAATTTTCATAGAACAGAAATTACTCCTGAGACATCTGCATTGAGTGAAGAAGGACATCTACTGGTAACAGCATGGCTGAGTGGGGCAGAGGACCAGGGCCTCATGCCAGGCCATGTCTGTCTCGGTAGGAACTGGGAAACATGGTTCTGTCCTCTGTGGCTTTCCTGAACCTTCAAGCTATCAAGCCCTTGACTCTGATAGCTAGTCACAGGCGCTGAATACCAAACTCAGAGGGCAGTGCCTCCTTGTTTCCCCAGCTTTCCTGATGCTCAAATTAAATGTGTCTGTGGAGTGACTACACTGAAAAAATGAAGGTAAAATCTCAAGAGGTCTGCATAATACTGACCTCATCAGTAGATAAGCCATGGATGACCTTGTCTAGAATTTTATGAGCTGTAGTTTACGGTGATTTTTAACCCTTGGTAATTTTTGCCCTTTTTAACCTTTCTAAATGATTTTAACCTTTCTAAAAGATTGCTGAGAGGTGAAACTTATTTGTGCACCCTGCCACTGGTTGGCTGTGTTTCATCGATGGACCCCAGCTAATGCAAGGTCACTAAGTGCCTGGGAAGCATTTAAGTGTTACAGCAAAAGCTGACAGAGTGCTTCTCCAATCAATTTCTCTTGCACCTTCTTCTTGAAGAGATAGTTGATGATTGTGGATCTTGTTAGAGGAAAAACAACATGGTCTGCTTACTGCAGCCTGCACTGTACTTAGATTTTGGCCTCTTGGATCAGCCTGAGGGGCTGTGTTTAAGGTCTACTTAGCTTTGGTTTTGTTTCTTTTCATGGGTGTTATTTCTTTAGGATTTGACACCAGGGTCCAGATTCTGTCTTATAGGAATCTGGAATAATTTTGGAGATATATAAAGTCTTTCAGGCATTACATTGACAGAGTAAAGGTACTGAGCTGTATTTTGACAGTATTTTACTCTAGTATCAGTAAGAGTTAAACATATCCTCTATCAAAAACATTTTGTAACTACTTTCTGTAAGACTCAAGTGAAGTGTTTCCTATCATCCTCATTTCAGGATTTCATCTTGTTATAGGATTTTCCTGCTTTGGAGAGGTAGTGATTTGGAAATGCTGAGCACAAAATAAGAGAATTGAGGATCTTTATCCCTGTTTAGAGGTTTACAGGTCTTTCAGCTGCTTCTGTAAAATACAGAGTGCTGTCATAGAATATGAGCAAGGCTGCTGCTATATCCTTCACAGCATGTTAGTGGAGAGAATTCGGAGCTGTTCTTTCATCCCTCCCACAAGGTCATGAGACAAGCGTGCATTAAATCTGGGAACGGTTTGTTGTCAGGAAAGCAATATATTGCCAGCTTGACGTTTGTCAAAGTATTCAGGCTTTGGGTATTCTGTGAATATCTCTGCACTGAATTACAGTGCCTTAAAGGTGATTAAGAAGATAGTTGTTACTTGGAGACTGTTCTGGCTCAGAAGGACAGAGAGTTTGAATGTGTTGCACTGAGCCTACGGAAATCTACGGATGAGGAAATCTTTTAATCTTATGTCATTTTGCTTCTATATAGTTTGTTCACAATCCAGAAGTGTATTTTTTTCCTCAACTCTCATATTCCTAGTTAATTTGGAGCCAGCTGCTAACTGTGGGGAATATCTGATGAAACACTCCAGAAACTGCTTTAGCCCCAAACTAGAGGACAAGCAGCCAGATGCTCCATTGTGGTGCAGCTGCGTGGTGAGGAACAGATAGGCAAATGTGTCTCTTGAACTGCTGGGTCTTGCCCAGGGAACACCATGCCAATGTATAGATGGACAGAGACTCTTAGGTTACTCCTTTGCTTGGTGCCAGCAGCAATGTGATGCTTTTGTGGCTTATCAGCATTTGGCTGTAGTTGTGTGCTCTTCTGGTGTAAGAGAATGTGGTTCTTGATTTGGCATGCCTGTCAGGAAAGGGCTTTATCACTGAAAAAAGAGTAGGGAGTTCTCTAAAGGGAGATCATTACAACAACTCCTGCAAAGAAATTACTTGGTGATTAATGTATTGATTTCTCTATATACTTGATGGGTTTTTTTTCTAGCAGCATTCCTTTTTGACAGCTGTTCTTGATGTACAGAAGTAACTTCAGAACCGGGTAACCTCTTAAATTTTAAATAGATTTTGTTATATCTGGTGTAGTTCCAATCCATTGCCTTCAAACAGAATGGATCTGTGTCTAGTTATTTCCTGTTGAAATGGTGACATTGCCAGTACTATACAGTGTTGCTTTTCAGCAGGAAAAAATGGGAGTTGTAAATAAGCTCCAGTCTTTCAAAGCATGCATTTTGCATAATTTAATATAGCAATGGTTTTTTTGTTTGCAGTGCATATGCCATTTCATTTTATGGGTCAGTGTTGAAAGGTTGATGAGCTTTTAAAGGACTACAGACTAATCTAGATCACACAAGGGCAAACTTTTGTATAGCTGTGACATTGTTAATGCTACAGTAATATGTTACATTTGACTGTTTAAAAACAAACAAACCACAAAACCTCAAACATAGATTGTTGGTGATGGTTGAATGATGATAGTTAAATTTCTGCTGTTGTATGAGACTGAAATATATGTAAAACTTGTTCAGGCATTTATCCTGAAATTATCAGGAGCACTGCTCCTGTATCATTGCAGATGAGAGAACACTTGTAGAAAAAGATAAGCATTCCCTAACTCTGTCACTGGCTTCCAGCTATATCAGTTCTAATAAATAATACTATCTCTCCCCATAAACCTTCCTTTCTTTATGTCCCTAGGCAGCTCATCCATACTATGACTGCAAAGTCATCTTATTCATGCAGCTGGAAAAGAGAAAAGGAGGGCAGACTGTTTCTGGTGGGTTGTTTTCAAGCACATAACCACACCTGAGTAAACCCCAAATGCCAGCTTTTGTTATAAGCCAGACTTTATTTTCAAATAATGGGTACAGTTACTCTATTTGTATGCATATTTTATGCACTACTTCTTCAAAAGGATAATTTGAAAAGGATCATTTAAATATTAATAAATGCTATAATAAATGGCTAGTTTTCTTAAAGCAAAATAGATTTATAAGATCCATTTTTCCAGGAGTCTGATTAACAATTTCTTGTTTGAAAAGAAGTTTATGATGTGCTTATGTGTCATGGGTACAAGGGTCTGCTTAGGTGTACCTATCTGCTGAAGTGACACCTTAGACCTTGTTTTAGCCCATAGGGATTTACGGCCTGCAGTTGACAGTATGCCATTTGCAAAGATGTTAGTATTCCTCCCCTATAAATGATGGGTTTTTTCATCTGTTTTGCAGTTGTAGAGCACTCATTCATGAAAAGAAATATATACTCATCTGCATCTATTTATAAGTGTCAAATTCTGGATCCTGCCCAAGTCAGTTTGAGCTGCATGCACAGAATTTGGATGAAAGCAAGAAGCTTCTTTATTCATCAGGTTTAATGTTAAGCAGTGGATCAAATCCCATCTCAGTTCCACCAGTGTAAATTATCTGTTGAGTAATCCTAGCATTACAATGGCATAAGTGAGATTGAACTTGGCTTGTAGTGCTGTCATTTTTTTCTCTTCCTAAAGCTTTATCCTGCCAGGATTCTTGCTGCAATCAATGAGTGTTCATGTTAGGGGCTAATCCTTAAGCTGCTTCTATACAGTACTGCAAAGTCTGGGTACAAGATATAGTAGAAAAAAATACCCATAAAAAGGAATTTCCTAAGAAAGTGCTGTAATGCTGCTGTTGGCTGAGAGTCATCCCAATGATTACTGGAATGTTTTGCTTTTTAAGGATGAAAGCGAGAAAGCAAGCAGGACTGGAATAAATTACAGGGTGTTAGGTAAGGTCAGTGTTGCAGAACAATTGTCGTGCCTCCCTGTGGTTTGCTCCAGCTTATTAATATTGTTTCATTCTTTTTCTAAAACCAGACCAGTTAAAATATGCCATCATGTGTTGTATAATGTTCCTTAGTAATAGCTAATGTTGCCAGCCACAACTGAAAGGAAGACATATGTATATGCAGGCTATAAATAGAAATTTTAATAAATCAATCAATGGACTGCCTGCCTTTGCTGGCAATAAAGTGTTTTAACAGCACCACTAATGCTATCTGTAGTACTTGGAAGAGCAGAAAGCACAATCACTTTGTTTCATGAAGGATGAAGTAGTAATGGGTAAAATGGGGTTGGACTTTTCTGCGGTGTTATAGGCTGTGAAGGGGGCAGGTTTCTTCCTCAACTCATGTTATTGATATCCTCCACAGCTGCAAGGAAGAAGAGCCTTCCCCCAAGACAAACCTCCCTACTTTTTTGTGTCTTCAGTTTTCCTAATTTGGTGTTTATGTATTTTCATGTTTTTCAGCAATGGGTAGAAGGGCTTGGATCCATTATTCATAACTTTAGAGCTAACAACGTCAGTCCAATGACATGTCTGAAGAAACAGTAAGTTACTTTCTTTTCTCTCCTTTCCTTTCTCCTCTATTTCTCTGCCCTTGCATGTTCCTTCTTGGATTTAAAAAAGAAACTTTTTTTTTCATAGTTCTATATTTTCAATCACAAATGAGAATTAGTTTAGGATTTCTCTTTCACTGTGACCAGAAGAAGTCTCAAATCTATATCTGGCACCTGCCCAGGAGAAATTATAAGATAATTTATAACTGTTCATTTAATTTATTGATATGGTATGTTTTAATTCTCTGGTTTGTTTTTTCATTGATGCATGTGGAAACAAAATCCCATGAGTCTTTCCTGTCTTCATGCATTAATTGATGTACTGATTCTGTTGGGCTGCTTTTTGTCTTTTCAGTTAAAGAGCTCCTGTGCTTCAAGTACAAAAAGGTTATAGAAAAGTGGTTCTGTTACAGAACAATTGTTTGTACTCATTTTACAGACATGTCAATCTAAATATAAACATCTAGATCCCAATTGTAATAAATAGTATTTTTAAAATATTTTATTCTTCATTTCAGCTGGATGAAGCTGGCCTTTCTCACAAACACAAATGGGAAAATTCCAGTTCGGAGGTAAGCACCATTGGGAATTCAAGTTTTTATCAGGTATAGGTTGTAGAACGTTCATAAAAATCTGTGGCTTAATAATGAAATATTATACCAATTATATTATTAATACACATGTAAAAATAAGTACGGAACTGGACTTAGCTGTGTTTTGTGCTTTCTTGGTAATCTAAGCAGGACTTCTTATCAGCCTGGTAATTCTTTTCTTTGTCCATTTAGTGAAGATATGAATGTTTGTAACTGTTTCCAAAGTCATTTAGCACTAAGAGCATCGGTTTTCTCAGGGTAAAACTCCTCAAACTCTGGGATGGGTTTTACAGTTGTAAACCTTCATAAAATCCTTATCAAAAGAACCATAAAAACTTGCAGGTCGGTTAAGTAGAGGGCAAAAAGGCATGTTTTAAAATGTAGTTCCTTGTAAAAGAGACAGATACAGCTTGGCCAAAATTACTTTTGCTTTTATAGGAACCCCCAGGATATTATTTGGGTTTCTCTGCATAGTAAAGGAAAAGCTTGGTCACTGTCACTAGCAGAAAAGCCGGAACAGTGTATTTCTTTCTGTATAGCTATTAACTATTACAAGTTACTGATTTTCAGTCCTCTCTGGCTAGACAGTAATTTCTCCCCCTCCTGCTCAAGAAATTGTTTCTTGTTGACACATTAAGCATCTTTCCTCTTTGTGCGGTATGTGAAAAACACACTTTGGGGCATGCTGGTTTTTCATAAATAGGAACTCACAGAAAGAGGACAGGTTTTTCAAGGGAGAAAGAGAGGATTTTGCATCTCTAGTATCTGCAGAAAGACAAAGGGCCTGCCATGCTGCCTTCCAGGTTTCTTTAGTGTCATTGCTCAAGTGACACCTTGACAGTGTTAAGGCTACTTCAGTGCATTAATCTTTCAACTTCCATATTGCCAAGCCCCTCCTTATTTCTCCAACTTGAAATAAACTGCTGTGAGGCACCTTCTGTGTTGAAGCCCTATGAGGCATATCAACTGAAGAGTAAAGATGAGGGAACAATACTACAGGGCCAGATTAATTTTCAAGACGTTAGAGCTTTATGCCTCTGTCTGAACATGGAGCTTGTCTGAAACTGTTTCTGCCTTGAAATATTTTACCTCTCATTTAGCAAGGCATAAACTCTACCCTTTGTGCTCCAGCACACTGATTTGCATATGCAGACAAGCCTGAAGAGAGTCCAGTCCACTGGTTCCACTGTATCAGATCTTTAAATTCAAAGTTGCACCATTTCCATGTTGACATACATCTGCCTTTAGCAGTTTAATTGATTTCAAAAGTAGTTTGCTTGTAAATTTGTGAGGGATCTACTATTCCATGCTGTGCAGATGGAAGCTGGATCTTTTTTACATCTGGATGCTCCAAGGACTATGCTGGTGTGGGTGAAATGTGACAACTTTTTGGGTCTCATCTGGGAAGCACTGTGTGATGCTCTGAAAGGGCTAGGAATGATGTGAGAGGCTGGATGAAAGTTGTAAAAGAGGAATGTGAATGAAGGGGGGAATTAGTCTGCTCTGTATACGTGTACTGGAAAAGAAGGAGGATCAGAGCCATGGTGAACAGCAAGGTTGTGAGGTTAGCCTGGTCCAGCAACAGGTACTTACTGTGAAGTGGGACAGGCACCTGAGTGTCTCAGCACTGGGCAGCATGGAATGTGGTGGACTTTGTTGTTTCCCTCGTTGTCCCACAAACACGTAGTGTGGAGAAGGAGCATGGAGAAATAAAAGAGAGAACAGGGAGAGGTAAATGCATAAGGAGAAGGATATGTGTATGAGGAAGGCAAGCCAGGAAGCACTG
This sequence comes from Porphyrio hochstetteri, assembly GCA_020800305.1. Taxonomy (NCBI): domain Eukaryota; kingdom Metazoa; phylum Chordata; class Aves; order Gruiformes; family Rallidae; genus Porphyrio; species Porphyrio hochstetteri. The sequence continues at coordinate 47,210,166 of CM036907.1, forward strand.
GGAAATGTGGCAGAATGTCTCTGCTATGTGAGGTGCACCGAGTTTCACATTGTTTACCTTCCCCCTCATAACAGAATTACAGAATCGTAGGGGTTGGAAGGGACCTCGAGATATCATGGGGTCCAACCCCCCTGCCAAAGCAGCTCCCTAGCTCATATTGCACAGATAGGCATCCAGACGAGTCTTGAATATCTCCAGAGAAGGAGACTCCACCACCTCCCTGGGCAGCCTGTCCCAGGGCTCTGTCACCCTCACTGTGTAAAAGTTCTTCCGCATGTTGGTGCAGAACTTCCTGTGCTCCAGTTTACAGCCATTGCCCCTTGTCCTGTCTCCATGGATGACTGAAAAGGGGTTGGCCAATTCCCCCTGCATCCCATACTTAAGAAATTTATAAACATTACTTAGGTCCCCCCTCAGTCTTCTTTTCTCCAGGCTGAACAGCCCCAGCTCACTTAGCCTTTCCTCATACGGCAGATGTTCCAGGCCCTTAATCATCTTCGTAGCCCTTCTCTGGACTCTCTTCAGGAGATCCGTGTCTTTTTTATACCAGGGAGCCCAGAACTGGACACAATACTCCAGGTGGGGCCTGACCAGGGCAGAGCAGAGGGGGAGGATCACCTCCTTAGACCTGCTGGCCACACTCTTCCTGATGCCCCCCAGGATCCCATTGGCCCTCTTAGCCACCAGTGCACACTGCTGGCTCATAGCCAACCTGTCATCAACCAGGACCCCCAGGTCCTTCTCCACAGAGCTCTTCTCCAGCAGGTCATCCCCCAGCCTGTACTGATACAGACGGTTATTCCTCCCCAGGTGCAAGACTTTACACTTGCTTTTATTAAACCTCATCTGGTTTCTTCCTGCCCAGCTTTCCAGCCTGTCCAGGTCTCGCTGGATGGCAGCGCAGTGTTCCTGCGTGTCAGCCACCCCTCCCAGCTTTGTATCATCGGGTACTTGCTGAGGGTGGATGCTATTCCCTCATCAAGGTCATCGATGAAGATACTAAACAGGACTGGACCCAACACCGAGCCCTGGGGAACACCGCTAGTCACAGGCCTCCATTCAGATTTTGTTCCACTGATCACGACCCACTGAGCCTGGTCCGACAGCCAGTTCTCAACCCACCTCACTGTCCACTCATGTATCCCATGATCTCTTAGCTTTTCTATCAGGATGTCATGGGAGACAGTATCGAAAGCCTTGCTGAAGTCAAGGTAGATGACATCCACTGCTCTCCCTCCATCCACCCAGCCGGTGATGAGATCATAGAAGGCTATGAGATTGGTCGAGCAATGAGATTGGTCAATCTCCCCTTGGTGAATCCATGCTGACTACTCCTCATGACCACCTTCTCTTCCAGTTGCTTGGTAATGGCATCCAGAACAAGCTGTTCCATCACCTTTCCAGGGACAGAAGTGAGGCTGACTGGCCTATAATTGTTAGGGTCCTCCTTCTTGCCCTTTTTGAAGGCTGGAGTGATATTGGCTATCCTCCAATCCTCAGGTACTTCTCCTGTTCTCCAAGAGCTATCGAAGATGATAGCAAGCGGCTCCGCAATAACACTCTTCACTAGTTTAAACCACTGATGCTTTTCCTTCAATTCACCTCCAGATTGCTATGGTCAGCCTCTCCCCATGTACCTGTTCTTAAATACAAATGTTACTAGTCAGCTTCAGCTTATCTCTGCCTCCTCCTACTGCACAGAGACTCGTGCAGCAATTGCTGCAGCTCCAGAGATACAGACAGGAAGGTGGTTCTCTCAGAACACTCATTAGGCTGAAGGGATGTGTATCACAAGATCACCTTTATTTCATTTTCACACAGAAGTGCAGTAAAACACTGAGGGGAAAAATAAAATCTCACCTTGGAAATCAGAGCTCCTTGCATTCCTTTTCAGGGTTAAGACAGGTTTTTGCAGCTAGCACGTGGGGTTGGGGAATGATGAACCTTGAGAAAGTGAAACTGCTTGGGCTGTCGCTGGTAAATGGCATAAACATTCCTGACTCCTTGTTAACACAGTTTGGGGTTGCAGAAATCATGAAGATTCTTCTCAACTACTTTTATATTCTAATGTACTCTGGGGCTTATATCTATTACTGTGAAACTGGGAGAGAAGAAATTCTGGCAATTAGTAGTGCAGAAACCTTAGGAGATCACCACATTTGTCTTTTGGGCTTTAATAAATGTTAGCAGTCCGAGTTTAGAACTATATGTACAGATCTTACAAGGATGGGGCATTTGGTAAGATATTTTGTACTTTCAGATTTTAACACTATTGAAAATGATGACTGAAAAGTCAGTGTTTGTTGTAAAACCAAGCAGCTTGGTTTCTGCAGCTTTCTGATGGCAGAAGATGGATTTTCTACATGTGCAAGTTGCACCTGTTCAGCTAGAGCATCTTTACAAATTAGTTTTCCTCAGTCTACACTTATGCTTCATGTAACCACATTTTAAAGGATTTCAGCTAATTTAGCTTCTAACTATGAAAATATATAAAAAGGAAAAAGCTAAACTACAATGAACAAGCCTTACATCTCTTTTACAGTAGTTTAATTAAATTATTTTGAAAGTACACTTTTTTAGTCATTTATTTTGTATTGATTACACCAGAGTGCCTGGAAGAAATAAATCTGTTTCAGTGCTTGGGATGATGTTTGGAACTTGTAGTTTTAGATAACTTCTTGTACAGAGTAAGCAGCGGTGCTTCCAGTTCAGGCCAAACTGATAAATTCAGTGGAGCCATAATATAAGATTGATTTGAACAGTTTATGGGTCAGCCTGATTTTTTTTTATGTTATTGGAAAGTGGTGAAGGTCTTTAGTAGCCAAGTCATTTAATCCATCACAATCACAATAGATTCGGTCCCAGATTTGGGGAATATTTTAAATATTTATGAGGAAGTGACATGTTACCATAAAAAGCCCCAAATCACACTAGAATCTGTCAACCAATAACTTCCCTGTGTCTTAAGCAGCCCAATTTTCTTCTAAGCTGTACAAGGTGAGTGTAAATCTGCTGGGATAGGGTTTCTTCTGATAACAAGAAGAGTTTTATTTAAAATATCCTTAACAAAATAAAAGCATCATGCGGAATTTTTAAAGTATTTTTTGATTTATGTAACCTTTTTCTAGACTGCTATGTTTGCTGTCATCTTTGGTGAAATCAAAACTAGTTTGGCATAAATAAGCTCCCTGCAGCTGCAGCATCTTGGCTTAACAGTTTCTGATTAATTACTTATACCAATATTGCACAGTTTACATGGCATTTATCAGGCCCAGTTCATTAGAACAGACATAGGATTTTTTACATGGGAGATATGTTGTAAATTGTAGAGCTTACATTACTCTCTGTGTTAGAATTGGTAAAAAAATAGATACCTGAGTTGTTTTTTAAAGAAACAAGTGCTTGAAGTTAAACTTAGTCTGTGCTTTAGTGGAAACATCTCAGTACTTATCAGCTTTGGAAAATCAAATAACTTATTTAGGTGACTAAATAGGGACATAGAAATCTGTTGTAGAAACCCAGTAAAAAAAAAAAAAGGCCAAAATGTATTAAAATATTTTATCATTTAGATCTTTCATTTCCTGATCTTAATTTTATTAGTATGAAAATATTTGCATAGGCAGCTTAGAGTGTTTTGGAGAGTAAAACAACTGTGAATTGCTATGGCAACAAATGACAGCAACAGTTTGTTTCACATCTCTCGCCATGTGAAATTATTTAGAATGCATGAGATGAGCAGAAAGTCTCAGCAAATGTCTGTCTTGCTTGATGATAGAGGAACATGTTCTTATCAGGCAGAACAGGTTGGGTAGAGTCCTTCCCAACCTGTGGATTTCACTTTTTCTCTCCAGATTGAGACATCAAAAGCAAGGGGTTGTAGCACTCATCGTTTTTAGCTTAGACCCCAATGAGAAAGAAGAGCTGTGAAGCTTGGATCTACTTTTCCAGAGTTAGAGGTTATTCAAGCTCATCTCAAAGAGAAACAGACCAAACCCTTTCACATTAATCATACCAAGTGATTAAGCTTGGATTTACTTCATTTCAAGTGAAACCAGTTCAGTAGTCACATGCATGGTAAAATCACCCCCATTTTGGTGAAGGATGAGGGTGTTAATCAGTTTGGTGGAAATATTTCAGTAGAAGCTGAGACCTACCTAAATATTTTATGCACAGTATGTCTAGAACAGGGATATTTGTAACAGAGAGAGGGGTGAGCACTGCAGCTGGTGAGGGAGCAGGGAAGGAGATTGGGCATGCAGTTGGAAGCCTCTTGCAAGCAGCCTCTGGCTGCTTGAAAAGAGAAAGAGGAGGAAGGAAGCTGCCATTGGGAATGGCTCCTGCCTGCCTTATGGGTGATCTGGGAGGCAGAGGCTAGTGCTTGGGAAGGGAGGTCACTATACCCAGGAATGGCTGGAGATGGAAGTCTCCTCACTTTGAGAAACTGCTGCTTTTTAACCACAATCATTTATCTATGCAGAGCTTTAAAAGAGCCAACAGACTGATGCTTTGCATGGCTCACTATCCTAGTATATTGGAAAAAACCCTGTTGTTTTTGCATTTCATTACTTTGGCATATTTTCTTGTGGATAACTTGCAGGAAGAGCAGTGCTGCTCTGTGAACCTTGGAGCATTTTTTCAACTGCACTATTACTTGGAAGATGCTTATATTCATTAGTTGAAGCCAGAGGAAAATGTTGGCATTGGAAAAAAAAGAGACAGAACTGATTGTTTATAAACTGACTAACATTTCTCCCCACTCTTTTTTTTGTTTTAGCATTACCAGAACCTTTGCATCAGGTAAAACAGAAAAAGTGATCTTTCAGGCACTTAAGGAATTAGGTCTTCCCAGTGGCAAGGTACTTAATGGCTTTGAATAACTTTTCTTGTTATACTAGTAAGTTGATGGATCATTTCAATTTGTAGTTGTGATTTAAGTTATTTGCATTGTGTAAAAACATGCCTGTTCATGAGTAACTTATTAATCACTGTAGGTTGTTTACTAAAACCAAAATGTAATTAAATCTTCGTGACATAGTGGTCTTTAAACCTCTTAGATACAGCTTCCCTCCCTTTCTGCTAAGGCCTACCTTTCATTTGTTTGCACAAAGTACATGAGTACAGATTATACACGTGATACTTCTTTTTTTTGTTGCATACTGTCCTCTCAGTTGCATTTCTTGGACACCTCCAGCTCTTTGCTCCCTCCCACTGGAGAGAGACCTGCCATCCAGCTCTGTCCTGCTCACAGCAGCCCCAGACAGGTGATGGCTGGTTACAGTCACAGCTATTTTTTTCACCTTTACCCCCTTCTCAGTCTCTCTTCTTTCATTTTGGAGTCTGCAGTCCTTGGTTTTTGGCCTGGAAGCAACAAGAGGCTGGCAAGGTGCATCCCTTTGAGCTCAACAGCTCGCTGTCTCCAGCTCGAGAGGTGGGGTAAAGACAGACCTGAATCCCTGGCCATAGCAGTGCCTGATGCCTAAGACTAAATTTTTCCTCACTGCTACAGTGCTCATCTTGTTCAGAGAAGGACACACGCTACTGTGTGTGCTAGCTCATTGAAATTTTACATGCACCTTGGATGAGAGCTGCTTTAAAGCCACTGCACCAAATGTGGGATGTTTTTTCAGTGCATCCTGAAGTTTGTATGATATTTCAGGGGTTTTTTGTTTGGTTTTTATTCTTCAGAAGAAAGAAAAATAGAGAGTGATTTCCAGTTCTGTGTTAAGTGGAATTATCGCCACAGTGAGGTCAGAATATAAGCACAGTATCAAACAGATGTATGATAAAGATGAATTAAAAACTGTTTTCAGAAAATACAAAAGAATCTAGGTAAACATACACCAGTTAAAGAGCTGAACCAGTTCTCTGTTGCTTTTCCTGATGCAAGATATGCTCTTGGGAAAAGAGCATGTAAGATCTCTTTTGCTGGATAAATGTACCTTTGCATTTTGTTGCAGAATGATGAAATTGAGCCTGCAGCATTTACTTATGAGAAATTTTATGAGCTCACCCAAAAGATATGTCCCCGAACTGACATAGAGGACCTCTTTAAGAAGATGTAAGTTCAAATTTAATATAATCATGCTTTAAACTAATTTTGCTGTATTTTTAGTCCGTATCTAATAGTGACAGAACACTGTAAGATTATCTAACCTTGAATGCTAGTAGCATCAGCAGTATTTTAAGACAAACTCAAGTCTGTGTTTTTCCCCTTCCCTCCCTCTCAGATTGTTAATGTAAAAGTTTACTCTGTATTTTAGAGCAACTTTTACATGAGTTTGCAGAAGCACCTGGGACTTAATTTTTTTTTTTTGCATTGGCTTTACTAACTACTGTATTTTTAACTTGCTCCTTTAGGTGATTAACACAGTATGTGAACTAACTAAATTATATAAGAAATTTGAAGTTTTAAAAGTTGGTTTTTTTACTCAATTTATTCTCAGCTGGAGGACTTACATGGTGTTTTATGAAGTACTGTGTTAAGTTATAGGAAGTATGGGAGATAGACTGTGCCAAGCATAGACAGTTATGTTTTTCTGTGTTCTTTTTGAGATTATAGAGCTACTTCAGGTAGAAAAGTAGAAGGTTTTAAAAGTATCAACAATGTCAACATGTAAATCATACCTACTGTAGCATCGTATATGAAAACTTACATTCTCTAATAAATTTCTTTTCAGCAATGGAGACAAAACTGATTATTTAACGGTAGACCAATTAGTGAGCTTTCTAAATGAAGTAAGCTTTTTCATACATTAACTACCATACAAGTCTGTCTGCAGTGGCTTGCTTCTTCCAATCTTTCCATTGCATGAATCATGCCATTATTAGCTGCGTGTTTGATCTGCTGATCTTTCCATTATGGTAACATCCAGGTGCAAAAATCAGCTCCAACCTTGTATGTTATTGTGCTTTCTACATGTTGGCTTTGCAGATGGCATCTGTTGATTACTTGCTGTTGCGTTATGTTGTGTGTTATGTATGTTTTATACATTTTATACTGTTACATTCAATGCAGTTTCAACTAAAATACACCCAGTATTTTATTATAAGCAATTACTTTACCTATAGGCCACAGCTAAATATATCTGGTAATCCTTCTGAATAATAGAAGAAAATGAAGTAGGCTCTTATAAGCAGTGGTTTGATTCTTCTTGACAGTATTACTTCAATCTATTACAAATCATAAGAGCTAAGAGGATATTTTAAGAGTTTGTATATGATTTTTTAAAATACTATGTGTGCAGAATGAGAGGAAATATTTTTATTGCTGTACTTCCAGAATACAGTTGTTGGCAGGAGTATTTAGTATTTCTTAAAAACATCATGAATGTTCAATAAACAGTGCATGATTGGAGTTTTTTTCTATTCCTAACGCACAGTAAGTTATGGAAGACTGACTCATTCAGAATCCCAACAAGAAATGCACTGTGTAGATTTGACAAGAACATACTCGTGGGAAATAGGTCCATTCTCCATATTTTTTTTTTTTACCAATAGATTCTTGTCATCTGGAAGGTGGAAAACTGCTTTACCTCTCTGCATGGTCTGGGTGCATTACCAAAATTCTCTCCATCTACAATTATTTTACTGTTTATAAATCTATTTTATATATCGATTTCTTTATATCCCCAATCCTGCTTTATCAAGATTCAAGCAGTAAGTTCCCCATAAATCAAAATTAGAATATAATTTTCTTTTTCAGTAGGGAGTGCTTGCCTTACTCCTTCCTCATCAAACCCAAATCACATTTAGAAAGAATATTCAAAAAAAGAGTATATAGTGAGAAGATTAACAGCTTCAGGACTAATAGTCACATACTGGGGGCCTTAGTGTGCATCCACATAGTTTTATTAGCAAATGAGAACCCATGCTGAATCTTACTACTGCGAGGTGTTCTTTTGTCACAGCTATTTGCAAAGTTTGGTGTCTAAATGCTTGCAGGACTGGGGTCCTAGGTAAGGAAGGAGTGTCATTTTCTCCTCTGCATCGAAGAGAGAAAGAATAGTGTGATTTAAATTACAAGTTGCTCCCTTGAAGTACCTCAGCCCCCAATTCACTTGTACTGATAAACATCACTGCTTGAAGCACACAGCCCTGTCCCCACCTTTAACCATATGAACTCCTGATTTTTTTCAGTGTTAATCCTTATTTTTCCATAAATTACTATTTTTGTTATTATTTTAAAATTGATCTCTGTATTTTTTTAAAGTTTCAATTAGAACCAAATTGTTGTGCTCTCAGTTTTGTATTGTTTTAGCAGCTCTTTGTACAGAATTAGGAGCCTTCTTTTATGGGCAGTAATGGAGAAAGATGCATCTTGCTGGCTACATTCTTACTGCCACAACATATTTTGCAATTGGAAATCTTGTAGTTGGCCCCTTTAGTTGGTGACCAGAGCTGGGAAGGGTTAGTCAAGTGGGTTTATGAAAAAGAACATTCATTCTGATAACTGAAACTAATGCCTTTGAATCCAGATAGAGTTTCAGGTTTTGGTCATGACTTGAAAGGCCAAGAAATCTCCCTCCTGACACGATGGCTTCTTTCCCCTTGACAGCTGGCCAACACTGCAATTAGCAGTGGTGTTTAATGCTGGAAAATAAAAAAAGATTATTATCATTATATAGGAGAGGGGAGTTACTTGGCAGAGCAATTCTTCATGAGACACTTTAACCTAAGTTATTTTGAATTCAGTAATGTCCAAGGCGTGCTGCCGAAGCTCTAAGTGTTTAGGGAGTTTTAAGGAAGCATGAGGATACATTACTGGGTAAGAGCGGGAAGTGAGCTTCTTTCCTGGAGTTTTTCCAAATTGCTGTCTCTTATTTGATTTTTAAATGCTGCTGGCTGACAGATGATTTAATTGTGTATCAGTCTTAAAGCTTCTGGGAAGTTTTTAGAAATTTAATTATTATCAGGCACTGAGTATTTTGTCTGGGTCTTTTTTCTTAGAGTCAAATTTTCAAAAAAGAACATGTAAGTAGAAAAAGAACTGAAATCACTACAATTGAGATTTGCTTCTGCCATTCATTTGAAGCGATAAATTAATAAGCCCAAGTAACTGTCAAAATGGAAAATCAGTAGGCTGACCAGAACTCATCCTTTCTCCTGGCAAGGAGGATCCAGGGAACTACTGGCCTGTCAGTCTGATCTCAGTCCCGGGGAAGATCATGGAGAGGGTCATCTTGGGAGCTATCATGCAGCACATGCATGATGGCCAGGGGATCAGGCCTAGTCAGCATGGGTTTACCAGAGGTAGATCCTGTCAAACTAACCTGATCACCTTCTATGACAAGGTGACCCGCTTAATGGACGAGGGGAAGGCTGTGGATGTGATCTATCTGGACATTGGTAAAGCCTTTGACATGGTTTCTCACAGCATTCTGACTGAGAAACTGGCTGCCACTGGCCTGGACAGGTGGACCCTCAGTTGGGTTAAAAACTGGCTGGATGGCCGAGCCCAGAGGGTGGTGGTAAATGGAACAAAATCCAGCTGGAGGCCGGTCACGAGTGGCGTCCCCCAGGGCTCAGTCCTGGGTCCAGTCTTGTTCAACATCTTTATCAATGATCTCGACGAAGGGATTGAATGCTCCCTCAGTAAGTTTGCAGATGACACTAAACTAGGAGGAAGTGTTGATCTGCCTGAGGGTAGGGAGGCTCCTCAGAGGGATCTGAACAGACTGGACTGATGGGCTGAGACCAATGGGATGAAGTTTAACAAGGCCGAGTGTAGAGTGCTGCACATGGGACATAACAACCCCATGCAGCGCTACAGGCTTGGGGGGGTACTGGCTGGAGAGCTGTCGGGCAGAGAAGGACCTGGGGGTGTTGGTTGACTGCAGGCTGAATATGAGTCAGCAGTGTGCCCAGGCAGCCAAGAAGGCCCATGGCGTCTTGGCTTGTATCAAAAATAGTGTGGCCAGTAGGTCTAGGGAGGTGATTGTGCCCCTGTACTCAGCATTGGTGAGTATGCACCTCTAGTGCTGTGTCCAGTTCTGGGCTCCTCACCATAAGAAGGACATGGAGGTCCTGGAGCGAGTCCAGAGAAGGGAAACCAGGCTGGTGAAGGGGCTGGAGGGCAAATCCTATGAGGAGCGGCTGAGGGAGCTGGGGCTGTTTAGCTTAGAGAAGAGGAGGCTGAGGGGAGACCTTATCACCACCTACAACTACCTGAAGGGAGGTTATAGAGAGATAGGTGATGGTCTCTTCAGCAAGGTGACAGGTGATAGGACAAGGGGGAATGGCATGAAGCTGTGCCAGGGCAGGTTTAGATTGGACTTTAGAAAAATTTTTTTACTGAAAGAGTTGTCAGGGCCTGGAACAGGCTGCCCAGGGAGGTGGTTGAGTCACCTTCCCTGGATGTGTTCAAAAAAAGGGTAGATGAGGTACTTAGGGATATGGTTTAGTTTAGGATGAGGATGGTTGGACTTGATGTTCTTAAAGGTCTTTTCCAACCTTGTGATTCTGTGATATGAGGAGAACTTTTTCTGTTCCACTCTATCTCATTGCCCCATCTTTTTCTTACTTTTTTGTTCTTTTTCCCTCCTTTGGAGTCTCTCACTTGCTCTTTCTATCTCCCTCTGTTTTTCATCTCCACAGAAGCCCACCCATCTTAATGCTGCACAGGACAAAGAGGCACATAATTAACTACTGTGCACCTCTATTCCCTCAGAGGAGACTGAAGGCCAGGTTAGGGAATCTAAATGATGCTTCTCTCTTTGCAGAGCCATCCAGGCATTGTTCCTCCCTCTGCTTTTAGATGGTTCACTCTCATATGGTTAAGAACACCTAGTGTAGGGGTGTCCTGTCTATATGATATGTAGAGCAATCAAATGCAGCTTTGTTTGCTATACAAAACTAGCCCTGGGGCATGTTGTCTTTCTGGATGAAACCTCATGCTTTTAGTTTTGGTCAGCTTTTGTCTTAACACTTTCATGTGCCACCAAGCTCAGGAGCACAGAAGCTTTGCCCAAGAAATGCTAGAAGGCATTCTTCCTTTTTTTTTTAGGTAAAACTTCATCAGTTGTCAATTATGATATACTTTTAAAACTATATAAACATAAAATCATACTTCTGGTGAAATGGAAAACTGATAAAGAGCGATGATCATTGCTGCAGGAAGAATATTTTGCTCTTAGCTCTTTCCAATAACTCTGGGACTCTTTCTCAAGATGAGACTTTTTGCTTTATCCCACTTATTTTCTTCTGTTTGCTTATGACTAACTTGAAGAAAGAGAGTGGGGAAGAGCACTTTTCTTGAGTTAAGAACCTTCTCTACTATTTCTTCCAATTTTTTTGAAGTGGTGTATTGTCACTAATGGTATAAAGCTTGGAATTTGTCACAGAGGACTGTGCTGTTGCATGCTGGTGTTGTGTTGCTGTTGTGTACTGCTTAGCAAGTTATGTCCTGCATCCATCTGCTCTCATATCATATTTCATCTGAGTTTTCCTTGGATATCCAGTCAGCAAATCCATAGTGAATGAAACTGCTGTATTTTAGATGCTGCAGACTGTCAGTAGCATTACTTGAAAGATCCCTCTTTAATTGCATGATTAAGTTGGCATTGGTTGTAATTTCTTGAAATTAATTAAGTACATGCACCAATGTATTGACTGTAAGAAAAGAGATTGAGTGCTTATTTTCAATTGGATTTTGCTTTTATCACCAAAAAAATGCCCAAAAGTTTACACATAAGGAATTACAGCAAATGCTGCTAGTACTGTGCCAAGCCACATCGACACCAACCTGTCCACTCCAAATTATTGATCACCAATATGGGGTGGCCTGTTACATTTTGGAATTCTGCTTAAACTAAAGCTTGAAAACTATGCACCTACTGGGATAAAAGAGTGTTTTCACAGTCATATTTATTTCTTTGTTTTATTGCATCTGCTTACATGCCACTACTCCATTCAATTCTGTTTTTAATTTTCTTTTAATGGAGAATCAGGCACACAGTGTGCAGCTGTAATCCAGCATGGAGAGGAACAAAAATTCCATAGCACACTATTAAGTGAAAACTTAAAAACTGAGTAGTGTATTAGAAATCACTGCTAAATTGTACCTTAATATTACATATACTATGAAATCCTAATATCATAAATCACTGTGAATGGGAGAGATGATACTGTGAAGCTCTTTTAAGTTGTTACATATTTCTGATAAGAACCTACACTGTTTATTTAATAGTTAATAACACATTGTTTCCATGAGTCACAAATAATCATCAGTAGTTGCATATTTCTAAATTTGGGTTTCAAATTCTGCATCTATAGTCCAGCTTTAATTTACTTCTAATTTTTACTTTAGCTGTAGATCTTGCTGAAGACAGGCATTTTTTTGCAGAGGTGATTACAGTGCCATCAGTCAAGTCTGTCAGTTTACATGGCCTACAAAAAAGATTAGGAGAGAGAGAATTCACAAAGAAGAGACATTTAGCTGTTTGTTTCCAACATTTCATTGGCACATATACCACGTGCAGCCATTATTTTCATGAACAAGGCAGAGTAGGACCAGTTACGTTATTGCATTGGATTCTTGGGGTATTCTGTAAAGTATTTTTAGAATCAAACTGCCTAGGTTGTGTACAAAAGATACAATTCATTTTCTGTCTGAAGCTAAAGTTACTGTTGAGTAGTCTGTAAGTTTTAGGGCTCTTTTCTTTTTTTTGTTTTTTTTTTAAATGTCCACTTCTTTCTTTCTCATCTGCAGTAATGAAATGCTCTTGGATGATAGCCATGCACTGTATTGTTTTGCTGAATTCCGTTGTTTTCTAACCTTAGCATCAACGAGATCCTCGGCTCAATGAAATTTTATTTCCCTTTTATGACACAAAAAGAGCAATGCAGATAATTGAGACATATGAGCCAGATGAAGACTTGAAGAGTAAAGGTAAATGTGGGAGAGAATTCAGTATTCACTGGTTTTAGGCATTTGGCGAATTGGTTCCAAAGCATCCAAACTTTTAAGAGGGAGATAACAGTCCTTGTCGAGGGCAAGAACTTCTGTGGCCACCCAGTGATCTGCATCAGGAAACTGATCTGCTGATATCTCCCCCTCAAAACTGGTGATTTTTTTAGGATTATTTCCCTGGATCAGGTTACAGTGTGGCTACAAAGACACCCATCCTGATACAAAATGATCTTGTTCATTATATTATTCACAGGAAATAACATGGAGACTCCTTCTAGCAACAAGGCAGCATGCGTGTGGTTATGGCCATGGTCTCAGACCGAAAAGCTGCACAGATATTGTGCAATTTATTTCTTTTTCTAATTGCCATGTGTACCATTGGATATGCATCCACCTTCTTACAGTCTTTATAGTGCTTGAGGGCAGCAGCCTACCTCAGAACACTGTATTTTACATAGCTGCATTGAAAAATGTTCTTTCTGAGCAAGAAGGTTGCAGGAAGAGTCTCCAAGCCATTCTTGGGCTGCTTGTGTCCTGAGCTGCTACTGGTGTTGGAGCTGTCAGTGATGGAGCTTAGCTGCTTTGTGATCGCAGGCATTGACACCAAGGATGCCTTCCACAGCAATACCTGCACCTTTCACTGTCTCTGGGCCAGTAGTTAAGAAGACTTTACAGTTCTCTTCCTCAGTCCATAAACTTAAGGAATCCTTCTGCAGCTGGATGTGTAGTTTTCACCATTCCTTATCATACTTTAGTCCTTTTGACCAAACATCTACAGAGGAAGAGCTTGTACTGGATATGCTACTCCAGACACTGTGTTTGTGTGCTGGATCAATAGAGTGTTCTTTTAGCTCTGTGAAAACATGAGCTTTCCAGTAATCACCTGGGAGAGAGGGAGATATTTCTCTTGTCTAGGAGTTGTTTATAAATTTTATCCACTCCCAAGCAGCATAGCTCATTTCTTCTCTACATGAAGTAGAATTTTCGAAGTATGAATTACTTGATTTTATCAACTCTATTGTTGTTATTGTTTTTGAAAGGTGCTCACCTGTGATTCCTTTTTGATGCCAGTGCTTTTTACATATTTTCCAAAATGAGGAAGCTGGCTGCCACCTGCTTAGGATGAGAGATGTAAAAACACGTTTTCTGAAGGTGGAAGTTAGTGTAGAACTGGAAAACAATGTTCAGTAGTCTGCAAAGAGGGGGACTTTGCAAGCAACCAGGCTGGAGTAAGTCAATTATATTGGCTTACTGGTTTAGCCATTAATTGCATCTTGGCTAATTATTTAGCTTCTTTCTTTGATTTATGTTTTTAACAGGTTTTAAATAAATCTAGTAAAGCTCCTGCAGGGATGGGGTGATGGAGAGTAACAGCTCTTAAAGAGTTCCTCCATTCATCATACTCACTGAATCAGATTTTATCCCAGTGCAGTGGTAGGATCACAGAATCACAGAATCGTAGGGGTTGGAAGGGACCTTGAGAGATCATCGGGTCCAACCCCCCTGCCAAAGCAGGCTCCCTAGCTCATATTGCACAGATAGGCGTCCAGACGAGTCTTGAATATCTCCAGAGAAGGAGACTCCACCACCTCCCTGGGCAGCCTGTTCCAGGGCTCTGTCACCCTCACTGTGTAAAAATTCTTCCACATGTTGGTGCGGATAAGGGAGATGATTTCATGTAACATATCAAACCTTAGCATGTAAAGACAGCAAGAATTTATCTCAGCAGTGGTTGTTTCCTGCAGTCTTTTCCCCCTTCTTCTTAGATACAACTTTGTCATTGAGCAAAATAATTCAGCTCAGCACCTTTTCTGGCTAACTCATGTAGCTTAAGAATCAAGGCTGATGTCTGATGAAGGCAGTAGCAATAAGCAACTGAGTCTTCCTCAGTTACATTTCAGTAACAGAAGGAGTAAGTAAAGCTGAACAAGCTAATGCTGTGTGGTTTAGTAACCAGACTCTGCGCAAGAACACTACAAAATCAAATTCTTCCACTGGTGTGTTTGATCACACAGAGCTCTCAAGTTGCTGAAGTCTGGGCCGTTGTACGTCTAGGATGCCTGCTCAGCTGTGACATTTTCCCACTAGATGATGCACTAAAGTGCATGTCAACAGAGGTATTTTGTGCTACTGCTTTTTAAGATCTCAATGACTAGTAAAATTAAATTCTTAAAATTGAAAATCCCTTTTCAGCTGCTTCCCCCTGCCCCCCCCCCCAAAATTCAGAATCAGCTGACAGGATTGGAATAAGGCGTTCCAGAAGAGCTCACCTCTGGTTGACAGAGAAAAATCTAGGTTTCAGTAGAGGATTTTTTCAGAAAGCTTTGGAGTGAAAAGCAGGATTACTGGAGTTTTCCACGTAAGAGAAAAGTTGTCTTTAAATAAAAATAGGACTGCTGCAACTTATGCCTTAACAAATACGACTGCTTATATATGACTTTAGGGAATGCTATCTCTGAATTAGTGCCAGAAAATTATCTGCAGTTTCCCTGTGAGTAATCCCTTCTTCCCTACCCCAGATCATTTTTCAGTTTCTTGGCCACTTAAGAATAATCAGTACTGCCATATCAGTTTTAAAGTTTGTTTTCTTTAAAATTTATCCCTTGATTTATAATCTTTCTACTTGTAACAGCATGTAACAGCAGAGAAAGGTGTTATGAATTCTGTCCTCTGAATGACTGTATCTGCCGTGTTCATTGTAGAAAACAACTTGCTTTTCATTACAAAACAATAAACCTATATTTCGAACAGTAAACTTGAAGGTATCTTACATTTTCCTAACAAATGCAAAGGTTTTCTGGTACACCTCCGCTTGTTTCTGTCAGTGGAGAATGGTCTTTGCATGTGTTGCATGCTGATTAACAGCAACCGTAGCACAGTCAGGGCAGGACTAGGTATGAAAATACCATAGAAGAGTGGTACGATGCACGCAAGCTCACAATTTCTGGCTCACAAAGTCTCAGAGACCAGAACTGTTGGGAGTATTCTGAGATATTACTACTCATTTGCTGCCTTCACATCCTCTTGATGCCTTAGGTCTCCTAATGGTGAGTGCTGGACAGAGGATGTTGAGCTTGGTTTGTTTGTTGGTTTGGGATTTTTCGCTACATGGGATCTCAGTGGCAGATTGTGCACCAGGAATACAGTTGCTGGTCAGCTTGGAGCACTGGAAGGGGAGAAGCCTATACAGACATAGCTTTTGTGCCAGGGTTCTTGCTCTGTGAGACAGTTCAATTCCTGCCAACCGTAAAATTCTAGTAGTAATTTGCCTTGCTTTCTTCTTCCTTCTAGGCGTCATATCAAGTGATGGGTTTTGCAGATACTTGATGTCAGATGAAAATGCCCCAGTTTTCCTAGACCGTTTGGAGTTATATCAAGAAATGGACCATCCTTTGGCTCATTATTTCATCAGTTCCTCTCACAATACATATTTAACAGGCAGGCAGTTTGGTGGGAAGTCTTCAGTGGAGATGTACAGACAAGTGCTTTTGGCTGGATGCAGGTTGGAAGCAGGGGATTACAGCCTTTAATATTTGTATATCGAATACTTTTAACCTCTGTAACATACCATTGTGGTGATATATTGCATAGTTGAATTTATAAATTGATTACTGTGGTGAATGAAAATACACATACACTTTTTCTCATGTAAGATGTTAAAAGGCAGTGGAAATGTAGAAATTGATACCAAGGAAGAGTTTGTGAGAAAGATAGCAGAAGTGTGATCTCAAAATGACAGCTAAAGAATTTCAGGGGGCTTTCTGCTTTGTAATTAAGATGTTTTTGTGTAAATGAGAATCAGTTTATGATTTCTTGCCTGACTTCTTGATATACTGGTGTCGTGGTTTTGCCCCAGCCGAGGGCCACACCCCACACAGTCGCTTGTACTTTTAAAAGGAAGGGGGAGGGAAAGTTGGGGGAGGGGGAAAAGGGAAGGAAGAAAGGAGGAAAAGAAACCACAACCTAGAAACCAGAACCACGCAGGTTGGGATAAGGATAGTTTACTAAACAATAACAGAAAACTAGATATAACAATAACAGAAGTTTAAAGCACAAAATAGATAAAACTGGTGATACACAATGCAGTTTCTCACCAAACCACACAACTCAGGCCGCACAGCTTAGAGCCCGTCCCGGAAAAAAAAAACCCGACCGTCCCCAGAAACTGCACGTCCTGGCGTTGTCTCCTCCTCTTCCCCCCAGTCCCCCTTTATACTGAGCATGACGTAACTGGCATGGAATATCCTCTTTGGCCAATTCGGGTCACCTGTCCTGGCTGCGTCCCCTCCTTTCTCATTAGTAAGGAAGTATGAAGAACTGAGAAAGGTCCTTGATTGCCTGTCAACAACCAGAAACATCAGGGTGCTATCAGCACTGTTCTCATCCTAACACCCAAACATGGCATTCCATCCACTGCTAAAAATAATTAACTCCATCATAGCTTAAACCAGGACAACTGGAATGTGTCACAGTTATTTCAGTAAGAGCAGTGTGTTAGACTGCTAAAAACATTATTGTTCAGGTATAAATATATTGCCCCACATGTAGTATGTTTAAATACCCCAAATTATAAAGGCAGACTGAAATTACATCCCTGTGCAGCTTAAAAGGAATTGTGCAGTGCCCCAGACAGCTTTGTAACTTACTGCTCTGAACATTGCTGCTCAGAACTTGTCCCAGGTAGCCTGTTAGTGAAACACTAAGGAAGCTGACAATGTTTTTCTTGGGTCTTTAGGTGTGTTGAGCTGGACTGTTGGGATGGCAAAGGGGAAGACCAAGAACCGATAATAACACATGGAAAAGCAATGTGTACAGATATTCTTTTCAAGGTAAGAAGCAATATGCACAGAAAACACTGTGTACAGTCATTCTTTTACCTGGCAGTAAGCCCCTGTAGAGCCCCTGGACAAGAATCCATACAGGGCACCCTTACCTCTTCAACACTCAGTGCTCTCTTGTGACAGACTGACAGACACATCAGCAGGGTTTCTTGCCCTGTTCCTTAGGGCTTATTTCTGACTCACGTCATTCGCCCCTGTGTTCATAGAAGCTTCAGGACTTGCTGCTTTTGCCCTGTATTTTAACATCCTGCAGCAATTTGCAAAATAAATATCTTCTCTATTGTCTGAGAATTTCCTTAGCTATGGAAACAGCCTTGAAGTTGCAGGAGTTATTGTGGGAGTAGACATCCTCCCTGGCAAGACCAGATGGGAGCAGAACCAGGGGTAGCATTGGCATTTGACACTCAGTTCTGTTTGTCAGGGTGGGGTGGAGAACAAAAAATTCTCTTTCAGGGCTGTAATTTGATCTGTTTTAATTTGAATCCTGTTATTGAATTTTAAAGGATGTAATTCAAGCCATTAAGGAAACAGCATTTGTTACATCAGAGTATCCTGTCATTCTTTCATTTGAAAATCACTGCAGGTATATAGTGCCTTTTTTTTTTTCCTTTTTGATGGTAGTGCAATATGTGAGAGAGATGATACAGCTCAAAAATACTGTAATTTGAGTGCACTTGAGAACTGTGTAGGGATATGCAGGTATCCTAAATGTCACTTGGAAAAGTCTGTGCTTAAAAATACTGGCATTAAGCTAGATAAAAATTGACTAGTATATTAAACTGTGGCAAATCTGTGAAATATATTTGGATGTTCCATTAGTTGTGTGTGAGTCAATGAATCTACATTTCTGGTCTTATTAAATTCATCTATGTAAGATAATAGACTTTTATTGATGGTTTAATTACAATAAAGTAATACTCAGTTGAGAGAAAGTAGGCAGTATGTAATTTGGGATGTCTACATCACTTACTCTGTTTTGCTGAGTAATAGTAATGTATTTCTTGATATTTAAAAAATTTAACCAACATAATCTTTTCCAGCAAATACCAACAGTACAAGATGTCAAAATACTGTGAAGATCTGTTTGGAGATCTACTGCTGAAACAGCCTCTAGAAACACATCCAGTATGTTCCGTTCTGCTAGTCTCTTGGATTTTTTATCTGTTAGTTTTATTTAATAGAGATGATAAACTGGGATCGTATCACCTATAGTGCTGTTCACTGCCAGTCCTGTGCTTTCAAAAATGCCTAGTGATTTTATTTTTTGGTTGTCTACACTTTTTTTGGTCCTTATCTGATTTGTTTAATTTTTTCTGTACAGGGCTCTGGTGAGCAGCCTGGGGAAAATCCATCCCCTTGATGTGTGACGTAATATCAGCACCTACATAAAATACACCACACACATTGTATTTGCAGGTCAAACATAACTCTGAAATTGCCAGTCACTATTTTAAAAAAAAATTAATTATAAATCGCATGGTCTCAGCTGAGGAAACCCATTCTTTCAGCTGCACTTTGCATGCTTCATGCTCCAGATCAGGTCCTGCAGCCTAGGTGTCCCCCACTGCTGCATTAAGAATTGAATGAAGCACAAAGAGTTCCCTGCAGTCTCATTTAGACTATCAAGTGCACTGTAATCTGCATGCACTTCACACTTCTGTGTGGCAGGAGATAACGACAGACACTCCTTCACAAACACAGTATTTAGGAATTGAATAGCTTGTTACCCGGTGCTTGCAGCTATTCTTCCAGCCCTGCCTTACTTTCCTGAGCAACATGCTACTCGTCTGCCTGCAGACACCCCAAAACCACAGCACAGCAGGCTCTACCTTACCTTTCAGCTCCTGTCCTGTGACTGTGACAAAGGGGACTCCTGGCATTGCCACCTGTAGAGCGACCCTGTTCTTGGCTTCCCTTGCATGTTGCGGGGACAGCCACACACAAGACTTGGTGAATATCAGGTTGTTGCCCTGCAAAGCGCATCCCAGAGAACTGAACCTTGTAGTGTTCTTTTGTAGTGTTTATAGAGCCTTGCCACACTGCTCACAAACGGCAGTTTCCAGCAGCTTCCAGGGACGCCTAGAATAGAGCTGGCCCGAGGCCGCCATGCTGCTGCCTCAGGGCCCGGTATCAGCTGCCGGTGCTCACAGCACTACTGAGCTTTCTGCATTTTATGGTCATTCCTCCTCGTGGGTTAACTCCATTTCCAGCTACTCACAAAGCAAATGTTGAGGCAATGGTGGTTAGGAGCCCAAAACGTGTATTTTATGAGTGTTTGGTTTCTGGCACCTTGACTGACTGAGGAGGGCAGACTTGAGCAAGACATGGCATTGGAGGAAGCAGATCTGGTTTTAAGTAAAGCAAGTATTTGTCCAAGTGGGCATCCAGCTATGGCCAGTGCTTGGGAGATGCAGACTGGCATTCTGGAAGCCTGGGGATATATGAGCTCTGCCGCACTGACATCTAGTGGAATTGCATCCCAAGCGCTCTCAGAAACAACGTGTGTTCATCCCACATGCTGAAACTCCCATGGCTGAACTAGCCTGGTGGCTGTGGATAAGTGACCCTCCTGCAAGGAGGTTTGCACCCATTGTTGTGGGATTGAGTTGAGTTGGTTTCTTTGACTGGGTTGTTTTTTGTTATCTCTGCTGCTTTTATTTGGTTTCAAGCTGTGGTGTTTTGTTCTTTTGTTTCTTCATCCTGAATGAGGCTTCTGCGTAGCTCACAGTTGGATTTAAGGAGAACACTATCTGAATATTTCTTAGAATTTTTACTAGCCCTGTAAATGTCACCTTCTCCTATATCACTTATGATTCACTGGAAGCCAGGTTCCATTATAGCAGCAACTCCCTGCATGATACTCTTAGCACCCTCTCCACCTTAGGCTTGCTAATTACCGTTCCCAAATCCCTGTTTCTTAACCTTACTGATGTGACAGGACTTACATCAGTGTTTTTTACACTTTTTCTTCAGTAATATTTATTTTCCTTTCTGGAATTGGAGACAACCCTTTGAGTAGTACTGCCTTGTGTATATGACACTTGCCATTTGCTTTTCACAAATAATGAAGATGTGACCCTGTAGTTCTGCTGACAAAAGTCATCCTTGTTACCTAGCTGAGGACTGGGTAGCGTTCTGCTCACCAGTGCCAGCCCAGTTCTAGTCTGTAAGGATATCTGGGCTGCCTCACTTGCCTTATTACAGCTTGAAGGGACTGTAAAGGTGACTTACTTAGACATCAAATGATGATGGGCTAAACTGTCACTCAGACTGTGTGTGAACCACAGGGAGAGAGAGAGAAAGTAGGAAGTCCTCTAATGAAGAGCAGCAGGTCACATCCATGCCCACTGCTAGGCAGGAGAGAGGGGGAGATGTTTTGACCAGTGCAGCTGAAGATGGTGTAGGCTGGAGACCAGTGTGCTGGCTTCAGCCAGCAATGCTTACCTGACCATAGCTTTCCCATGGGATAGAGAGGAAGCAGAGGAGCCGATATAACTGTGGTCACTCTACCTCTCAGGGTTGTGCCTGTGGTGGCACTGCTTGTTCACTGGCCCCTTACCATTGCTGTCCTAAAGTTAAAAACCCAAATAGGGATGCAAAGAGGCCAAATCACTGTTATTAAGCATTTCCTTTAAACTCTTTTACAGCTTGATCCAGGTAAAGCCTTACCTTCTCCTAACGACCTCAGAAGAAAGATTCTCATAAAGAATAAAAGGCTGAAACCTGAAGTAGAAAAAAGTAAGTAAAGCTTGTTGAGTATTAAATAAAAGTCCCCATTGCTACAAATGGGCTTTGTAACTACAGTATCCAAATTGCGTGTGTGTTAGCATTGGAAGAATGTGAATTATATGGAAATGATGCTTTGTTTGCCCTTGTGTTTTGTATGAATGCCAGAGTCTAGGCCTTAATATCAGCATAGAGCATAGCCATGGATAGACCAAGAAATGTAATCCTGGGACATTTATCAGATTGCTGTTTGAGCTAAAATATAACACAGATAGAATCTCTTGTAAATTCTGCCTACACTGATATGTTTGCACTGCTCTGTTTTTCCAGGATAAGCATAAAATAAAATGGAATTTCAAATGACTCTTCTTGCTATTATTGCTAGTCCTAATATTTATCTTCTTTCAGTAATAATAATGTTGCTGTATTAGTTTCCAGTATGGCTGTAGTGATAAGCACTGGTCCTTCTCCATTGAAAGATAAATTACAGACCTTCCACTGACTTGAGTCATATGTGATTGTGTTCGTACTGTCTAACAGAAATGCACGTGGGAACACAATTGAAAATCCAAGCACTTTGCCTCCATTTGCATAGATCAAGCGCTGAAGAGTGAGCTGCCTATTCTTTAAAGAAGTAATGCACTTGCTTCAGAGACCTTTTAGATCTGTAAAAATATTTTTCTTAACTCGTGGAGCTTTGGATACAGCCCTCACTGACCACTTTTCAGATCTAACAATGGTTTATGTCTAATGATGCTCTTACTCTGTAAAATTTTATTGCCAACTGAAGACTTAATCTTAGAGAGGCCATTAAATAAAAGTAGCTCTTGGGATTAGAGAATCAATTATGATTGTTTTCATTTATTACTTTGTGCCTAGAAACTCTTCATGTCATGACTAATTTATTTTTATTTTTCTTATTAACAGAACAGCTTGACGCTCTGAAAAAGATGATGGAGGCTGGGGAAACTGCTGCTCCTGTAAATATCCTAGAGGATGATAATGAAGAAGAAATAGAAAGTGGTAAGGATTTCATAGGGAAGGGCTCTCAAACATTGCCTGTGGTAAATCAGTAGGCCAGCATGAGCAGCTAGTATGCACATTACCCACATGTCCATGGTCTGTGCTCAGTGCAGGACCATTTATACGGACCCTCCAACCTTACCATCATATCTCGGATACATATCACAGCTCCCTCCTGGCTCTGTGGTAGACTACAGTAGGAATATGAGCTCTGTTGGTGGTACTGTGGTAATTTTTAACTTTCACTTACTGTTAAGTCATAAAAGAGCAGCAACCAAGTCAGGTTTTTTACTGTATGTATATGTATGTATGTGAGAGACTGGGAAGGTGTGATCTTTGCTTTGTCAACATTAGATTAGATTATTACATTATACTTTATAAGGATAAAATGAGGGATAGAATTTGTCTTGCTAAATTTCAGGTATCTTTAGTGTAAACATTTAGACCCGAGCCAGTGATGTGGAATGTGTTTATGGCCAACAGAGAAAAATAGACATATCTAGGGTGTGATTCACCATGTCTGTTTTAAATGTCCACCATCAGAAGAGGTAAAACATGCCATTGTCTGCAAGCATTTGTACCAAGGTACTGGCCTGTGACCCCTGTCAAACTGAACATCCCAGCTTTGGCCTACACCCTGGTCGTCTTGATTTTTTTCTTTAACTAGCACAAGGCCACCATTGTTGCAGTCAGTGAAAGACATTTTTTTGTGATCCAAATCCGGTACTTGTCCTTGCAATGCTAAAAAGGACTGAAGTGCAACAATTTTTTGGAGAGGCCTCAGTATCTTTCTCCAGGTGATCAAGGAGCACAGAGGAGATTCCGTTGGTTTGCAGACTGATTTCCATTGAATGCTGATTTCTAATAGTGCTCTTGTGCTGCCTTATGTACTAGTCTACCAAGAGGTTCAAATAAGTATTTTCTAAAACTATTGTTTAATTCTATATGAATAATATGATTTTGTGTTTCTAAGAGAACTTTTTAGATTCTTGGAGTATGCTTTGTTCTAACAAAAAGTCACCTTAAAAGCAAAGGAAAATGATTCCCTTTAATAGGGAGCACTCTAAGGAGACTCTACGTGAGACACCAGCAACTTCTTTCTTACATCTTTACTTAAACATCTCTCTCTTCTTGTTATTTGCCCAAGCCTGATGTGGTTTTTTTATACTTTTACTATTTTTATATACAAAAAAGTACAAAAGGGTATTTAGTGTATTCAAAAATACACTAAGTAAAAGTTTTCTCATTAAGCATGTCAAAGCTGTAAGAATCTCATGCCTTAGCTCTAATTTACTACTAGTGCTTGAAAATCTAAATCCCTGGATTTTATGTCCTTTTTTAAAAATGCCACAACCAAACCTGTGTATTCAACTGTCATTTTTTTCATGTCTCTCAAAACCAGTGGTTGCTTTGGGGTTTTTTTACACTGATCCTCCTATTTTTCTGTGCAGCTGACCAGGAAGAGGAAGCTCATCCAGAGTACAAATTTGGAAGTGACCTTACTGTAGATGATTACAGCCAAAAAGAAGCAGTTGCCATCAGTGTCAAAAAGGTGGGATTAGTACTTATAGATATATAAAGCTTTGGAAGCTTTCCATGGATGCAGGTGTAAAAGCATCATGTTTTGTGGAAGCACTGCAGCACATGATGTTGGAAGAGTCAAACATGAGATCTTCACCAGATTCCTAAACTTTAGGTTCATAAGAAGACAAAAATTTGTAGCTTTAAATCCTCTCTGCTTTTTCAGGTAGAATATTCATTGAGGACACAGAATCAATGTGTAGGGAAACAATATATAAGAAGTGGAGGATTTGATCAGAAACGTTAATTAAAGGCAGCAAGTCATTTCCTGTTCCTACCTCTGGTATTTTACTTTGCATCTCAGTTGCAGAGCCTTAATATGAGTATCAGCTTCCTCACTCACTTTTTTTTTTTTTTTTTTGCAAGGTTGCATCCTGTGTCTTTGTTGTAGGGATTCCCTGGGTCATTTTTTAGTGTCAACTCTTACGGAAGCTTCTCCCTTCCACCTGCAGCAATGAAGGTGAAATGGGGTGATCATGCTGCAGTGGGGTGGGGTGGCAGTGGAGCTCTACCAGGGAGCCAGCTGGAAGGCAGGGTAAAAGTCCCCTTTATTCCACTCATACCCAGTTTAGTACAGTTTGACAATCTGCTCTCAGTAACATGGATATTACTTGACAGTATTTTGATACAGAGTATTGGAATTCAAAACTAGGGCTGCTCTTGGCTACTACTTCTCTCCTGCCTGGCTACCTTGGATCTTACTCCAGGTAAAAGTATAGGTATGGAAAAACCTTTCCTTGCACAGATTGCCCTTGGCGGTATGTTTCTGGCTACTGTGTCACTGAAACATCAGACCTGCCTTCTTGGAATCTTTTCAAGTCAACATCTTTGCTTTTTCAGGACTTTGATTAAGCCTCCCAATATAGTGTTGTTTAACTTCTTTGCTCTAGGGCTGGTTTCACTTACGAAGTCAGCTGGTCGTTAACTACCCGAGTGTTTTGGGGTTTGGTTTGGTGGGGTTTTTTTTCAATTAGTCACTCATCCTCAGCATTCCCTTGGGTAACTTCTCTGCTTCTTTGCTGATCAGAGTCTCAATCCTTATTCTTTAGGAATGTGCATTCAGTGCCAAGTCAACATTTCTCTGTCCAAGTTTCTCAGTAGTGGCAGCTTGTAATTGAAGACAGACAGCAGACTGTCCCACTGCAAATAACATATTGAGATAGGCCTTTTCCAAACTTGGACATTTAAAGCATGGTTTACAACAGTCTTTACCCTCAAGTTTTCAGAGCCTGGACAGTTTGCATATCCAGATCAGATGATCTTTTATGTCATCTGGGTGTGTCATTCTTTCTTTCTTCTCTGAAACTTTCTGTCCCCTGCATCTAGTGATGGCACTGGCTTGGGCTTAACTGTCTGGCATTCTCAGTCCTATTGCCATTGCTAGCAGCTGTTGAATTTCATACCTTGTGTACCCAGATTTGAAAGAAACTGCAAATATTTGCAAATGTATGGGACAGATAAGCCACACAGGAAGGTGGAAAAGGGTATTTTTGCTAAATGCATTAACTTTTTGAGGATATTTTTCTTACTATGAGTGTTTCCTATTGCTTTTTCTTTGGGTAATGTATATATATTTTTTTCCCTTAGGCTGTTGAAGATTCTGAGCAAGAAAACAATAAAAAGGTGACACATAGGATGTTGCGTAGTTTGTTTTATTGCTTTATATATGACATACATATTACTTACCATACATTCTTAGTGGTTTAACAATTTTATGCATAGGTTCACTGCACCTACAGAGTATTTTTGGGAGTGACTACCTCCTTTTCTCCTCTAGGGTTTCCTCTGCTGTCCTTTTATTACAGGGTTAGGGCTATCAGAAAATTTGGGGACAGATAGGAGTGAATAATTTTTGCCTCCTTAGAAGTGTCTGATCTCAGGCTCAAATGTGAGGCACTGGGAAACAGCAGTTCTCTGAATGGTGTTCAGATGTATCATCCCTGCTTCTTTTTTATTTTTATTTTTTTCTCTTCCCTTACCCTGACTGCACTTTGTTTTCCTCTCTTTTTCCTCCTTTTGCTTTCCCTTGGAACTTCTGCATTTATCTTCTCCCAGGAATCCCTTCTGTAAGACTCTTCCCACCTCCTTCCACTCTTATCCTTCTTTCTCTTCTCTCATTAAAGCTGCCTCCTATTCCTTACCACACTTTTTTTCAGTCTGTGTTGCTTTCTAAGTGGGTTCTTCTTCTTTTCTTGATGGGTGGGAAACTGTAAATAACCTAGAGAGATGAACTTCCCCCACTGTTTTCTCTAGACACTGAAAGGGTCATGTGCTGTTGTAACCATTCCTTTGTTTCCCTAGACTTTAAGAAACATTCCATCCTTACCCCTTTCTAATTCATAGTTTTAAAGTTGTGAACACTGCAAAGACTATAGCCCATTTACTGTAAAAAATATGGATCTGTGAGTAAATAAGATAAAATCAGTGATCACAGAATGTTAGGAGTTGGAAGGGACCTTGAAAGATCATCTAGTCCAACCCCCCTGCCAGAGCAGGATCACCTAGATTAAATCCCACAATGTGTAGATTGTCTTAGAATATTGTCTTAGAGCTAGTGTGTCATGATGCAGTCCTACAGCTGTAGTCTGAAGGATACTATTGCCTTGGAATGAAGGCATGCATACTCCCCTCTACCTTCCTTTTCACTGTGATTCATTGATTAGACATTTATAGATCAAGGCAGTAAAATTTGATTAGCAATGCTGAGCATTCTGCAGGAGGTGGCACATTGAAGGAGCCTGGAGAATATAGGTGGTCAGTTCTTCCTGAATCATTGGCCTTCCAAAAATGAAGCACTGAAAATGACTAGTTCATTTGAAGAAATTTGGCCTTAATTCAATCTAAACTTTATTAACAAATAGCAACCTCGTAACAAAAAAAATGCCTGTATTCTGCTAATAAAGGGATGTACCACTTGGCATATTTAGGGAACAGATCTGTGAACCCTTGCTGGGCATATGTGGTTTCCTGAAAAGCAGTTGGGTTGAGCCCTGGTCATAAGCATGAAACTTTCACGGGCTAGTGGAGGTCTCCTTCCACATAAAAACCACCTAATGCAGCTGGACTCCTGATAACTCAGTTATTCAGTCTGAAAATGACATTCCTTGTGCCTCAAGACCCACCTTATCATATCAAGGCATACATAGTTTCACTTCACATGGAATTAATTTTTTTAAATGTGTCTGCAATATATGACAGATAGAGGTACATGCACATAATACTGGTGGGTAGTTTCACATTTCCTTTCCCCTCGCATCTCCTGAGTAAAGGAGTTGCAGTAGTGTTGGTACCACATACTGCATTTTTCTTCCATGCTGTAATGCTGTTAGACATGCTGAGACTTACTGACCAACTAAGGACTTTGCAGTGTTTCCTGTTGCCCTGATACAAAAATACAGGACCTTCTGGCAAACACAGGTTGCATTCTGAAAATAAAAACTGTACTGTAAGAATTTTGGAATATACTTAGTGCTTCCTTGCAGAAGTTCACTGTCAGCCTACAATAGGTTAGATTTTTTGGTAATTGATAGGAAAACAAGCAAAAATGTTTGTGGGGAAAATGCTGTGAACGGCAACTTGTGGAGTTTGCTTAGATTGACAGAGATCTTTCTATTTCTTTCCTTTCAGTGAAAAGAATGTGTTTCAAACTAGTTTAGGGGAAAGGAAGAAGTTGGGCAGGTTGAGCCACATGAGAAGCACTTCTATTGTTGGTTTCTAGCAGATGAGATAGTTGTAGAAAACTTGAAGTTGGGATGTAAACATAGTGCATCGTTATATGAATGAATGATTCAGATTTATAACATATTAAAAGTCCAAGAACATATGAGCTTGGTACTGTTGCTCTTGCTGATCATGTGAAATGAAGGTTGTAATCCCTATAATTTGCTCTGCTTTTATTAGTAAAGTTTAGCAGTTGAACCTGTTTGTGTTTTAATGTTGAGACAGGCAGGCTTTACCCCACCACAGTCGCTGTGAGAAAATGTATATTAAATCACAATTCTTAGGAATTAATTTGACAAGGATAGATCACTATCTCCTACCATTGTTCAGTCTGTTGAAATATTTATCTTTTACCCCAAAGTTATCCTACTAACATCGTGTAATATTTACCCTTTCTCTCATCAGTCCTCTTGCATGCATCCTGTGACATTGAGAGTGTTTGGTGCCTATATCAGTAAGAAATCTTAATTTGTGACATTAAAATTTCCACTTTTCCTGTATTAATTTGCACTTTCTTTAACTTTCTGCAGATTTGGGTATAATTTTGTATCGCCTTTGAAAATTCCAACAATGGTGTTTGCATTGACAAATAGTGATTGTTTTCTTTAATGTGTTTTCAGGGTTTAGTAACTGTTGAAGATGAACAAGCATGGATGGCATCTTACAAATATGTAGGTGCCACAACCAATATACACCCATATTTATCAACAATGGTCAACTATGCTCAACCTGTAAAATTTCAAGGTTTCGATGTAGCAGAAGGTAACATAAAAGGTTGAATGAAATAAAAGTATTTGTCTGCTTAATCTACATAGTTTTTTTAATCTCTACGTTTCCTGAGTTTAGAAATGGAGTAAGACTTTTATAGCTTAATGACCATCATCAGTATATTTTTAGATCTCTGTTTCCTTGCATGTTATTCCATTGGTCATCCACACGGAGTCACTAAATTACTGGGAGTCTATGAAGCTGCTGATGTTGATTATATTCTGTTGGCCTTTCCTATTAAACTACCTGGTTTAGTTCATCTTTTTGTAAAGTAAGGTGTGAGCGATTGTCACAGTGGTCAGCAGTTAGCTGTTGCTTTCCTATTACACCCTACACCATTCATCATGCTGTTTTACCTTCTCTAGCCATACAACATAGGCTCTGAATAACAGTTTTAACCAGGGGGAAAAAAAAAGTTGAATTCCCATGAAGTGAAAGAAAATGGCAAGTCAGAAATTTATGACATTTCTCTTCAGTATAATTTGATTCTATGGGTGACAGATAATGGGGAAACAGACCAGAATTTGCTAAATCTTGCTACTGCATAGAATATGTGATTTTCCATTTTGATTTCTCATTACAGAGTGTTTTAAAATGGCTTGTCTTTTTTTTCCTAGAACGTAATATTCATCATAATATGTCCTCCTTCAATGAATCAGTCGGACTAGGGTATTTGAAGACCCATGCCATTGAGTTTGTGAAGTATCCTTTCACCTCCTTATCCACTTCTCTACTAATGCTACAAATTAACAAGTGTACCTTTCCAGACTGTCCCATGTTTGTAAAGGAAAAGGGAAAGTGGGTTATAGGATGAAAAATAGTAAGATTAATGTAAGAACTACTGAAGATACCAGGATATGACCATCCATTTCTATGATGTTTTCATCTCATTTTCCTTGATGAATTATACAGTTATAATAAACGACAAATGAGTCGGATATACCCAAAGGGAGGCCGAGTGGATTCCAGTAATTACATGCCTCAAATTTTCTGGAACGCTGGTTGCCAGATGGTCTCGCTGAACTATCAGACCCCAGGTAGGCAGCAACAACCAGTGAACCTCAATCCTAAAGAATTACTTGGGCAGTAGCTCTCAGACAGATGCCATGCATTTGCTTCTGGCATTTTTTGAGGAAATGGACATATGGCTGAATAATACAGTGGGGTGGAATTACAGAGGCAGAAGTAAAGGAGCAATAAAAAAAGCCATGCAGAGAAGAAAAACTCAGTCCCCTTTCATGGAAAAATAAGAGAGTTCTGTAAATTTTTACATAAATGATAATGTGTTATTAATAAATTGTATTAATTACAGGGAAATTACTGTTTTCACAAAACACAGCTTGGCACAGTTGGGTGTGTGCCTACAAAGTAAAGATGGAGCGTACAAATTAAGATGGTAAAAAGTAATGAATATGTGCCAAAGCATTTCTAGACTGGTTATTATGAAGTGTTAAAAAGTCATGTGTTCAGCATCAGAGGATGGGGTCTGAGATCCCAGCTGAGAGAAGGATGCCAGGGAATGTAAATGCCTCTCCACTTCCACTCTTCCACTGGGAAGAGATGCATTGTTCCCATTCAGTGAAGGTGTGAGTATAACAGGGTAAGGAGGTTTGTTTGATTTTGGTGGTCTCTTTAATCAAGAAATTTCTTCGGTCATATATGGAACAGACCAGCTTTTCCATTTTTATTTTCTAGCTGTGATAGTGCTTTAGTTCTTGCTTTCCACCTCCCACTGTGGTGCCTTTAGTACTGCAGACACTCCTAATGACCGTTCCCTGAGTTCTGTCCTGCAAAGCTTTGCACTGTTTTCACTGGCTGAGGAAGCAGGAGAAAGCTGTGCTGGTGTAAAGCACTCCACCGGACATGATACGGAGGTTGGAGCAGATACACAAGGTTCACTCTGCTCCCAACATTGCCTCTGCCCACTGCATGTCTTTCTCAACCCCTTTGTACTGCAAAGTAGGAGAGGTTATTGTGTAATTGGAAGTAACTCTCCTGTATTAGTCCTCTGTGATCCAACTGTGCTGTCAGGCTGAAGAATAATTGAGGAAATACTAATTAAGGCTGCCCAGTAAAGCAAATAATAACCAACATGAGAACATTCCATTTTGTGTAAGGGAGAACATACGGAAAAGATTTTATGCTTTTTTGAAGGTAGAGTCTGTTGGGCAATACAATACCTGCTAAGCAAGGATGTTGTGTTCTAGTGTGACTGGAAACCTGCAGGAAGGCGTTTGGGCAAGGTTTTGGATGGGAAAGGACTTGTTATGTGTTTACTGTCTGTCTTTATACACAAGTGCCGTAACAGTGTGTTTGAATAAAACTCAGATGCTTTAAATGTGGAAACTAAGCAATGCTGCTGGGATGTTTTAGGGATAGTTTATTCAATTAAGCCCATAGAAAACCAGTGTGCTATTCATCTCTATCTTTTTTTAAGACATCAGAGTACCACTCCATCAGAGGTAGTTGTCTGTGATCACTGTGGAGAAATACATACTTCAAGGGTGTATCGTAGAGTATTTTTTTGTATGTCTGCCTTAGACTGAAGTTAAAGTGACTGTATCTCTATGCTATTCGAAGTGATTCTAGATCACTAACAGAAACACACACACCTATACTGTAGATACCAAACATGAGGTGATAGAAATCCCAGCCCAGGCAGTTAACATGACCGCAGTCTGCTGCTTCCCTGCCTATCAGCTGTGATTTTATTTGGGGAGAGGCTGTTCTCTAAGCACAGTGTAGACATCACCTGGGTTAATAAAGCTGTTACTACTATGAAGAAATGTGAAGTTTTCCTATTGCTTCCTTTTATTGCTTAGGTGTGTCTGGTTTATATGCATTAAATTTAATTGTAATTTAAACTGATTGGTCTGGACAAATGGTCTTATACTTTTCTGAGAAAGATTGGTCATGATCTGCATTATTCAGAAGGAAAGACGGTTTTTTTTTTCCCTCTCTTGACAGATTTAGCAATGCAGTTAAATCAAGGAAAATTTGAATATAATGGATCATGCGGGTGAGTGATATGATTTAAACTGTTGTCACTGTCTATCAGAATCCTTTACTATGGTTTTAATAAAATGTCACTATTAATTATGTGTGACAGAAGAAAAATGGGATGCTAGATAAAGAGTAGAAATAAGCAGAATTCAGAGAGAATTATCCCCTGCAAGGAGGTATTCTGATGAATATACTTTTTAATTATGCCCAGTTTTTAAAGATGAGCTAGGACAGGTTTTGTGTGCATATTCTGAACATGATCATGGATACCATACACAGTTACTTAAATGCATTTTCAGCTTCTGTTCTTAATTTTCCTGAATATACACCACAGAATGGAGATTCATTGCACAGTTCGCAGAACTGCCAAATTTCCTTGCACAAGTTGAGCCTTAATACATAGGGAATACTTTCTTTAATCTTTGTGCTTCAGTTGTAGAGCAGATTTCACAGAGAATACTGAAGTGTTTCATCTTGCTAAGTTCTTGCCCATAACTTTTGCACGAAAAAGGATGCTCAAATGTTGAGTTTAAACCTTGATAGGCAGATTGTTAACACCAAGAGAAAGCATAAGTTTGGTGAATAATAGGAAATGACAGTCCAGAATCACATTAAAATCTGTAAACTCATGCTGGGAAGAAACAACTCTTTTACTAATGTAAATCTTATTCAGAAAGAAAATCCTTCTTTCTGTACTCTTTTTTTTTCCTCTGATCTACAGTTTTCATGATGGTGAAATAAGACTGAGTCACTCTAGCTTCAGCATTTTTTATTTCAGCAGGCTTGCAGCAGAGGCTAAGGATGGTTCTAATAGTTCCCTTCTGCCCATAACCTACTTTAAATTAATAAAATATTATGTAATCACACACATGTATAACATAAGTGAGGAATAATACTATCCTAAATAGAAGCCATGTTACAAAAAATGGGAGAAAACGTAGACATTCTCTCCATTGGAATTTTTCCAGCATTTTTTCATTATTTCTGAATTCTGTTTAGGCCTTTATAGCATTGTGCACCAGTGATTCACTGGAGAGACTCTGAGGGGGTAAAAAATTACCTTCTAGCAGCTGTTGACTGTTGGGTCTAAAGCATTAGCAGGATGACTCCAGTTACACATATCCTTCCACCAGTGGAAGAGACCCCCTGTCCTTTCTGTGTTCAACTGCTATTTCATTTTGACAGCAGAATCCTTGGGTTTTGACTCATCAGAGCATGGCTTCATTGATATGTTGATCCAGTGTATAGTCCTCAGGGACCTATTGTAAGTTTTATTATGGTAGTACCTTTCATGCTACTATAATTAACAATCTGTCAGCACTGACATTATCAGCTGTTTCCCCCAAGGTTTTATAACTGAGATGAAAAAATTAGATTCAAGCTGAAATTTATTGTATGAATCTTGACTTTGTGGAACTGGTTCATTTAAAAAAATCAAATTGAATAAACCTTCTGTATTTTTCCAAAGTATTAAAGACTGAAAACAAACAAGAGCATCTATTTATTATGTGATAACTTGCTGCATATTTTAAAAGTATTATTACAGTTTTAAACATCCTCAATTTAGCTTATATTTAATCTCAAATTTGAGGTTTGATTTCATGTCTTGGTAGCTGATAATTCAAAATTAACATCTGTATTCTAGACAAGCATAGTATTTCCTTTTCCCTCCTTATACTTGCAGCCGGAATTATATTTTACCGTGCTGTAGGAAGACTTCATTGTTTAGAGTTAGAACATCCATTTTATTTTTATGTACTAGAATTTTAATTTCCACACAAGAATAATTTTCTTCTTGTCTTTCTTGAAATAAGGTATCTGCTTAAACCAGATTTCATGCGACGACCAGATCGAACATTTGACCCTTTCTCTGAAACTCCTGTAGATGGTGTAATTGCTGCAACATGTTCTGTGCAGGTAAAGCCGCAATAAACACATTTCTATCGTCTTATCACATCCAAAATCACATTTAAATGTCAACAGAAATAGGATATCTACAGAAAATGTGTTTAGATTGTATGAAATTCATCAATTTGTTTTCATTGTTTGTTTTTTTCTGCTGGGCTAAGAAACCTCTGTTTACCTGATCTGAGTTGGTTAGAAATGGATTGTTATTACACATTATCATGGAATTTTAACCCCACCTCATGGTCTTTTTGAATTACACAAATTAATAAATTAAGTTAATTTCTGTGAGCAGTATGAAGTTATACAAACATCACTCATCGCCACAGAGAGGAGAAATGTGGGAACACATGGACAGAATATTTTCAAAGTAAGAGAAAAAAACTTGATGTGATAGCCATCCTTACTTTGGAGTTATCCATGAGTAACAAAGTCCATAAAACTTCTGTTGGGGTTCTAAAGCACCGTTAGGTATCACATTTTTGAAGGAGGCTGACTATTGTAAGAACTGTTCTGTGACTTGATGCTATACTGTCTTTGCTCAAATACCCTATGTGCAGCTTAACAAAAGACTTCTCAAACTCTCTCCAACCAAGGGCTTGTTGTGCATTCTGGACATTGAATGAAGTTTCATTTGCACCTCCCAAAGAACAAAATGTTTTTATTAATGATTTTTTTTCTTTAATGTTAATGACAGTACAATCCCTCCAAGAAAAAAAGAGGGATCTGATGGTGAGATCATAAGTTCCAAATACCACTAGAGAGAGTTCTTAGACCATGTATTTTGCTACTTGCTCCTCTGGTAGGAATAAAAGTAGTATAAAATTCCCCATTTATAAAGAAGTTGAGTGGACCGAAGCCGGTGATGGTACCCCTCAGCTACAGAACTTCTCAGACTTGTTATCCAGAATGTTAGATTATGAAAAGAACTTGAAATGAGCTTAAATCTCTGAAATCACGTTTCAGTGTTTTTCTTCCCTCCTTGATGATTATAATGAAAGCATTAGCTGTATTTTTAAGTAGTAGATCTTGATGGTAAACTTTTCCCTGGAGTAATTGTTTTCTATGGCTAGATTAATCTTGCTTTGGAGTATGATTTGGCGTTAAATTGCAACAAATTTTCAAACCCATAAGAATATAGAGGAGTCGTGAGGATTTTGTTTGCTTGGTTTGTAAGTATCCTGCATTTCCCAGACATGTACTATAGAGTTACTGACGTGATTAGTTAAAAACCTTTACCTAAGGGAAAGCAGAACAAACAGCTTCCTTTCTCCTCTTTGTAGTCAAGGCAGAATAGATGGTAGTACTTCCAAATGGAAAATTAAAGTTGCAGGATAGCAGTGCTGATCTGGTTGTCCCATTCAGTGTTTCTCAGCAATACAGTGAAGGCATCTGTGAGACATCAGCTAATTGGGCTGACTGACTTACAACTTAATACCACAGCACAATGAACACAATCATTTCAAATTAAGGATATATTTAAGTTCTTATCACAAAAGCTTTTCTAAAGAAGCAGGATTTTAGCACTAAATATACCACTTCAATGTGATGAAATAAATCTCTCTGTATAAAGCATATTTCAGACCGCTGTCAATAAAAGAATACCAATTCTTCCAGTAGTCATCAAATGTTCTGTACTTTGTATTGCTTTTCCTCACTGCTGTGTTGTTCTGTTGCAGGTAATATCTGGTCAGTTCTTATCAGACAAAAAAATCGGTACGTATGTAGAAGTGGATATGTATGGTTTACCCACGGACACGATACGTAAGGAGTTTCGAACACGCATGGTGATGAACAATGGTCTCAACCCAGTTTACAATGAAGAATCATTTGTATTTCGAAAGGTAGGATATTTGGAAAGCATGGGTTTTTTGGGTTGCCAACCCTTTTGCACATGGGCATCCTTGCTCGCTCGAGCCAACCCCTCCCTGCTTCAGTCTGACTGCTCACATGAATAAGTACTGCTCCCATCAAAAAGGGTTTTTAGGGTGCCTGTTTACTGCAGTAAACAATCTAAAGCTGAAATAAGCTTTCAAGAGGTTGTTGTGTTTTGGTTTATTTTTTTAGTTTTGCTTTGGTTTATTTTTCTAATGGATAACCTCTGTAGCTGTCACATGATTATTTTTTTGTTTGTTTCTGTTTGGCTTTTCCCTCCCCTTTGCTTCCTCCTCCCACTTGGAGGTAGCCACCTCCTCCGTGGCCATGCCTGTGTTCAAGGTATGCAGTCTGCTCAGAATGAGCCCCCGCTGGTGGACACCATCATTCCTTGGAGATATCTTCTTCCCTGCCCTGGCAGTGGCTGCTATCTTGCACTGTTCCTTCAGCCCAGAGGGCAGGTGAGATGCTGCATCCAAAGCTAAGGTCAATGTTATTACATGGAAAAGTTGGAAGGGTGCTGTGTTCCTCAGACATGTTGCCAGCTCCCTCCTTCAGTAGTCCATGTGCATCATGTAACTTTTTCTTTATTTTTTTTTTAATAACAAAAGAAAAACAAACCTTTTTTTCTTGGTATGGGGGATTTAAAGAGAGAGATCACTCATCTGTGTTCAGTTTTTATCTCAGTCTTTATATATATGATACACACATATATATATTTTTATTTTTATTTTTTTCCTGTCAACTGGAGCTTCATCCAGACTACATGTGTTAGCAGTGCCGTCTTTGAGAACGTCTGTTTTGCTCACACCTGTTTTGTTGTCATGCAAAATTGTTGCTCTTTTATTCCAAATGACAAACTTTGCCGAGTGTTGATAACACTTCACACTTGGGTATATTCCACACCTAATCTGTTTTTTTTATGGGTATAACCAGTTTTTGATAGAAATAAAGTTAATGCAAAAGATGATTCTCTGGACTAAAATACATTCTGGAATGAATGTGACTTGAAGGGCTTTTCTCTGTGTATGAGTAGTCACAGGATGTTAGGTACAGTGACAGGCAATCCTGCTGTCCATGGCTTGCTGGCCATATGGCCAGCATCTGCTGCTTTCTGATTTCTTAAATCAAAATGCCCATAAACTACAGGTTGCACACAGCTTCAGTGTTTTGTGGTATGGGTGGCTGATGCCAATATTCCTCAGACTTTCTGCTCTCCTGTGCAATGGCCGCATATTCTTTTAAACAACTCATACTGTAAATCAGCCAGGAGATTATATTTCCTTTATCTTGGGTCCTTATCATATCAGACGTAGCATTGTAATCAAGGTACACATCAATGACCAAGCAGATGAGTGGCATAAACACAGTAGTTGGCGGGAACAAAGGCATGAGGTGAACAGTGCTGAAAGGTCGTAAGGGTGAAAGTGCCTTCTGTCATACCACAGAACAATTTAATGGAGAGGGAACAATAAACTTCTTAGTCCTCACTCCTGCTCCCTAGCAAATCTGTTATCTGTGCCCATCATGAAAGATATGCTGATCTGTGGCCTGTAGAGGAGAGATCTTACCTGCCTTATTTGGGTTACAAAGTTCTCCTCAAGCTGAATTTTAATCCTACACAGTTGTTCTCAGATAATGTGTTTGATTGGTCTTCTGTCATGTTTTCTTGTTTTTATTTCAATTAAAATAAAGCTTCAGTCATTCTAACCCAAGTTCTGTGTTGTCATTCTGTTGTGTAAGGAGGGGGATGGTGTGAGTGCTGCTGGTAACCTGTGCGGGGAGTGTGAAGTTGTCATCAAATAGAGCAGCATGTCAGTGAATAGCTCTGGTGGGTTCAGAGACCAAAAGCATACTTGATTTTGTGCCCTCTAAGCCTGCAAGTGAAAGTGGCAGAGGGAAAGTCTGAGGTAGACAGTAGATGCAATTTTACTTGGGTCTTTCCTTTTGTATAAGCACCGCTGAATATAGTCAGGTAGATCAGGAGAGGGAAGACCTTCCTAACCCGGCAGAGAGGGTGTACCTCTATTAAAATGCCTATTCTTCACCTCTCCATGCACAGAGGTGGCACCTTTGTTCCAGGGAAGGCAGGGAATTTTTTCCTTACTGTTTTAGTTGGTCCAGATGGGGTGTGACAGATGCAGATAGCAGGCAGCATCCCTGCCCACCACGGCGTACCACGAGTGTGTCGTGAGCACACCCACTTCTGCTGGCAGTGTGCCGTTTCAGCAGGTCTGTCACCCTGTCCTGCCCTCCTCTGTCTGCTTCTCCCCTTTGCAGTACCTGCAGTTCAGCATACATCCCTGTCAGCTTGTGCTTGGACTCTTTCCATTCTTCACTGCCTGTTTGGATACATCCCAAATCCTGTCGTAGTTTCTCCTGATTCTGCACTATCTACCCTTTGATTGCCACTGTGTCTGTCATTCCCCAGGCAGTATTTACCTGCCTTCCTATCGATCTCACTAGCACTCAGTAATGAAAGAGAAATAGCCAAAACATTTACCTAGTCTAAACTGCAGGATTTGCATATTCAGAAATCTACCCATTATTTAAGGTGAAAAAAAGTGTTTCTAGGAAAGATTAACCTTAAAGTCTGCAGCCTGCAGGGAATGATACTGTCTTACAGTGATAATAGGCTGTTTCTGGCATACAAAGTGAATGGTTCAAACTTGGGAGGCGGGGAGGGTGCTGCTGTGTTAGAGTTATTAAATATCTTCATTTTATGACTTTCCAGGTTATTCTCCCTGATCTCGCTGTCCTGAGAATAGCAGTGTATGATGACAATAATAAGTTGATTGGTCAGAGGATCCTGCCTCTGGATGGTCTCCAAGCAGGTTATAGACACATTTCCCTGCGGAATGAGGGCAACAAACCACTTTCTCTCCCAACGGTCTTCTGCAACATTGTGCTTAAAACATATGTGCCTGATGGTTTTGGAGGTGAGCCTAAACCTGTGTCTCAGTGTGCTGTAGATTGTGAGTGTTGCTGTGGAAGTACTGCGGTGTCATTAAGCCAGCTGGAAGCAGACACACACTGCTGGAGGATTGCAAAGATTTATTGTTTTAACTCCTTGGAAACCTTGCACTTTCAAATCAACTTTCAGACTAAGTGTCTGCCTCTGTCATAATGACATGTATCTGTTACATGACAAAATAGTATGGAAAATAAGCTAATAGTAATTAAATCAATTTGATTTTTCTCTGTTGACATTTTAGGAAAATTACTCTTTTGAAATTTTTTTAATTACTTTTTTTTAACATAAATATTTGTCAGGGTAACGTACTGTAGTTATGTTTTTTGGTCTCTAATGCATAATCTAGATGTGTGAGGTTTTTTTCAACAAAATCACTTCTGTATCCTTGAGAACGTTGACATGTTGTTAAAAATGGGTGAAATAATTAAGCATCCAAAACCTTTCTGTGTTTTTCTCTCCCAATTTTACATGGGTTTAGTGTGGTTTGAATACT
The DNA here is from genome assembly GCA_020800305.1 of Porphyrio hochstetteri. Lineage (NCBI taxonomy): Eukaryota > Metazoa > Chordata > Aves > Gruiformes > Rallidae > Porphyrio > Porphyrio hochstetteri. The sequence goes on from CM036907.1 coordinate 47,248,982, forward strand.
TTTGGGTTTCCAGGAAAACAATGTTTAATGTGAGTGCTTTTCCATGACCAGGTTGGCAGAGCCATTGTCATTTATACCAAGTGGTGGCAAATTGCCATGTCTAGATAGGAACAAACAGCTGAGAATAATCATTGCACCACTGAAATCAGTGTAATGGGTGAGTTCCCCCTGAGGACTTACCTCTGGGAAATGGGTTTTTTCACCACAGATGAAATTCCCTTGTACGTTAGACAATGTGTAAACCATTTAAAACTGTAAAATAGAAATTGGGATAAATGTTAGTGCTGTGACTCTGCGTCAAAATGAAGTTCATGTTAGAGTTGATTGGCAAACCGCTATTGATGAAAAATAATGTTTTACTTGTTGCTAAACTGATTTCTAAATGGCCGTCTCTGCACAGAGCCTCTGCTGCTTTTCTGAGTGTCATTTCCATACTACAAACTGGAGAAGGGGAAGGCTTACTTACACAGCCTGTATCCAAGTCTACGTTTGGTGGTATTTATCCAGGCTTTGATAAAATGAACAGGCCTGGACTTCAGGAACAATATTTTATGGGAAAAGTTAAGCATTTACAGAAGTGTCTGTGGTGTTCGTATCTGAAGTCCTGGTTGCTGGCAAGTCAGCTGGTGTTTTGCCACAGGACTTGAAGCGCTACCATGCCTTCGTGCAGCATGTTTCATCTACAGTATTTAACTTCAGGGACTTTCTCTCAAGACAAAAGTAAGCTTCTCCTTAAGCTTGAGATGCTGGGGGCAGTAATTGAACCGTGAATCTAAGGGACACATTTAAGCATGAGCTTTAATTCTTTCCTGAACTTCAGCTTTTAATAGTAAACGACTCATTTAAACTATTTTCTAAACTAGGGACATGCTTTTGATTTGGGATTGATGCATGTCTGGATGATACCAGACTTCTCCTAAGAGCAGGATTTAAACTCAGCAGAGTTCCATGTGGCTCAAGCTGCTGAGCGTGCTGGTTGCATAGGGAGAAAATACTTCTTATTTTCTTTGTAAACTGTATTAGACAAATTCAGAAGTGAAAGACTTGTTTTTCAAAGAGAATTAGAAAACCAGTTTAGAATCTTACTGGTTGTCAGCATTTCTATAGATGGTTTATCTGGTAGAGGTGAGGACACAGAGACAATACTACTCCCTAAGTGGTAGCATTGTTACAGTAAAGTGCTACTCACTAAGAGAACTGGTTGTCATAGTTTACTGTGGCTGTTGGGAAAAACAGACTCATATTAACATAAATTGGATGAGTTCAATTACTAGTTCTTCTCTCCTTTCCCAGATAGTTATGATGCATCTGATGTATTTTTCTCATCAATACAGAACAGCAGCATGATGAACAACTGGGAAATAACTTCCAATACTTGGGTAGAATCATTAGTATTCAGTTAGCATGTGTTTTTTAATTACTTATTATTTCCAATGAACCTATCATTGTTTTATGAGCTATCATTATCATCTCCATGGTTGTTTTAGCAAAGCTGTAGGAAGGTATAGCTCAATTCAATAGCTGCCTATGTTTTTCTTTCTTTTTTTTCCCCTTTAACCTGTATGACTAAGATTTAAAAACTTGCACTGAATAATAACTGGAATGTGTAATGCATTGTAGGCTTTAAAAAATGCGTGATTTTATTTTTCAAATCACTTAGTAATTTCTTGTGGCTTATTTGCATCACTTACTCTGTTCCAAATAAAATACAATGCTGGAGCAAATTAATGCAAATTAAGTAGCATTCTCCAAAGAGAAGCTTCTCTAATAGAAATCTGTATGTAAGTAAGCAATGCTACTTAGGGTAGTGGTTAGAGTCCACTGTAATGTACTCTTCCAGTCATTTTCCTAGTTTTATATTTAATTGTAATTCTTCTACAAAATGCTGTTCCTCACCCCCACCTTACCTCACTGGGGAGAAAGAAAAACGTAAGCAAGAGGACAAATGACAATGTGAGAGGCTCTGATGAGTCACATCCCCTCGTAGGAATGCTGAGCCTTTGGTGATATGCTTCTATGGTTAGTAATACAATTTACCAAGGTCTTGCTCTCCCAAACATGTTAGTCATTTTTACCTTGAAGCTCATGATAATCAGGTTCCATTTTCAAATGACGCACTGTGTTAGCAGGGTAGCTCTGGATTTTCAGTGAAGAGTCCATGCTAAGGACAAAAAGACATGCTTACATAGTTTTGCAGAAGACGTTATGGGGTTCCAACAGTTATTACAGGCAACTTGGTAGTGCTGTCAAAGGTACTGCTGTGTATCTACTACAGCTTTTGTTGGAAAGGGAAACTTTTCTTGCATGCAGTGACTTCCAGGGAACATTTCATTGAAGAACTTAGATTGGAAGGGAGATAATATGATCCATCCCCTAGTTTGCACAAGGCTAGCAAGCTTCTTCCCAAAGCTTTTGATGGGTTGGATATTTTCACAGACTTTGTCAGTGGACCAGCTTCTCTGTCTTGCATTATTGTAAGATAACTTGAAAAATGGTTGAAGAGATGTCATGAAACTTGGGCAAAATTCAAATGATGACTTAAACCCATGAGTGTCAGAATTGTCATTGCAGAAATAATGACCCATTGTGCTAGTGAGACCATCTAGAATGTAAGGGCACAAAAGCATTTAGCTTTTACTCATAAGTAGCCAAAAACAGGGCTTGGCAGCATTCTGCAAAGAAACAGGCTCCTTGCAAATGAAGCGCTGTCCAGGGCCCTTCCAGAGGTCCTGGCAAATGCCCAGAGTTCATTAAATAATAGTATTTTGTAGTAAATGATGTGTCGGTCATGCTTCAGTGTTCAGACTTCCTTTCTTAAGTTGCCATTCTGACAAGGAAGGCTTATTCATTGAGACCAGTGACCCTTTTCTCCATAGTGCTGAAGCTTCAAAGGGATCACCAAAACAGATCAAAAGCTCTGGTTGCTGAATGGTGCGGTATCAGTTTAATTTGTAAATCATTTCTTGCTGTGGAGGGCCTACTTTGCCATTTGTGAGTTGTATGACTGTTGAAATTAAGCATCAGAAGGGTGTATTCAATGTGCAAATACAGAATTCATGTGTCTCTGTGTTCCTGTAAAACTGTGCTTGCACATTTATGACTGCATATGGAAAGCAGAGTCAATAATCTGTATGGTATCCAGTGCAAGGTAGCACTGTGATATCACTAATGGTACTGTGTCGCATGTCAAATTCAAATACTGGCCATTAGGGTCCACAGAAAAGTCACTTCACAGCCTGTCATGTTCCAGGCATGGACCATCACAAAGGTGAGGGAGAAGAGGCCTTCCTGTTTGCTTTAACCACCCATCTGAAACCCTTACTTAGCTAGGAAATATAAAAGCATTTCCTACAATTCCCTGCAGTCCCAAATTGACCAGTACCCCCTTGAGTAATAAACAAGAGACAAACTTGTTTGTGCTTTGTAGCTCAGGAGATCCCATTCTGGTCTCAAATTCTAGTGTCATTAGCTGGGAGTGGGTTATGGTAACTTCTGTCTGATGGAGTCAGTGTTTTTTCTTCGTAAATAAGGTACCTGGATAAATAGCACTCCCTTGGTGTATTAGAAACTGATTCTTGTTCAGATGCTGTGGTTCCTGTTTTCCTGTGTTCAAACACTGTGGTGATGAGCATTTTCAGCTGTACCAAGTTCACTAGAGGAAGTTGGACTGTTTGTTGCAAGCCGTGGCTCAGAAGAGGGGTAGAATAGAGCTCTTGTAAAAGCTGAATTTCTAAATGCTTCTGAAGAGTCTAAAAAGTTGATTTTTTTTTTTTTTTACAGATATTGTGGATGCTTTATCAGATCCAAAGAAATTTTTGTCTATCACAGAAAAAAGGGCAGACCAAATGAGAGCTATGGGTATCGAAACTGTAAGTAGAACTTAGTGACAGACAAAGCCCATTCATGTTCATGCTGTGCTTTATTTTATAAAGTAAACTAGGCATTCTCCAGTTGATACCTATTACCTATTATTTCTCATTTTCAAGTTTAAGCCTCTGTATCCTGCTCTGAAATATGTTGGCTTATGTTAGTTAACATGCTGAAATACCATTCACTGACTTTTTGTGGATCATACTAACATACCCCTTAGAAGTAGAAATTTTAAGAAATTAGGAAGGAGCAGGTGGCCATTTAAAACAGTTCACTAATTCTTTACTGATTGTAGTGTTGATTGAAAGTATGTTGCAATTTTCTGAATTATGTTTGATGTAAGAAGTTCAGAAACTTGCCATAGCCCAACTTTTATACTACAGGTAAAACAACAATTAATTTATGATGATGTGACTGTTTCTTTCAGAGTGATATAGCCGATGTACCAAATGACACTTCAAAGAATGACAGAAAAGGGAAAGCTAATAATGCCAAAGCCAACATAACGCCTCAGAGTAGCTCTGAACTTCGACCAAGTACCACCGCAGGCTTAGGATCTGGGACCGACACTAAGAAAGGTAGACAAAAATCCCCTGCCACTCCCTCAGTTCTGAAGTGATTCAGAAAGTCACAGGGAAGAACTCGTTCCTCAGGTTCATTTTGAATTTCCACTCATTCTTTCCCTTTTAGAAAGTAACTTCTTTTGGTGTTGACAGTGCTAATTGCTAATTTTGCTGTTGACAAAGTTCTAATTGTAAATAAATTTTGTATACTACTAAAAAGGCTGTATTACACCAATACAGCTTTATTTTACTAAGCGGCCTCTTTGTGTAGCTGTATTACCTACTGCCCACAGTAGTAACCTGTGTGACTCTGGGAGTAGTTTCTTAAAGATCTACTGGAGGAATGCCAATAGGAATTACTATTTTCTGGTATACTCCACAGAAACTCTTCTGCTTCCCCCCCCCCCCCCCCCCCCCCAAACTAAATCCCTTGGCAGATTTGCAGATTTAAGTAATTAAAGGTATTTAGAATTCATTGGATTCTATAGAGATTTCCCAACAATTAGAAATGTTTTCAATGTGTGGTTTTACTCTGAATAGTGCTTAGGGAAATGGCATGTTTGTTGTAAAAAATATCCATATTAAATGCTTATTTAAAATCAATAAGTAATTTTTCCTCACTGTTCACCGTTCACTCTACAAACTCATTTTATGGAGTCAAATGGGATTATTTATTTCTCACATATCACAAGTAATGAAGATTAAGTGAGAAAACAAATCTCCACAGCTGAATGAAACACAATAAGTATTTCTGTTAATGGACCAGAAGAATTAACATGTGGTTCACTCTCATCCACCATGGCCCAAAAGGATTGATAGAGTAAAAAGGAGCACCGGCTGCTCTTGTTCTTAACTTAAGCAGACATGGCTGAACACACACACGTGAAAGGGGTCTCTTGAGAAACAAATGCTGCTTCTTTGGAGTCAGTTTTGGCAATAAACCAGGTCATCTCTGGCACCTGAACTCTTTCAAAGTTCTCCCTTGGTGTAAAACCCAGATTATTTTATGCAGTGAGGTGTTTTCATATTTCGTGTATCTTCCCCAAGATACACAAGTATTAGTTTTATCGTGCATTAATTAAGCATGAAATTTGCTGGGCTTGGCAACTAATTCCTGGTTGCCATGGAGTCAGACCTAGTGAACAGAGTACAGAGGTCTGTGTTTTAAATCCTGAGGAAGTTTGTTGAGCACACAGCATGCCTGATGAAGCCCTAGTCATAAACTGAGATTTTGGTACTTACCCGTTCTTGCCTGCAACCATTTTTGTCCACATTCTCACATGTTCAAGTAGAGCTGTTGATTTTTACATTCCATTTAACAATGCTTTTATATAACTTATCTTTATGATCTCGATCTGAATTATTCTACTGTTGCTACAATATACAGCTCACCTTGCTATTAGTAATTACATATTCAGCAAGATAAAGTGTCTGGGGAAGGCTCTAAGATGCTGACAGATGTTGGGGGCTTTTTGGCCTCTACCTTTCAGGAATAGTGAAGTGATTTGTGGGTTTGAAAACTTCAGCTTCTATCTGCATCTAAATCTTTTCTGGTCTCATTTGCTAGACTAATGTTAATACCATATAATTGAGCAGAACCTTGTGCTTCTAAGAAGAAAAAAGATTCATGTTCCCTAAAGGAGACTGCCTGTATCCCTCCCCCTTTCTTTTTTTTTTTTACCTCTCTTGTACCGCATCTCTGTATTTTCCACTTAAATTAATCTTAAAAGGCAGAAAGTCCTTTTCAAGCCAGGGGGAACCTTATATTCCACAGACTAAGAGCAGTTAACAAAATACATTTACAGTGTATTTATGTACAGATGAACATTTTTGTCTAAGAACATGTGTGTTACAACTCTCCTGGCATTGGACTGACATTTTTAGTAATGATTATGTGTGGGATGTGCTTAATAGTTTTTAACAAAATCAGTATGTCACAAAACATTTCTTAAAGCATAAACATTCAGGGATTTTTGCATGGCAGTTGAGGTGACCAAAATATTTTTTTCATCAATCTAAATAGTACTGTCGGTCTTGTCTGATAGATTTACTTGTTGTATCAAATTTGCATTAGAATTTTCTTTCTGTGATTTGGTGTTTCTTCTCCATTTAGAACTCTCCTTTATTCTTGGAGTGTACTGTTGCTTCTTTTCTCATAGCCTGGTATTTAATAAAATGCAAATTTTACCTCCATTAGCATACAAGGAGCAGGTAAATTTTCACTCCAGTGATTTGGGTGTTTTAAAGTGAGGAGGAATAAACCTAACCTCCGTTAACTCTTTATATAGTCATATAGAAGCTCACCTGAGAAACCTCCCGAGATGGTGCCAGAGCCATCTCCACCTAGGGACCATAATCCTGAAGTTTGTGTGGTTCAGTTTGCTGTGTTTTCAGTGGTTTGCTGGTTTCAATGGTTTGCTGTGTTTTAAGCAAAGGACCTTAGATTGCTGTGTTTTGGGACTTCAGTCCAGAAACGTGAGGGATTAAAATACACTCACTGGTTCATTTCTTTTTTCACAAGGCAATTGATTGAGCAATGCTTCTGCACTTGAGTAGTGATTTGAAAAGGAAATTAACTGTATCTTAGCTGTATCTTCATGAGTGATTTTCTCATCAACCTGCAACTATTTGTATGTGGTTAAAAAACAATAATTAATTGTGAACCTAAATGTAGTTTTCTCAAATTTACTCACATTTAAAAGTATGCTGTTAATACTATGCATGAAATTTTAGATAAACTATCAATACCTTCCTAGGTATAGACCTTATTCCTCAAGTGAAGATAGAAGATTTAAAGCAGATGAAGGTAAGCATGGACAAAAGCTTTTCAGGATGTGTTCCTAATTATTTGTTTTAAGTAGCCAGGCTTTTATCTGGTTTAAGTCAGTATGACCACAGAAAAACTGATCCAACTTCTCATTTTATAGGCTTATATAAAGCATTTAAAGAAGCAGCAGAAGGAGCTGAATGCCTTAAAGAAGAAGCATGCAAAGGTATGATCATTAAGAGCTCTCTGAGCAATACAGTCTAATTGAAAAAAGTTGCAGCACTCACTAGCACAGACAGCTCCTAATTAATTTGTAGGGAAAGACTAAGCAATGCCAGTTGGACAACCAAGAAAAGATATATGTGTTTTAACTGTACTGAAATGTGCTCCAGTGAGCAAATTTTCCCTTAGGCAACCCTTTGCACATCTCCCTGAGATTTGGTGCACATTTGTTTGACCCACATAAGCATCCCAAGCTCACCTTTTTCAGGTAATGATTTTATCTGGCTCCTCTCTTACATGGCATACTGACAGCCAATTTTCTTGGGCCTTTTATCATTAGAAAACCATTCCTGTTGTTACGAGGCAAAACCATCTTAAGTTCTGAATTTTGGCAATTCATACAAATCCATTCTGGGCTTTTCCTAGAATCATGGAATCACAGAATGGTATGAGTTGGAAGGGACCCCAAGAATCACAGAGCTCCAACCCCCCTGCCACAGGCAGGGCCACCAACCTCAGGCCTGGATCTACACTAGGTTGCCCAGGGCCCCATCCAACCTGGCCTTGAACACTTCCAGGGACGGGGCATCCACCACCTCTCTGGGCAGCCTGTTCCAGCACCTCACCACTCTTTCTGTAAAAAACTTCCCCCTAATATCTAATCTAAACCTTCCTTCCTTTAGTTTTAATCCATTCCCCCTTGTCCTGTCATTGTCTATCCTTTGAAAAAGTTGAATCCTCTCCTGCTTATAAGCTCCCTTCATGTACTGGAAGGCTGCAATGAGGTCTCCCTGCAGCCTTCTCTTCTCCAGACTGAACAAGCCCAGCTCCCTCAGCCTCTCTTCGTAGGGCAGGTGCTCCAGCCCTCTAATCATCTTCGTGGCCCTCCTCTGAACCCTCTCCAACAGTTCCACATCCTTCTTGTATTGGGGGCCTCAGATCTGGACACAGGACTCCAGATGGGGCCTCACGAGGGCAGAGTAGAGAGGGAAAATCACCTCCCTGTCCCTGCTGGCCACCCCTCTTCTAATGGAGCCCAGGATACCATTGGCCTTGCGAGCTGCAAGAGCACACTGCTGGCTCATGTTAAGTTTCTCATCCACCAGAATCCCCAAGTCCTTCTCAGCAGGGCTACTCTCAAGAAGCTCTTCTCCCAGTCTTTTGGGGCAGTTATTCCCTTGCTCTCTTTGATTGCAGGTTTCATTGCAGATCTGACATAATGTAGTTGCCTGGGCATTTTGCTAAATGGATTTTTGAGTTTATTTTCATGACTGTTGTTTGGGCATGGGACAAGAAAATACAAAATAACAAAATGAAATAGTTACATTTCAGACTCCTTACTGACCCTATGCAGAAGGGAAATGAGTGATTTCTTCATTTTAGCAGTGTATCTGAAGCCCATGCTCAAGAAAAAGTGTCTGTCATCCCTACTTCTGAGCACTAACAGTTTCTAGACCTTCATGGGGTTGATTTTTAGGGCGCCTTTTTATTTTTAAACACTACTTTCTCATTCATGGACAACTTCCAGCAGTTTGTTATAGCAGCTTTTTGCAAATGAAAATGGTACCATGGTTACCTACAAAACCCAGCCATACTCAGTGATCTGTGCCCCTGATCTGTGTCCCACAGTAGTGTAAGGATATCTTAGTCAAGGCTGTGCTTCCATGTTTAAAAAATTGATCCATCTGTCCAGGCTTGCACTCTTTTCCTCTAATCTGAGGAAAAAAATTGCCAGCCACAATCTGAAAATGCTGTGCACTCAGAAGGGCTTTCAGCATTAGCTCAAGCACGGCTATTTTAGGTCCGAGCCAGTTTGTGTCCTGCTGGTCTTAAGTACAGAGTGCAGGTCTGGCCTAACAAGAAAGTGCCTGTCTCGAGCATGCCTTGCTAAGGGCTCTGGTGAGGGCAACTTCTTCAGCTGGGAGAGGAGAGCCTGAGCAGAGAAAGGTGGTCATACTAGCTCACATGTGACCTCAGGGAACTGCTTGGTGTACTCATCACTGGGTTTAATGCATTTTATCAGCTGGGATGAAGCAGGAAGGCTGTGTGTTAGCTATCCATGGTTACATGAGGGATGTTGGGGCAGGTAGCGATACAGTCTTCACTGTTCTTTTTTTCATTTTCATGTAGGAAAAACAAGATGTCTTGTCTAAGTGGGATAGAGATCATTAGATTGGTGGGAATACCACTGTTCTTGGTATCACCATTGCTAGGCAGCCAGTCCGTGGCTGATGTCAGATTAGTGGCTTGCAAAAAATGCAGAATTTTGTCTTTCACAAAGTCTAGAGTTGTGATTTTACTCAGGATTGAGAGTCATGTAAAAGGTACATATTTAAAGCTCTGTGAAGACAGGACAATGCATTTAAATAAATCCTGGAGGATTGTAAGGGAATAATACAGCATGTAGAAATAAAAGGCAGGAGAAGTAGTAGTGAATCCAGGAGAGTGTCGATACTACACAGCAAGTTTAGTTTCAGAGTCAGTGTGCAAGTATAATTTATCCACTTCAGAAGAACCCATTCAGTTCTCCAACAGACCTCTCACCTCTCATTTTTGCCCTCCAGCCCCTTCCCCAGCCTGGTTGCCCTTCTCTGAACACGCTCAAGGACCTCGATGTTCTCCTTGTAGTGAGGGGCCCAGAACTGGACACAGCACTCAAAGTCACTGATTTGATTTGTTACCAGCCTGCTTCTATGGTTCCCTACTGAATTTTAGTATTTTGCAGGGATGTCCCGTAGTTTTTGTGTTGTGTAAAATAAGCAGCTGATTTGGAAATTGTAGTTTTCTTTTTCTTTATTTCCTCTGGGTTTTTTTTTTGTACTCTGTAATGAGAATCCTCTACACTCCAGTTTCCAGTTGTGCACAGGAGTCTTTGTGTTGCTGTAGGGAGACATCAGGCAGGAATAACAGTGTATATGATAGGAGCTTAGTTCCTCTCCTCCTCAAGAGACTGAATTGTGTCCACATGTATTCTTTTATAACAAGAATTGTTATGTTCATCTAGGGGAGAGTGGGTAGTTTGAGAGATGCCCTCAGTCACTTCACCAGAGGTTGGCTGGTACTGTCAAGCTTAGATCATTCTTTTCCCTACCTGGGTAGTCAGTGTAAATGCTCTCTGGTGAAGCTGCATGCTTTAATGTTGATAGAGTCTATTTGTTTCCCCTTAAACCTTCTGGAGAACAGAAAATTCAATTCCCCCCACTAAATACAAAATCTGGAAGCTGTACATATTCCCTGGAGAAGTGCTTGGCAGATGTTGGAATGCTTGGGTACAGCCCAGGGCTAGATTTTTAAAAGCATCACAACATTTATAGTAATGTTTTAGTAAAGGTGAATGTAGAAGTCTTTCATTAGTATTTTTAGAGGAAGAAACACTGGTAAGGCAAACACAGGTGTATAGAAAATAATAACAAAAAGCAGTAGAATAGCAAGGGTAGAATAAATGCAAAATGAGCTATAAAACAAAATAAAGTCCTGTAAGAGGCCATATTAATTAATGCAAGGCTTTGTTTCACAATTAGATGCAATGTAGATGGATATTAATAAGTTAAAACCCAACAGTTTTTCCTATTGCAATGTAAATTAAATATTTAGTGCTCTCTGGTAGCTAAATATTTGCATCATTAGGAGCAGCTGTTCTGATAAAGAATACAAAGTCAAGTTCAATAATCTACATGTAAGTGCAAAGTTTGTTATTTCTGGTGCAGGGTTGTAACAGGAAGGCACTGTCTGTGTGTGAGTCCCAAGTGTGCCAGATGCATTAGTGATTCAGCTTTTCACCATAGGAACAGTTTTTTCCTCCCCTCCCGTAAATAACCTCCTCTGCCACTTCACTAGTGTAAGTCATGCTACTTTAAGTGCCAGCAGGTTAGCACTGACGTGTAATACTTCACAGGTAGCCCTGTATGTGCAGTGTTCCAGCCTCTGCTTATTGGTTGAGGGTGGAAACAGGAGGAAATCATTAGTTGCAGTTATGTCTAGTTGAAACTCATATGGCACAACTGTTGTGCAATCACTTGCAAATCTACGACAAGATGGAACGTCTTTGTGATAAGACTGTTGCTGTCATTACGGTCACGGGCCAGATCTTCAGCGTGTCTGCTGTTAATGGTTTGATTTTTAGCTAATGTTTGGACTTAGAGCTGTTTGCTTTGCAGTGGGTAAGGGGCTAGCTCAGTATTCAGTATGAGATTGAGTTTTATTCTCCTCTGCAGTCAGAAACTTGGAATTGTGTGATCTGGATTTGTAAAGTTGATTTTTTACATTCTGGATAAATGTCAATTTAAGTGCAAAGATGAAGTCTTTGCCCATAATTGTTTTGTTCTTAAGGTCCACTACAGCTTTTCATTTTTCTAACAAAGAAGAAATGTTTTAGCACTCACAGTGGAATATCTGGAACCTTTAACACCAGATGGCTAAACCAGATGAAATTCCATTGTCAAAGTTAACTGATCACAGACTGACATTTTTACATTTTACAAAAACTAAACATTAAAAATCCAGCAACCTAATTCTAATGTCCTACTGTTTTCCAGGAGCACAGTGCTATGCAGAAGTTACACTGCACCCAAATCGACAAAATAGTGGCGCAGTATGATAAAGACAAAGTATCCTATGAGAAAATGTTAGAGAAGGCAATCAAGAAGAAGGGGTAAGATATTGTTTTAAATTTTTTTTTTTTTTTAGATTTAAAATAGAATTTTATGCTTTTGTGGTCTGGAATAAAACACTCAAAAAGGTTGTTGAGGTGAATGAATTTCAGCTTGAACCAGCATCATGCATCAAACTGAATGTGAGCTACTTGAAGGCTCTAGCAATGGGCCACAAATGTTCTGCTCACTTTGCCTTTCGATAGTCTTGTCCTCTCTGTGTTTTCAAAATAAAAGCAAAGGAAATTCCTCAAATTTTAATTTCTGTGATCTGATCCAGTCCCACTACATTCCCTGGGGAATATCTCTGAGAAAGCAGACTACTGTCCTCAATAGCTCTAAAGACTAGAAAGTAGTAAAAATTTGATTTTTGGGAAAAAAGCTGTCTTCTAAATCCTGAACACTTCAGAGTAACGGAGTTTTGCCATGCTGTCAAGTTGAAGTTTCTTCTTTAAGGAAAAAGCCTTCAGATCCCCAGCTCTGGGATAAATCATATTACTCCTTTGACTTGAGTAAAGCTGTTTTGGGTTGCACGAGGTGATGGCCTGGGACATTATCTGTGTGAATCTCCCAATTGTCCCAGAAAAGTTCCTGGAATATACTGACTTTGATAAAATGTCCCTCTCTCAGTCCCAGTTGGAATTGTGTAGCAGGACCTGTAGTTGCCTTGCTGCTATCCTGTAACCTGGCAGTGGTTTCTCCTCTCTACCTTTCATCCTGTGACTGGCATTCCAATGAGACAGCGGTTTATTCTGTAATACTAAGACCTAAAGTAGGAATTGCTTTATTTAGTTCTGTATCAAGCTATGCCAATAATTAGCCTTAATTTCATATTATTGTCATCTGGCAACAACAACTCGCAGCCAACTCACTGAACACAGGACATAGATGTCTCTTTGGCACTGAATTCTTCCACAAGTACTTTGTTTTATAAATCATTTGGAAAGGCAGCGGGTTTGGAGTATGAATGTTATAAACTTGCAATGGAACAGAAATAGAAATGTCAGAATTAAACAAGGCAAGGAAAATTTTTGCTAAATTATTAAAAGCTCATAAAGTCTTTAAAAAGCTCATGTTGTGGGGTTTTTCTGTCCAAGAAAGAAATGCAAGCACCCAAGTACTTCTCATCCAAGTAGTTCTTTCCAGAAAATTACTACTTCTCCAAACAGAGAGGGAACAGGACTTCTTAATGTGGTTTTGATTCAATTTCCATTGGATATAACACAGCAGAAAGTTATTGATAGAGCTGGATTTATAATTACAGACAGGTTATTCACTACAGTGGTGGTTGACTAAGCCCTGGACACTGCACTGTAATTACTGGGGGACAGAGAAAGGCTTCCCTGTGTTCTTATATTTAAGAAACTTGTCTCAGAAGTCATGAATCAGCATTCCTGCTGCCTGAGAAGAAGCCAGTGCCTCTGCCAGGCTAGGTGAAGCAGCAAGTGAAGTTGTGTCAGAAAGTTAATGGTGGTCATGGCTGTCCCCATGCAGTAAATAGTGGGGAGTGCTGGGTAACAGTCCTTTCCATAGTAACCCAGATGGGGTAGAAGTAGTTAATAATTTGATTCCCAGTTTGAGGTCATGTCATCGCCTACTTGCAGTGTCTTTTCTTAATTTTATAGCACTTCTGTCATGGGCACCAAAGCCTTTATGATAACTTTAAATTATGATAAATTTTTAAAAAATAAAAATTTGGAGATGACTACTCCATAAGAAACAAACCCAAAGCACAAACACTGTTCTTCGGCAAGATTTCATACTTCCCATGGACTCCAGAGCTCTCAGTCATCTGATGGCTCATCAGTGACACAAGAATAACTATTGGTATTAGGCTGTATCAGTACAGACTTTCTGTGAAAACACTAGAATTCTGTAACAAAGCATTTTAAGGGCTTCCCTCCAGAAAGCCCACAGCAAAGTATGTGTGCACACACTTCACCCCAGCTGTGCAGTATGTTTAGGACAGGCTGAAAAGTGAACATATTGGTTGAGACTCAAAGACTTTATTGAAATGAGATGTTCTGATGAATAAGGGGTCCTGTGTTTAGTGAGTAGTGGACATGCTCTGTTTCCTTGGGTATCATTTTGGAACTTTTACAAGCAATAAAAGTTGTAAAAGAAGATTTAAATGTGTTTTCAAGGAATTCATGCTGAAATTTTCAGATAGTTACTGGAACAAAAATGCTTTTTGATAGTTGTATAGAAGGCTTTCTCTTCTGATTTTGTTGTGCAGTTTTTCATGGTCCATTTCTACCACATGGTGTGACAAATGTCAACTGCATGTTGTTCAGCAAAGTAGAATTTTTTTAATCACATGCTAATTCACTGACAGATGGACAGGATTTTGCTCCCTGTGCTTTTTCTGCTGTACACTTCAAATGGTTACAAATCTCAGAGAGGCTTAAAGGAATTCGTATGCTCATGTTCCCACTCTGAAATGGAGTTGAGAGCACAGAAAGATCTTTCTGATTTATTGGGACTGTCCAGAAATTGGAGAGTGTGTGTGTGTGTGAGCACAGACACGTGACATTGGGTTGGGCTGTCCCTGGGTATTTGTTTTCAACTATGACTTGAGGATTTAACCACAGACTATGTCACTGCAGTTGGGGCCAAGTCTCCCTATGTCCAGCCTGGCTGGAAGTTGCCTTGAGATATAATGAAAGCTGCATGGAGAAGAGATCAGCTCAGGGTTTTCTTGTCTGGGATTCTGAAAAGTCTGACTAATTTGGGATAAAGTATGTTTGATTCACCTAAGAAGCAATCAATTCCATAGGACAAATCATATCTAAATTATAGCCAGACTGATCCCAGCTACCCACAAATATAATCAAAGATGCTTTTTTCCAGCTGTTTCATTGGGGTTTTTTTCCCAGGCAGAGAGAACAGTGGTCAGAACTTGTCTCTATTCATTTATATTACTTCCAAAGTGTCAAATGAGTGTTAGAAATATTTACAAAAATTTCCTTGCTCTGACTAGAACATAAATGGCTAGTCTTTCTGGTGGCCCTTGAAAACACAAGGCATGTTACACTACTGTTTTCACTTAGGAAACTTACTGTTTTCCTGGTACTGTTTGATGATAAAATTTTATGCTAATTTCCCAAAGTTTAGCTGTACTTTGATATTAAAATAGGATTTAAACTTGTTAAAAGTTTCCTAAATCTCCTTTTCTAGAGCAAACGTGGATTAATGTTACTGCAGTCAAGCAGTAGCCATTCTTATTAGGGCCAGCTTCAGGTGATAAAAAGGACGTTGCTCCATCCACTCAGTGGAGTTACATCATTTTACATTAGAGGATGATCCAACGTAGAAATGCTACAGTGATGTTAAAATAGGCTCCTCTCAGTATATGGTATTGTTGCAGGAAAAAAACCCACAACACGACAGAGACTTACAGTGTGTGAATTTGTATTCTGTTGTAAAGACTTCACTGAAAGAAAGGGAACTATAGAAGATGGGTAAAAATGCTTGTCAGGCTTCAAAGATGTACTGCCTTTGGTGAGACAGTAATTGAAATTCTTGTTGTAGCTGCAACGGAATAGTCTTTCTGTACATCTGTCCCACCCAGTGTGTGGCCCAAGTAATTTGGCTTACTGAAGGAAATTCTGTGGGTGTAAGGAAGAAGTCATCCATCTCCTCACCCATGGGCAAGTCAGGGGAGCATCGGCACAGGCCTTCTGCAGGCAACAACCAGTCTGTTCCTTAGAATCGTGCGCTCCTCCATCATTAAATGAGTTTTGCAGCTCACATTCATTAACTTTGCCCAAACACCGAGGCTGTGCTGTGCAGCTTATTGCAGGAGTGAGGCCTGTCCAAGATCTTTTGCTTTCCCAGTCATACAAAGTATCTAATGGCTTGGATTCATCCATGCGGGTTGGTATGATCTGCAAGGGTAATGTAGCCCCCTCCTTTTCAACCTGCCTGTTTTCTCACAGAGAGGAACTTCCATTTTCAATAGGTGTTCAAATTTAGTATGCCCAAGATGCTGTGGGGTAGTTATTCCAATGACTTCTTTTTCTCTACCTCAAATACACACAAAAAAGTAGTAAAAATTACTTTTAAAGCAAAGAGTAAACTCATGGCAAGACAACAAATAGGCCTGTAAGTTTTCAGGCAGAAACTGGTTTTTCTTGGCAAGTTATTTTAGGCATGGAAAAGGAACCAAGTGCCATAAATGGAGATGCTTGACACATCTTCAGCAATAGAATAATTGCTGGGCCAATCTAGTATTAATCATGTGGTGTTTGAATTGAATGATCACTAATCCAACAATATTTTCTAAGTTGTGAATAAATTGCCAGAAGAAATAATTTCATTCCAATATGCTGTAGCACTTCAACTTTGATTAACATTTTAATTAGTAAAAGCTGACTGAATGGGAAGATGTTTAACTTGTGGCACACATTTGCAATTTTCCTTTTCTTTTAGAGGAAGTAATTGTCTTGAATTGAAGAAAGAAACAGAAATTAAAATTCAGACGCTAACATCGGATCACAAATCTAAGGTAAGCAAAAAGCCAATTTTAACACATACAACATCTGAAAGAGAGATTTTGAGACCCAAGTGGTAGTTATGTCTCTCGGAAGCATATGAATGATTTTCAGTAATAATAATATGTTGACAAGAATGGGAGTAATCAAGTGTCTAAAAGTGTTTCTTAAAAAAAAAAATTAAAAGCAACATCAATTTCCTGCCCTTTTAAAATTATTGAGGAAAGTGCTGTATTCATGCCTCATGAAACTAAACTGGTCATTTGTGTCAGTTCTAGCTAAACAAAGATGTGAATATATTCTACGTGAAATTTGGATGCTAAATACTTTCTCAAAATACATACAAAAAGAAGTTTCTCTTTCATTTTCCCTCATTGTAACCATGAATAACACTTGCTAGCCTGTCTCTTAGGGAATGAGGATTCCAAATTGCTCTTGAACCAAATGCCTTCTTACTCCTATTTTTTTTCCCCCCTCCATTGCTTAAGCGCACTGTTTTCTACAAGGTGCTGGAGAATAGAAGTGCTCTGGGACTCAATCTCAGTTCCTTGGGAAAACCTGTTCTCAAGCTGTGATTTGTGGCTCACATTGAGTTGTTAGAGCTGCTTCCTCTTTATTTCTATACCACTATTATACTCACTGACTTCATATTTCTTTTGAAAGTCTTATCTGTTGATGTGAGTTTAAGTTTCTGAGGGATACCTAAACTAGAGTCTCACAGGTACACTAGAAGGCACATCCATGTGCAGAATGGTCCCAGAGGCTGAGCACAGTACAGGACAGTTACTGTATAAGCTGAAACTTGTGAAAAGAATCAGACAAGTATAGAAAATACACACAAAATTGGCCACATCTTTGAAACTAGAATAGTATCATCCTCATATGGAGAAGATCCTGGTTTTCTAAACAAGATTTATTTCTCTTTGCTGTCTGCTCAACCAAAGATGTAGGAATAACACCCAGGAATCAGACTTAGTGTACTATCCTATGATAAGTCCAGAACTATCTCCTTAAATAAAAGTAAAATTTTTGATGACTTATAAAAAAGATAATTCATTCATTTCTTAGTGAAATCAACTCTCTGAGGAGCACTAGTTCTCTGTCATCCAGACATAAGCTCTAAAACTCATTTGAAGTTATACTGTGTGGAAAATTCTTCGCTGTGATCTCTGCTTCTCACCTGTGTCATTCACAGTCTAGAGTTGAGAGGTGTGATTTGTACACAAGGGACATTCAAGCGTTGGTTAATCTTCCAAATCCAATAAAAGTGACTCATGTTTTCCCTTTCCCCAAATTTATGCAGTTTCTGAGCTCCGTCCCTTTTAAAATCCTACTTTCAATCTGGCTCACTTCAATTTAATCCATACCTGGACAAGAGATTGATTTTTGTCCACTACCATGTCAGGTTTTAGGATGACATTTTAAAAGGAGACTTAAATGTAAGCTGCTTTAAAATGCCAAGCCTCTGTGTGTTGGATAAGTCCTGAAGAGCTCCTCCACAAGTCATCTACCTCTCGTTTTCTCTAGGTCAGTGATTTTCAGTATCTTGCTCACTCTGGTTCCATCAAAATTATCCAGATTTTCGTATTCTCACAGATTTCTTTTGTTTCAATTGGTGCATGTGGGCCCTTGAATTATTCCTGGAGATCATTCACAGGTTTACAAGCAGCAGGTTGGAAAACAGTGCTCAAGACATAGGGAAATTAACTTTTCTCCTAGATGAAGGTAGATGCAATTAAATTAGATTAAATTCTGAGATGCTGAATGCATTACACTGATATAGTGGGAGTTTGATTAATTAACAGTTGTTCAGCATTTGGCCCACCAATTTTGATATCAGATTGTACCATAATTCAGCTTTAATTACAGCTCATGTCCTCAGATGCAGCTCTGTGTCACACAATGTGTATGTACACTTCTAGTACCAAAGAGACCTTTTCATCTACGACAGTTGTCTTGTCATGAGGAAACATCCAGCCCAAGTTTTGCATAAAATATTTAAATTAGCTCTGAATGTCCCAGTGTGTACTTCACACACAATTAACCTAGCAGATGAAAATTACTCCCCTGGATTAGAAAAGTAGGTCCCAGTATCAAGCAGGCAGAGGATGAAAGACTATAAAAGGAAAGATTGCTTCAAAGAGGATTCCTGCTTGAACTTAGTGACTAAACAAACACCTAGCATATATGTGGTTCAAAAAAAGTTCCTTATCAAGATATTAATTAGTCTCTTAGGCCCAGTGTGGGAACAGATGAAAGGGCAGGTTTGCAAACGTGGTCTGTAGAACAAGAAAGGAAGAAGTTAGCTAATGGTTATTTTTCTTATCCTTTAGGATAAGCAACACTACCTTAAGAGTGGAAATGAGGACAAAGAGCACAGCCCAGTGCAAATGAAATAGTCATTTTAAGTATGATGCTAATAACTTGAGGAAAAGCAGGGGGCTGTGTGGAATTTACTATGCCTGAACTTTGATGTGCATCCCAGATCTGAAGCAAAATTGGATTTCAGATGATTTAATGATCCTGAGTTCTTAGGTCATCTGGATCCAAGTCAAATTGAGTATTTCAAGTCTTGTAACTGGTGTTTTGCAAATCCTTTACATCCTTCTCATGAGATTGTATCTTCCTTTACCCAAAATGAGACTTCTAGCTTGCAGGATGTTTAAGAAAACAAATGTTCTCTTTCTCTCCCACCCTTAGAGAAAAATTTTACAAGGAGCTGTACCTGCTGCTTAGACTGCATGCTGATTTTGAAATGAGTAGCACATCTGTCCATGAACATAGGCAGAGTTTTTTATGATTCTTGCTTCCTATCTTCTCGGATTAAATATTTAAAATACTGCCATGCAGGTTTCTTCCTTGGGAGTTGGAACTGTTGATCCTTGCAGGTCCCTTTCAACTTGAGATATTCTATGATTCTCTGGTATTGGTATATCTGAGATATAGGATTCCTGTCTTTGTGTTCCTCTGCAGTGTGTAGCATTAACCATTTAAAATCAATAATCAAGTTATTAATTCACAAGGGGCCCTTGAGTCTTTTTTTCCCTGTGTTTCGTTGGGCTTTGTAAATGCTTTTTGTGGTTCAGTCACAAAATTCTTGCTTTCATCATGTCTTCCACTATTTATACACTTACTTGTTCCACTGTTTTATTAATAAGTCACAATTCTTGTTTTTTAATATAAAGATTGTTTTGCATTTGCCCCTACAGAGTAAGGAAGCTTTAAATAAAAGCAAACTCTGTTTACTGGAATACCTGCCTGTCCTTTTAGGGCAATGTAAAACGCTGACTGTGAATCAGATCTCATCTAGTAATATCTCCTGTGCTTTCTAATACTTCATGTTAGTCCAAAACCCGGTCCTAAGACTGACAGACTGTGTGGAAAACTCTCACAGCAGCAAGCAGTGGAGGCGAATACTTGGCCAGCTCCTTCCCTGTTATCGCTACAATTTTATTGATGGTTGAAAGGTGGCAGAGCCCAGTTCAGAGCATCCTCTGCAGGAAGGGAGTTTGAATTGTAAATCTGTGTAAGGATCTGTGTGTGGGTACCTGTGCCAAGATGTGCAGTACACAGGTGTGAGTTGCCGCTGGCTCTGCCTGTTTCCTGCATCACGTAATAGCACTTGTCTTTTTCAAATACTAAAGATTCTAACAGTGTGACCATAGAAGTTTTGTGAGTATGTGGCCCTTCTTCTGTTGTGGTCACAATTAGACTCACTCAGGACTTTGAATCTACCTGTACCTTTTGTCTCCAAGCTGTGGATGGAGCTGAGTCCATCTGGAATCTCTGCATTGGAAGTAAATAGGGAATGGGTTTTCCTCGACAACTTCAGCCATGATTGACTTTTAGCTCCCCTGATGTTGACTCTAGGTGGCCCCGGGGGTTGATAAGCCACGTGAGGTCACTATTGAGAAGAGTCCCTAACAGCAGTGTCTAGTTGCTTGAGGCCCTGTAGATACAAGAGAGGTGTCTCCAGGCAGAGTTTCAGTGAGATAAATAGGGCTTTGAAACTGCTCACCTTTTTGCGTCTGCAATACAAGGTGCTTGGACTAAACTTGGTGCTGATGTAGGCACCTGAGAATCACAGAATCATAGAATCATAGGGGTTGGAAAGGACCTCAGGAGATCATTGGGTCCAACTCCCCTGCCAAAGCAGGTTCCCTAGCTCATACCGCACAGGTCAGCATCCAGACCGGTCTTGAATATCTCCAGAGAAGGAGACTCCACACCCCCCTGGGCAGCCTGTCCCAGGGCTCCCTCACCCTCACTGTGAAAAAGTTCTTCCACATATTGGTGCAGAACTTAGGTGGGTGCCAGCGGTGAGCTGGAGTGTCTGCCCCTCAACCTTTCAAAAACTCCAACTGAAAAGTGAGTATCTTTCCCTTACCAACATCCAAGCATTTATTTTGATCAATTTTAAAACTGAATCCTCATGTTTTTCTGGCTCTGAACGCAGTACTGCCTTAAGAGTATCTTACTAAAAGATACTACTCCCACTAACTGCTCCACAGCCTTCAGTGTATTTATCGCTTCATATTTGATAGGCTCTGGCTTAGTAGTACACTTACCCCCATGCACATTGTCCTGGTTTCAGCTATGATGGAGTTAAATTTTTTTTTTAGCAGTGGATGGAATGCCATGTTTGGGTGTTAGCATGAGAATAGTGCTGATAGCACCCTGATGTTTCCGATTTGTTGCCGGGCAATCAAGTACCTTTCTCAGCTCTGCATACTTCCTTACTAATGAGAAAGGAGGGGACGCAGCCAGGACAGGTGACCCGAATTGGCCAAAGAGGACATTCCATGCCAGTTACGTCATGCTCAGTATAAGGGGGGGACTGGGGGGAAGAGGGGGAGACAACGCCAGGACGTGCAGTTTCTGGGGACGGTCGGGTTCCGGGACGGCTCTAAGCTGTGCGGCCTGAGTTGTGTGGTTTGGTGAGAAATTGCATTGTGTATCACCAGTTTCATCTATTTTGTGCTTTAAACTTCTGTTATTGTTATATCTAGTTTTCTGTTATTGTTTAGTAAACTATCCTTATCCCAACCTGCGTGGTTCTGGTTTCTAGGTTGTGGTTTCTTTTCCTCCTTTCTTCCTTCCCTTTTCCCCCTCCCCCAACTTTCCTTCCCCCTTCCTTTTAAAAGTACAAGCGACTGTGTGGGGTGCGGCCCTCGGCTGGGGCAAAACCACGACAGTCATTTTGGTGCCCGAACAGGGACAGATATTAAAAATGTGCTCTACACTGCAGCTGGGGAGAACGGCCCGACCTGGAGTCTCTGGCAGAAAGCACAAGGGGAGACTCGAGGTCGACCGCTGGGGTTTTGGAGTCGGGCCTACAAAGGATCTGAGGCCAATTATACTCCAACAGAAAAGGAAATACTGGCCGCCTATGAAGGGGTTCGAGCCGCCTCAGAAGTGATTGGAACTGAAGCCCAGCTCCTCCTGGCACCCCGACTGCCGGTGCTGGGCTGGATGTTCAAAGGTGTCGTGGTTTTGCCCCGGCCGAGGGCCGCACCCCACACAGTCGCTTGTACTTTTAAAAGGAAGGGGGAGGGAAAGTTGGGGGAAGGGGAAAAGGGAAGGAAGAAAGGAGGAAAAGAAACCACAACCTAGAAACCAGAACCACGCAGGTTGGGATAAGGATAGTTTACTAAACAATAACAGAAAACTAGATATAACAATAACAGAAGTTTAAAGCACAAAATAGATGAAACTGGTGATACACAATGCAATTTCTCACCAAACCACACAACTCAGGCCGCACAGCTTAGAGCCCGTCCCGGACAACCCGACCGCCCCAGAAACTGCACGTCCTGGCGTTGTCTCCCCCTCTTCCCCCCAGTCCCCCCTTATACCGAACATGACGTAACTGGTATGGAATATCCTCTTTGGCCAATTCGGATCACCTGTCCTGGCTGCATCCCCTCCTTTCTCACTAGTAAGGAAGTATGCAGAGCTGAGAAAGGTCCTTGATTGCCCGGCAACAAATCGGAAAACATCAGGGTGCTATCAGCACTATTCTCATGCTAACACCCAAACATGGCATTCCATCCACTGCTAAAAAAAAGTTTAACTCCATCATAGCTGAAACCAGGACATTATCCACCCCTTATTCCATACCATTTACGTCATGACCAGATCCAACAATTTTCTTTGGGTACAACCAGTTTCGTGTTTCACACACCCATATATGTATGTACACATGTATGCACACATATGTGCATACAGATCTTATTCCCTCAGTCTGTGAATCATCCCTCTGAAGTTGTTGAGTTCATTTAGTCCATGATTTCCAGGCTCCATTTGTCGTAACAGTTTCTCAGGATAGTTGTATGTTCCATTGGCTCGTTGCACGCTGCATCTCAGGCTCTTGACTGATACACCTGGCATGGTCCATGCTCATAGTCTGTGGGTCAGAGTTTATTTTCAACGGGAGCAAAAAGTTCTTGAGAGGCCAGGCTTTAGTTCCATCATCATGGCACTCATTCTTCATTAACTTGTATGACTCCGGCTATAATGCTATGGTACAACATACAGCAATCATAACAATAATGAATATACAATAATGGATTATTTGGCAATTATTATAATTTCTACTTTATTAATTATATTGGCTATTCTCACCCAAAATCAAATCCCCTTGAGGTACACATCGAACTTCTCCATCCCTCTGCATTACCCACCAAGTACAGCCAGGTCCTTGAGCAAAAACAATTCCAGACATGGGTTTACCTTTGCCTGAAGCAGGAATGACCCAAACTCTCTTTCCCAATACACTCTTCATATGCACTACTGGCACTCTGTCTCCCTCTACAGTACGTGGAAATTTTGACTGGGCAGGGCCAGCCCGATTGGTAGATCCCCTAGAGTTAACTAACCACGTGGCTTTGGCCAAATGTGTATCCCAATGCTTGAATGTCCCACCACACATTGCTTTCAGTGTAGTTTTTAAAAGTCCATTATATCGTTCAATTTTCCCAGAGGCCGGTGCATGGTAAGGAATGTGGTACACCCACTCAATGCCATGCTCTTTGGCCCAGGTGTCTATAAGAGTGTTTCGGAAATGAGTCCCATTGTCTGACTCGATTCTTTCTGGAGTACCATGTCGCCAGAGGACTTGCCTTTCAAGGCCCAGAATTGTATTTCGAGCAGTGGCATGGGGTACGGGATATGTTTCTAGCCAGCCAGTAGTTGCCTCCACCATTGTAAGCACATAACGTTTGCCATGGCGGGTTTGTGGGAGGGTGATGTAATCAATCTGCCAAGCCTCCCCATATTTATATTTCATCCACCGTCCTCCATACCAAAGGGGCTTTAACCGCTTAGCTTGCTTGATTGCAGCACATGTCTCACATTCGTGGACAACTTGTGCAATGGCGTCCATGGTCAAGTCCACCCCTCGATCCCGAGCCCATCTATATGTTGCATCTCTCCCTTGATGACCCGAGGTATCATGGGCCCATCGAGCCATGAATAATTCACCCTTACGTTGCCAGTCTAGATCTACCTGAGCCACTTTAATCCTAGCAGCCTTATCTACCTGATGGTTGTTTTCATGTTCCTCCATGGCCCGACTCTTAGGTACATGGGCGTCGACATGACGTACCTTTACAACAAGTTTCTCTAACTGAGCAGAGATATCTTGCCATAAGTCATCAGCCCATATAGGTTTGCCTCTACGCTGCCAGTTGTTCTTTTTCCACTGCTGCAACCACCCCCACAGGGCATTCGCCACCATCCATGAATCAGTATAAAGGTAGAGCCTTGGCCACTTTTCTCTCTCAGCAATGTCCAGGGCTAACTGGATGGCCTTCACCTCAGCGAACTGGCTTGATTCACCTTTTCCTTCAGTGGCTTCTGCTACTCTTCTTATAGGATTCCATACAGCAGCTTTCCATCTCCGATGCTTACCCACAATGCGACAAGACCCATCAGTGAACAGGGCATATCGCTTCTCATTCTCTGGCAGTTCGTTGTAGGGTGGGGCTTCTTCAGCGCGTGTTACCTCCTCATCCTCTGGTGACATCCCAAAATCTTTGCCTTCTGGCCAGTCTGTGATCACCTCCACAATTCCTGGGCGATTGGGGTTTCCTATTCGAGCCCGCTGTGTAATTAGTGCAACCCACTTGCTCCACGTAGCATCAGTGGCATGGTGTGTAGAAGGAACCTTCCCTTTGAACATCCAGCCCAGCACCGGCAGTCGGGGTGCCAGGAGGAGCTGGGCTTCAGTTCCAATCACTTCTGAGGCGGCTCGAACCCCTTCATAGGCGGCCAGTACTTCCTTTTCTGTTGGAGTATAATTGGCCTCAGATCCTTTATAGGCCCGACTCCAAAACCCCAGCGGTCGACCTCGAGTCTCCCCTTGTGCTTTCTGCCAGAGACTCCAGGTCGGGCCGTTCTCCCCAGCTGCAGTGTAGAGCACATTTTTAATATCTGTCCCTGTCCGGACAGGCCCAAGGGCCACTGCATGGACTATCTCGCGTTTGATCTGCTCAAAGGCTTGCTGTTGCTCAGGGCCCCATTGGAAATCATTCTTCTTTCGAGTTACATGGTAGAGTGGGCTCACAATGAGACTGTAGTTTGGGACATGCATTCGCCAAAAACCTATAACACCTAAGAAAGCTTGTGTTTCCTTTTTGTTGCTTGGTGGAGACATAGCTGCTATTTTATTAATAATGTCCATTGGGATGTGACGACGCCCATCCTGCCATTTTATTCCTAAAAACTGGATTTCTCGCGTAGGCCCCTTGACTTTACTTCGTTTTATAGCAAAACCGGCTTCTAAAAGGATTTTAATTACCCTGTTTCCTTTTTCAAAAACTTCCTCTGCTGTGTTGCCCCATACAATGATGTCATCAATATACTGCAGGTGCTCTGGTGCTTCACCCTTTTCCAGTGTATTCTGGATTAGTCCATGGCAGATGGTGGGGCTATGTTTCCACCCCTGGGGCAGACGATTCCACGTGTATTGGATGCCTCTCCAAGTGAAAGCAAACTGTGGCCTGCACTCTGGCGCCAGTGGGATCGAGAAGAAAGCATTCGCAATGTCGATTGTGGCGTACCACTTGGCTGCCTTCGATTCCAATTCATACTGGAGCTCTAACATGTCTGGCACAGCAGCACTCATACCTGGAGTGACTTCATTTAGGCCACGATAATCTACTGTCAGCCTCCACTCTCCATTGGACTTCCTCACTGGCCATATGGGACTATTAAAGGGTGAGTGGGTTCGGCTGATCACTCCCTGATCCTCCAGTTGACGAATCAGCTTATGGATGGGAATCAGGGAATCTCGGTTAGTACGGTATTGTCGTCTGTGCACCGTCGTCGTAGCAACTGGCACTTGCTGTTCTTCACCCTTCAACAACCCCACAACAGCAGAATCCTCCGAGAGTCCAGGCAAGGCACACAATTGTTCAATTTCTTCTGTTTCCAAAGCAGCTATTCCAAAAGCCCATCGGTACCCTTTTGGGTCTTTAAAATACCCTCTACGTAGATAATCTATACCTAAAATGCACGGAGCTTCTGGACCAGTCACAATGGGGTGTTTTTCCCAGTCCTTCCCAGTTAGGCTCACCTCAGCCTCTAGCACAGTTAGTTGTTGGGATCCCCCTGTCACTCCAGAAACACAAACAGGTTCTACCCCTTCATGATTCGATGGCATTAGAGTACACTGGGCACCAGTATCCACCAGAGCTTTGTACTCTTGTGGGTCTGACGTGCCAGGCCATCGGATCCACACAGTCCAATAAACCCAATTGTCCCTCTCCTCCACCTGGCTGGAGGCAGGGCCCCTCTATTGCTGCTGATCATATTTGTTTTCCACTGGTTGCATAAAGGACTTAGAGGTCCCTTCAAAAGGATCAGGCACATCAGACATATAGGTAGGCCTTCCAGTTGGTCTAGGGAACTGCCCAGTAGAAACTGGTGCAGCCTTCTTCCTGGCAGAATCTCGTTGTGCGAATGTTTTACCCCGCAGCTCATTTACTCGTGCTCGAAGGGCTGAGGTGGGCTGCATATCCCATTTCCTCATGTCCTCTCCATGATCAAGCAGGTAAAACCACAATGTACGTCGTGGTGTGTATTCTCCCTCTTGGAACGATGGACGCTTTCTCCCAGTAGCTGCAACATTGCTCCATACGGGTTGGGAGTTGGACACATTGTTGTCAAGTCGTTGAACCAGTTTCTCTACTGCTGCAATGACGGAGAGGGAAACATTGTCTTGGTATTTCCGGAGTCGGCAGGCCACCTCATTTACGGTTGGGGGATTCGTATCATTCCAGTCAATTGCTGCCAGTGAATTGGTATACCCTGCTGGTGCACTTCGTACAACCTTACGCCACATATCTGGAGTGCATAGGACTTCATCGGGATCAGAGGGAAGCCGTGAATTGTCCAGATCATAATAAATTATCTCCCGTACAGCTAATTCTCTCAGGTGCTGAACAGATGTCTCTATGCTGTTACACTTAGGTGTCTGGCATGTAATATATTCCTTTATGGGATATCTTTCCTTCACACTTGACAGTAGTCGCCTCCAGAGGCTGAGGATTTCCGGCCTCCTCCCAATTGCTTTGTCAATTCCTCCTTCTCTAGCTAGGGATCCCAACTGCTTGGCCTCTCTGCCTTCTAATTCCAAACTACTGGCCCCGTGATCCCAACATCGGAGCAACCAAGTGATAATGTGCTCACTTGGGTGGCGAGTGAAATCTTTTCGAACCTCACGCAGCTCACTCAGAGTCAGGGATCGGGTAACAATCTCTGGTTCTGCCTCATCCTGATATCCTCGAGATGATCCCGGTTGATCATCATCCTTATCCGTCACTATACAAACTGATTTCTTTGTGCCTTTCCTCTTTTGTACGGGAGCAACAGACACTGGTGTGGATTGGTTTTTCAGATCATCTGCAGTGTCTGCTGTAGAGATTACAGTAGCTGCAGTGTCGGTCACAGGGGTTGCAGTAGCTGCAGTGTCAGCCCCAGTGGTTGCAGCAGCTATAGTATCTGCCAGTCTGTTTCCTTTCCCTTCTCCCTGACAGTGCTGACAGTGCTGCCTGCTATCAAGCAGTGTTTGATAAATAGTGGCCAGAGCCCAGCACAGTGCAGTAAGGTGTCCATCTCTGGGAAACCTACAGCAATTTTTCCTTAGGTATGCAGTCACTTGATCGGGGTCTTGTAGCTGTTCAGGAGTGAAATTCCAAACCATCGGGCGTGAGAAAGTACCTAGGTACTTGCCCATACTTTGCCACATGCCCTGCCACTCGTGATTATTCTGTCTCGGAGAAAGCTCTTCAGTGGTATTCATAAACCTATGCTTGATATATAACAAAAACTGAACCATCTGCACCAAACCTACCAATAGCAAAATGCTAGTTTGAATATCCCAGAGATATTGAAGATTTTCAAAAACTGCCCTAAGAGCTGTTGTATTTAGCCCAAAGGAAAAGAAAGCAGTGCCCCCACCATACCGGCTGCTGTTATTAACCCCTCCCTGTCCAAAGAATGGACAGGACAGCAAAACCTCATACAGGTACCAGCTTAAACTCATGATCATCGATATTATTGTATCATAGACCGATATCATAAAATACACTATAATGAAGTATGGGAACAAATACGGGAGCCACAGACCTGAGAGAGTAAAGAATCCTGCCAGGATTGTATACAGCATGCGGTGGTTTTGCTGCCACAGCCTTGTAAATAAATACCACAACATCGTGACCAGAGATTGCTTAAACAACAGTGCTTATCTTAATTGCGATAGTTAGGGTCAGATCTACCGTTATCCCAACCGTTCGTGCCCCACGTTGGGCGCCAAAATAACTGTCGTGGTTTTGCCCCGGCCGAGGGCCGCACCCCACACAGTCGCTTGTACTTTTAAAAGGAAGGGGGAGGGAAAGTTGGGGGAAGGGGAAAAGGGAAGGAAGAAAGGAGGAAAAGAAACCACAACCTAGAAACCAGAACCACGCAGGTTGGGATAAGGATAGTTTACTAAACAATAACAGAAAACTAGATATAACAATAACAGAAGTTTAAAGCACAAAATAGATGAAACTGGTGATACACAATGCAATTTCTCACCAAACCACACAACTCAGGCCGCACAGCTTAGAGCCCGTCCCGGACAACCCGACCGCCCCAGAAACTGCACGTCCTGGCGTTGTCTCCCCCTCTTCCCCCCAGTCCCCCCTTATACCGAACATGACGTAACTGGTATGGAATATCCTCTTTGGCCAATTCGGATCACCTGTCCTGGCTGCATCCCCTCCTTTCTCACTAGTAAGGAAGTATGCAGAGCTGAGAAAGGTCCTTGATTGCCCGGCAACAAATCGGAAAACATCAGGGTGCTATCAGCACTATTCTCATGCTAACACCCAAACATGGCATTCCATCCACTGCTAAAAAAAAGTTTAACTCCATCATAGCTGAAACCAGGACAAAAGGGAAGGTTCCTTCTACACACCATGCCACTGATGCTACGTGGAGCAAGTGGGTTGCACTAATTACACAGCGGGCTGTGGGCTCGAATAGGAAACCCCAATCGCCCAGGAATCGTGGAGGTGATCACAGACTGGCCAGAAGGCAAAGATTTTGGGATGTCACCAGAGGATGAGGAGGTAACACGCGCTGAAGAAGCCCCACCCTACAACGAACTGCCAGAGAATGAGAAGCGATATGCCCTGTTCACTGATGGGTCTTGTCGCATTGTGGGTAAGCATTGGAGATGGAAAGCTGCTGTATGGAATCCTATAAGAAGAGTAGCAGAAGCCACTGAAGGAAAAGGTGAATCAAGCCAGTTCGCTGAGGTGAAGGCCATCCAGTTAGCCCTGGACATTGCTGAGAGAGAAAAGTGGCCAAGGCTCTACCTTTATACTGATTCATGGATGGTGGCGAATGCCCTGTGGGGGTGGTTGCAGCAGTGGAAAAAGAACAACTGGCAGCGTAGAGGCAAACCTATATGGGCTGATGACTTATGGCAAGATATCTCTGCTCGGTTAGAGAAACTTGTTGTAAAGGTACGTCATGTCGACGCCCATGTACCTAAGAGTCGGGCCATGGAGGAACATGAAAACAACCATCAGGTAGATAAGGCTGCTAGGATTAAAGTGGCTCAGGTAGATCTAGACTGGCAACGTAAGGGTGAATTATTCATAGCTCGATGGGCTCATGATACCTCGGATCATCAAGGGAGAGATGCAACATATAGATGGGCTCGGGATCGAGGGGTGGACTTGACCATGGACGCCATCGCACAAGTTGTCCACGAATGTGAGACATGTGCTGCAATCAAGCAAGCTAAGCGGTTAAAGCCCCTTTGGTATGGAGGACGGTGGATGAAATATAAATATGGGGAGGCTTGGCAGATTGATTACATCACCCTCCCACAAACCCGCCATGGCAAACGTTATGTGCTTACAATGGTGGAGGCAACTACCGGCTGGCTAGAAACATATCCCGTACCCCATGCCACTGCTCGAAATACAATTCTGGGCCTTGAGAGGCAAGTCCTCTGGCGACATGGTACTCCAGAAAGAATCGAGTCAGACAATGGGACTCATTTCCGAAACACTCTTATAGACACCTGGGCCAAAGAGCATGGCATTGAGTGGGTGTACCACATTCCTTATCATGCACCGGCCTCTGGGAAAATTGAACGATATAATGGACTTTTAAAAACTACACTGAAAGCAATGTGTGGTGGGACATTCAAGCATTGGGATACACATTTGGCCAAAGCCACGTGGTTAGTTAACTCTAGGGGATCTACCAATTGGGCTGGCCCTGCCCAGTCAAAATTTCCACGTACTGTAGAGGGAGACAGAGTCCCAGTAGTGCATATGAAGAGTGTATTGGGAAAGAGAGTTTGGGTCATCCCTGCTTCAGGCAAAGGTAAACCCATGTCTGGAATTGTTTTTGCTCAAGGACCTGGCTGTACTTGGTGGGTAATGCAGAGGGATGGAGAAGTTCGATGTGTACCTCAAGGGGATTTGATTTTGGGTGAGAATAGCCAATATAATTAATAAAGTAGAAATTATAATAATTGCCAAATAACCCATTATTGTATATTCATTATTGTTATGATTGCTGTTTGTTGTACCATAGCATTATAGCCGGAGTCATACAAGTTAATGAAGAATGAGTGCCATGATGATGGAACTAAAGCCTGGCCTCTCAAGAACTTTTTTTCTCCCTTTGAAAATAAACTCTGACCCACAGACTATGAGCATGGACCATGCCAGGTGTATCAGTCAAGAGCCTGAGATGCAGCATGCAACGAGCCAATGGAACATACAATTATCCTGAGAAACTGTTACGACAAATGGAGCCTGAAAATCATGGACTAAATGAACTCAACAACTTCAGAGGGATGATTCACAGACTGAGGGAATAAGATCTGTATGCACGTATGTGTGCATACATATGTACATACATATATGGGTGTGTGAAACACGAAACTGGTTGTACCCAAAGAAAATTGTTGGATCTGGTCATGACGTAAATGGTATGGAATAAGGGGTGGATAATGTCCTGGTTTCAGCTATGATGGAGTTAAATTTTTTTTTTAGCAGTGGATGGAATGCCATGTTTGGGTGTTAGCATGAGAATAGTGCTGATAGCACCCTGATGTTTCCGATTTGTTGCCGGGCAATCAAGTACCTTTCTCAGCTTTGCATACTTCCTTACTAATGAGAAAGGAGGGGACGCAGCCAGGACAGGTGACCCGAATTGGCCAAAGAGGATATTCCATGCCAGTTACGTCATGCTCAGTATAAGGGGGGGACTGGGGGGAAGAGGAGGAGACAACGCCAGGACGTGCAGTTTCTGGGGATGGTCGGGTTCCGGGACGGCTCTAAGCTGTGCGGCCTGAGTTGTGTGGTTTGGTGAGAAATTGCATTGTGTATCACCAGTTTCATCTATTTTGTGCTTTAAACTTCTGTTATTGTTATATCTAGTTTTCTGTTATTGTTTAGTAAACTATCCTTATCCCAACCTGCGTGGTTCTGGTTTCTAGGTTGTGGTTTCTTTTCCTCCTTTCTTCCTTCCCTTTTTCCCCTCCCCCAACTTTCCTTCCCCCTTCCTTTTAAAAGTACAAGCGACTGTGTGGGGTGCGGCCCTCAGCTGGGGCAAAACCACGAGACACGTAAATAAGCACAGCTCGTTTTGCTGGGGGTACACTCACTCTTAAACACCCTGATGAATTAGACCCACATTACACTTCAAATACACTTCAAAAATGCTTTTGTTTTATTCTGACAGCCACAGAAAATTCCAGGTTAGCTCTATGTCAGCTGCTTCTGCATTAGGAAGAGCCCACATGTGGGCCCACACCTAAAATACTGGCATCGGTCCCTCTGAGCAATATGGTGGCAATTTTTGATTTGAAAGACTAAGGTTTACCTTTTGTAGAAGATGACCCAGCTGCTATTAGTTACCATAGTAGCAGTTGAAATTACTCCCTGAAAACATGTTTATTGT
The DNA here is from genome assembly GCA_020800305.1 of Porphyrio hochstetteri. Lineage (NCBI taxonomy): Eukaryota > Metazoa > Chordata > Aves > Gruiformes > Rallidae > Porphyrio > Porphyrio hochstetteri. Next base: position 47,281,023 of record CM036907.1, read on the forward strand.
GAGGGATATTTTGTATACCATTTACAGAAAAGTAGGATAGCATGTCAGAATACCCAAAGATAATTATTAAAGGATAATAAAATGTGTCTTTCTATTAGCTTCTTTTCTAAATCATTGAGTGTGATATATTCTTACAATAACAACTCTGGCAATTTAGATTTCTTCATATTGTCTCCTGGAAACTTTCCAAAACTTTAATCTCATTATTCTCATGAGTCTTAGGAGATAAGCAAGAGAAGAATACTTGTCAGAATCCCTGCTGACTTAATGAATATAAAACAAAGATATGTAGCTAGTCGTCAGATTCAGGTTGTATTAAATACAGGATTTCTCTGTAAACTGACTGTGTGTGTGAAACCATCTCCACAAAATCAAGGGCTGTGTTTAAACCCTCAGAGAAATCCTGCTCACTAGGGATTTTTTTCCTTTGTTAATTTGAACGCTTTCTAATATTTTTTTTTCTTGGCAACCAAAACTGTGAAACCATTTTATTATGAACTCAGTGTTAGAGAAGGTTTTAAAATAACAGTAGTACAGTCAAGAGCATAAATGCAGCAAATTTATTCAGGGCACTTTAGATAATAGACTCCTAATAGTAGGGCTTGTTGTACGTCTGGGTTTGTAACATGCTGTAGTGTCCTCACTGGCTTTGTTACTCTGCGAAGCAGCTTCATTTGGGTAACTTTGTTTTTCAGAATTTAGCTGTGTTCTTTATAATCTTTTTTATGATTGTCTCTGCATCATCTTCAGCAGCAGTAGTGGTTGATCTCATAACCTAGCTGAGAACCTGTAACAAACCTGCCATTACTTCTCTACAGGTCAAAGAGGTCGTGGCACAGCACACTAAGGAATGGTCTGAGATGATCAATACGCACAGTGCTGAAGAGCAAGAAATCCGTGATTTACACTTGAACCAACAGTGTGAACTACTGAAGAAACTGCTGATCAATGCTCATGAACAGCAAACCCAGCAGCTAAAATTCTCACATGACAGGTGAACAGAGCAGCGCTATTTGATAATGAGGTTTGGTTTAGGTCTGCTTTGGATAACGTTTGACTTCCTTGTGTTGACAGCTCTTGTGCAGCTGTCAGAGATACTGGGCTGTGTATGCATGGTAGAAGTAAAAGAAGGGATCGTGCAAGGTTTAGATAGATGCAGGAATAGGCTTCTTCACAGAATCACAAGGTTGGAAAAGACCTTTAAGATCATCAAGTCCGACCATTAACCCAGTTCTTAGCTGGTTTAGATTATCTGAACTTCATTAAAGGCGATGGATGTGATGAAGTGCTGGTATTTTGCATCAACTGTGGATGCTCAGGCTTCACCCAGGAACTTCAGTTCAGGGGCTGGAAACTGAGAAGTATCAACAATGGAAATACCCTTTGGAGTTGCAAACAGTTGTGGACACATGTTTTTATATGGCAATTATAGATCATACAGATCTATGAAAAGTAAGATCATAAAAACAACAGGTAGCAGGATAAGCTACATTAGACTGGAGCATTAGCTTCATTCAATATCCTGTCAGAATTGCTGGGAATATAGAAGATATTGCATGCACTACTGTCTTGTTGCCTTTGTCATTAACCATCCTGCCCATTTGAAATTAAACAAAACTAAATACACACCATATCCACAGGGTTACAAATGGCATTAAGGAGAGGAATAATTTTTTAATGTTATGATCTGTTATGCAAAGCAGCTTGAAAGAATACAAATGCAAAACGTGTGTACGTACATATATATCCATATATATATTCATACATAATTGTTTCAACATCTTTCACATAAAAAGCAGGGGGGAGATGGGGAAAGGAATAAACAACTCGCATTTAAAGAAGGAATTGAAATGATTTTTTAAATTCCTGAGTGAAAAAACAGCTTATCTTTGCATCAGAGAGAACACATGCTGGGACCTTCAAGCTTTCCATCCAACAGAGAACTCTCCCAGCAAAAAACTTTTAGTGAGCTCATCTTTATGTTAATCTCTGTGTTAACCCATGTATTCAAGCTGTCCTGCAATAAATACCCAGTCAAAAATGAAGTCCAAAAATTGTTAAATTATAATGCAAATACATCATTCAAAATATACTGGCTAAAGGAAGGTGCAGTCCTTGGAACTGTATCTCTAAATCATACCTGACTGCATCAGTCTGGAGAAATCCCATCCCTTTGGTTTTCAGTCCTGTTTTCTCTCCTATTTGAAATTCACTGCAATGCTTAGAAGGTAATTTACTAATGTAGAGCCCCTCAACTTTTTGAAAGTAATTTTTCTTCTTTTCTGTACGCACCTTCTTATTCTTGTGCCTTTGCCAAAGGCTGTCACTGTAGGCAGCTATTATATCTACGCTAGGACAGTGTTTGATTTAGGGGTTTTTCAAGCATGTTTCTCATATTTTTTGTCTTTCACTTTAGAATTTCTCTATCTTTATGTTGTTTAAACAGCCCTACATTGTTTCTTGTAAATGGTTCTCCTATTCTTATTAATAGATCTTGCTCACTTATTAGAAATTATTTGTGTTTGATCCATGCATTGCTCTCTTTTCAAAGCTATTAAGAACCAGATCTCAAAATCAACATCCTGATAAATATTGAGAACTTTTTTCTTTTGCCAGCTGTAACAACCATCAAAATTCTTTCTGCTTTATTCATTGCAATGAATGTGTTTCTGCTTATTTGGGAATTTGTGTGTAACCCCCAAATATGCAGACTGGGGACTTTTTCTCTTTAAAGCCAATTTAAAACTGTGTCTGAATCTATGAATATTTCAGAAGAATTTGGAATGTGAAATGTTGAAAAGTGAATAATAAAGCCCCAAAGAGACTTTATACATAATAATTTGTAAACTTTTTAATAGAATATATTGTGTGTAGGAATATGTATATGTTTATCTGTATAGGCATATGTAATATCCAAGAGAGGACTCAGGCAACCATAGGAAAAAAAAGGATCTATCTGGGAGCAGCGTGGGAGGTGGACCATGCTCTCAGCATGCTGTTCTCACCGCCTCCCTCTCTGTGAGCTGAGGTAATGAGTTAGCTATCACAACAGAGGACACAGGAGTAGTAGGAAAGATCAGTAATCTAAAATGATGTAGTTATCTGCTGTAGGGTAGATACTTTCCCTCCGTGTGCAGTACAAAAAGCAATTACAGTTTGTGCTTTGAGCTCATTTAACAACAAAGCAGAAGACAGCAGATACTACTAAAAATCTGAAGTTTATTGAACTCCAGGGGTGCTGTGCCTCCTGCCTCCCCAGCCCTGGTTAGCTCGACTGGCTTGGATGTTGCTTGCAGTATTTCAGAAATTGGGGACATGAAGCTGTTATTCACAAGCATTATGTGCTCCGTATAATTTTTCTTTCTCTTTCATGTTACTTTATCTGTGGTCTTGTTGGATTTTGTAACAGGAGAGATTTCTAGTCATCCAAACAATACAGGTGACATAAAATAAAATGCTAACACACTTTAATGTCATCTAAATATATGTATAAATTCCAAGGATGCATGCATCTGTGCGTGCTGGAAGTTAAGTGTCCCTTTAGAAGGCACGTTTGGATACGCTTCCAAGTTGCAGTCAGTACGATGCAGGAAACCATCAGCAGTTCAGTCTCACAGCTCATGTGGTATGCTTTTCAGAATACCTTTTTTTTTTCTTCACCATCCTGGCTTTTCTTCTTCCAGTTCCACCTAGCTACAGGTATGGCCACCACTTGTGGCCTGAACTTGATCGATGGGAAGCCCCGTGCCAGGTGATTGAGCGGTGACCTGACACTAGAACTTTGGCCCTGTCTTTGAGAAGCGCTTTCAGAGGAAAGGAGTGGTCCCTCCAAGTGCTTCTCTGTGTTCTTAGGAAGATTTGATTTTTCATTTTGTCTGTTGATAATAGCTTTTACTTCTCACAATGCTGATGCACCCAGAAAGACCCCACAGTGGTGCAACTCAGAGCTAGATTATAGTTCGTGGGATGGAGGCACAGTTGCATATAGATATATTGGCTCTTTCACCCATATCTGTGGCCAAAGCTGCATTTTGAAATCATCAGTGATTTCACAGTAGTCCTCTAATCCTCTTAACTTCTTTCACTCTAAAATATCTGATGCAAATAGGCTAAATCAATTTGAACACCTACACTTTTTTCCTATTTGTGAGCACAGCAATTAGAAAGAAGACTTTCAGGCCTGTCCTTAAGACTTGAAAATTGCTTCCAATTTAGTATAGGAAATAAAACCTTTTATTTGGAGAAAGGACTGTTGGAATGGAATGTGTTCTTGACACAGTGCTTTTTAGAACTCAGTCTAATTTCTGCTTTAAAATCCATATTCGGGAAATGTTTCACCTTACAAATTCTTCTATGCATAGAAGATACTTAGAATTTGGGGTACAATACTTGGGGTACTTAAGATCAAGTCCAGAGAAAGACACTAAGGAACTGTCTTGGCTTGTGATGGGTAATTTATGCATTACTAGGGACTTTACAATCTGTTATTCGCTGCCTAATTTCCATATATAATTCCTGTTTAAATAAGCACTTAAGACCAGGAGCTGCCAGGGCTGGAATGCTAAGCAGGCGGAAAGCAAGAGCTAGCCTTCAGGGACAGCCTTTTTGGAGCTTGGCTGGCTCATGTGTGACAAAAAGCCATCCACTTGCTCATGGTTCATACGCCATTTCTGAAGGTCAGCATCTATGCTGTTACTTCCAATGAAGAATCACAATCTCTCTTTCTTTTTAAAATAATGGGATATTTATCTATTTGTTTTCTGTTTTTCTACTATCTAATTCCACATGGAAAGCTGTAAGGTTCACAGGCCCAGAAGGAGAAACCAAACCACCTATCCAACTATGGTCTTAAAAGGAAGTCTGTCAGCTGATACCACAGCTAGCAGATAGCATTACTATTTGTCTTACAGTCACATTCTGATCACAGGATTTGTAAATTTATTAGCCAGTTTTAAGAGACAAATTGCATTCTCTAAATGGCTGATTGTAGTGCATACTGGGGCAGGTCTTATATAGCAGAGAGAAAAGAGAATATTTTATACCCTTTTATAACATTCCAAGTGTAAAAATGTTTAAAAACTGATTTTTCCAGATTATATTCTCTGGAACAAATGAAGATTTCTGAATCCTTGCTTTAAATTGCGTTAAAGTCTACCCAAAGGAAGGCAATTTTTATATGGTTTGCTCGTTCTTCTTCCTTAATGCTTCAAGGACAAAATTAACCAGAGTGCTGAGTCATATCAGAAATCAACCTCAACGACAATTGCATTTTAGGCATTAATGACTTTGTTTGGTTTTGCCTAGGGAAAGCAAGGAAATGCGTGCCAACCAGGCTAAAATATCCATGGAGAACAGCAAAGCCATAAGCCAGGACAAATCTATCAAAAATAAAGCTGAAAGAGAGAGGTAAGTATCAGATCTCCCTTCTGGAGAAGGAAAGGATACTGTCAAAGGCTAACAGGTGAACTCATGGATTAATTCTATTAAAACCCGGTTTTTCTTTATGGAAACAATGTTTAAGGATTGTGCTGAATGTATTTTAGTTTACCATTTCAAGAAAAAAGTTGCTTTTTTCTCTTATCTATCCTTTTAATAAATGTAATGACCTGATGAGGGAAATAAAAAAGTTCTTAAGTTTATACTCATCAGCTATGACTGATTGCTGGAGGTCTAATCACACTTAAATTGAAACACGTCTGTAAGAGTTTTAATGGTTGTATATTAAGTGTTGTATTTTTTGCTGTTGCTTTTTAAATGAAATAAGGGCTATGTTGGAAAAGGAGTCTGATATCTGGTTCTAGCTGGAGTTAGAATAACTGCAGTGACAGCATCAGTAAACACACAGGAGGTGATACCAGTGACAGGCTCTCTCCCTCATCTACTGATAACACGAAGGAGAGGTGGAAGAGAAGGAGGGAATGCTAAAAGTGGTGCTGATCAGCAGAGAGGGCGATGGAAGATAGGCGTGAAGCAGCAGGAGATGCACTGCACAACGGCACATGTGTTGCTCCTGTGCTCTGAACTGACCTGCAGTGTGCTGGCATTGGAGACCTGGCCAGCATCCAGGGTCAGCAAACCAAGGGCACTGCTGCACTTGGAAAAGTGGGTTATTCATAGCACGTTTGGGGATGACAGCCTTAATTGACTTGAGAGACACTTCCCAGTACCAGCTACTGAGGTTTTTGGAGGACTGATCTGCATTATAGCTATTTTAAGTTTTTTCTATTTATTCTGAAGGTTTCCAAATACATAGCTATAAGCAGAGTCTACACGATGACATCTCATAAGCCTTCAGGGTTTCCCCTTCACATTGGGTTTGCCATCTGGCTCATTATTTCCTCTTTTACATTCTCTCCTTGGCACTGGGCTATTTTGGTCAAAATTCTTGAACTTGTTCCCACTGAACTAAACCCTTTGAGTGTCACAGGCATTGGGAAGCCAAGTTGTTGGAGCCCTTGGTAACTGGCTCTTTAGTTAATGTAAGACTTCCACTAATGACTCTGAGATAAAACTGTTCCTAGATTTGAAAGCAGGCTGAACACAGTTCTGGTTTTCAGGCTTGGTAATCAGTCTGATTCAGTTCTTTATACTATTTTTGGTATATTTCATCTTAGGAAGAGACATTGCGCAGTTAGCTATTTTATATAAATATTAATTGTATATTTTTTGCTTAAATAGCAGCTTTAAGAACCTTACAAGCATTGCTAAGCTGTAATTTATGATTATCAGATGATATTTCCATTACCACTGTTAAGAGGCATAGTCCTTTTTATATACCAAAATTAATTAAGAGCAGACTGCAGCAAAGGATACAGAAAATTTCTTCAAAGTTGTGTCCACCACTCTTGAGTAAGGGAAAGCACAAACTTCATTCACAGCAGTCATGGTTTGGTTTTTTTCAGGATTTTTTCAGGTGTTCAATCATACTTGGAAACCTTTCAGTGTAAAGGTGTACAGCCAGAGGAATGTGCAATTTGCCTTTAGTCCCCCATGGTACAGATAACCAGAAACCACAATATACCTAATGAGTTTGTGATTCTCTCTGTTGTTGCTTTGGGGTTCCTTTTTTTTCCCTGTGACTCTTTACATACACATTTGCATTTTTTTAGGCGAGTCCGAGAACTGAACAGCAGCAACACAAAAAAGTTCCTGGAAGAGAGAAAAAGGGTAATTATAACCTTGACAAAGTCCCTGGGCACTATTTCTGGATATTCATTTTCATTTCTGTGTTGAGAACCCAGCTCTAGTAAACAGATGTTTGCCCTTACTTTGTTCCACACACTTGCAGTGTGAAAGGTCAAACATCTATGTAAGAGGAAGCTATTTTAAATTAATACATTCCTATTTGTTGTTGTGTATTTGCTAGTTTTATATAATGTATGCTGTTATGTATAATATGTACAATAGAAATATATTTTATTAATAGCTCTTCTTAAGATTGGGTGATGTAATAGGCCTCCTGTGATAGGGCAAGACAGTGTGTATATGTTTCAAGTCAGTTTTTATTTTGCTTGTTAAAAATGTGTTTTGTTTCCCCCCCATTATTTTCTCTTGCTTACAGCTGGCAATGAAGCAGTCAAAAGAAATGGATCAGTTGAAAAAAGTTCAACTTGAGCATTTAGAAGTCTTGGAGAAGCAGAATGAGCAGGTATCTTATTTTAAAGGCTTAAAAAAAAGCGAGTTAGTGAAAACAGTAACCAGATTCAGGCTGAGTAGAGTACTTCCAAATGTAAGTCATCACTTCTAAATGTAAGTCATCAAGGTGGTCATTCACCTGCTTGGGGAGTTAAAGAGGTGAAGTGACTTAAAGAATGATAGAGCACCAGATTTGTTTGAGATAAGCATGTGAAAGCTTGACTGCTTAGCCAGAGTCTGTCCTTTCAGCTGTTCAGCCACGTTGATACTCGTTAGCTAGATACGACAGTCGACAGTCGTAAAAGTCCCAGCATATCCATTTTAATTATTCTAAATAAGTACCTCAAGCAAGTCTGTTTCCTTCATTTTGGAGTTCACACTTCTAGTGCTGATAGAGGTGAAACGTGCATAGAGCATCTCTGAACTCTGAGAGACAGTATGGACTGAATTCTAGAGATGTATAGTAGCACAGGGAGCTTTATCTGTGCTAGTACACCCTTTCCTAATTAAAATACCGTATTATTTTCTGCTAGTTTATAAGCTTTTCAGGTTTGGGGTTTTTTTAATTGAAAACTACTTGGCAAGGAAAAGCAAATTCTAATCTTATTTCTGATAGAAGCGGCTCCCTTGCTGAAAGGTTGAGTCAGCAGAGCTGTAATAATCAGAGAGAGTTGTAGTACTGCACTTACCCGAATGTAAACTGCAAGGGGAATACACCCAGCAGTTCAGTGAGGTGAGAAAGAAGGGGTGCATGTAACACCTGTTACTTTCAAGGGTTATGTACTTCATTAGCAAATGTTCATCATTCGAACTCTCTGGCAGACATTACAGTATGGATTAAAGCCACCCTGCAGAGCAGAAGGGAAGAGTACATGCAGATCAAGTATTTCCACTGTCAGGAGAGAGTCCTACAGCCCCAAAAGCTGCAGCCTAGTTAACGTGTAGCAGGGTGACAGCATCTAGGATCACCAGCAGCTGCTACCACTGAGCCCCAGCCACCATGGCTCTGTCTTTGGAGTGCTCCACCTCCCTTCTAGACAACAACCAAAATTCCCCTCACAGGATTTCTGTAGGTGCCATCTCCAACATCCAGCATGAACGGGTCTGTCAGTCTGCCCGTCAGCAACATCTGCACATAATCAAAAGGGTGGGGGAGGCAGGCATGCGGGGAGGCAATCAGGCTACACTGGATCTGTAGCATTGCTGTAGAGACCATGACAGAGAAGTTCCTGTAAATGGTACTAGCTGACAAAAAATGGTGGGCTTGACCCAGAGATAGCAGTTGTCAGGGGTTTTTTTTTCCCTTGGCTTTAGAGAGCTTCGGATCCATTTTTTAAAAAAACATATAAGAACAAGAGAGAATGAGTATAGTTGTGCTTTTACCCACAATGGGATAAGCACCTTATGTACAAGGTAGGGACGTAGCTGGGAAATGAGTGAGTCGTTAAAGGAGTCACCTTTTTCAGCAATCAGATACATCCCTCACCTAGGGTGACAGCTGCTGCTGCTGAGAGATGGTTACAGCCTACGTGAGCTTCCTTATAGTCCACTTCAGTGCTGAGGTGAAGTCAGCTTAAATCGTCAATGATTAAATGGAGAAAGATCATTCGTGTGCTGGTTATCACTTTTGTGTGGGCTATGGTGGCCTCCACCACAGGGGTAGTTCTTAACAGCTTTTTAACTCACACTAATGTGATCTATCAAAGCGTGTATTTTCATACCTGCTGTTTTGGCCACTTCATTTTAGCCCCAAAAGTGCACCAGTGCAAACCCCCAGCTGGGTCAGGTTTCCTGTTATACACATTGATGTATGGAAGGTAGTTGGATCAAGATAAAGGTGTGGTATTTGTTTAATGAGAATTTCAAAGCATGGGTTGTGGTTTTTTTCCTGGTCAAACAAGAGCAGAATTTTTTCATACAAATATACAAGTCAAAAAGTAGCATTATGGGTGTGGAAACAGCCTTCAATACAAACTGTTATGAATTTAAATTTGTTTTGGTTTGTATGTTTTTCTTGCATTGATTTTTCGATTTCACTTCAGTTTTCATTCATTTAATTTGCTTCTTGTTGTAATCCTCAATTTTGACATTATTATTTTTGTACAAACAGCTTTTGAAATCCTGTCATGCAGTGTCTCAAACACAAGGTAGGACGGACATATAATAAGCAAACTATTATTTCAGTGTGCTTTCCTTCTAAATAAACTCATTATCATTGGAGCCCTCCTTGTAAATGCAACCATTGGGAAGTACCATTGACACAGTGAACACAATGTTAATCTTGTTTGCCCACAGATATTTGAGCCTGCCACCATATTAACAGTATTTTGTAATTTAGCATCCCAAATTCAGATGAAGGTGAGCAGTGATGTGCAAAGGAAATATTTTGAGATTAACTTGTATTGTACCTTACCTATCGTTACTGAAAGATACTCTTAGGGTACTAAACTGTGGCTGTGAGTAGTGTCTGTTGATCTCAGTAAACGATTTTAGTGTTAACGTACATATGGTTAACTGCTAACGCTGATAGACAGACAAAGAATATCCACATATATCAGTATGGTAATAAAATAAGTAATTTCACACTAAGAATAGTAAAATATAGAACAGGTGGCTAGGAATAGCTTTGCAGTGTCTAGAGAGAGGCTTCTAGCATTTTAAAATTAACTTCAAAATCCAACACATTACAAGGTACATCAATTACATCTACCATGTGGTTGTGCTGCTGTGGCTTCCCAAATAATCATTACTCGCAAGAGATCTCTGTTAACCCTTGACTGACCAAGGGAGATAGCTGTGTCAGGCTTGAACAGAAAAAGGGAAATGGCCAACCACTTCTCAGTGGTCTGTGGGGACAGGACAAGGGGTGATGGCCTCAAGTTGGAGCACAGGAAGTTCCACACCAACATGTGGAAGAACTTTTTCACAGTGAGGGTGATAGAGCCCTGGGACAGGCTGCCCAGGGGGGTGTGGAGTCTCCTTCTCTGGAGATATTCAAGACCTGTCTGGACACCTCCCTGTGCGACCTGTCCTATGGATCCTGCTTTGGCAGGGGGATTGGACTTGATCTCTGGAGGTCCCTTCCAACCCCTACAATTCTGTGAGCCTGTGAATCCAGTTGTACTCTGTTGCCTGACCTGAATTATTTTCTTGAATTAGTAACATACTTTTATCTTGCACCACTCAGTCTGACAGCACCCACTTTAACAACATGTATTTACAGGCATGTAACGAGGGCAAAAAGCATTCATTAGGCTAGGGGAAAAAAATTAATATTCTTTTACTGTATACAGTTCTTAGACTTTACTGTATACATGTCTTAGATCTCACTAGAGAGAAGCATCTTGAAGCAGAGCCCATTAGCTGCCACTCACTTTGTGAATCTTCAACGCTGCCTTCCAGAAGGCTCGTCTTCAAGTGTCATGCTGTGTTTGTGTCAGAATGCACCATCTGAACCAGGCAAACTACCAAAATGGGGCATCCCAGTCCTATGCTAACATGCTCTTTGGAACCAAGTTACCTCTAAAACACTGTCATAGGCCATATATTGGCATGCGCAATATTTATAGGACACGGTGTGCCAGTAGATAAGTCACAAGTTTAAACTGTGAGATGTGAGTCACTAAGATACAAAGGCAGGCTTTTGTTTTATCTGGAATTTCATTTCACATGGAGGCAAAATCCAGCCAACATTTCAGAAGAGGTTGTACATATTGATTTATTTATTATGTTTCCATATTTTCATGTTAAAATTATTTCTTCATTACTTTCAAGCTTTTAACTCATTTAAATGGAGAGCATTGATTAATTTGTAATCATATTTATGACAGTTGCTTTGCTATTATCATAATTACTTTTTTCCCCAAGATGATGATGATGATTATGAAAGTACAGACTAGATTTTTCAAGAAGGCATCTGCACAAACCCACGTTTACCTTGCAAAATGAATAGCTGTGCATCTCATTAATTTAGATCGGCATCTGCCCATTTTCACATATGCAAATATGTGTTTGCACAACCAGGAGAGGTGACTCCTTAAGTAGGAGCATGTATAGCAAAATTCCCTGTCTAAGCAACATTTACAACTGATGGAGGAACACAGTTCATGTAAATCAAGTCCAGCGACCATCCTTCCCTGCATGATGGACACTCACCAGTTATGCCGAAGAAAATATTAGCTTGACTTGCCTTTTCCTAAACATGCACTAGGCCCTGGGAGCTGGCTTGTTAGTAGAGATGGGGTTTGTTGCCCTCTGGGTCAACTTATTCGGAGTCCTTTGGGTTATGGATTTAACTAACTTCCCAAATTGAGAGCCTTCAGAGAAAATGAAGAGATGGTGACTCCCAGATCCTCTAAACTGCTGGGTTTCAAACCAAAGTGCAACTCCTGTGTCTGAGCCACAGGAGGAGTAAGTCTGGGGGTCTGAGAAAGGGAGGAAGGGAATTCAAAAAGCGCTCTCTAAGCAGGGGATTCCCAGGCCAGTTGCCATCTCTGCACAGTGCCTCCACTCTGCTTGCAGAGCCCTAGGCATACCGAGCTTATAGTGAGACCTGGCATACCTTCCTTGCTCTGTTCTGCACCATGCATTTGGATACAGTTTCAGGTGGATTCGGTGTGTGTCATCCCCTTGGAGCAGAGAGCAGTAATCTAATCCTGAGATGAAAAACACCTCTGTAATCATAAGGATCTCCAGGCCAGCTAGAGATTATTGAAAAAAGATTTTAAAAATTACTTCTTAAATGTTGCCTATTGCAAAGAAGTTGAGGGATTTTTTGACATTCATTGTCATTATGGGAAAGATGAATCTGCGTCAGAGATGAACTCTAAACATTTCGGGAAGTAACACACAGCATCACTCACACAGCAGTAGCAGAGCAAACACCTGCAAAGACATTTCCTATCAGGAGAAACAGTCAGATTGGCATCTGCCTAGTTTTCTTCCACACTCCACCCCCCACCCCCCAAAAGAAAAAAAGCAGCTGCTGCATTTTACCATACATGTCTTCAGAAATTCCACCTGTGAGTCTTGGAAAAGGATCAAAATATTTCCCAAGATTTTACAGACATAAGAATTACATAATTTTTTGGATTACATTACATTGTGAAAACAGAATGGCACTGGGGGTGTGTGTGTGTGTGGTGTAAACATAATGTTGTTACATAAGTTTTCAGTGTGTTTTGCCTGTATTTCACTCAGACGCTACCACATAAAACATGTGTTTCATTTTGAACAAAAGGTCTAATGCGATGCTTCATGCGGTTATTTTGGATTGCAGGCAAAGGAGATGCAGCAGATGGTGAAGCTGGAAGCAGAGATGGATCGCAGGCCAGCAACAGTGGTCTAAAGCCTCAACAAGCAAACTGAAGTTGGAGAGCACAGCATCCTTAAAATGAGAGCAAAATTCAAAGTATGGTTGCTGAGGTTAAAAAGCAGGCTTTTCCTCTTGTCTTTTTGTTTGGGGGCTTTTGTTTTTAATATATAAAGTGTAGCTACGGACCACCAAGTCTTAAGATTTGCATTATTTCTTTTTAACACTGGGCACTGAATTCCCTTTGTTGGATTTCCATGATAAGAATTCCTTTTGTTCAGAAAAACACTTATTGGAAAAGGAAGAGTTTATAAACCCAGTCCTGTATTCCCTTCTGTATCTCAACAGGCAGCTTGCCTGCATCAGAATTACTCGATCAGAGCCTTGAAACACATCAGATATTTTTAACATCATCTCAAATGGCAACAAAACTGTACTCAAGTCATGTTATTTACCATTCGTGTTCTCATGTGTGATATATTGTGTAGAAACCCCCCTGCTGCCAGATCCCAACAAGCAACTACTTGTCAGATGCTTGGCACCTGATGTCACAGAGCCCACTGAACTGGATCTTCTGCCAAGTCACCGTAATGATCAGTATAGTAAGGAGTTGAGTTTGGGCAATTTTAAATTTCATTTTGAAGTATTTTTCAGGTAGCAGACAGTAGGCAGTTAGCTCTAACTCTAACAGCAATTTGACAGGGTATTTCTGCGGTCCAGTGATGTCATTCCCAAGTGCCCTCTCATGTCTGAAAGAAGCCGGTATCCCATAAAAGCTACTGCAATGGTTAGCGTGAGGGAAATACAGTGTATTTGTGCCAAAACTGATCAGTGCTCTAAGGAATTCCGTATTAGGCACTTTAAGAGAAGTTTACATCCTACATTGCTTGTATAGAAAATGCATTTTGATCCTGTCGCTGCAGATCCTGGATACGACAGTTCATTGTAACTTAAAAGGTTGTTCAAATGGCTTTTGGCAAAAAAACAAAAACAAGTTTGTAACTGTGAAAATGTAAAAAGTATTTATACACTTCAGGACCACAACATTGTAGAAAAATCACATACGTGTTTGCCACGTGATAAAATTAGTAAAAAGAAATGCTAAGAGTATATTTGCATGTGATACAAGTGCTACTAGGACTGCAATGCCTACTATATGACCACAGTCATTCTACTAGCCAGTAAATACTGAATAAATGTATGGCACAGAATATTGTTTGATTAATTACAAAGACTTTTAGCATAACAAGGTCTATATATATATGTGTGTATATTAATTATGTGGGCATTCTTGATACTTGTAGTAAAAGTACATAAGTAATTTAATTTTACACAGAAGTATTTATGCAGATTTTCAGAATTTCATATCAGGATTAATCTTTTTATGTCCATGAGAGATAAAACCCGATTTGCTAACATGTTAATTTGCATGTTTCCAGAGCTTGCTGTAGTTATATTGCCAAACAATGCAGGTAAGCATTCCGCTTGGAATTTGTCCATGCTGCCAATTCAAAGACGACTGCATGGAAAACTGGTAGTTTAGAACAAATCAGATTCCTGATTTCATTGTACTAAGCACCAATTACTTTGTTGTATATGCTTGTACAAACAAATTCTACATATCCCTATAAACAAAATAAATGAAAAGAGAGAATTATGTTATTGTCAGTCCTGAGATGAAACTTTCAACTTCTCTAATAAAAACGTTAAAAATTCGAAACCTTTAGTTTTGACTGTAGTGAATTGTAGAGTGGCGGTATTATTGCTTACAAATGGTTAGTAAGTTGTATTTCCTATAAAAGTGTGCATAGTGTAAATATATTTCTATCACCGCTTATTTATTCAAAGGACTCTTCTTTCTTTCAAGTGATGGAAGAATTGTGCAGCCTCAGTCCTCCTAGCAGGACAGAACCACCCGTGTACAGTGTAGCAGCGCTACCATGAGATGCAGCAATCCCTGTACAGTGTAGCAGTGCTACTGTGAGATGCAGCCACCCGTGAGCAGTGTAGCAGCGCTACCATGAGATGCAGCCACCCATGAGCAGTGTAGCAGCGCTACCATGAGATGCAGCAACCCGTGAGCAGTGTAGCAGCACTACTGTGAGATGCAGCAACCCGTGAGCAGTGTAGCAGCGCTACCGTGAGATGCAGCCACCCTCCAGCAGTGTAGCAGTGCTACTGTGAGATGCAGCAACCCTTGTGTACAGTGTAGCAGCACTACTGTGAGATGCAGCAACCCCTGTGTACAGTGTAGCAGCACTACCGTGAGATGCAGCAACCCGCATACAGTGTAGCAGCGCTACGGTGAGATGCAGCCACCTGCGAGCAGTGTAGCAGCGCTACTGTGAGATGCAGCAGCCCCTGTGTACAGCATAGCAGCGCTACTGTGAGAATGCAGCTGAGACAGAGGTCAGTGAATTCTTTAGGAGTTTAAGGCAGGATTGAAACACACTTTTGATGCC
Source organism: Porphyrio hochstetteri (assembly GCA_020800305.1). Classification (NCBI taxonomy): domain Eukaryota; kingdom Metazoa; phylum Chordata; class Aves; order Gruiformes; family Rallidae; genus Porphyrio; species Porphyrio hochstetteri. The sequence goes on from CM036907.1 coordinate 47,296,431, forward strand.
TGTTGAGAATTCTCATTCTGATGTTACTTAACCTACAGAAGCACATCCTGATTCTTACGTGCATAATGTTTTAAAGGCAAGTTTTGTATGGGGAACAGCTCTCCCTGCTCTCTAAGCTTGGTTCAAGTGCTGGAGTGAGCTGGGAGCAGCAGTGTTTTCAGAGTATGCCAGACAGAATCGAGCATCTCAAACAAGGCAGTCTTTTTTTTTTTCTTTTCTTTTTTAAATTAAATAGATCTTCTAAAATAGAGCTAGTGGAGACAGCGCGGTGAGCTGGAATTTTATACTGTTACCTATCACAGTGGTTTCTAGCTAATAAGGGAGAAGCAAAAGATTCAGAGGGAACTGGATGGTGAAGCAGTGAACGTACCCATTTTTCTTAGGCTTGCTTTGAGCCTGGCCAGAAACCACTGCCCTCCATGTTAAAGGAGTAACTGGAAAGGGAGGAGGGTCTCATCCCTTTCTGAGAAAAATCAAATCTGCCTTAATTCCCTGGCATCAGAGACTACACTGGTTTTGGAAGGCAAGAAAACACTGTCCAGAGCTGCCTTTTGAGTCTGTGCTTACTGCTCAGCCAGGAGTGAGACATTTATCAAATCAGAAAGAAAATGTGGTTCTGTGAAACCGCAGAGCCTGGGTAGCCTCAGCTTCCAGGCTCAGCTTCCAGAACCGTTATGTATATCATCCATTGACAATTTAGCATAAAACACAGACGGTAATTTGAAATTAAGTGATGAGTTTTGTCAGCTAAATATTTTGAAATACTGTTTAAGTAGTAGTTGATTCAAAAATTATTTGAAGTTTGGTCGTTAATGTAATGACATGAGAATTTCCATTGAGATGAAATAGGCTAACCAATTTGAACATTGATACTGAGTTAAAGCAGTTTAAAATGTCATTCTCTGCCTAGGTGATGGATTCCACTTCAGTGAAATTTCATCGGGGGAAGTGGCAGATTCTCCCTCTCTGAGTCTCTTCAGATAAATTCGGCTTAGCTGTGATGGGGAGGGTCATGACACCCTTGCCATGCAGGCAGCCTGATATTCTTTCACTTCTGGTAATTTGGGGGTTGGTCATTAACTTGACTGTTTTCAAGTTGGGGGTCTCTTTATCCCTGCCCTACTCAAGCACCAACTGCTTTGCCAGAGACCCAAAATACCCCTCAGGGACTGATGTCCTTGCAGACTCCACATCGTGTGTCCCACAGGCTGCCTGTGAAACTAGCTGCCAGACACAGGCACATCCCAGAGACTTTCAGCCAAAAACCCCTGCCTCCAGAGAGATCCCAGGGCTGCAGCACCGCTGTCACAGTGCTGCATGCTCCCTGGAGGGGGCTGATAAGAGTTACTGCTGGCTGGTAGTTGGTAGGTAACAGGGAGATATTTTAGCCTTTGGTGATAGGCCGGCGTCTCCATAGCTGGGGGTAAGGGCAGGTTGAAGGTCTAGCTCCTGGTGAACCAGGCTGTGACTGTAAATGGGCCCTGGTCACAGCATTTTAGGTCAGCTAATGCTGCGCTGGCTTCCTCGGGTGAGATCTTTCTTGTTCTTCTCAATGCTTTGGAGCTTTCTTAGTGGTAGAAAATCTTAGCCTTTTCCCTTTTTTGCCAGAGGAAGCAGGATGAACATGGCTCTGCAGGCTGGAAGTGGGGACTGTCAGGGAAGCTGAAGGGTTTTTCTGTTGTGCTGTGCAGCTTGTGGGTGCTGGAAGATCACAGTTCTGTGCTGTGGGGCTGTGGGTCAGCCTTGCCCATGTCTCTAACACAGCCGCTCTCTCCCAGTAGCTCCCTGTGGTACCCGGCTACACAGGCTGGATGCAGAGGCAGCTGCTCAGAATCATGTATTTATTTGAAGGCTTAGAAGCTACCTGGACCCTTCAAAAAAGTAATAAATTAATGGAGGGCTAGAGGAGGAAATAGAGGCTAGTTAAATACTGAGGTCATCAGTGAAAGACCCGAGGAAGCCAGGAATTAAAATCACCACAGAAATAGTCTGTTACAGTCAAAGAGCCTCACATAGATATTTTTTTTCCCCTTTCTTTATACAGCCTTCTGAAACTACTATCTGCAGGTTAATCCTGTGTCACAATGGGCACAGGTCTGGCCCTGTTTTGGGGGGCAGGAATAACTCTTTATCATGAAACAGGAGAGAGAGGAATCAACCAGAACATAACATTTAATATGCAAAGCAAGCAGAAAAGGAATTTCAACAGAATATTGACAGAAATCAGTATGTTCCATCAGTATCTGCTTTTATTTTTAAAGAGCTATTTCCCAGCAAGAAAACCCCTCTGTGGAGGTGTGCCCTGGCAGAGAAAGGGCACCTTCCCAGGGGCAGCTATCCACAATCCAAACTCACGTTCTGACACCTTCTTTGGCAAAAACCTGGGCCATTTCCTCCAGACTCCTCTTCCTCACTAGAAAAGAGGATTGCTAGTGAATCCAGGTAAGGCTGCACGCATCAGATAGCTCTGCTGTCCCTTTGGCTTTTTATAGAAAATAGATATCCTTGGTAGTAGGCTCCCGTTCCCGCTGCTCCTGGGGCTTGTGCCACTGTGATGTGTAAGTGGTAGATGTGCTCTTTGTACGGGTCGAGGGTGGCATTAAAGGGCCATAAAAACTCCCGATGAGAGGGAAAAAAATTAATATTTTAACGTCACATCGCCGGGTAAAAGGGAAAGCGAAAGCCCGGGACTGCGGGGAGCGAGGCGGGGCTCCCGGGGGTATCTGAGCAGCCCCGAGCTGCGGTGTGTGCAGCTCGGTCCCTCCCGGCCGCTGCCTCTCAACCCCTGGGAATCCGGGAGCTCGATCCGGCCTGGGAACACACCTGCTCCTCCAGGAGACCCCTCAGCCCACAACTCGGGGGGACCTATTTTATACACACGGCTTGAGAGGGAGGAAACGCAGGCGCCGAATTGAAGGGAAAGGAAGGGAAGGGTGTTGCCTGGCTCGGAGCTCGCAGCCCTGCGCTCCCCTGCTTTTACTCACCCCACCTTGCAGCCCCCCCTCTTCTAAGAGCCCCCATCGCGGGTCGCGATGCCCACGCACCCTGTACCCGTGGCAAGACCTTCACAGCGCCCCGGCTTCCTGGGGTCACAGTGTGCCCGATCCCCCCAGTAACGCTCCCCAGAGACACGGCCTGTATTGTTTCAATTCACCTTCCCGGTGCTGTTGGGACCGTTCCCCTTGCTACGTTTATGTTACGGTGTGTCACCACACGTTAGGAGCTTAGGTGTGCTGATGGCCATTTCCGAAAAGGCTTCGTTTCTGACCTTGCCACGCAAAAACAGCCACACGTTTCTTTCTCAATTAAAGCACGAACCAGCTGTTTGTCTTCCCCGAAATTAGTGACGCTCCGTGAGCAGCCGGCGCTGGACTAGATAACCCCTCCTCCATCCCCACCGCTGTCCCGGTTTAGCGGTTCGCTTGTCTCTCCGGCGGCTCTGGGTCCCGCGGGATCAGCCGCCTGGCGCGGCACCGAAAGGGAAGAGAAGGATGGATGGGTGACGGGACTCCCGGGGAAGCGGGACCCGGCTCCGCGCCGTGCCCCGGCGAAGTCTGTGCGCCCCGGGCTGGTGTAGGGCTCACCTCGGGCTGCGGCTCCGCTCCCGGCCCCGCTCCCAGCCCCTCTCCTGCCCGGGGGGTTGACGAGGGGAGCTCGCTGGCGTTCAGCCCCGTTCCGGCGGCACGTCGGGGCGGCCCTGGCTGGCCAGGGGTCTCCCGGCTCCCTCCTCCGAGGTCCACGCTCTCCTCCGGGATCCCCGCGGGGATCCCCAAGAACCCTTCCGCGGGGGTCGGCGGGGTCCCCCAACACCGGAGGAGGGTGGGATTCCCTCCTCCTCGCCCGGCCTCCGCGAACGCCGTGGGTGCCTCCATCAGCTCTAGCGGCATCTCCCCTCCCCCCTCCACCTCCTCCCCCACCCCACACACCCACACATTCTTCCCCATCCCTCCTCCCCGCCACTCCGCAGCAGAGTGCTTTTGCAGCCTGTGCAGCTTGTGAGAAAGGAGGTGTTTCAGGGAGGGTTTTTTCCCCCTTTTTTTAAAATTTCTTCTTTTTTTTTTCCCCTCCCTTTATTTCCTCTGGAGCGGACCCTTTCGAAGAAGGAGCAGCACCAGCCGCGGACGCGCTGGGATCAAGCAGGGAGGATGGCCGGGGGGCGCCTCCCGGGGCTACTTTTCTTCTTGCGTGAGTACCCCGGCGGCAAATCGCGATACGGAGCCCTGTCGCGATGAGATAGCCAAAGGCGTTGAGACAGAGCCGGCGCTGCTAGAGCACCGGTCCTGCTTCATCGTAACTGGCTGCCCCATCTACACTGCCTGCTCTGTCGCGACAGGGGACACCCCGTCGCGACCGGAGAGCTTACTCCAGCGGGCTCGGAGGTGGGCGTTAAGGCTAGCCGGCAGAGGCTTAGGGCAAAAGGCTCCGGGTGCTGCCGCTGCTCAGCCCCTCTCTGCCCGCAGACGCCGCGGCTCGCCTGGTTGCCGAGCAAGAAGTTGAAAACCTCTCCGGGCTCTCCCCCAACCCCGAAAAGGACATTTTCGTGGTGCGGGAAAACCGGACGACATGTCTCATGGCGGAATTCGCCGCCAAGTTCATCGTTCCCTACGACGTCTGGGCCAGCAACTACGTGGATGTGAGTGGGGTCCAGGACCGGAGCAGGGGTGGGGGGCACGGGGGGAACTGGGGGAGCTGCGGGGCGGCCCCGGGAGGGGTGGTGGGGAAGCCGGGGTTCGGGTTTGCAGCCGCGGAGCCGCTGCACGTTGTCACGGCAGGAGCGGAGGAGGGGAATCTGCCGGTAGTTTTGCAAAGTCCTTTATCCCCTCCGAGGATACTGAGCCGAGGCTTTGGGAGGGCTGTGGGCGTCGAGGGGGGCGCCGGGGCTGCCCCTGTGAGCCCTTCTCCCCGTTTCCAGCTGATCACAGAGCAAGCCGACATCCCGCTGTCGCGGGGAGCCGAGATGAAGGGCAAGTGCGGCACCAACGAGTCGGAGCTGGAAATCTCCTGGCTGGAGCAAGCGTACACGCTCAAACTCTTCTTCCTCAAGGTATGGGGCTCCCCCCCCTCCGCCCGTCCGCACGCCCGGGACCTGGGGGGGTGCACGGCGGTATTGCCGGCCCCTGACCGGCCCTGTCTCGGCAGGAGGGGCACAACACGTCCCGGGGGCAGGAGGCTTTCTGGAGGCTCAGCCGGATCCAGTTCACCTACGACACCGCCGAGCGCACCTACTTCAAGGACGCCGTCAGCCGTAAGCGCTCCGGGGGGGGGACACGGGAGTTGAAGCGCATCCCTGGGGTCTGGCGACCGCAGAGCTGGGGGGGGGCAGACGGGGGGTATGGGGGGCTCCACACCCAGTTTGGGGGAGATGGGGAAATCCCAACCTCCCACGACAAAGCCAGGACCAAGTGCCCGTTTTAAACAGTGTATTTCCCCACCACCGCCCTCTTTTTTTCTTTTCGTTTTTTTTTTTCTCTTTCTGGTTTTTAATCATCACCGTTGCCACCATAAGGAGAGCTCAACCTCTGCCTGTTTTCTGTGCTGCCCAGAGCCCTCCTGGCAGGACCCAGGAGGGAGGGGATGAGCAGATAGTCTTAATTTGGAAAAAAAAAGTCTCCTTTCTTGCAGGAGATTTTTTTTAAGGTTAATTATCTCCTCGGTTGTGATGATGGTTGAATAGTTGGGAAACCGCTGCTTTCCTACGATAATGTTGAGATCAACATCTATATCCATACCCCTGCATGCCTCCACACCCAACAGTCTCCTCTCTTCTCACTGGGTTTTCATTCTTTTGGCTTTCATTTTGCTTTTACTTAATTTCTGCTCAGAAATTAGTTTTCTTGCGGGTGAAAATTGAAATACTGTGATTTGCAAGTTGTTCTTCGACAAGATTTTCAAACTGCAGCGAATGGTGCGTTAAGAGTTTGTGGCATAAGACACACTGGACGTGGAGCTATTTTGCCCACTGGTGTTTCTACTGTTTGCATCCCCAAAACACAGTGATGGCCATGCCTCATCACCCCCCACAAGGGCGAGACGCTGATTGCCTTTCTGTGCTGCAGAAGAGTGGGAGGTGGAAGGCAACCCTGGTTCCACCTTGCTCAGCCGCATTCAGCCTTCATTTAGAAAACAAGCTTGATTCGATGGGAAAATACTTTCTCATCATCTGTACTTGGGTGCAATGGTCACGTTGTGTTTTCAGGAACCATTACAGCCTATTTTGCTTTGTGGTGAGGTCACTGAATGGCACCTGAACTGAGAGCCCAAGCGCGGCCGCAGGAATTGCTATTTGTCAAACGTAGGGAATACGAGCATGGTCCGAGGCTGAAGCCTGTGCGTATACATCAATAGAAACCATTCCTCTGACTTTATGGACTTCAAGTCCTGTGACCTGACTGTATCTGGCCACGATAAAGCCAGTTCTCCCCTTCGTGCCATCTGTGTGCCGCAGCCATCCATTTCCGCAGGAGACCCCAGTGAGGGCATTGCCCTGGCTGTGTGTGGGTGTCGTGCTGAAAGCATGGTCCCACCCCAGCAGCAAATGCTTCTTTAAGAGCAGTGGAGCGTGCATCCGCTGCATTGCACACCGTCTGCATACCCTCGTGTTCAGTTCATTAGCTTTGTTCATAAAGTCACATCGGTCCCCCTGAGACAGGACCTGACTTGTGCTGTTTCTGCCCCTTGGCCAGCCGGGAAGCACACAGCCAACTCATACCGGCTCTCTGCCCTAGTCACCCCAGCTGGGAAGTCCTACGAGTGCCAGGCACAGCAGACCATCTCCCTCATCTCCAATGACCACCAGAAGTCTGTGCAACTCTTGCTGTCTGAAGTGCGCATCCAGCCCTTTGACATCACTGCGGATTTTGTCTTCAGTGAAGGTAAGGTAGAGGGAGGAGGCATGTCCTGCATCCCTGAGATGCTGATCCTGCCACCACCTTTGGGGGTGGCCCAATGTACTGAAGGAATTTGGGTCCCAACTATCTCAGAGCATCTTCCTGTTCCTCCAGCTCCCTGCAGTCCTTCAAACCTGCTCCTTGCCTCTGTGGTCCTCCAAAGCTTTTACAAATTCAACCCAGCTGCTATTTGGTTAAAACATGGGCTATCATTGTACACGCAGTGTCTTCTCTAAGGACTCCTCTAGCTGTGTTGCTAGCAACCCCCAGAACTGCCTGGTCCCTGGGAAATCTTTAGGGGTCACCTCTGCGACACGGGGAGTGCCTCGGTACAGCTACAGGGGCTTTGCAAGGCTGCTGGACACTGAGGAAAGCTTGGGGCTGCGGTGGCAGGAAATATTTGGGATTTGTCTTGCTGGCTTGGGTTTGGTTAATGTTCACTGTAAGGGTGAAGGAAGCCTGACAGGGACTTCAGTGAGGTGCCTTGAGCGCCCAACACAGGGGGTGCTGTTTCTCTTCTTAGGTTTCTTTAACATTGGTTGTGGATAAAAGACAATGTGAGTTGGCACATGCTGTTCATCAAAGGGTCGTACTGCAGGTCAGCAGCGGTGCTGCCGTGGGGCAGGATTCCTGCAGGTTTTGCCTTCCTTTATGCTGAGGTGGTGCTCCTCCTCCCTGACTTCTCTCTGCCATCAGGGTGAATGAGGGAGTGTAAAACATCCTCACCTGAATTAGGGCTTTGAGACCAGTCCCCTTTTATAGTGCTGTCTTAGCAAATTAGTTAACTCTGTTATTGTAACAAGATGCAAATCAAATTGGTAATAGCCAAATCTTTTAATAATGAGCTAGAAAATGGTGATGTTATTTTCAAGCCTAGCATTAACAACATGGGGCTTTATTATTTTGCATGTGGGAAATATTTTAGAACACAATAAAAAGAAAAACCCCAGCACTGATTAGGGAGCCGAGTGCTTATGCTCGTGACTCACGTTCCTCTAACTGATGTAGTAAATACATGCTATTATGTACACTTGCTCTGGCAAAGCTCTGCGTGGCTGAATTACTCATGGCAAGGCTGCTGTAGCAGAGAGTAGGTTTTATCCTGCTGCTGGCACAATATTTTTTTTTTTTAAATTTTTTTTCTACCCAAGCAGTACCACATCTTTTGCTGGTTCCAGGGAGAGAAAGGTAGAATTTAATATTCTCCCATTATTTATTTTGTTGGCACATCTTCCTCCTCTCCCTCCAGTAGGTCCAGGCTTCCTGCACTGAGGGTTTTGCTGGGCAGACCTAGGAGTGTCACAAAAAGCATATTTAAAAATATGGAGATCTCTTTTACATGCTGTGTCTCTGTGATACTAAAGTGGTCAAGTCTGGGAGCCCACAGTCAAAACAACCAAACTCATGGTTCATTGCGGAAGGGATCTACCTGCCCTTTTCATGCAACATTACTCACATCAGGCAGTAACTTTGTTTCCCTTTGCTTCCCCCCCTCTTTGTTATTGTAGTTTGGGGTTTTTTTTTCCTTCAGGACATGAAGAGACCCCAGTTGGTTTGGCAGGCTCTAAAGGGGTGGGGAATTGTTCCTTCAGAGAGAAATGCGGTTTCTTCTTTTGTCAACCTTTCTGGGTTGGGTTTTTTTGTTGCTGTTGCTTTTGTTAATCAAGGACACTTCTTTTGGTTGAATTCCACTGGACGTTAAATAGCAAAGAGTGCCTGGAGATGGTCAGAAACGTCTGAGAGGTCATTTATCAGCGAAGCTTCATACTGGGCTCTGCTGCTTCTCCAGCAGCATGTCTCCACCAGCCCCACAGCCCAGCGTGTCCTCGGCACATGCGTGGCAAAACATGGGGTCTGAGAATCACTGCCAATCTTAAATTACAGTAATTAGCCTTCTCCTTTTTGGCTCATTAATTTCCCATTAGGTAAAATTCCTATTAATTATGAACAAGCTACAGAACATTTTAAAATATTTTAGAATACATCAAGAGACCTGCTCGAGCAGAAGAATCGCTGAGACATGGGTGGATCAGGGCACCCTTACTGCAAAAATATGGGAGGAAAGGTGGGGTTTTTTTGTTAGCCCTGACACTGGCCTGTCTGAAATAGATTTAAAAGCTCATAGGGAAGGATTGGATACCCCCCGTTTTTTTGTACTGCTTAAATTCATGGTTGGAATATCTTTTTTCTTTTTTTTTTAAGCACTGCTTCCAACCCTCACAAACACATACACACATATATATACATATATATATATATATAAATATATTTACCTTTTTCAATACAGAAGCAGCAGAAAAATCTTTTTATTCAGAGCTTGGGAGTTTTATTTTTTTAAACAGGGAAAGGTGTGTACATTTTTCAGCTTAAAAGATGATTAAAAAGAGGGCTTGATCGAGAAGGTGCAAGGAGAACATTTAAATTGGTGAAAGAGCCCCACAGAAATTGTCATCAATTTTGATTTTAAAAAATAGAATGCAAAATACTAAAAGAAATAGAAAACCTGAGAATTAGAGACCAAGATCCTGGGAGCTCTCATCTCCTTTTGAGCCACCCCCGATGAGGACCACATTTTTTGAGGGGTCCTTAGCACTCTTTGCAGGGTTCATGGCCAAAATTAAAAAAGCATCCAGTCTTTATTTTTTGTCTTTTTCTCTATTTTTTTTTAATCTAATCCCTTTAAACACCCATCTCATAATCTCAACAATCCATCCTCTCATGCCCGATACGACTGGGCTTTGAGCAGCCCCTGCACCATTGCTCAGCCTGGCTGTCATGACAGTGGGAAGCTGCTGATTTATTTTTATTTTGCCTTGCTATTTTGTTCCACAGAAGGATGCTGGAAGGAGAAAATGGTCCCGTTAGGTGGTTTTGTAGCCTAATACTGAAACTGGACAAGCACTCACCATACAAACCGTGGCGGTACATGAGCTGGGGTGCTGCGCAGTGTCGAGGAAGCACAGCACAAAAAGAACAATGAGAAACGTACCTAAAAGCCTCTCTTGTAGCCACCCCACCAGCTTTGTTTGACGGGGCTGGGACTGTGGCTGCGGGGTGGCACCTCTCTGGCAGAGCTGACCCTGACAGCATCGGGATGCGGCAAAACTCCCGGCTTCACCAGAACTTTTCACGTAGTTAAAATCTGCCAGGTGCCTTTTTGCTTTCCTGCACTGAGAGTAAAACCCAGGATTTGGGCAAATGCTGGGATTCCTGTGACCTGAAACAAAATACTCAGGAAAATTTGATGGGAAGTGCTGTTTTCCCGCAGAAGCCTACTGATTTAAAATACCCAGCAGCTCCAGTGTGATGGGGGGGTCATTTGTCATACATCAACCATCCCACCTGCCTGCTCTGCACTTGATGGGGTTAAGTGCCTGAATTTTTGTCTGTCCTGGACTTTATGCAAATCCTTCTCCCCTCCTGCTCTCCCTTGGCATTTGCCTTTGCTGATGGACCAGGAATGATACCTGTTACCTACCTTCCCACGGTGCTGTGGACCTCAGTGCCTATGCTCTGAACTCTCGGGGTGAAAAATGCTGTATAAACATTACAACACATTGTTATAAATGTGATAATATTTTTAGATGTTATAAAATGATGTGTTTTAACATTATATTAATGTTCAAATACAGCATTTATCCTCCTAGGAGTCAGCATCTGGAGAGCCTTAGTTCCACTGCAGATGATGTGTGTGCTTAGCACTTCCCTGGGCCTCCATGCTGGGTCACCCACAGCCCCAGTCCCATTTTCTCTACGCTCTCCGAAGAACCCAGGTGGTGGTGGTGTGCTCCCAAAGGAGAAAATGGATTAGTCTGGCAAGGAGAAGGTAGTGATCAGGTGCCAGGCTGCCCTTGCTGCTGGGGCAGGGTGCTTTCTGCCTGAGGAAGTGCAGCAGGGTGCTGCTGGGGAGGGCACCATGCATGGTTTGTGGCTCTGCTGCTGGAGACTCTAGGTTGTGCTTTAATTTTTAATTGTTTTTTTACTTTCTGAGGGCTTTTTTTCCTTTCTTTTCCTTTTAATCCTCTTTAAAAAGTGTCAGGATAAAGAACTCTATTCCCTGGCTGCTTGCAAGAACTGACCCCTTTTTGAGTTGACTCAGACACTTAAATACAGCCGAGGTTTTCCATGGACACCGGAGTTTTGGCCAAGTCCTCTGCAGCCAGTTTGCTTTGTCAAAGGCTCAAGGATTGCAAACACTGCAGGTGTGTTAGAGCAGGGTTAGTCCTCTGCACCACAGCACTGGTGCTTTTAGCTTTGCCTTCTGGCTGCAGACCCTTGTGTCCACCCCGTTCTCCACCAAATGCCGCGTACTTCTTGTTGAAGTGAAGCTGCGTGGGCAAACCCACCGTGCCGGAGAGCAGGTGAATGCCCTCAGCCAGGCTTACAGCAGGCTCCTTCAAATTCCCTGTAGACTTTATGCTGAACCACTTTCAAAGTGAAAATTAGAGCCTGTGGGAAGAGATTGCATCAGCTGGACTAATCGGCGCATCGCCATGTCCCGGCCTGTCCGGCTTCTGCAGCCGCGTGGTGAGTGCACAGGAGCATCTCTAGCATGGATCCTTCCCCCACGGGAGGGATGCTGCTCGATGCCAGCCCGTGGGCACTGAGGTCGGAGCATCCTGACCACCCCATGCGTGGCTTTTCCCTCAGCCAGGTCTAGGGATGCCAACCTGCTGCTGTGTCTCTGCCTTGGCTCTGTGAGTCTGGCCAAGGCATTAGGATCCTAAACTGGGAAGAATTCCATAAAGCTCTAGAAAGCCAATTTAGGGAGCTAAATAATAATCAGAATCCTCTTTTCTTTCCCCCCCTCCCCGCCTTTCTCTTTAATACAAACAAACAAAACCCCTGCATTGCAGCAACTGCTGAATTGCCTGTACCACAGCCCTGGTGATTAATCACTCCTCTGGTGAAACAGTGAGCAACCAGAACAAAAAGAACAGGGTTTGTTGTTGTTGTTAGACTGCATTTCACTCTCGTGGTTTTGTTTTGCTTCATTTACAGCTCAAAATATTTCCTGATGGCATGCTAGGAGCCTGGTGCTGGGAGGAGGGTTCCACTCCGGGAGGTGATGGAGCTCCTGGAGGTGCTGGCACCACTGAGGATGTGTCCCTGCTGTCACCTCCTGCTTGGGGCTGGGGGTGGGGTGTGTCTCTGCACGTTACCACATGCCCTTTGATTTGCAGAGGGTTTGCCCGTTCATGGCTATAGCAGATCACTGCATCTTGCAATCAGCTGCCCAGGGAACCCATTTGTCCAGGTCTTCAGCAATGGGAGAAATTAGTGGTGCCCTTTGTATTTGCTCATCTGACATACAGCCTTTTTTAATCATATTTCTTTTAAGTAATTGCTGTTTTCATTGCTTTCAGCACATCCCTAGAACTCTGAAGGTGATGATCCAGGGGCCACAGCACTATCCCTCCTGTACTCCCTAACTCCATAACATTTATGGTTTGGTTTTTTCTCCCCTAGAGTTGGCATTTTTCTTCTTTTTGGTCTGGCAGCTGCATCTCAGCAGCATCAGCTCTGCCTGTCCATCAGTGCGGATCAGTTACAGTCCTGTTGGGAGCAAAGTAAATCGTCATCCTGTCAGTCAGGCCTGTGGTAGACTCTGGAAGTGTAAGGGAGATAAACCAGGATTGCTGGTGTTTCCTAACCTTGGTCCCTTTGCAAGCTAAATGGAAAAGTGCTTCCCCTTTGTAGCTTTGATTATTACTTTATCACAGAATCGCAGGGTGTATAAGGTTGGAAGGGAGCTTTAGAGATCATCTAGTCCAACCCCCCTGCAGTGAGCAGGGACATCTTCACTAGTTCAGGTTGCTCAGAGCACCATTGTTTTCCCAACATCCAACCTAAATCTCCCCTTTCTGAGTTTAAACCATCACCCATCGTCCTGCGGCTGCGTGCCCTTGGGAACAGTCTTTCCCGACTTTCCTGTAGGTCCCTTCAGGGGCTGGAGGGGGCTCAGAGCTCTCCCCAGAAGCAGCCTTCCCTTCTTCAGGCTGAACCAGTCCAGCTCTCAGCCTGTCTTTGTAGAAGAGGTACTCTAGCCCTCGGACTTGGCAAATGGAAGGGGAATATCCTGTAAAAATGAGCAGGGTAAAAGTCCAATGCAGAATTAAAGATTTACTGAGTCTGAGGGCTTGTGATGCCGTTTGGTCCTTCTGCTGTCGCACCCCCAACAAGTCTGTTGCTGTGCTGGTGTGACAGAGGCCTGCAGAGGAGCTCCTGGGCATGAGAACCTTTTGTCCCACTGCATTAGCTGGCTTAATGGAAGGTACTTCTCCTTCCAAACCCCACATCATGGCTGGGATGTCACTTCCCTCCGAAGCGACTGATTTTCTCCCTGGTGCTCCGATGCCAGTTGTTGTGTCTCCTCACTGCTGTGGCTGTTTTTGCCGTGCAGGGACCCCTGGTGTGGAGCTGTGACTCCAGGGAAGTCAGCTCGCTGTGCAGCGAGAGTTCAGATTTACAATGTCCCATTCACTTCTCCTCCTCTCTCTTTCCTTTTCTTTCCTTTTCTGCAGAACACAAGTGCCCGGTGGACCAGAGGGAGCAGTTAGAAGAAACCCTGCCTCTGATTTTGGGCCTGATACTGGGCTTGGTTATCGTGATAACCCTCTGTGTTTATCATATCCACCACAAGCTGACAGCCAACCAAGTGCAAATTCCTCGGGACAGATCTCAGTACAAACATATGGGCTAAGGGACAGGATCAAGCAGCCCAAATGATTATCAGGTAGAAAAAGCAAAAGCACTTTTTTCTAAGGGTGAGGAAAGTTTAAGGGGGGGCACAAGATGGTATTCACACCACCAAAGCATGGGTATTTCATGGAGGCACACACGCTAGGGTTTAATACAGAGACATGGCTGTCTCTGTAAGAGGCTCTGAGCATCTGAGTGTGGGATGGTGGGACTCACAGTAGGTGGTGTGAATACCTTCTTGAGCAGCTGGGCCCATCAGCTGGAAACAGAAATGCTTCACATGTCAAAGCTTAACACTGGGGGCAAAATTAGTGTTGGTTTGGGGTGGGGTTTTTTGGGGTAATTATTCTTCCTTTTTCTCCCACCTCTAAGGGACTTTTACCTCCACAGTGTGCTGCTCGTGGCAGCTTTCAGCCCTGTCCATTCACGTCAGCACAGGCAGCAGGGCTGGGGGGTGGGCAGAGCCAGTGCATAGCCTTCATTAAGGTCCTCTAATGAAGTGACTCAAACCACATTCCTGAAGTTTGCCCTCATGTTGAAGAAATCATGAAGGCAATACCAGGTGTGTTTTGGGAAGGGTAAAATAAGATAAAATAAAAAGACCAGACCCTCAAGCTGGTATAAACTGGAGTAACTCCAGCACAACAGATCACAGCCAGCTGAGGAGCTGACCCCACGCTTGAAGCTGAGCAAGGAAAGTTTGTTTTTGCTTCTTGAGCCACATCTGAACTAAACTTTAAACTAAAAATAATAATAAAAAAAAGAGTATCAATACACCAATTATAAAGTGCCACGCTACTGCAAGTCAACTGAGAAATGCTTCTGGCTGGACATCCTGCACGTATTGTGATTGTTGTTGAGATGTTACATTGCTACCTGCAACCGGTATTTTCACAATGAAACAAAACAGAAACCAGAGATGCTAAAGTTACTATGCAGATTATTCAGGTGTAATCTAATGTAATGGAAAAAAAATAACAAGGAAACCCTTGGAATCTATCCTTAAATGTAGACCATTTTTAAATGAATTAAAACATGTACATATATAATGCACGATTTGCTGCCTTGGTTTGAAATGATAGAGTGCTTTCTGTGAACTCCATGGTGTCTAATTGAATTGGTGCAGAAATACATCATCTGGATGGATGCTAAAGGCATGACTTCTCCTCATGGTGTTTGGTGCAGAGGGTCTGATGGAGATGTGGTGGTGGCTCAGCATCCTGTGATTCTTCGGCTATTTCTGATACCCCTCTAATCTCTTGGCTCTTTCTCTTCTGTTGTGCTTTGGGGGGAATGGCACGTTTCACTCTGATCCTTCCCAGTTCCTGCTGAAACCTCTCACTGCTCTTGGCTCTGGTGTTACTGCACCAAGAGTTAGTCCAGACCTTGTGTTAGTTCAGGGTATGGAAAATACTTTGCTGCTCTTGAACTGATTTGATCCAAACAGGGACTCATACAAATCGTCCACCTTCAGTTTAAAGTAGGGTATGAGACCAAGAAAAACAGTACTTTCCATGTTGGAAAGTGGAAGAACATACCTGCTTTTTAATGCTGCAGCCTTCTCCCAAACTGATGAGTTATTTTATCAAAGGTGAAAACAAAGACAGATGCAGCAAGAACCTTCCTTTAGTCCTGCCTTACTCCTGGTCTCAGTTCTATGTCATGCTTGCCTTTTTCATTTCTCATGTGGATGTAAGAAGCAGAATTACAGCACTAATGATGCTTCTGGCTTTGCCCTTTTCTTTTAAAACTCCACTGAAAGTGTCCTGGGTGGCCTTTTGGCTGACCAAGTGCCACTGCACTGCTGATTATTTAAAAGAAAAAAGAAATAGAAAAAGGAAATGTTCTTTTAGAGACAGCCAGAACAAGCCAGAGGTAGCAGGAGGGTGAATAAAAGGATTAAAGGTTCATACTTAATAGAGAGGGGTCATGGTTATCAGCTTTGTCCTACCTCGCTCTTGCCCGCTCTCCAGCCAGAAAGGCTCTCCCAGCCAGCTCACATCAGCCTGGAGCATCTGCTCCTGTATTTGACATCCAAAAAAAAAAACACAATTAAAAAGGAAGCCAAAAGCTGGACTAGAGATGCTAAAGGACCCCCTCTGTTGTCGTTTGTCATCTTCATGGTGTGTTTCAGCAAGGTGGCTGCAGGAACAAGCCACTGAGATGCCACAGTTGTGTGTCTGAGCAGTGGTGGGGCAGGACACAGAGACAGGGTGGATGGAAATTGCACCAAATTGGACACACCTCAGTTAGTAAGAGGCTGGTCCCCCACACGGGCCATTTCTTCCTGATGGGCTGCAGGTCTTTGGTGTCAGGAGGAGCCATTTCTGCTGGTTCCATTGAGTATAATCAGAGATATGAGAGTTGTGATATTGTGAAAAATGGTCAAAGAGGAGGACTTTGTGACTGGAAACAAGGAAGGGGACCCTGGTTTTCCTCTGTACCATGTGTTTCTCCAGGAGAACCCACTAGGGCTTTTCCCCCCCCCTTTCTCTTTTCACATTCATCAGCACCTATCCCTCTTTTTTTCTTTTTTTTTTTTTTAATTCGTTTTCTTTCTTGCAAAGCTTGAGCTTGTTGTGTATCCATTTGGATATTAACATTTTAAACAGGTGACTTCTGTTCCACTTGCCTTCAGGAGCTCTACAGACATAAGGGAATGCACATGGTAGCATTTTATAACTGGTTTGATTTGTGATCCCACCCCACCCCCGGTTTTTAACCCGGTGAAGGGATGACCATACCAGTAGTGGACTTGCACATCTCAACTACTTTCCATGATGCCTTGCCTCATCCAGCCTTGACCTGAGGCCAGTGCATAGCTGGTGGCAGAGGCAGGGCAGCTGCAGAGCTTTCCAAAATACACAACCCAGCAAAGTCTTTACGCTCCTTCCTCTTGATCTCCTGGTTTTGCTTCATGTGCCAGCTCCTCACCCAAGGCATTGGTAGCCATCCCATTTACACTCCAGCTGCTTTTATCCTGCAGAAACCATGCTTTTTTTGCAGAGCAGGCTTAGAGGCAGGAAGGATCTTCCATAGCTGGTGAGAGGTGAGAGAATTCTCCAAACTAGAGGTGATAAGAAATCACCGCTCTGTGCCCCTGCAGTGCTTGATGGGCTATGGTTAAGGTTAGAGTCCCTCAGAAGCTGCTGTTCAGGGTTACATGGAACTGTTTGAAGGCACCCAAGACCTGGGGCTTGGTTTAGCTGCCATAGTGTCACTCTTGGGAGAGGCAGTGGCTGGTGGATGGAGCTGCTCACTGAACATGTCTCCAGGCTGGGTTTCGGAGGAGCTGGAGTTTCTTGCGTTGTGTTCAAGTAAAGCTGCTGGTGGGTTTTAGCCCCTTGTATGTCATGTTGTTGTGAGGAAGAGGCCTGTTATAACAGGGAGATTCTCTCAAACATCTACACATATTTGAGTTGGCAAAATGAAGTGCTGAGTTACGGTTGACTTTGCAACCTGCAGTGACCCTCTAAGGGCAGTCACAGCACAGCAGCCCAAGGAAAACATTGTCTTCACCACTCGCAGGACACCATCCTTGGCTGATCGCACTGCTTGAGCATCAGTCAGTGTGTTGAAGTGATGTCAGCAGCCATCTGACGAGAGGGCAACTCCCCAAAAGCTGATGCAACTCCTGGTAGCCCTGTGCCTCCTGCTTTTCATGTCAGGGAGCGCTCAGCGTCACCTTCAGGTTGACAGTGTGTGTAAGCTGTCAGGAACAGAGTTGTGTGAATACAGTAATTAATTTCTTGGGTTTTTTTTGGAATTAAGATAGAAAACGATTTCTTCTAGGACTGAAACGGTGTCGAGTGTTCCCCGCGTCCTAATCCAGATCTTGGGAAACTTTTAGGTCCAGGGTCTTCGAAAGAGCGGGACGGCGCTAGGAATCAGACCGCACACCAATGTGGCTAAAAGCAGTCAGTCCGTTTATTCTACAGAGCAGCGTGATTATATACTCTCTAGCAAGCTTAACAAAGCATGGCTGGGAACCGTGGGGAGAAGGAATTAAAAACAGTGAAAGCGATAGAGTGGACACCTGTGCAAGGCCTGTATCTTATCTTGTCTCAGAGGAATGTTTCAGAATTAGGAGCTTCTATTCACAGCCCATACTCCTTAACCCATTATCTGACTTTGCTGCTAGCTTCACATTCCTTTAAAGTGATATTTCATTCTGGCTGTTTTGTTTGCAGGGATAGAGAGTGGGAATATGTGGCCGTTCTCACAGAGCCATTTCTCCACAGTTCCCTCTTTTTCTTTTTGCGCAAACAAAACAGCTGAAGACAAGGCCTCGCTCAGAAGTCTCTTAAGAATCTGTATAATGCAAGGAATAACAGTTAAGATCAGCAAAATAACTATCAATATAATTAACACACCCTTTAACATGTCTCTAACCCACATAATAATTCCCCATTTGTTAAACCATCCATCAAGCCAGCTACCCTCATATCTCAGTTTCACCAGCTGGCTTCACAATGTTGCAATACTTTGATGGATCAATTCTGAATGGTCTGACAAATTCATGCAGCACATACCCTCAAAATCTTCACAACCATGAGCTAGGAGTAAGAAATCTATTGCAGCCCAATTTTGAAGAGTAGCATGTCTAATGCTATCCATGTCAGTTAGCAAACCACTTAGTGCAATGGGTGTAGCATTAGTTTGCTTACTCAGCCAACAGCCCAATTTCGTTAGTTTTGTTAGAGCAGCAGCAGAAGCCACTCCCTGGGCTAGTATTGATGATGCTATTAATTCTGCAGGTCCCCGAAACGTTACCTGGTCATCATAGTCCTTCTCAAATTTGTGAATGCTTCTATGCACTCGTCCTCTTAATTTACCTTGTTTCGCATGTATCATGGCCAAGTTAGGAGTCAGCAAAGTGAGACGACCAAGACTGCAGAGGCCACCATTCAAACATGATGGAATTCCACTCCAGGCTCGGTCTCCACATATCAAAAAGATGCCAGGAGGCAACATGAGCGGTATGGCTGATGATTGGGAAATATTTGGACTCGTATAACCACACCAAGCAGCAGCATTACGATATATACTAAGCATAGCTTTAGCATTCTGACCTCTACGAGTAATGCTATAAGTATAATTAAAATATATACAAGCATCCATCACCACAGAATCCCATAGTGTTAACCCTTGAGGTTCCTGTGTCTGCTGCGGAAGATGGAGTAGCCACAGAAAGACACAGTGTATTTTGACCAATGATGTTTGCAGGGGTTACCCACACATTCTGCTTCGGCTGAGCAATTACCCAGGACTGATTATATGGGGGTCAGCAATAAATCTGGATGGGCCACGAAACCCATTCCTCTCAATTCCCCCTTTTTGTTTATGGACCAGCCAGATTTTTGCAAAAGGTGTTATCCATCCTGTAAGAGAAACACTGTGACATACATAGCAAAAATAACTAGCAAAAGCATAAGTCCTTATTTAACTATATTTAAAAGCCATCCTATAAACGAAAAGCCATACTATAAAATGTGACAAGCTAAAAACTGCTAATTGGCTACACACATTGTTCACACCAAAGTGATTAATTAGTAATTATAACGAGTTTTGATAAGCATATCTTCTAGCTAAACATTGTTAGTTTACCTTTGATGTCTAAAAGTTATCTGCACACCTGCTGTGTTTTGGCCTTCTTATTACGGCTGGTTCTTGACATATTCACTTACTTCCAAATAACTTCTCACAACTCCTTGGTTTAAGGCAGTCTGTCCACCTGCCTTCAAGGCCACTACATTTTGAAAATGTGATTACCAAATACCTCTCAGCATGAGTAATTTTGCTGTCTCGTGGGAGTTCAAGGATACTGTCGGGGCCTGTGTCTGTGCGAGGAGAGCCAGGCCACCGGCAGGCCTGCTGTCCTCCTTGACAATTTTTTTTCTTTTAATTTTTTTTTTTTTTTTTTTTTTTTTTAAGTGTCTGCGTTACCAAAAACTGCTTTTAGAGGTCTCTGCAAGGGCCCTTTGCAGAAAGCTCAATAAGCATGGCAGTAAGACATGTACCGTAATTGTCAAATCAAATAATCCAAATTTGACCACTTACAGTATCCATCCTGAAATTTCCCACTCGTGAAACCAATTGTCTGATCCAAACAATCCCTTTTCTTGTTGTATCTTTTGTGCTTGATCTATTAATTTCTGAATGAATTGACTGAGAGTGGTCAGCCAGGTTCTTTGTTTGCTTTGCCAATCAGGAGTGTCAGAGGTGCAGATAACGTCAACCTCACACAGTCTGTGATCTTAGGCTGTGCAGAAATCACTATATCTCTACTTTTCGTTTACCACAAATACATGCATAGCTCAAAGACTCTTAGATGGTTCAAAATGTCCCACAGCAAAACTCATAGTCCACTGTGGCTGCAGTTGGAACACTTGACTTCAGTTACTGTGATCAGGATCCCATCCTGGTTCATGCAAGCTTGATTTCTCCTGGATCCACGGCTTTATCCACTTCACTGGGTCCCACTTGGTTCCCGTATCTGTAATGACACAGGCAGATCTCCTTCCCCAAGTTAGTACCTGCAACTTCATTTCATATTCTTTTTTAACTTTTTTCTCTTTTTTTTTTTCCTTTTTTTTTTTTTTTTCTTTTTCAAACCTCCTTTTAAACCTACTGCATGTTTCACCATTGGAGGTACCAAACTGTTCTGTGGCAGACATAAATAGTTCAAAACATAAAGAGCTTTGTTTAATCAATCAGCCGGAGAGATACCCTTCTCTCCCCGTTTCTGTTTGTGAAGCAAACGCTTGAGAGTTTGATTCATACGTTTCACTATGGCTTTGCACGAGGATTGCTGAAAATCCAGGCACAACTGTACAATCCCTTTAGCCTCAGCAGCCAACAAGTGGTATTGTCATTGAAGTACCTTAGCAGATTGGTTAACAAAAATGCATGCAACTTCTGAGCTTGTGCAAAGCGTCTGCTGAGGGAGCAGCCCAGGCCGGTGCTAGCAGCCTGTCTGCTCTCTGGTTTCTGTCTGCTAGACCTTGAGTTAGTCAGTTAGCTCAGTGTGGCTGCAAATATGGGTAGTAAAATGCTGATGCACAATACCACACAATAATCTAATCCAGTGAATATTTTCAAGGAACTTTTGAACACCATTTAATGTGCTAACCTCAGCTTTGATTTCAATCCTCTGAGGTGTTACGGTACTTTTATCAATCTGTCAGTCCAAATATTTCCATACTGCCTTATTTTGAATTTTCTGTAATCTGTAACCCCTTGCTTTTCAAATGCACTGTTAACTCATGAATCAAACTTTCAACGTCCAAGTTTTTTCCCGCAATCAATATCTCATCCATGTAATGATAAATGATTAGATCAGGATGCATTTTTCGTACTGGAGCAAGTGCCTGAGCTACGTAAGTCTGGCACATAGTTGGTGAATTTTTTATGCCTTGTGGGAGCGCACCCAGTGATACCTTTTGAAAAAGAAAACCCAATCTTTTAAAAATTTTGGCATGTTCCACAGACTTGTAGAAGGCTTGATATGACCCTTAGTCAGGTGCTCCTGTATTAAATCTTGTATGTGGGCAATTTTTTTTTTTCTTGAGTAAGCAGACATTAATCAGCCCGAACGAGGATTTCTGTTTTCCAGGTTAAATTCTTAAAGTAAGCTTCCCACTTTCAATGGTCGCTATCAAAAATCCTTTTGCTTAATAACCAGCCTTGCTCTCAGTGGATAAATGCATCCCTGAACCTATAGCACATACGCTGCAAACCAATGCATCAGACAAACAACAGTGCAAGATGCAAATTGTCACATCCAGTCCGTATGGGTGGATGGGGTGGGGGGGGGGGCGGGGGGGCAGTTCTCCTACTTCTACAGCAATTCTGTCAAGGCACCCGGCTGCGCGGCACGTTGTCACGGGTCGCGGCTGCTGCCCAGCACCATTCTCCCCTCGCTGTGAACCACAGCGTGACCCTGGTAGTCACTGTGACTGAGCCCTGCATGAGTGCTAGGACCCTGTTCTGTCCACCTCCCACCGGCCCGCCATCAACGTTCTTTTCTCCACCACCCGCTCGTCCCCACATAAACTTTTCCCTGGTAATTTTCATGATTATGTAGGAATCAAAATACCCTGATTTAACCATTTTTCCCGCTCTGACGCCACCTTACGTGCCCAGGCTCCGACGAGCAGTCTCTGCAGAGTCTCTCGGGCATCAGGAGATGTATGGATGATGTTTGTCGGGCGGTGTGGGTGGGAGCGGTGGGTGTAGATACAAAATGTGTCCCTGATCGGATGGTTGTCAAAGCCAGTAATTGTCCATGGCCGTAGGTGTCCTGTGTCCTGTCCTTAGGTTTCTTGTCTGTGGGCATAGGTTCCTTGTCCGTGCTGTAGTCGGTGATTCTTTGTGTCGGCAGTGTCTGGATGGGTGGGTGGGCAATTCTGCAAACCCTTTCACAGCAGGGCATGCCGTTGCCACAACTGCCTGCTCCGCTTTCATGTTTTCCAGCTTTTCAAAGAAAAGCTGAAGTTTTAGATGGCGGTTAACATCTCCAACTGCGTCACGGGCTCTTTTAGGCTCAGTAAGAGTTAGAGGTGAATAGATATTAAAGGCAGTCAGTTGTACTTTTTTTTTTTCACATTTTTTCCTTCCAAAGGTATCATAGTGGGGGGGTTTGCAGACCGTGGTGGCAGATTTACGTGCACAACTTGCTTGCCTTCCCGGTCAGTTCCGACAGATTTATCACTTTGCTCTGATAACATGGCATAATTACTTAGCATAGTAACTGGGGTAGGTGAAAGAGCACCCAGAAACAACAAACACATTCTCCGTAGTAGATGTTTTCCCTTTTGAATCGGTTCTGTAGAACTCGCAACTGGTGTTAAAGCTGCAAAGGCTGAAGCGGCAGCAACGCAAACTGCCTCCATTTCGGTTAGAGTCCTTTCAATTAATTTCCAGAGAGTTATTAATGACTTAGCTTCTTTCGCCCCAACTGAGGGTTCGTCAAGGAGTTAAACTCCAATAGCCTCCCAAGTAGGCAAATCAAACGCTGTATTTACGTTTGTTATAAGATTCCTTTCTTCGCTCCACAAAAGGAGCTATTTTAAAGCATTTTTAATTACTCTCTTAGAGAGCATATTATATAACTCCAGTCCAACGGGAGGGAAGACTACAAACTCCCGGGTCCGGAGGAGCAGAAGGCATTGATGGAGTAACTGCTGCCTCCTCCTTTACTTTTTTTTTTTTATGTTGATTGCTTTTCTGTAATTTTTCTCTTCGTGATATTTCCAATTTCTGCAATCGCCCAGTAAGTTTACACATTTCAGTCTCTCATTCCTCCCCTTCTGAATCTGGCCAAGTAGCTTCGGAGGAAGGAGGGCAATAAGGAGTTGGATTTGAGGGGGTATTCTCAACAGCAGAATCTGGAGTTTGTGTTGACTCGTTAGTTTTTAAAGCAGAGTTAGTTTTTGGAGTAGAATTAAAGGACTCAGACACTTCACCCCCCGAGGTGTTAGATTGCTGTTTTTCAATTGAGTCCTGTAACTCCGCAGCATTTGAACAAACCAGGTGAACCAGTCTGCGTAGCGGAGTTTCTAACAGGGTGGTAGATGGTGTCACTGAGCCAGACAGAGCTTGAACAGCTGCAGCAGCTACTTGCCTCTCTGCCTGCATGGCATTTAAGGTGTTAAATACTACACGCCAAGTCGCACCCAACGATCGCAGTAATTTTTCTTCCTTTCCTCCAGTAATCACCACATCCCAAATATGATCTCCTATCGCTTGCCACTCAGCAACACTGAATATCAGCGCTACTTCTTCCAGATGTCCCGACCTGCGGGCCCATTTAATTAAATCTGAAAGCCCTATTGGAGTCACCATCTCGCTTTTCTTTGAGAAAATAACTAGAGTCGGCTTCTCCGCAGCTAGCCCTATTGGAGATTCCTGCTCGCCTCTCTTAGAGAGGGAACTGAAGAGCGGTTTCTCCGCAGCTCCCCACTCCATTGTGGGCACAGAGGGCGGGTAGCTACCCCGCAACCAGCTACCGCAACACTTACGATTCTCAGCGGCGCCTCCTCTGTAGCAACCGTCTCCGAAACCTTCTTTCCGGTCCCTGTTCGGGCACCAATTGTCGAGTGTTCCCCGCGTCCTAATCCAGATCTTGGGAAACTTTTAGGTCCAGGGTCTTCGAAAGAGCGGGACGGCGCTAGGAATCAGACCGCACACCAATGTGGCTAAAAGCAGTCAGTCCGTTTATTCTACAGAGCAGCGTGATTATATACTCTCTAGCAAGCTTAACAAAGCATGGCTGGGAACCGTGGGGCGAAGAAATTAAAAACAGTGAAAGCGATAGAGTGGACACCTGTGCAAGGCCTGTATCTTATCTTGTCTCAGAGGAATGTTTCAGAATTAGGAGCTTCTATTCACAGCCCATACTCCTTAACCCATTATCTGACTTTGCTGCTAGCTTCACATTCCTTTAAAGTGATATTTCATTCGGGCTGTTTTGTTCACAGGGATAGAGAGTGGGAATATGTGGCCGTTCTCACAGAGCCATTTCTCCACAAAACGGTTTTCCTTGCTTTTCTTGGGAAGAAAGGAAACAGAAACAATACTTTCAGCTCAGTGACAGTTTGTGCTGTGCTCCAGACCGGTGTGTCTTGTTTAAAGAAAAAAAGATACTTAAGAGGGCTGAAAAAAACCCTCTTTGAATCTGATAACTAGTTCCATTTACTGGTTTTTGTTTGTTTTTTTTTTCCACTGATTTGAGCTTTCCAAGCCTATTTTTGAAAATTATTTATGAGAGAGGTTAAAAAGCCCATCCATCTTCCCTCCTGCCCATCCAACTGCAGCAGAATCCAAGGATGGCAGCCCTTTCATTGCCATTTCACGTCATATTTAGGTTTCATTCATTGACAGCGCATCATGAGCTACCTGCAGACTTGAGCCCTTCGCTTTACAGTGTTTATGAACACACTAGTAGAAGGTGGATAAATACCAAGTGTACCAACCCTCTGAGCTTTGTAAGGACCTGTAATAATTAAGCACTTAGTAAAGCAGCTGTTAATGACTTACAAAACCTTTATGATCAGAACTTTAATTATAAAATATTGATGTATTGCTAAGGAGGGGAGTTACATAGCCACCATCTGCCCTGTCCTCTGCTACTAAAGTGTGAGTATTGCTGAATACTTCTAGAACTGGTGACCTCAGAGAAAGCCAGCGGTCCTTAGTGACAGGCGGGAATAGATGTGTTGGAGTAACTGGCTATATGTGGAGCTCAGCCTCAGCCGGCACAGCAGATGAAGACGTCTTCTGGGTGAACGGATGCTCCCAACATCTGGTATCTAAACAACTAAACCAAATATATATATATTTTTTTTTTTTTGTGGTTGTTGAGATGCCCAAGAAGGGCAAGACCACACAGCCCGCAGTATGATAGTGATGGGGACATCACCTTCTGCCACATGGATACCACAGGGACCAGTGTAAGGCCTCGAGAACCTTTGGGTGACAGGAGATGAGACCAGCGCAGAGCCTACAGAGATTACCCAAGGGAGAAATTTGCAGGGTCAGTCAACTGTGTAGCCCAAGGTAAAGGCCACAATTGTTCCCTGGGCGGGGGGGGGGGAGGGGGCTTTTCTTTTGGGGTTTTTTGGTTTGTTTGGGGTTTGGTTTTTTTTTTCCTTGGCTCTGGCTTTATTTGAAGTTCTGGGGGTGAACCAGCCAAAGCCAAGCTTTATTTTTTTGAATGGTGGCTGATGTGTTATGAAGCATCTATTGATGTCAGCAACCACAATTCATACTCATCCACCCCCCCACCCCCACCCCCCCTGAAGTTGCTTGGGAGAGCAAATAATTTGTAGACTCGTTAGCTGAGTGATGATGTTACTGCAGAGTCTGGGCAGAATGATTTCAGTAGGCATGAGAGCTGAATGGTTGTGCCAAAAATTTAGGACAAGCGGGAGAAGGGGATTACTGGGGGAGTGAGTGGGGCAGGGAAAAGAAGGTGCAAGTGTTTGAATGGATACAGGCTTTCTGGAGTGCGTCATGTGTGGAGCTGTATGGGTGTGCTCATCACTCCTCAAAGGTTTCTGTACTATTGTGACTGCAGTGGGACGTCTAGACGGGTTTTTCCTGTGTGTAGAGCTGTGTATTTGTCTAACCTAAGTGTGTGTGTTTGGGGGGGATCTCAGAATGGCTAACTCACAGTGCTGTGGGTTGACATGGGTCCATCATTTGCTTCAGCCTGACAAGGCACACTGGTGAGTTCTGCTGTGGGAGTTTTGTTCTGTGCAAGAGGGGGAAGCTGGCACGTGACAGATAGGTGCCATGAGCCAGCAATGTGCCCTTGTAGACAAGAAGGCCAATAGCACCCTGGGGTGTATTAGAAGGAGTGTGGTTAGTAGGTCAAGAGAGGTCCTTCTCCCCCTCTGCTCTGCCCTGGTGAGACCACACCTGGAATATTGTGTCCAGTCTGGGACCCTCAGTTCAAGCAGGACATAGAACTCCTTGAAAGAGTGCAGTGCCAGCAAGACAATTACGGGAGGGGAATACCTTCCCTATGAGGACAGGCTGAAGGACCTGGGCCTCTTTAGCTTGGAGGAGTCTGAGGGGTGACCTTATTAATGTTTATATATGGAGCTCAAACCCCATGAGCGCATCCCCACCCAGGAGGCAGGATGTGGCTGTGACAAGGCCCAGGGCCGAACTGCTGCCTTACAACGCTGTCAAAGCTACTGACACTGTAAAAATCACTATATATGTATTTATATATGGGGGGGGTGTGTGTATCTTGCTGCATCTATCACTCTTGTGATAGACAAGGAACCCTAGGAACACAGGTTTTTTGGTCCATGCTTGGTCCAGTACAGGGTTCGGGATGAAACCACGCTAGGTGGAAGGAAGGAAGGACAGACGGAAGGAGGGAGGGAGGGAAGGAAAGGAAGGAAAGGAAGGAAAGGAAGGAAGGAAGGAAGGAAGGAAGGAAGGAAGGAAGGAAGGAAGGAAGGAAGGAAGGAAGGAAGGGAGGGAGGGAGGAAGGAGAGGGGAGGGGAGGGGAGGGGAGGGGAGGGAAAGGAAAGGAAAGGAAAGGAAAGGAAAGGAAAGGAAAGGAAAGGAAAGGAAAGGAAAGGAAAGGAAAGGAAAGGAAAGGAAAGGAAAGGAAAGGAAAGGAAAGGAAAGGAAAGGAAAGGAAAGGAAAGGAAAGGAAAGGAAAGGAAAGGAAAGGAAAGGAAAGGAAAGGAAAGGAAAGGAAAGGGAAAGGAAAGGAAGGAAAGGAAAGAAGGAGGGAAGGGAGGGAAGGCTGCAACTGATGAGGAGAAGGCTGAGGTACTGAATGAGTTCTTTGCCTCGGTCTTCTCTGGCAGCCAGGATTCTCATAATTCTCAAATCCCAGAACCTTGCATCCCTAGAACTCCAGGTGGGAACTGGGGGAGCAAATCCCCCCCCCCCCCACTGTAAGAGCAGAGCAAGTCCGTGACTGCCTCATGAGACTGAATGTCTACAAGTCTATGGGGCCGGATGACATGCATCCTAGGGTCCTGAAGGAGCTGGCTGATGTGGTTGCTGAGCCGCTCTCCATCATATTTGAAAAGTCATGGCTGTCAGGAGAGGTCCCTGGGGACTGGGAAAAAAGGTCACATCACTCCCATTTATGAGAAAGGGAGCAAGGAAGACCCAGGGAATTACAGGCCGGTGAGCCTCACCTCTGTGCCTGGGAAGATCATGGAACAGATCCTCCTGGATGACATGTTGGAGCACATGCGGGAAGAGCATGTGATCCGGGACAGCCAGCACGACTTCACCAAGGGAAGGTCGTGCCTTACCAATCTGGTGACATTCTATGATGTGATGGAGTGACAGCATCAGTAGATAAAGGGAAGGCAACCGATGTCATCTATCTGGACTTGTGCAAGGCCTTTGACACAGTCCCCCATCACATCCTTATCTCTAAATTGGAAGGATGTGGATTTGATGGGCGGACCATCCAGTGGATAAGAAACTGGTTAACAGACCGTAGCCAAAGGGTGGTGGTCAATGGGTCTATGTCCAGGTGGAGGCCGGGGACAAGCGGGGTCCCCCAGGGGTCTGTCTTGGGACCGGTTCTCTTTAACATCTTTATCAATGACATCGATGATGGAATTGAGTGCACCCTCAGCAAGTTTGCGGATGACACCAAGCTGAGTGGTGCGGTCGACACCCTAGAAGGAAAGGCAGCCATCCAGAGGGATCTTGACAGGCTGGAGAGATGGGCCCGGGTGAACCTAATGAGGTTCAACACTGCAAAGTGTAAGGTGTTGCACTTGGGCCGGAAGAATCCCAGACACAGATACAGACTGGGAGAAGAGCTTCTTGAGAGTAGCCCTGCTGAGAAGGACTTGGGGATTCTGGTGGATGAGAAACTTAACATGAGCCAGCAGTGTGCTCTTGCAGCTCGCAAGGCCAATGGTATCCTGGGCTCCATTAGAAGAGGGGTGGCCAGCAGGGACAGGGAGGGGATTGTCCCTCTCTACTCTGCCCTCGTGAGGCCCCATCTGGAGTACTGTGTCCAGATCTGGGGCCCCCAATACAAGAAGGATGTGGAACTGTTGGAGAGGGTTCAGAGGAGGGCCACGAAGATGATTAGAGGGCTGGAGCACCTGCCCTATGAAGAGAGGCTGAGGGAGCTGGGCTTGTTCAGTCTGGAGAAGAGAAGGCTGCGGGGGGAACTCATTGCAGCCTTCCAGTACCCAAAGGGAGCAGAGAAACAGGAGGGGAATCAACTTTTTAAAAGGGCAGACAATGGCAGGACAAGGGGGGATGGATTAAAACTAAAGGAAGGAAGGTTTAGATTAGATAGGTATTAGGGGGAAGTTTTTTACAGAAAGGGTGGTGAGGTGCTGGAACAGGCTGCCCAGCAAGGCAGTGGATGCCCCGTCCCTGGAAGTGTTCAAGGCCAGGTTGGATGGGGCCCTGGGCAACCTAGTGTAGATCCAGGCCTGAGATTGGTGGCCCTGCCTGTGGCAGGGGGGTTGGAGCTCTATGATCTTTCGGGTCCCTTCCAACTCATACCACTCTATGATTCTATGAGTCTATGAAGGGAAGGGAAGGAAGGAAGGAAAGGAAAGGAAAGGAAGGGAAGGAAGGAAGGAAGGAAGGAAGGAAGGAAGGAAGGAAGGAAGGAAGGAAGGAAAATAGAAGGTTGGTTCCCCCGGGTGTCATTGTCTTGTGTTTTCACTGGTGCAGCCTTATGTTCCCGAGTTGTCACGCCCACCCAACAGCCCTGCTGCAGACCGCCATGGGTGCTGCTCTGCCAGGTGCCTGTGGGTGGGTACCGGGCGTGTGGTGGCAGTGGGGTGGTGGGAGCCAAACACATTTTCTTCAGCATCTTTTGTAAAAATGTGCAAACAGGGTTAAGTAGAGAAAGGAGCAGGGAGTAAGACACGCAGAAGTAAGTACGTTTGTTCAAACTTATCTCCTCTTCTGCTCTTTTTAAATTCTTTTTCTCCCTTCAAGTAGTCTTTAAATTTAACTGAAGGAACTATTGGCAACTCTTTTGTCCTGGAGGAAGAGCTTTAAGAACCACCTCCTGACAGGTTTAGATGTTTGGTTATAATTTATTACAATAAATAACAATTAATTTAGTCACTAGGAAATTCCATAGTAAGAAAGAAACTCTGTTTTCACAAAATTGGCTCTGTGTTTCTTAGTGAGACTGTAAAATGAGGTCAGTAAGGAAAAAAAACCAACAACCCAAAAAACCCCTTGAAAAAACATGGCTTTCATACTATACATAATTAAAAAGAACTAATAATTAATAAATAAAATTAATTTCTCATTGAAATCATTATGAAGCACTTCTAAAAATTTTAAAGGCAAATCTATTTAGGCCTACAGTTAACATGCAAAGTCATCCAACAAGTAACACAAAATTGTACTGTAGTAGTCAACTGTTGAAACATTCAAAAAGGTCTAGACAGCAGCACGACTTCTTCTATATGGCAAACGTCTCGTAATGCATCACAACAGTCTGTTTGAGCTCTGGTGGAGGAGACCCCGATGGGCAGGCGGATGGAGTCCCCACCATCTCTTCCTGCTTCCAGAGCATGAGAGAAATAATGAGATTTCCTTGGATAACAAAGCCCTGCAGTGGTGGGAAGCAAAGGGACCGGCACCACCTTGAGAAGATGCCCCTGGAGCAAAGGTAGGCCAGATGCGTTCGCTTCCCACTGCTGGGGAAACAGGGCCTGACACCTGCTAACATTCAGCAGCAGCTCTGCTGGGAGCGCTGAGAGGGCGAGCACCCTAAGCCAGACCGCCAATGCTCCCACAGCCATCAGGTACCATCGGCTCTTCAGGCTAGAACGAGCGCTCTCCTCACCCCGATGGAAAAATCTGGAAAAACCTACCTTCCTAAAAGGTTGGATTTGGGGGTTTGTTTGTTTGTTTTCAAAAGGGTTAAAAAAGTAGGAAACTTCATCTGCTCAAACTCTTGCTAAGTTACACTTCTTACTTCAACTAAGACAACGGTTACGTGACGAAGTACTGCAAATTATCAAAACATATGTACAGGGAATTACAAACTCATTGCAAAATACATTGCGCTGCTCTGGCTGAGAAAAAAAGTGCTTTTTTTCTTTTATTTTTATGTCAGAAAAGTGTTCTTCTGAAATAGAAGTGCTGTAGCCTGCAATAAAAGTTTGGCGTTCACTCGGGTTGTGCTATCCTCTGCTAATTATCTCTCCAACCTTGTTTGCATTTGGTGTCTTCTGCCTGGATGGCTGAGAAGACAACAGCGCTGGGGAGCAACGGGTCCACGGTGGAGCGTGGCCACGTGGCTGGTGGTCGGAATGGCTCCCCGGTCCCTCGCAACCCCAGAGAGCACCTCCATGGCTTTTTGTGTACCCCATGATCTCTGCAGGGGCTGGTTTTCCTCCACAAGGTTTTGCTTGTCTCTGCCCGCGGTTCCCTCGCAACCGCTGGGATTCCTGCATGGCCGTTATCCAGACTCTGCACCAACCTCCTCCCGAAAAGTCGCCAGCTTCAGCGGTGCCTGTGCTGCCTCATGAGTGGCACGATGCAGGAAGGGGGCCCAGCCAGTTTGAGAAATGGGTGTCTCAAGAGTTCCTGTGCTGTGGCTCTCTGCGAGGGCTCCCGCACCAGCATCAAGTCCAAGAAGCCCCTGAGGACTGAGGAGACCTGAAACATCACACTGGTGTTAGGGACAGACCAAGACACCTGTTTCCAGCCTATGCTGGGTCTGCACATGCTGCTTTTGCTGGGAAGATCAGGGATGTGCTAAGCTTTCCTACTGAGTGCCTTCTATTCTATTATTTGGCTCTCAGTGGGCACAGACTGTGTAGCTATGCATGCAGTGGAGGAGAAAAGCAGGAACACAGACATGGCCACTTTCTTGGATCCTCAAGCAGGCCAGGAAGCACAGGGAGCACAAAGCTCTTCCCAGTTCCCTTCTCCATCACTCACTGCAAAAGCAAAGCCAGGGCTGGTTTCCCGATAGCTGTGGCCTCCCACCCTCCCCACGGGTCCTACTCAAGGTGGGACTTTAAAGATGCAATTTATCCAGTGGACAGGGAAGTGTGTGGCTATGAGTTTAGTAAACATCTATGTACAACACCTTCATCACCTACAGAAGGTCCGACCTTGTGCATGTCCTTCACACGAGGTGGTAAGTTATCCCGGATCCGGCGCATGGCCTGCAGCGGCGGCTCGTTGAAGTAGGGAGGTTCACCGTCTATCATCTCTATCACCATGATGCCCAGGGACCAGATATCCACCTGCAACACACCGTCTCTCCATAAACACTGCTGGAATGCAGGGAGGAGGGTACCAAGCTCAACAATGGTCTGGTGAGCCATCACCACACATCCACCACTTTTAGCCAGCCAACAGTTTTTAATGCTGAGCAGTAAGTGCACTGAAGAAATAAACTGGGAAAAAAATGGGTCTGTGGCAGATTTTGGTGGTGTCTGGTGCTGAGGCATGCTTGTTTGAGAGGCTGGCTGTGCCCTACTGCACTGCAGCTGCACCCACCAAATAACCACCCCAGGCTGTCTCTGCACGGCTGCAGAGGCACAGCGTACACCTCAGCGGCTGCGAGCTCAGTTACTCTATTGCCCCAGAAATCTGAAGACTATGGAACTCCATGTGAGACTCCCCCAAGGCAAACGTATGGACAACACCCCAGCCCACTGCCAGTGATCATAGGTTCTGCACTATATAAGGCCTTTGGGAAGTGATTCTGCCTTTGGGAGTGATTCCAGAGCCCAAATCCTCCGATGACTGTAATTGCCATCATGTGCCAGCTCCAACACAGCCAGGGCCAGTTAATGCTGCTTTTGCTCTTCTGCCAACACTATCCTTCAGCTTAAATCCTCTTTTTTATTATTTTGTTTCCCTTTCCCTTCTGGTGGGGAAACCTAATGTAGCTGTTAAGTTCAGCCACTTTATAATCCCTTCAGTGTCATTAACGGGCTAATAATAGCTGCTGTTGTTATCCCTGAGATGTCTCCTACAATGCTGTGTGTCTTGGGTGAATGCTGGTGCCTGCGGTGTTCACGCTTGGGCGGGCGCTCTCCCTGTGCCAAGCAGGTCCCTGCTACGCTATATGGAGACAGAACATAGCCTGGCTTTGGCCTCAGCTCATTTCCCCTCCTCTGTGTTATTCAGAGAGATGGAGAGATAGATAGCTAGATGGATGTTATGTATGTATACATGTGTGTAAATATATATGTATACATATGTGTGTGAAAATATATATATATGCATATATATAAAAATCTGTCTATCTCTGGCTTGCAGGGTTGCTCCCTGCAGCTGTTACTATAGGCACTATCAGGCAGAAGATGACTCCCCGCACCACGCAGAGGAGAAAAGCAGCAGCTGCATCTCTGCGGAGGCGTGAGTCACTGTCATGGCTGAGCGTGGGAGCAGGGATTGCTCTTCCCAGGCTGGCAGCACAGAAGTGCAGTGACTCAGAGCCTCCCAAGGGATTGGGAACAGCACTGCAGCTGGGTCCTCACCTACAGACTCGCTCTGGCCTCCTCTGAAGGGCTCCAGTAAAACCACATGAATTGCCATTCTCAGCGCATTTGGCAGTGCTTAAAATAGTTCTCCCCCGCCCCCATCCTCAACCCCCAACTAATGAGAGCCCAAGTGCAAGGAACGAGTGGCTGCAGACACAGAGGGTGGTAACCCAGCCCAGCCAGCTGGCTCCTGTGCCAGGGACCTTACATGGCCATGCCAGCACCTCTGCTGGGCTCCTCCAGAGGAAGGACTTTAGCTAGGTGAAAGCAGAGTGGATCTCTGCCTCTGGGTCTGTGAAAATACTGATGGGACCTGGCTGTGCCATATGGGCATGCGACTTCGCTGCTGGTCTGGCATATGCAGGTGTAACTGCAGCTCCAGCCTTCAGGCTTGATGTAAAGGTCATCAAAGGGCCTTTCATGATGCAGAAACGATTCCCATTTCCTTTTGTACAGCACCCTAGGCTAAGATATGTAAAGGCACTGCAGTGCTTGGTCGTTCCTTAACCACGCTTCTTGGGGAGATCTCTAAATCAAGGCATGATGTAGCACTCTGGGGCAAACAGCACTGCAGCTATTGAGTGTGTCTGTGTAAATAGATTTGAGCTGTACACTTCTCATGGGGATCTGTGGGGTTGACCAAAGGCACCACACAGAGGCAAACAGCTGCTCCGGGTCCATGAGGGTGTGCAGTGCCCTGCTGCACTCACCTCAGTGCCATAGGGCAGGCGGGATATCACCTCCGGAGCCATCCAGTACGGCGTCCCAACCAGCGACTTCCTCCTGGGAACCTCCTTTGACACTTGGGCACAGAACCCAAAGTCAGACAATTTGATCTGAAAAATAAAGAAAAAGATAAATATATATATATATATATATATTCTCTTGAATGACAAGGTAAATCCTTCCAAGACACAAATGCCTCTGGGATGCCGCAGCTGGGACACAGCTGGGAGCTGCAGTGTTACCCAGGGACACGAGAGCAGCGCAGTTTCAGAAGCGGGGCTGGTGGTGGCAATACAGCAGCTCAATAAGAGGAAGGCAAGGGGAAGATGTAGGTGAGGTGTCAAGATCACCCCCATGGCTCACTGCCCCTCCGCCAGCAGAAGCAGAAGCAGCGGAGGTGATACACATGTGATACATGCCATGCAATATTTAAAAGAGAGAAGGAAAGCAAAAGAATTCTGAAGTGACAGTGGTTTATCATGGATCTGCTGTAGCATATTTAACCCCATGCCTATGCTCCATGTATGTAAACTGGCACTCAGCAATGTACATATTTCAAGTGCTACATGCTGCTCCTATGATTTGTATCAAGTACACGATGGAGTTTGCAGAAAACTGGTGGAACAAGTGACATTCACCCCGTTTTACTGCACTCACAGAGAGCAAGACCCTGCCAAACATTTTTCAAGACCTCCCACTGTGGACCATCAGTGAAGAATCTGTTGTTTCTATGCAGAAGGGGAGCTAATCTGGGGAAGGCAGGGAAGGGTACAAGACTCTTCTGTAAGAAGACAAGACTGTAAGAGCAAAAGCTCTGTTTGCTTGGGAACTCAGGAATTAAAGACAGTACTGTGGTACTGTCCTTGAGTAGCTGTGGCAGTGACCTGAAATAGAACTAACGGGATACACAGGCACTCCGGAGAGCAGCTCTCACTGCATCATGTGCCTGCTCAGACTTTAATGCCAGGTTTGGGGGTTTTTTTTAACAACAAAAATTATGGAACATTATCACCTCCCGCTCCTTCTTGCTCTACAATGCCAAGGTGAAAACTCCTCCATCCCCCAACCAAAACAAGCTGGTCTGAATGGAGGTGGTATCACCCCCTTCCAGAAACAGCTTGTTATTTAAGTCTGTCCTCTATCCCACCCCAAGTATTTATTTGGAGGCCCAGAAGCTATACTATGAGTTTTTCTGGACGCTGGCCTAACCCTCCATCACTCCCTGCTACCCACTGCAACGCTGACCCATTGCTGAGGTCCACAAGCTGCGTATCTGATCCCTTACTGAGGACAGGAGGTGAGCCCAAACAGCCCCAGGACAACTGGAGTGGGAAGCGTGCAGATCAGTACTTTATTATCAGCACTGATTTGTTTTCTTTTGGATTCAGTACAGACATTCCTGGTTTTTTTTGAAGCTGAGGGTATTATTTTTAACAGAATTACGACATGATTGTTGGTATTTCTAAAACAAAGCCAGTAATAGCCAAGTTCTCTGTGCTAAATGTATTTTCCAGTTTACAGGATGAAGAACGGAAGAAATAATGCGTATTTTGGAAGCAGAGCCAAATCTTCTTTTGTAGGAGCACAAGAGGTTTTGCATATCTGTTGCTCTTTTGAGTACAAAAAAGAAGACAATTTTCTAAAAAAAGATAATTGCACAACACAGCCATGAAGAAATCTGCAATGCAGATAATAAGTACTGGAGTAATGAGTGTAATGAGGCACTGTATGCAGATCCTGAGAGTGGATCAGATGCTATTTCGGCAACATGGATTGAAATCACAACTCAGAGACTCCTACACACGTGAAATTTTCTTCCCCTGACAGGATTAACAACAGGAGCAGCCTGTGACCACTGCAGGGCCAAAGTCCCTCCTCTCCCTCGCTGAAGTGGGAATCAGGTTATAAAGAGGAGCCTCTGATGAGAGGATCACACCAGGCCTGGGAAGCTGAGAGTTTCACCTCCTGAAGGAGAAGACCTAGGTTTGGTTTCAGAGTGACCAGGTGACCCTGAGCGCAACCCAGCCCCGAGTCTTGATTTAGACAGGTGTGTAATGCCCACGGAGCAGCCCCTGGAGCTGCTCATGGGGGTCCCTGGCCATGAGCACTTCAACTCCAACTATGCCAATGGGGTCACAAGGTGAGACCCAAACTAGCACCTAACTCAAGTGGGTTTAGAGTCTTCGGAGCAACTGGCTTCCCTCCACCTAATCCTTCAGGTGCACCAAGTTTAGCCAGATTTCTAATCAGTGGAAGGACAGGACAGGTATCAGGAAGCATCCTGTAAGTGTACCCATAGTAAAAGCTACTCTGACCATCCGGGGAGGGTTTCAGCAGTACCACAGAGTATTTGCTACTCGTACAGATTGATGTTAGCCTCTCAACTAGCTTGGGGAAACAAAACATGCGCAAAAGCCCACAAACTAGAGGATAACTAAGTGTAGTAAGAGGAAAATATTTTTGAGAGGCATCAGAGTAGGAGTAGAGCAGCCAAAAAGGAGGTCCCCACTCACCCACGTGCTGTAGTTTCTTCTTCCACTCCCTTTTGATGGCTCTGATTTCCCCCTGGGGACTCAGCATGCAGCACAAATGTCCCTCACCGGCCAGGCCAGGCCTGTGGTTTTTGGATTCAGCTCTCTAGCAAGTTACTCACAGGTCCTATGCCTTGGTTTCACATGCCTGGCTTGTTCTTTCTTGTTCTTTCTAAGTGAGTATCACTCTGATCGTGCATAGCTCTTTTCAAGCCCACCCCACGAACTGGCAGGGGAAATGTTGGGTGCTCACCCTCCCGTCGCTTGTGAGAAGGATGGAGTCGCTTTTGATGTCGCGGTGGATGACACCTTGGTTGTGCAGGTAGGACAGGGCTCTCAGGACAGACAGGCAGACGGTCGCGATCTGCTCCTCATTCATCCTGAAACAGCAAAGTGGAAAAAATGAGCTGAGGATTAACACAGGCAGAGGGAAAGGGGAGCTGGGGTGGAGAGGCACAACTGCCCCTTCCCAGCAGGATACAGATGGCCAGAAGATCTTTTCGGCAATGGCTCGGTGAAGCGACTCTTTGGTCATTTGTCTGTCAAAAAAGGGGAATGAGGGGTGAGGGCCAACTCTGCAACCAGGTCTGGGTAAGTCTCCCTTCAGCAGAGTGCACCACGATGTGGTGGGTCAATGGTGAGCTGTTTCCCTCAGGGAAATACTGGGAACCCCTCATCTACAGTAAACGTACTGCTTGCCAAGGAGGGCAAATCACTCCTGGAATGGAAACAAGCAAGGAATAAATAGGAGAAAAAAACCCCCTTAATTGTGAACACAAACCATGTGCTCATCAAGAGCACTTCCTGTGCTTTTATGTCTTCTCTAAAAGACATTCAGGGGATTGCAGCAGAAAAAGCAACAGCTAGAGTGTTCACTTGTGTGCATGCACCAACACCCATCCCGGGAGAAGCCTTCGGCCACCCTGCGACAGCAGAGCCGGGATGGGTGGTGTACTCTGCTGCCCCATTGCTGGATGACCCCAGCATCTCTATTAGGCAAGCAGAAAAGTACCCCTGGAGATTCCCACTGTAACTCTGTGTGCTGTTTGCAGTATTCTGGCAAAGTCTTTGAGAGGTCACTCAATGGAAAAAAACCAAACCCACTTAGAAGATTAAGGAAAGACTATTTTGAGGGGTTTTTTTTTAAAATAAAGATGACAGCATTTAAGAAGTCCTGGGAGCATCTGGTAAAGTTCTGTCAGAAATGTCTGAGATAAAGCTTTTCCGGTTCTGGATATTGTGATTTATCTCAGCACATCAGCTAAGGCAACACTAAGAAACCAAAATACCCGTGTTATGACTCTGCTTTTGGTAGGACCTAAATGCATCATTAAACTACAAGAGAAAGTAACTTTCCTAATTTGCTTTCCTTCTTGTGCACCCCCACTGGAATGGTGTGGGATTTCTTTTATTTTATTTTCCCAAAAGATGAGCAAAGAGCAGATGTATAAGAGGGCTGTAAAAAAACCTCCTGCCTCCACTCAGAAGAGGCAGAGCGGTTCCACACCAACAGCTCATGTGCTGGGGAGCAGCCTTGTTCAGGGATACAGGAAACACAGGAGCCAGCTCTACCCTGAGAACAAATATTCTGATATAAGAGTATGTTTCCCATTCTTCTTTGGCTGGCTTTGCAGTTAAGGCTTCTGACAGCACGATTCCATGGGGTATGAGCACGGAGAGAAACCACCCTTACAACCGATGCTACTGGGTAAAAGTCGTGTCACTGCTAAATTCCCTAAAGCGCTGGTGAATCCCTGTCTGCCAGCAAGACCTGACAGATAGAATCATAGAATCATAGAATGGTATGAGTTGGAAGGGACCCCAAGAATCACAGAGTTCCAACCCCCCTGCCACAGGCAGGGCCACCAACTTCAGGCCTGGATCTACACTAGGTTGCCCAGGGCCCCATCCAACCTGGCCTTGAACACTTCCAGGGACGGGGCATCCACTACCTCTCTGGGCAGCCTGTTCCAGCACCTCACCACTCTTTCTGTAAAAAACTTCCCCCTAATATCTAATCTAAACCTTCCTTCCTTTAGTTTTAATCCATTCCCCCTTGTCCTGCCATTGTCTGCCCTTTTAAAAAGTTGATTCCCCTCCTGTTTCTCTGCTCCCTTTGGGTACTGGAAGGCTGCAATGAGGTCCCCCCGCAGCCTTCTCTTCTCCAGACTGAACAAGCCCAGCTCCCTCAGCCTCTCTTTGTAGGGCAGGTGCTCCAGCCCTCTAATCATCTTCGTGGCCCTCCTCTGAACCCTCTCCAACAGTTCCACATCCTTCTTGTATTGGGGGCCCCAGATCTGGACACAGTACTCCAGATGGGGCCTCACGAGGGCAGAGTAGAGAGGGACAATCCCCTCCCTGTCCCTGCTGGCCACCCCTCTTCTAATGGAGCCCAGGATACCATTGGCCTTGCGAGCTGCAAGAGCACACTGCTGGCTCATGTTAAGTTTCTCATCCACCAGAATCCCCAAGTCCTTCTCAGCAGGGCTACTCTCAAGAAGCTCTTCTCCCAGTCTGTATCTGTGTCTGGGATTCTTCCGGCCCAAGTGCAACACCTTACACTTTGCAGTGTTGAACCTCATTAGGTTCACCCGGGCCCATCTCTCCAGCCTGTCAAGATCCCTCTGGATGGCTGCCTTTCCTTCTAGGGTGTCGACCGCACCACTCAGCTTGGTGTCATCCGCAAACTTGCTGAGGGTGCACTCAATTCCATCATCGATGTCATTGATAAAGATGTTAAAGAGAACCGGTCCCAAGACAGACCCCTGGGGGACCCCGCTTGTCCCCGGCCTCCACCTGGACATAGACCCATTGACCACCACCCTTTGGCTACGGTCTGTTAACCAGTTTCTTATCCACTGGATGGTCCGCCCATCAAATCCACATCCTTCCAATTTAGAGATAAGGATGTGATGGGGGACTGTGTCAAAGGCCTTGCACAAGTCCAGATAGATGACATCGGTTGCCTTCCCTTTATCCACTGATGCTGTCACTCCATCATAGAAGGTCACCAGATAGTCCCTTTCCCTTCTATTTAAAAGAAAATATCCATACTGGCAGGAACTCACCTGCATTGGCTTATTTAGGCTGGCAAAGTGAGCACCTACACTATGTATACATTACTTTCCATGTGTGTACACTGTGTGTGTGTATATTTATGCCTGTATGTATGTATTTTGTATGGATACACATACAGCAATAAATATGTATATAAAATATACATGTGTATTATATATGTACCAGGAGGTACATTATATATGTACTGGGAGGTACCCAGCTTCCTCAGCACAAGGTGAGATCCCGAGGGCTCACTCTGGAGCCATCCGTGAAGGAAAGTCACAGCATCTCCCTCCCCCCAGCCACAGGATTTACACTGCTGCACACCCAACCCACCTCGTGTGAGTCACTATGTCTGTCAAAGCGCCGCCCTCCAGAAACTCCATCACAACCCACAGCTCATCGCCAACGAGGTAACTGTTGTACATGTCAACCACATTCTCGTGATGGTAATCTCTCATGATTACAACCTGTGAGGAAGGAAAAGGCACTCTGTGAATTGCTACAAGCACTGGCTGACACTTCTTCTGAACTTCTTTTCCAGCGTAGTTTTCTTCCCATGCTTAGCAAAGGTTCTGCTGGGAATCACCTCCTCCCTAATCCTTGTGCCGAGGCATAAACAAAATATATTTTACATAAAAAGAACAGTCACTCTAAATGCATTAAGAAGAAGGGAGAATCTTTAGCTGCTCAATTATAAGTGGTAGGTAATTTGGGGTTTTGTTTAGACTGCAGGAACAGGGCCCTTTATTTCATTGCTTTTTTACTGCTGGTTGCTGTCAGTACCACAGAGGTTTCTTTCTTTTGACCCCATCAATCGTTCAACCCATCAGATTCTTCCTCACCATGCAGCAAACTGCACTTTGCACAGAGTGTCAATGGAAAGCTGGGAATACAGACTCACAGAATCACAAGGTTGGAAAAGACCATCACGTCCAACCATTCCTGTCCTATGCTAAACCATATCCCTGAGTACCTCATCTACCCGTGTGTTAAACACAGCCAGAGATGGTGACTCAACCTCCAACCCGGCCCCCGTCCCGGGGCAGCCTGTTCCAGGCCCCGACAACTCTTTCAGTAAAAAATTTTTTCCTAACATCTAATCTGACCCTGCCCTGGCACAGCTTAGTGCCATTTCCCCTTGTCCTGTCTCCTGTCACCTTGCTGAAGAGACCATCTCCCACCTCTCTACAGCCTCCTTTTGGGTAATTGTAGGTGGTGATATGGTCTCCCCTCAGACTCCCCTTCTCCAGGCTAAACACCCCCCAGCTCCCTCAGCCGCTCCTCACAGGATTTGCCCTCCAGCCCCTTCTCCAGCCTGGTTGCCCTTCTCTGGACTTGCTTGAGGACCTCCATGTCCTTCTTATGGTGAGAAGCCCAGAACGGGGCACAGCACTTGAGGTGCGGCCTCACCAATGCCGAGTACAGGGGCACAATCCCCTCCCCAGACCTGCTGGCCCCACTATTTTTGATACAGGCCAGGATGCCAGTGGCCTTCTTGGCCACCTGGGCACACTGCTGGCTCACAGGGGATGCTCGTGAGGCGACTCAAATCCCACATGTAAAAGGGATTGTAGAGAATTACCACACTAAGGGTAGTCCAGCCAAGGCAGTGACCACATCCACATGGTATTGAGGGAGAAGAAAGGAAAGAACATCAGATGGGAAATATCAGAAAGGAAACCAGGATGGACAACAACAGCAAGGGAAGGCTTCATTCTCTGTGAGTAGGCAAGAGGAATTTCAGCACTGCTGAGAAGGAATTTTCAGAGAACATGAGTGACTGGAGCATGTCAGGGAAGCAGTTTGGTCCCACACAGCGTGTAGGACCCACTTCAAGATGTTCCCATTCAAGAGACGCTCTGTTAGAGCTGCCACAACACAATTCAGAGCAGCCTTCCAGCAGAGGGAAAGCAAAGCCAAAACGGCCAAAGGAGAATCGTGTGAAGCTTGTTCAAAAATGGGTATTTTAATCTCTAAAAAATGAGGTTTTTAAAGGTGTTAAAGAAACCAGTCTGTGTGTGCAGAGGGAAGACCCTCTGAGCGTTGAAATACAGGAAACAAACGACTGAATCGAGGGGTTAATTTTCACGAGAGGCTTCCCTGGGGACCTGTGGTGGTTTTGGTGTTGATCAGCGTATTCACAAGTGATCTTGAAAAGGAGGCAGTGAACAGGCATCACTAAGGTCTTTAAGAGAGTAAGGAAGAGAAAAAGGGGAAATCGAACTGCAGATGGAAGTCTGGGCACCAAAGTGGGTTAAAAAAAAAAAAAAAGGCAAATGAAACCCAGTGTTCTTAAATTTAAATCATCTTCCATAAACAGCTGTGGGCTCTGAACTGGCTGCAGCTTTTTAAAACGGCAGGTAACGGCAGGACAAGGGGGATGGATTGAAGCTGAAGGGGGGAAAGTTTAGATTAGATATTAAGGGGAAGTTCTTTACAGAGAGAGTGGTGAGGGGCTGGAACGGGCTGCCCAGAGAGGTGGTGGATGCCCTGTCCTTGGAGGTGTTCAAGGGGGCCCTGGGCAACCTTGTCTAGATCCCGCCTGGAGGTTGGTGGCCGGGCCTGTGGAACTCTCTGATCCTTGGGGTTCCTTCCAACCCAGACCAGTCTATGATTCTGCACCAATATGCAGAAGAACTTTTTCACAATGAGGATGACAGAGCCCTGGAAGAGGCTGCCCGGTGGGGGGGGTATGGAGTCTCCTTATCTGGAGATATTCAAGACCTGTCTGGACACTGACCTATTCAACCTGTCCTAGGGAACCTGCTTTGGCAGGGGGGTTGGACTCAACAATCTCTGGAGGTCCCTTCCAACCCCTATGATATTGTGACTCTGTGATTCTATGCAACCACTCAGGAAAGGAGAGGTGAGCATGAACACAGATGGTTCTCTGAAATCAGGCACTGTCAGCAATTTGCTCAGTAACCATCCAGAAAGCTAATGGTTAGGAGAGGAAGGAAACAAAAGACAAGTGTATGCCAGTGCACATGCTTCTCACAGTCTGACTGGTTTGGATCCTCCATCGTGGAAGAATAAATTACACCAGCAAATGGACAGGAAAAG
Source organism: Porphyrio hochstetteri (assembly GCA_020800305.1). Lineage (NCBI taxonomy): Eukaryota > Metazoa > Chordata > Aves > Gruiformes > Rallidae > Porphyrio > Porphyrio hochstetteri. Next base: position 47,338,389 of record CM036907.1, read on the forward strand.
GCAGCCAGGCCATGCCTGTGCACCTGACCGGCTGCACAGAGCAGCTGACAGGTATCTCAGCTGCTTACTGTGACTTCCCACCACATCACAGGTTTAAAGGCAGGAGGAGATGTAGCTCGTTTGGAACTGGTCTGGTTGTACAATACTTAACGGGCATAGATGTGTGTGGGACTAGCCCCCTTTTTTAGAAGAAGATTCATCTGGCTCCTGAGGCTGCCATTTGGCCCGCATCTCCTGGCGAGCCTACTGCCTGCAAAACCTATCCCACCAGGCAAAGCAACGTACCTCATTGAAGAGCAGCTCCCTTCGCTGCTGCTTCCTGAGATCCATCTTCTTCACAGCGACTTGCTTTCCTGTGTGCTTCTCAGTGGCGATGCAGACAATCCCCGTGGAGCCTTCCCCAATCTTGATGAAGTTGTCCAAGTACTCCCGGGGGTCTCCGGGGCTGACCACAAGCTGCAGCGCAGCTCTGAACTGTTCGTGGGACACCCTGGAAGGCTGCTGGTCCGAGGAGGATCCCCAGCTGGGGGGAGGATAAGCACTTGATGTGATGCTTGGCGAGCTGGGGTAGGAGGCGGTGGAAATACAGGGAGAGCTGGGCTGGAGAGATGGCTGGTGGTAGTGGGACGCTTTGTGGTAGACCAGAGGGTACTGGTAGCTGCTGCTTGAATAGCTGACTTTGCTCTGACTTTGAGGTAGCTTTATGGGGCCCCGGGGATAGGTGTCGGACCCAGAGAGCGGTGGGCTAACAACCAGCTGCGCTCGATCATAATCCACCTGCAACACAAGAGCAGAGGAGTGAACATGGGTGACTGCAAGACTGAACAGCCTTCTTGCTGTCCATCCACTCGGTTCATTTTTGGCACCCCTGAGGCCCTCAGCGGGCACCAGCACAACGTGCTTCCCCTGTACCCATTCTTCTCCACGTAACACCACTGCCCTGTCACTGAAAAGAGCTTTTTGTTAGGCTGTTGGGCTGCTGTGCTCCCACCAGTGATAAAATGAGGCCAGGGAAGATGACGAGATCTCCCACGCATCTCAGGCCCATTTTTCTGCCCAGCTACCTGCTTGTAGACACAATGGCCTTTGTTTCAAGAAAACAGCGCTCTGTGAAGAGCATCTGCTCTGTATCTGCAGATACATGAGCATGGCTAGCCTTGCAGGCTCTCAGGGCCATTTCCTCCAGGTGCTGGTCCCTTTGGTAACCCACAGCTCTATGGGGTTGTGGTGTTCTGTCACTCCCTGCAAATGCCTGGTTCTGGGGTTTGATTCTTAGCCCCCCCATCCCTCCCTATGCCCTTCTCCACCCTTTCACAGAATGACCCAACCTCTTCTTGCACAGGTGGCAAGATCCCTGGGAGACCCCCATCACCTCCTGCCTCGCCCAGCTCCAGGCCACTGCCCAAGTGACTGCAGGCATGAGCAAGGCCAGGAGCCTAATTCAATTTACCATTTCTTAAATGGTTTTCCAGAGTGACATGCTACTTAACTGCGGTGTCACAAAACCACTAATTTTCATCTGAAACCTGAGACAATCGCTGAGGAAATTATCCCAACGGGAGGTCATGGTCATTTGCTGGATCCTTTCTTCCTTTCTTTCTGTTTCCCAAGCTTTTCTAAGATTCTTGCACCAAAAGCAGGTTAAATACTTTGCATTCAAAAACAAAATCATAGAATCATAGAATCACAGAATGGTCTGGGTTGGAAGGAACCCCAAGGATCACAGAATTCCAACCCCCTGCCACAGGCAGGGACACCAACCTCCAGGCCTGGATCTATACAAGGTTGCCCAGGGCCCCATCCAACCTGGCCTTGAACAGCTCCAGGGATGGGGCATCCACCACCTCTCTGGGCAGCCTGTTCCAGCACCTCACCACTCTCTCTGTAAAAATCTTTCCCCTAATATCTAATCTAAACCTTCCTTCCTTCAGCTTTAATCCACTGCCCCTTGTCCTGCCATTGTCTGCCCTTTTAAAAAGTTGATTCCCCTCCTGTTTCTCTGCTCCCTTTGGGTACTGGAAGGCTGCAATGAGGTCCCCCCGCAGCCTTCTCTTCTCTAGGCTGAACAAGCCCAGCTCCCTCAGCTTCTCCTCATAGGGTAGGTGCTCCAGCCCTCTAATCATCACAAGCAAAATAGTTTGCTTCTATCCAGACTGAAAAAAACCCCAACCCAACCAGGACAACAAAGGCTGTAGGACAAAAATCCCCCCCCAAACCAAACCAAGTGCCTCTGCGCTTACAGCACAACACGCGTGACTCCTGATGACACGTGCAGCATCCCGGGGCAGGGGGGTGGTTGGACACAGGCTCATGATGTAGCACAATTACAAATAATTATGGCAACGAGTTCATTTAATCAATCAATTTCAGCGGCGACGGCGGCACGCAGGGGGGGTGGACAGAGCAGCAAACTCTCACCACTGCTCAGGGTTGCTAGTATTACCGCTGGCTGCCGGCCAGGAGTCCCTGATCCATGTTAGTTAAATGCACATTAATCTGAATTTGGCAGTGTAATCAACGACCCAACTGAACTGTGAAATTGAATTCTGCAGTGGAACATCATTTGACCGTTTTATGCTAAGACTGCAAAAAAAAAAAGACAGAGAAAGATCCCCCCCAGCCCCCCTTTCCCCTCCCCTCTGCCGCAGCATCAATTTATCACCGTAGGCGGCTGCACGGCGAGGAGGAGTTTCTAGCTGCGGAGAGAAAAGCCTCCGAGAGAGGTATTATATCAGCTCCTGCCCACCTCACGCGTGAGCTGGGTGTTCCTGGCACTGCATTTTCATGTGAGGTTTAGCAGGGGCGAGGGAATGCCTCTCATGGGGGGCTGCTCAGAGGTTCTCCCTCAGAACCGCGAAGCCTGCGACTCGCGGGCTGACAGTCAGTCACCAGCCGTATGGAGCATCCGGAGAGCGCCCGGCAGCGTTGTGCAGTCACATCCTGGGATACTGGGTCTGTCTGAGCAGAACATCCACATGGTTACAGCCACGATTTCACTCCCGCTGCCAGGCAGGGATAGCCATGAAATAGAAGGGGGTCAAGGGACACCAGGAATTTCACGAAGGACGTTACATCTGCCAAACTAATTAACATGGAGAAGCGCTCAGATGGTTTGGTGGAGGGAGGAGAACTCAATCTTGCCCTGTCCTATATATCTGTGTATGTAGGGACGTATAAATTACTGCTTCAGCTGTAAACACACCATTTTCTTTTAACTATCAGGATGAGGAAAGGCTTCTCTAGAAATTCAAGCAGGATAAATCCACACTGAGGAATTACTTGAGGCTTCACCCATGCCTGATAGTCCTGAGCACATCCTAAGCTTAACGCATCAGCAAAAGTAAATTCCTCGGTGAAATTTTACAATGAAAATTCCGGGGTTCAGTGTGCTCACTAACGATTTGTGAAAGCTTTTGGAGGTTAGTGTTGCAGTACACTTTAAACCTGGTCCTGTCCTGAATCCCACAAAATCTTACCAAAAAATCAGGAGCTAGGGTGATAAATCAGCAGAGCCTCTCTCCTCCAAGGCTGCGTCCTGTTGCAGTGCTCCACATCACAGCCAAAGTGAACACGCTTTATTCCACTAATAATTCTATTTCTGCCACCGAATGCAATTACCTACTGAAAGGAAATTCTTTAAATACTACAAAGGAGAGGGGAAACCAGTCCTGTGCTCATTCAAGACCAGGTCAAAGGAGCAGCTGAAGCTTTGACACCACATCCATCATGGCGTGAGGCAATACCCCGTCGCTGCTGGCTCTCTTGCTTCACTGGCTCACAGCATCATCTGCACATGGCCACACCAGCAGTCAGCTCTTTTCACTGTTAAAAGGTGGATGTAACCACTGTGTTTTAAGTCATTTCAATATCCAGTCCTGACAACTGCAATGCCCAGTTGGTATCACACATGTTGGAAAGGCTTGTTTGTTTGTCAGAGGTGTGCACCTGGCCAGATGTTTCCACCCAGGTGGGTGTTCCCATATGTTCTGCCGCTGCCTGGACCCTCCTGGGGGAGTGTTTTGCCTTTCAGTAAAGGTAAAACAGATCTGAGGTTGATTAGGTATCAGTTTGCAGAGGGAAGACGTGGAGAACGGGCATTGTGAGGGGAAGGTTAGTCTGGTGCTTTGCCGATGGAAATCTCCAGGATTTCAGCTGTCGGCACATGAATGAGAAAAGGGGGGGAGAGGGACTGAGATAGTAACGGCTCAGCTCTGCCTTCACCAGGCTGGAAATGTCCTCCCTGCTCCAAGTGCCTGCAAGATGCCCGGCAGGAAAGCACCGGCACTGAGCAGCAGCTACAGCAGTGTGAGCAAGGGGAGGCGAGAGGGGGAATCACAGCCCCGTGAGGGAGGGACAGGAGAGGGTCACAGGGAGTCATGACTGAAAAATGACAGGGAAAAGAGCTTTGGAATAATAGGATCTGTTGCAGAAAGGAGGAGGCTAAAAGGAAAACATGCGGTACAGCATGTCCAAAAATTGGACAAAACCTGTGCAGAATAAGCAGAGCGAGTGGGACGGGTTTGATACTGTAAGACAGCGTCAAGGTGGCTCCACTGAACCAAGCAGGGTGTAATCCCTGTGTAACACATGCTGCAATCCCACTGAGCCTCAGGGGAGCCCTTCTGTGGGAACAGGAGAGCAGGAGAGTAACGTAGCAGTGGATGGGACAGAGACCCAAACCCGAGTCACCACCTTCCTGTCTCCACGGTCCCACTGCAGAAGCCTTCTGCTGCAACACCACTATCTATATCACATCTATCACCTGCAAGTAACCCTGAAGCATGTCTGCTCTTCACATTTGCAACCCAAAAGCACATCTCTGTTAAAGGCTTTTTGCAGCCCTATATTCCTGCCTGCAGACTTTTTTTCACTGCTTACTTTTTCCCCCCTTTTAATTATACTTTAAAGCCAATCTCATTTGTAAAATATCTGATTCGAGACCTGATTCTCATTTAGCAATCCCATTTGATGAACCATTATCTTAATAATGCCTCCTTGAATAGAAGACTCTTCAGCAATCATCCAAGACAAGAAACTGCTATTCACTTCCAGGCACCGTGGCCGGGTTTGGGAATTGAAGCTGCTGCATTTAACAGTGAATTATCAAGTTTCGATACACCAAGGCCTCTTTTTTTTTAAATAAAAGTTGTTACTGCATTTTAATGGGGTATTTGTCAACGTGTCTGGAGTACTTTGAGTCCCATAAAACATACCTCTCTCTTCTGCCCTACTGAACGCTGTAAAACTGGCAGAGGCAGGCGCAAGAGTCTATGAATTCCTGGATTTGTCCTTCTCCTTTCTTAACTCTGACAAAATGATGGCTTTCAATGGAGAAAATGGCAGAGAGCCCATCCCAGGCTCTCCTCACATATCCCAGTGCCATTTCACTACCAGCATCCTCCCCTCACACACAGCCTGAGCCCAGGAAAAGCATCAAAGGGACGCGGTATCTTCTCTACATGCCCCCCAACCCGCCCTCAATTTATCACAGAAATTCACAGAATCACAGAGGTTGGAAGGGACCTCCAGAGATCATCGGGTCCAACCCCCCTGCCAAAGCAGGGTTCCTAGGACAGGTCACACAGGGAGGCAACCTCCAACTCCAAAGCACAGCTCTGTGTTTTAATGCCACGTGGAATAAAAGCACATCACTCCATCACTCTCCCTCTTACCACGAGACACCAGTGGACTTCTGGGTCTGCACTGAGAAAACGCAGGGTTGAAATCATCATTAAAGAGCAGAGCAGACCTCACGACCCGACAAGCTGCATACCTCAGCGTGTCTGGTAAGTCACTGCAACCCAAGACTGTTCCAGCCCTGGAAAAAGGAGCTATCATCTCGGTGCTTGTTGCTAGGGGAACTCAGTACTGTTCAATGCAATCTAACCCATAAATAAAACCACCTCTAGCTGAATATGAGATGTTTAAGCAGGTCACCGTCATAGCTGGGCACGAAGAAAGGTGCTACTATTCTCTTAACTGAACAAACAGTTACAGGTAACTACTCCAAGCAGGGTAGGACAGCTGGTATGGGTAATACTCCTCGCATGACTTAGAAAAGGCACAGTGAGCCACAGACCCGTGTGGAGGAGCTGCCTGTAGATATCCCAGTTGAAATGCTTTCTTGCACTAGAATACTTCTTTTTAAACCACATCTACAATGTCTGGGATGGGATAATCTGCTTTGACTTCATTTCACTGCTTAAAAACAAAGTGGAGAGGGGTAAACCCCAAGTGTTAACGACCCTCGCGACATACAGGTAGGGTGAATTCAGTGTAAATGTTAAGACATGGAGGTTTTGGCCTTGCATGGTAACAATTCAAATATGAAAAGCATCTGAGACACAAACCACAGCAGCTTCTCGCCCCCTGCAGAGAGCTGCACAGGTGTACAAGCTAACACAAAAGCTGCCAAAGAACTCGGGGTTACAAGTAAAACCCCTGGGAGCTGGGCGTCTTCATGCCTCCCTTCTTATAAATACCTTAAACCCACTGGTGCCTGTTAATTGTCTCTGAAGCTACATCACTGAATCATGATCCATTTTAAGATACCTGAGCTAAGCGGGTGGGTTTTTACACCCACCAAGCAGCAGCCACGCAGGTTGTTACCAGCCACGTTCAACATCATGTGCCCCAGCATGGCTCCTTGCCCTTAATTGTTTCTATGAGCTTGAGTTTTTTGCACTCTCCTTCTGGAGAAGTTGATCCCTGTCCTGGCAGCACTGCCACCAAGGATGTCACGTTACCTTTGGGATGCCTGACGCAGTTTCGGACAAGCGGGGGTAGGTGTAGGAGCTGTAGGAATGCCCTTGATGGTGTGCTTTAAAAGCGCTCGCTGAGTAGGGCATGGCTGGCTCCTGCAGACCAGAGCCCGACCTGGACCTCTGCCTCATCGCTGGCTGAGGGCTTGCTGGGTCCACATAGGATGACTTCGGCCTCTTGTCATAGTCCTCCTTGCCCAGGCCATGTCCCCAGTTGCCATCACTGTACTCCAGCTGCTCCTTGGGGCACTCGCTCTGCACTGATGCCCGGGACGGGATGTAAGGAAAGGGATCTCTATAGTCCAGGGAGGATCTGCTGGGAATTTGCTGATACTCCAGCTTTAGGCCACCATATTCCAGCGGTTTGGGCTTTGTCTCCAAGTGCCCATGGTAATCTGGGAGGAACCTGGAGAGGTCTGACTGCAGGGGCGTCACTTCTGAATAATACATGTCCTGGGAAGCCACCTGCATCATATGCCCGTTCTGCTTGGTGGCATAGCTCCCCTTGTAGTACCTGTCTAACTCCTCCCCGTACAGACTCTTGTCGCAATATTTCTCCACGACATAGTGTGGCGCAGTGTCTGACTCGCTGGAGTACTGGGAATATGTGATGTAACCATTTTCCTCCTGGTGCCTTGGCACATGGTTGGCATTTCCTTGGTGGTGGGTGGGAGGACTTTCCTTCCGCAGGGAATTGGAGCGTGTCACTGAGATACTGTCGAACTCTTCCAGCAGGCCATTGATTGAAGTATCCTTTCGAGGCTTATTCCCTCTAACAATAGTCTAGGAATAAAAAATTGCTTTGATTAAACACTGATTTTCATTTATGATCTGACCAAGAGAAGAAAAGGTCTATGATTCACCCAGAAGTCCCCGTAGGGGATGGGTTATGTTCTTCAGTCATGTACCTCCAAATACCCACTGCTAGGAAAGAAAAAGTCACAATAAACACTTAGAATTCGACATGGAGAAATGAATAAACAAGGAGGGGTTAAACTTAGTGTACATCGTAAGCTGAGATTTGGCACACAACCCCGAGGTGCTCTTAAAAAGCCCAGTTTAAGAGGCATGTGCTCAGCAGCCAACACAGGGCCATTTAAAATCACTGCTTATTTCTCCTTTGCTATTCTTCAGTTGCCTACATCAGGCCAAACTGCCCGATTTATGGGGTAAGCCTAACGGAAATCCTTCCACAGTCACTTCGATATGTCACTGTAGCAAAGTGTTGGAATGGAAAGGAGCACCTAGTTTACTAGGCAAAGGGTCTGGGTTACTTTTACAAAATGGTATGTTCCTGGGTAGCAGAAATACCCCTGAGGATTGCCTCTTGGTTAACTTGGCGTTAGAGACACTTGGGGAAGAGGGGGGAGAAAATAATACCTAACTATACCTCCTTCTTGAACTACACAGCATCCAGCAAACCACCGTGCACAACCACAGCTCTGAGCCACTCACATCACAGATGCCACATGGGGCAGCAGTGGCAGTCCTACTTGTGTCCTAATACTTCAAAGTCCCCCAGGCCGGGATGATGAGCATGTAGGAGCAGGCGCAGACATCAACTTGCTCCCTCTGACTGCCCACAACCCGCTGCCCATCCACCCTACTCCTTTCTTCCCAAAACACTGGTGCTCCTGGTAGGATGAGAGGTGAGCAGTGCTTGGTTACAACTCTCAAGAAAGACTGACTTTTACTTTAAGCTAGTACCATCCGAAGACATAACACGTGGCTGCATCCATTTCTCAGCAGTTGACTCCCATGAGGTGGGATATAAACGCCCCACAAGAACAAGATGGACAGATTAAAAGCCAGGGCCATAAATCAGTGCAGCTCTACTGAAAACACATTTGCTGTGCTGATTTGCTTTGGCTATCTGCTGCTGTTACCTTATTTCACTGGATAAGTTTTTAAAGAGTCCCAGTGGTTGCCCCAAGAAGATGTCCCTCCGTGAGCTGCAGCTTGCCCGCCCTGTATGCCAGATGGACACCAACTGTACCACGGCCACCAACTATACCATATCAGACACTGACTGTGGCGTAACCCATGTCAGCAGCAGCATACCAGACACCAACCGTGGCACGACAGATGCCGATCGCGGTCTCCAGCCCGGCCAATGGCCCTGTGTTTGCTGCAATGCTGACAGCAGAGGCTCCGCTCCAGGCACAGTGCTTGAAAGCGCACAGGGGCTCAAAACTCAGCAAAATATGCATTTCATCACTAATACGGTGAACCACTTCCCCCCAAAATTAACTGCAAAAGGCAGTTGAGCAGAACTGGGATTCAAGCAAAGCAGTCCCGACCTCACACTGATCCCTGCTCTGATTTACGTTCCATGTTACTCACCTACTTTGCTAGTTTGAAGCCAGCAATCCTGAGACAATAGGACAGCAAAAACAAGGGACAGCAAATACATCACTCCTTTTGCCTCCAGAGCCGTTCAGCAAGGCGACAGGAATTCGTTTCGTTCAGCCACGGCCTCTTTGTCAGGATGACTGAGCAACCATTCATATTTAATTATCACACAGTAAACCAGCAATATTGGACAATGAAATGCTTATAATTGAAAAGGAGACCGAAATACTCCACTGCCACCTTGTTTCCCAGGTGCAAACACATGCCAAGGAGCAAAATCACAGAATCACAGAATCACAGAATTGTAGGGGTTGGAAGGGACCTCGAGAGATCATCGGGTCCAACCCCCCTGCCAAAGCAGGCTCCCTAGCTCATATTGCTCCGATAGGCGTCCAGGCGGGTCTTGAATATCTCCAGTGAAGGAGACTCCACCACCTCCCTGGGCAGCCTATTCCAGTGCTCAGTCACCCTGACTGTGAAAAAGTTCTTCCGCATGTTGGTGCGGAACTTCCTATGCTCCAACTTGCAGCCATTGCCCCTTGTCCTATCCCCACAGACCACTGAAAAGGGGCTGGCCGATTCCCCCTGCATCCCCTGCTTCAGATAATTATAAACTTTGATTAGGTCCCCCCTTAGTCTTCTCTTCTCAAGGCTGAACAGTCCCAGCTTACTCAGCCTTTCCTCATAGGGGAGATGCTCTAGGCCCTTAATCATCCTCGTAGCCCTTCTTTGGACTCTTTCCAGGAGATCCCTGTCCTTTTTATACCAAGGAGCCCAGAACTGGACACAATACTCCAGGTGGGGCCTGACCAGGGCAGAGTAGAGAGGGAGGATCACCTCCTTTGACCTGCTGGCTACACTCCTCCTGATGCATCCCAGGATCCCATTGGCTCTCTTGGCCACCGAGGCACACTGCTGGCTCATGGCCAACCTGTCATCTACCAGGACCCCCAGGTCCTTCTCCACTGAGCTCTTCTCCAGCAGGTCATCCCCCAGCCTGTACTGATACAAACAGTTGTTCCTTCCCAGGTGCAAGACTTTACACTTGCTTTTGTTGAACTTCATCTGGTTTCTCACTGCCCAGCTCTCCAGCCTGTCCAGGTCTCTCTGGATGGCAGCGCAGTGCTCCTGCGTGTCAGCCACTCCTCCCAGCTTTGTATCATCTGCGTCCTTGCTGAGGGTGGATGTTATTCCCTCATCAAGATCGTCAATGAAGATATTAAACAGGACTGGACCCAACACTGAGCCCTGGGGAACACCGCTGGTAACAGGCCTCCAGTCAGATTCTACTCCACGAATCACAACCCTCTGGGTTCGGTCCGACAGCCAATTCTCAACCCACCTCACTGTCCACTCATCTATCCCATGCTTTCTCAGCTTTGCTATCAGGATGTCATGGGAGACAGTATCAAAGGCCTTGCTGAAGTCAAGGTAGATGACATCCACTGCTCTCCCTCCATCTACCCAGCCTGTCATGAGATCGTAGAAGGCTATGAGGTTGGTCGAGCACGATTTCCCCTTAGTGAATCCATGCTGACTACTCCTCATGACCTTCTTCTCTTCCAATTGCTTGGAGATGGCATCCAGAACAAGCTGTTCCATTACCTTTCCAGGGGCAGAGGTGAGGCTGACTGGCCTATAGTTACTAGGTTCCTCCTTCTTGCCCTTTTTAAAGACTGGAGTGACATTGGCTATCCTCCAGTCTTCAGGCACTTCTCCTGTCCTCCAAGACCTGTCGAAGATGATAGAGAGCGGCTCAGCAATCACCTCCGCCAGCTCCCTCAGCACACGTGGATGTAACCCATCTGGGCCCATGGATTTGTGTGCATTAATCCCTTTGAGCCGCTCCTGGACCTCCCCTACTTGAACCAGAGGGAAATTCTTCATTTCCCAATCAGTCCTACTCTCATCCAGTGTCTGTGGGTCCCGGGGGGCCTTTGAAGTGAAGACCGAAGCAAAGGCGGCATTCAATATCTCCACTTTCTCAGCATCCCCCGTAACCAGGACACCCTCCTTATTCAGCAAGGGACCTACATTATCCCTGGACATCCTCTTACTGTTCACGTGTCTAAAAAACCCCTTTTTATTATCCTTTATGTCCCTTGCCAGCTTAATTTCCAAGAGGGCTTTAGCCTTCCTAGTTGCATCCCTACAGGCCCTGACCACATTCCTGTATTCTTCCCAGGTGCTCAGACCCTTTTTCCACGATTCATAGATCTTCTGCTTCTCTTTGAGTTTGCTCAATAGCTCCCTGTTCATCCAGGCAGGTCTTCTGCCTCTCTTTCCCCATTTCCTCCTCAAAGGGATGCATCATTCCTGTGCTTGGAAGAAGTGCTGTTTGAATGCTAGCCAGCTCTCGCAGGCTCCCATTCCTTCAAACAGCGTAGCCCACGGGATAGCCCCCATTAAGTGGCGGAGGAGATCAAAGTTAGCTCTACCAAAATTCAGGGTAGCTATCCTACTTTTTGGCTTGCTTCTTCCACCCAGGATCATGAACTGAACCATTTCATGGTCGCTTTGCCCTAAGCTGCCCCCGACCTTCACTTCCCTAACAAGTCCATCCTTGTTAGTGAAAACAAGGTCCAGCAGCCGCCCTCCCCTTGTGGGCTCCTGCACCATCTGTAGCAGGAGATTGTCTTCAACACACTGCAGAAATTGTCTGGACTGCATACGACTGGCCGTATTGCTTGCCCAGCAAATATCTGGGTAGTTGAAGTCCCCCATAAGGATCAGTGCCCGGGAACTTGAGGCTACTTCTAACTGTTTATGGAATGCGTTATCTACCTGCTCCTCTTGATCAGGGGGCCTATAGCACACTCCCACAACAATGTCCCCCATACCCGTTTGCCCCTTGATTTTAACCCACAAGCACTCGACAGAAGGTTCATCCTTCCCCAGGTGGAGCTCAACACATTCTAGGTGCTCTCTCACATAAAGAGCAACTCCTCCACCTCGCTTCCCTAGCCTGTCTTTCCTAAAAAGCACATAGCCATCCATGACAGTGTGCCAGTCGTCCAGGTTGTCCCACCACGTCTCTGTGATTGCGATGAGATCATGGCCCTGCGACCGCACAAAGATCTCTAGTTCTTCTTGTTTGTTCCCCATGCTACGTGCATTTGTGTAAAGACAGTTCAGTGGTGAAGCAGATGTAGGTATCCTCAACGGCCCACAGCGAGATTTCTGACAGGGGACTGGCAAAAGTGGCTCCACAGAGGAGTACTCAGGGCAGTCCACAGAATTTTCCCTACTCTCACGTGGAAAAACGTCCCCAAGTCCACGACTGTGCTGTTGGTATTTACCTCTTCCCACCGTCAACTCCCGTTGTGTCTCCCGAAGCCTAACCCTGGCAGCCGCCTTAATATCCCCTTCCCCCTTCCTAACTAGTTTAAAGCACGATCGATGAGCCCTGCTATCTCCTGGGCGAGGATCCGCTTTCCTTTATAGGACAGGTGAGCCCCATTAGCAGTACTCATGCCAGGAGCAGAGTACACCATCCCTTGGTTAAAGAATCCAAAGTTCTTGCGCCGGCACCAGCCTTTTAACCACACATTCAACTCGTGGGTTATCCTGTCCTGCTCTGAGCCCCTCCTCCCACAAGTGGGGATAGAGCAGAATATTATTTGGGCTCCCCCCCCCTCAAAAGAGCGCCCCAGGTCCCGGAATTCCCTTTTGACAGCTTGCAGGCTACACTTTGCGATTGCGTCCCTGCCTGCTTGAACTATCAGTAAGGGATAATAGTCAGTGGATCTTACCAGGCCTGGTAGCCTTCTGGTAATATCCCTGACCCGGGCTCCAGGGAGGCAACACACCTCCCTGCGTGTAGGGTCTGGCCTACATATAGGCCCTTCTGTCCCTCTGAGAAGGGAATCTCCTACTACGACTACCTTCCTCTCTTGCCTAACAGAGGCAGTCTCAAGGCGTGCAGATGACCGCCTCACTCTAGGCCTCCGCTTTCTCTGAGGCAGAGGGGCTCCATTCATCTCCTCAGGTACCTCCTCCTCAACTGTCAGGGCCCCAAACCTGTTGCTCAGGGACACCTGAGGGGGTGGGGTAGGTAGGCAGGGCGAGTGCCTACGACGCCGAGTCGAGACTGTCTTCCAGGCCTCCTCGGGGTTTGGGTCACTCCCATTAACCTGGCACGGGCAGTGAGGGGGGACCGTCTTCAGGTGTGAGGTGTCATCCCGACTGTCTTCCTTTTGGGACGCCAGGGAGCTACTCCACCAGTCAATCTCTCGCTCGCAGTCCCTGATCACCCGCAGTCTTTCAACCTCTTCCTTTAGTTGTACCACCAAAGCAAGCAGGTCATCGACCTGCTCACACCTCAGACAGGCTAGGTGTTTGCCTCTTATCCCAGGCAACTGCAGGCTCTGGCATTCCCTGCAGCCTGAGACCTGGACCGCAGCATCCCTAGGCAGGCCCTCCATCGGGGTTGCCCGAGATTTGCAGGGGGAACCTCTGCGCCTGGTGGAGACCATGGTTAGCTGAGCACACAGCAGACAGGGAACCCTCAGCTCGCCCTTTTGTACTCTGCGAGCCGGTCCTCTGAGTATACCCCCTCAGCAAACTAGGAGGGGAGGCTTGCTCGGCCTGCTTGCCCTGCCTGCGCGAACTGCCTCGCTAACTGCCGCGCCACGCCCTTCTGACGCGCCACGCCCTGTTTGCCCGTCCTGGTCGCCGCGCTCCGGGTCGCCGCGCTCCCAGAGGCCTCTCTTGTATGGAGAGGGATAATTCCTGTCGCCCTTAGCTCCGCCCCCGATGAGTCACCGCTCCGGGCAGTGCAGGGGACGAACAATGGCTGTTAATGGGTGCTGATGGCCACTGATGGGTGCACCTCTGCCTCTCTCCTTTTGATCTTAGGTGCTTTTTGTTAGTTGCCCTCGCGGATCTATGTCCGGGGGTTGTTGCCAATTTAATACTCTCTGTGGGACCAGCTTTCACAACAGAGGCTTCCTGGAGCATCCTGCCTTTCACCCACACAAAAGGACCTCAAAGCCAGAGGCAGCACCTCTTCAGCTCTGAGAAAGAAAGAGTTCTCCCACTGCTCCTCCAAGCAGATGCTCTCTGGAAGCAGGATTTTATCATACAGATGCCTGTGAGGTTTGGGGGTGTGTGTGGAAGGAGTGCATCCAAGTACCTAAGCCCACGTCAGAAGGATGCTTTAGATGAATGCAATTGAGGGCTTGTGCGTTGGTGAATTCATCAGTGACAAAATCCTGCAGTTTGGGGATTTTCTGCAGGTGGGTGCGTGCTTAGGAGCCACCTTTTTGATTATTAGGATTTATAAAAAACTACCAATAGCAAAATAATCTTGCAGGAAACTCCAGTTTCCCCCCCAAAATAAAAAAAATAAAAAGAAGCATGTGCCACAAAAGCCCCAGTCCGATGTAGCAGTCTCAGTTAGCTCTGGGACCTCAGAGTTCACCCCACCAGTGAATTCAGGGGGATTAAGGTCTAAACCCCTTTTGTCTCCTCCCAGCCCTGGCACATGATGACTTGCAAGGGTGATGGCTGTGAGTTCAATTAGCTCTGGGCTCCTCTCTACAAGTAAATTAAAAAGGCCAGTGGAGAGGATAAAACTTACCCACCCCAGGGGCACGTCTTCTACAGAATAGGCAGTGCTTTGTTACTATTAGTAACAACTAATTATTGTAATTATTTATTATTAGTAACAAAGCTCCCATTGGCTTTTTATGAGAAAGGACGTGCGTGGCGATGAGATGCCCCTCTGGCTACATCACCCTGTGTGAGCTTTGTTTTCTTCCCAGGAAACATACAACATTATTCCCATCAGAGGAACAGCAGTGTCCGTAGAGCAGATGATTTAGGGAGTACTTCACTGGGACCCTCTGAAATACATGATGTTATTGAGTATCTTGCTATATGGGCAGAATTTAAGATGCTTATACACAAATCCGGAATACAGCGGATGCCTCCCTGGGGGCAGAGTAAGGTCAGCATCATTCACCAGGCTTAAAAACCAAATTAAAATCCCAAAGTAAGCATTATTCTGTAGAGGAATAAGAGTAACAACTCAGTGAGGATGACCAGAAAGCATCAAAAATTAAAAAAGTAAACCTCAAGAATAGGTTTATAAAGAATGAAGCACATGTTGGGCCATGATCACCTGTCCTGAAGTCTCTTCCTACAAAGAAAGTGTGTGCCAAGCGCCAGCACCCACAGCTTTCCCGTGAAACACAGCATATCCAGAAAGAAGCTGGAGACTGAAAACTGCCATTACCATGGCCTAAGATTCCCAGATCCCGAAGTGTAATGTACCCAGGTTCAGAGGTATGACTTGAGCAGAAACTGCTGACATGGGAGACTTGGTTAGGGAACGTAGGCTCTGGTTATTGCATCATGTGGCTCTGCGCTGCATCAGTGAGCAGTGGGAAAGCCTCTGGGGACTGAAATACAACAGCAGGAATCACAAGAGAAGGAAAAGCCTAGATTTAACTTGAATGGCAATGCAAGAACATGGGAAGAAGATGTAACAGAGGAAGGCGACATCAACGGTGACACAAGCACGGTTCTCCTGGTAATTCGTTTCATAGGTGCTGGGCTTGTTTTTGCAGTATTAAAGGCTTTATGAACCAAAAACATCTCATGAAACTGAAAAAAACAACTCATGTTTCCACATAAAGAGGAAATTTCATTTTTCTTGTCTGAATTTACATAGATTTTTATTTTTTTAAATATTTTTTTAACCACTTACTGGTCTCAGAACTCTTAAACTTAAAGAATCTTTGAAGTCACTGCAGGTAAAGCAGATGGCTTAAAGCAAAGCATCACCCACAAAGGTGGATGGGCTGAGATTTATGAAGCCTTTATTTCTGCAGAGATCAGGTAACGGAAGCCCACGTGACACCCCGGCATGCATGAGAACCAGCGGCGGAGCCCTACTGCAGTGCAGATTCCACCGGCATCACCGCAGAAAGACGGGGATCGGCTATGGTCGATACGCCATGTTTATGACAGGACGTTTTTTCAGCCCATGGTGCAATTTAGGAGGGATCAATATTCCAGGAGATGAAGGAGAGCCAGGGAATTTTACGCTGCCGTTACCATCATACATTAAAATCAGTGGGGTGCAATCTCGGTGCTCGGAAGCTGGAGCTCTCGTTTCGTTGCCGTTGCTCTCCGGACAAGTTTGGCATTTGTTCCGGAGCCCGGTGACAGGAGACATCCTTCATGGTGTCTCTGTAGCAGTCTGTCCTCCAGTGATAAGCTATAATGGATCTATCTGTAAGAAATGCTGTCTTGTCTTGTTTCCAAAAGGAGATGAAAAACAGCTTCTACGCTCAAACATCGTATTAACCTTGACAATAATGAAGTGGGTAATTAACTATTTTGCCCTAATACGACCTTGTGCTTATTGTCTTTAAAACTACTATACTTTACACACTCATTAAGTATATATCATCCTTTGTCCTCCCAGGGCTGTGCTTGCAGAAGTCCATAAGGATTTAAAATTTGAAATCTCTGTGATATGCAGCATTAGAAAAAAAGTCTTTTAAGGAAGAGTTGCCTTGTAAACAGCCAATCTCACCTCTCATTTTACTTCTAGCTAGCTTACCCCCTCATCTGCGTTATGCATAAACTCAAAGCACAACCTGTGCATGTCTGAAAATCCTATTTTTTCTTAGGAAAAAGGGTACAAAGCACAGCTGGTCAAAGTAATGGGAATGGAAGTGATGGATGTGTTGGTAATCACAGATTCACAGAATTCGAGGGGTTGGAAGGTACCTCCAGAGATCATCGGGTCCAATCCCCCTGCCAAAGCAGGTTCCCTAGGACAGGTCGCACAGGGAGGCATCCAGATGGATCTTGAGTATCTCCAGAGAAGGAGACTCCACACCCCCCTGGGCAGCCTGTCTCAGGGCTCTGTCACACTCACTGTGAAGAAGTTCTTCCGCATATTGGTGCGGAACTTCTGTGCTCCAAAGTAATTTATCTTCTCATGTTGTGAGACATTCAAAGTATTTGAAGCTGTGCTCATGACACTGCACCTCAACTCCTCAGCACGGGTCAACACAAACAGCACTGCTTTGGGGAGAAAAACTGGTCCTTGCCATCGCATCAGATGGAAAACTCCAGCTGTGTCAGGCAGCAGCAGTTTCCCAGCTGCAGCAAAGGGGCATGAGGGGTCTGTGCTTCATCTACACTTACCAGAAGAAGAGGCTGTGAAATTTCAGACCGTAGTCCTTGAAGAGCACAAAATAGCTTGAGGTGGCCACAAGCTTGCAGCAAAACCCGTGGCCAACATGAAGTAGGCTCCTTTGCCTCGTTTCTGAGGTTAAATTTGAAGTCTGAGCTGCCATTTTGAGGGCTGACACAAGGACCAAGCCCAAAGGACAGGATGGTAGATGAGATGTGTGGAGTACATATGCTGCCAGGGAGAAACAGCGATGGCAACTCAAAGCCCATTGACTGGGCAGCTCAGCTGGGATCCAGGTTGGCTGTTTTCAAGTAAGCGGGCTCACTGCTTCACTCAAGGTTTTCCTCCAGTGAGTTCTGACCTCTGAGTTGCCTTTCCAAATGACAGCATTGGAGCTGTCCTTGCAATCCTGCTGTGTTCCAGAGATGGCTTAATTACACCCAAATGGGAAAGCTTCATGAGGAAGGTCTGTACGACCATCATCCCCTGCTTCCCTGACTTGATGATGGCATCACGGCAGGTTGTACTTCCCATGCAGAGCTGCCAATCCAGCACTGCATTGCCATCTGCAGGAAATTAGCTTGTGCATCAGCCTGGGGCGTTAGATAAAGCGGTTTAAAGGAAAGCACACAAGTCCTGCCTATTTTTTGGACAAAAGGGGTTACGAGTCAGAATTAAGGATTGGGTCTGTGCTGAAGTCACACCCCTCTCCTCTGCACTTCTCCCCACTGAACACGCAATGCCTTGGGGAACTCATTCTACATCACGCTTCCCAAAAGTCCCAGGGTTAGGAAGTTGGTGACTTGGCCCCTTGGCACAGTGGCCTTAGCATTGGGTGATCTCTCTGCACAGCTGGCAGACTGGCTCCTCGCTGGCGGAAGCCCCATCTGCTCCCACCACTGGTGTAGGGTCCTCTTTATAACCACACCTATGCAATGTGTGTAAGGCTGCATGGTGAGGGAGGTATGTAGGTGTATTTGTGTCTACTTCTAGGCCCCCCCACTACAAGAAGGACATCGAGGTCCTCGAGCGAGTCCAGAGAAGGGCAACCAGGCTGGGAAAGGGGCTGGAGGGCAAATATGAGGAGCACCTGAGGGAGCTAAGGGTGTTCAGCCTGGAGAAGGGGAGGCTGAGGGGAGACCTTATCACCACCTACAATTACCCAAAAGGAGGCTGTAGAGAGGTGGGAGATAGTCGCTTCAGCCAGGTGACAGGAGACAGGACAAGGGGAAATGGCACTAAGCTGTGCCAGGGCAGGGTCAGATTACATGATAGGAAAAAATTCTTCACCGAAGAGTTGTCGGGGCCTGGAACAGGCTGCCCAGGGAGGGGATTGAGTCACCATCCCTGGCTGTGTTTAACAGACGGGTAGATGAGGTACTTTGGGATATGGTTTAGCACAGGACAGAAATGGTTGGACTCAATGATCTTAAAGGTCTTTTCCAACCTTGTGATTCTGTATTTGCTACTCTGAGACCTGGGTCACACCAAACCCCACCTTCTGGCTGTGGAACCACCCAACTTCATCCTGTATCAGAAGGAGAGACGCTACAAATCATGCAAATCAAAACCAAGCCTGCACTTGGGCAGCTGCCTCCTGAGCTCGGGAGGCAACAAGCAGCTACAGACAGACAGGCCGGCACGCACAATCCACACCAAATAAACCAACCAATCTCCCCCTGGTAATACAAAAGCCAAGAGGGAAGTTTAGGGTGCTTCCCCATTACAGCATTACCCTGGCAACATGCCTTTTGCTGAAGAAACTTATCAGATAGGTTGTGAGAAACAGTGCTGGATGGGAAGAGATGTCATTTATCACTCTGCACCCTCCAGTAGCGTCCTATGGGATCTGCTCCAGTTTTGATCTACAACTTGTCTACAAAACAGCTATTACTCAGAGTTAGTCACAAGGAACACACAACAGACAGGAAAGTATGTCAGAACCTTTCTTCCTGAAGCCTGTAATTTAGAGCTTGGTCTACACTTGGAAGCCTCAGAATTTATATAATTTCTGTTATGAATTCCTTCCCAACGCTGAATAGTCTCATTCTCCCCATAAAAACAATGAAAAGAAGATACTAATTGTTTCTAGTAGCCCACAGATCCCTCCGGGGGAAGGAGTTCTGCAAACTGCACTAGGGTTGGATGCCTCAGCTGGGTGAGAAGCTCATTACCAGAGCTGACTCAACATCGCTGGATATGAAGAATCAGGTTTTACTCCATCTATGAGCTACCATTTGACACATTGTTCACATCCCCACAGATGCTGACAGCAGCAGACTGTGTGGGTTCTTTTTGTGTCATGACAGAAGAGGCAACTGATGCCCAAACGGATGCCTTGACGCAGGTAACACTGTGCTTTCCATGGGTCACCGTGGGTAACACCAGTTCACAAACATCTCCCCTCAGAGGGGCTGGTTTACCTCTTCTGTGGGAAGCCCTCCCCACCACTCTGGTGTCCTTAATATTGGAGCTTGGGGAGGAGCATCATGCTGGGCTATTTGATGGCTGTGTTACCCCAGGGCTGAGCCCTTCTCTCCCTATCACATCCAAGAGAACAGAACAGAATGGAACAAACAAATAATTCTCATGATTTCTCCTCTGGAGGAGGTTCAGGTCCCAGAGACTCCTTCCCATGCACCCACCTGTACAAACACATCTCCTGCTTGCTACCTACCAAAAGCACCGCGGATGCTCAGGGCTGAGCATCCTTTGGTAGGACTTGTCCCTAGGACCTGGACCAAAGAGGTCAGAGTCATGGGGTTCCTGCTGCAGCACACCAGCTACACAAAGCCCCATGAAATAACACCCATCCATGCTGCGGCCACATTTCTGAGCGCGCATCGGTATCCCTGGCCTCACCCACCCAGCAGAGTGACAGCACAGAGAAAGCTGAGCTATCGTGTGTATCATCGCGTTAGTTAACCCGATACTGGCCAAGCATAGGGCAGGAGAGAAGCTGGGAAAACAGAAGCATAGCCACACGTTGTTTATCGAGATATGTAGAGGATGGTGATCTGCGTCACAGAATCACAGAACTGTAGGGGTTGGAAGGGACCTCCAGAGATCATCGGGTCCAAACCCCCTGCCAAAGCAGGGTCCCTAGGACAGGTCACATAGGGAGGCATCCAGATGGGTCTTGAATATCTCAAGAGAAAGAGACTTCACACCCCCCTAGGCAGCCTGTCCCAGGGCTCTGTCACCCTCACTGTGAAAAACAGACGGTCAACGGAGCATTAACCCAATTAATGATCCCAGCACCGAAAGATTTCTGGCTGTGGGTTTGATTGAGCTTTCTGAAATACTGAAGTAAATTCCAGCACCATCAAATTTTGCTATAGGGAACTAATTGCCTTCCTCTGACAGCTCTGGCAGTGGGGCACTTGCTTCAGAGGGCAGAGGCTCTTGGGTCACCCCGCTGTGGTTGCAGCCATCGCCCTGCTTTTAATTAAAATGAGGATTTTGACAGACTGATAATTTAGAAGAAACAATTTCAACCGTGTTACTGCTTTGCTGTGATTTACCGCAGCGAAGGAGGCTTTATGTACAGCAGCTGCTTGAAGACAAAGTCCATGTTTCTGCTTCACAGCATAGGGAGGACAGCTCGAGAAGCTCCTTGTGCTCCACAAGCCACGGCGCAGGGCTGTGAATTACCTCCCCACTTCATAAATCGTCAGGCAGAGGCAGGGACTGGAAGATAGACGTTGATGAGTTGCCTCAGTCCCAAGCGCCACGCAGTCGGCGTTTCACAGATCAATGAAGCTCGTCTCCCAAGAGCCCAGAGAAGTGCTGCTCGGGGTCGAGATGGCCACTGCAATCACAGCCTTGGGGTTTGGGGATTAATGCGCTGTGGAAGGGTAGGATGATGTGTGTGCTGTGCTGGCCATGCTGCCTGGGGAGGGACCATCAAGGCACAGCAGGAGAAATCACACTGAAGCTGGTGCAGTACCAAAAAATGCCTCAGTCCCACGGCCTTAAAAACAGTGAGAACATTTCAAGGTACTTTATTAAAACACTGCACTCCTGGCCACATGTATGTGAGGGGTGCTCCTTAATCTGGTCGATGTCCCTCTGGACTACGGGCTCTCGCACCTTCTGAATCCTCATTCTGATTTCAGAGAACCAGCAAATCTGTATTAGCAGTGCAAAACCACATGATGATTTGGGAACTGCGTTTGGGAACTGCAGCTTGCTTTCTCCCAGGGAATCTGGCTTCCCTTTTCATTGGCAGCTGTTAAATGGGAAGCACAGCAATAGGAATGCCCTACAGAAGCAGTACTGACTTCTGCAGGGCAGCCTGCACCTTCAAACATGGATGTGGAGCGAAGAGTGCCCCCACACAGAAACCTAATCGTTAGGTCAGCCAGGTGGGTGAGAGGAAAAGACACAAGGGGCTTCCTGAGCCGATGTTTTAATTATTCACCCTTGGAAATGCCAAGCGCAAATCAAGACCCATCTGGATGCCTCCCTGTGCGACCTGTCCTAGGGAACCTGCTTTGGCAGGGGGGTTGGACCCGATGATCTCTGAAGGTCCCTTCCAACCCCTGTGATTCTGTGAAATCAAACACCTTCTCACCAGGAACAAAGCAAGGCAGAGTGACTTGCAGGGGTGATGCTGGCACAGGACCACAGCATCACATTTATAAAGAAACTGCTGAAACATTTCTAGGGTAATCCTGATTTGATTCGATTTGCTGGCCTGTGCTGCCACCAAGTGCGCTCTGTCCCTGGCAGCAGATTGGTCCTGACACGCTTAATAAATTAATCTGCCCAATAAAAGTGTTGCTCCCCTCCTTTCCCTTCCTCCAACCGCCACCCCTGCACAGCATGGGAAGTTGGGAAGGAGAAGGGATGTGCTGGTAAGAGGAAAATGGAGCTGATCTCCCACGTTGGGTTCAAGTTGTGGGATGGGAGTCAGATCCCATCTCCTCCCCCAGAGCATCTTCCCAGGGTGGCTCAGGAAAGTCAGTGTGTTTACACCAGTTTTCTACACCTGCATATCCCGATGCTCCTGCAAGGAGCTACTTCATCGGGAAGCGTAAATCTTGGCATGTTATTAAATGCAAATGAGGACACAAACAGCAATCACTGTCTGGTTCACACTACAAAACCACAACATTTAGTAAAGTCTAATCTCTTGCTTTTCTTTTAACTGTGTGATGACAGTAGCTAACTAAAGCCTATGGGATCCGACCATGGCAGTTAAAAAGCAGAAATGCTCATCCTAAACACTTTTGTTCTCTCTCCAAAGACCTGTATCTGAAATGCCCTTTTTTTTTTCCAGCCTGAACAGTGCATCCCACAGTGGAAAAAGCATTAGAGTCTCTGCAGGCAAGCCAGCATCACTCCCCCATAACACACAGCACTTGTCTAGTGTAATTGGATCCTGCGTGAAGGGAAAGACAAGAAAGGAAGAGCAGCAAAATGCTTTCAAATTCCTACAGAGCCACCAAAGCCCAGATCTAATCATGTCAGAGCAGGAGATAGGAATAAAAACACATTTACATCTGGAGCTTTGGCTCCACAAGTAAGCGAGCTGCTCAGCAACGTTATTTCCCCCAGACCCTGCTTTTTTTGAGCT
This sequence comes from Porphyrio hochstetteri, assembly GCA_020800305.1. NCBI lineage: Eukaryota > Metazoa > Chordata > Aves > Gruiformes > Rallidae > Porphyrio > Porphyrio hochstetteri. The sequence continues at coordinate 47,361,238 of CM036907.1, forward strand.
AACCTCTGCTGAGATTCAATAAGCTTGGCTGTTTGGTTATAATATGGAGTATCATTTGATCAGACTACAACCAGTATGTTTCTGTTCTGGACTAGAATGGACCAAAGCAAGTTGGGCAGCAGCCCAAGGAACAGCTACCTCGTGCGGATGCGCAGGCTGTGTACTCACCGAACGACCCATCATCACTGCACGGTTGGCACTTTCCAAGGAAGGGGAGTAGCACACGCTGCCATGGTGCTGCTGTGGAGCACCGAACGCTGTGCAACCAACCTCCCCAAGAAATCCCCTCCACAGGCTTGCTACCAAGGGGGCTAAAACATCTTCCTCGACCAAATGCCATGGGGATGGCACAAGCAGATTCCTCACACCGGCTTTTAACATGCAGGGAGATGAGTTTCCAGAGATTTCTTGCTGCCATCTAGTGTCTCTTGCTGCTGGCCACCGATGAAGCTTGCTGGTATCAATGTCAACTTTATATCCGAAGGATTTCAGCCACCACTACTGGGGGTTTGGCTGGTCCATGGAAGTCAGAAACCTCCTGGGGTGTTTCACTCCATCAACTTTCTCAGCTGAGCCAAGTGAGAGCTGCCTAGACTGACTGAACCTTTGTGAAAAACATCCAGCTTTTCTTGATGTTTCCTGGGGAGAGCACTTACTGCTTACACTGTACCATTTATTTTCCAGGCTTTGCTCTGGAGGATCATGGCCACGGTACAGCAACTGGAAGGATCCTACCACCACCTGCCCAAAATCCTCCTGTTTGCCTCAGAGAACTTGTAGGTCAGTGCAGGGGAAGTTTGGGATGCAAAAACCTTGGCTAAACAAATGGGAAGGGAAGAACAACCATGTGATGGAGCTGGAGTCGGGGAGCGTGGCTCGCTTATCGGGGCAAGCAAGCAAGAGGAGTTACTGGAACAGCTTCCTATAAATTTGTCTTCAGGGACTAACTTCCCTGTTAAAAAAAGAACCTGATTACGAGTGTCCTTGTTCAGGATCTAATTCCTGACTCATTTCAGGTTATAACTGCGCTACCTGGAGAGTATTCCCAGCCCGGTGTTCCCAGGGGAGGCCAGGATCAATTTCGGAACCTCTGACACCAAGAGTTGGCCACTCTTCTGTGCAGACCTGTGGGTTAACACACTTCCCCAGCTTGAGAGCAGGTGAGGCCACCTCAGCAGGTGTAGACTGTGAGCTCCACATTTACCTTCAGCCTTCGCTAGACATAAGGCAAAGCTCTGCTTGTCCCTGTGAGCTCCCATTATCAAAACTAAAGCTTGCCTCCAACACTGATACTACTCCAGTAGCATTATTGCCTAAAATATCAATGTCAATGAAAACATCATTAGAAGAAAACCCCTTTCTTTTACTAATGCTGTTTGAGAAAACTACTGTTAACCACAGAAATCTGTCACCTGTATTACTGTCTGTGACTGCTGCAGGCCCAGGTAAAATAAACCCTTTCTCACGGGAGCAGATCAAGTCACCTCAATGCCAACCGCTGCCAAAGAAAGTGTATTCAGATGAGGGAGGATTTCTGAAAAACAGAGAAAGTCCTGGGGGCTAAGAGGGCCAATGGGATCCTGAGGGGCATTAAAAGGAGCGTGGCTAGCAGGTCAGAGGCGATCCTCCCTCTCTGCTCTGCTCTGCTCAGGCCCCACCTGGAGTATTGTGTCTAGTTCTGGGCTCCCTGGTATAAAAAAGACAGGGATCTCCTGGAGAGAGTCCTGCGGAGGCTGTGAAGATGATTAAAGGCCTGGAGCATCTTCCCTATGAGAACAGGCTGAGTATGCTGGGGCTGTTCAGCTTGGAGAAGACTGAGAGGGGATCTGATCAATGTTTATCAATATCTGAAGTGTGAGACACAGGGCGAACTGGCCAGCCTCTTCGCAGTGTCTGTGGGGACAGGACAAGGGGCAGTGCCCTCAAGTTGGAGCACACGAAGTTCCACACCAATATGCAGAAGAACTTTCTCACAGTGCGAATTTTGCAGTCAGATGCATCCATGGACACTAGGTGGCATATTTGTATTATATCTGTACGTGGGGGACAAAGATTAACTGGAGCTGTCACTAAAAGTCTGCTAAACCAAACAGCCCCCAAGACTGAGGCGTTATCCCTTGGAAAGAAAAAGCTTCTACTCAAACATGTTGCCATGGTTCCTTTGGCATTGTGCAGTTTCCTTTTTCTGTATCGAAATAGGCTGAAAGTGGGGCTACCTTACATGACCATCACAGATCTGACCGAGATCACTTATTGATGAAAGCAGTCACAGAAGAACTAAGGCTGGGAGGGAGCTCCACAGGTCACCCAGCCCAACCTTGTCTTAGCACAGGGCTGACATAAAGCCTGCTAAGGCTGCTTAGGGCACTGTCCATCAGATTTTGCCCCTTACAAAGGCTGAGGTCCCACAGCCCCTCCAGGCTCCTGTCCTGCTGCTCAACCACATTTTCCTTCAACCTGGAAGTTCCTGTCCTGCAAGGTCCTGGCTCTTACCCTTTTTGGGGACACCCCCCATGACTGCCTTCTCTCAGCTGAGTGCATGTCAGTCCCAACATGTGACTACGAAGCATGCAATTAAGAAATGTGAGTTATTAAGCATGAATTTTCATGATGTGGTTACAAGAAAGGTCCGCAAGATGTCAGCAGCCTTCCAGCTCCTGTCCAGGCAAGTGCAGTGCTCTAGGTCCACAGCATCCTGGTGGGATGGGAGCCAACCTTCTTCAAGCAAGAACTTCAAGCCATCCCATCTAAAGAGGTCCCATGGGAGGAAGGAGGAAAAAGGAGGCGCTACCAAGAAGGAGAGGCAAAAATTTGGGAAGAGAGGTCAGGGCAACCACCACTTTGTTGTGCCCAAGTTGCAGGCAAAGCCTTTGACCAGCTCTTTATTTCTAAACCCCCTTTTCCCGGCCAGGCATCTCCCCGCTGCAATTCCACTTGGAATCACAGAATCAACGAATCGTAGGGGTTGGAAGGGACCTTGAGAGATCATCGGGTCCAACCCCCCTGCCAAAGCAGGCTCCCTAGCTCATATTGCACAGATAGGCGTCCAGACGAGTCTTGAGTATCTCCAGAGAAGGAGACTCCACCACCTCCCTGGGCAGCCTGTCCCAGGGCTCTGTCACCCTCACTGTGTAAAAGTTCTTCCGCATGTTGGTGCGGAACTTCCTGTGCTCCAATTTGCAGCCATTGCCCCTTGTCCTATCTCCACAGATGACTGAAAAGGGGTTGGCCAATTCCCCCTGCATCCCATACTTAAGATATTTATAAACATTAATTAGGTCCCCCCTCAGTCTTCTTTTCTCCAGGCTGAACAGCCCCAGCTCACTCAGCCTTTCCTCATAGGGGAGATGCTCCAGGCCCTTAATCATCTTCGTAGCCCTTCTCTGGACTCTCTCAAGGAGATCCCTGTCTTTTTTATACCAGGGAGCCCAGAACTGGACACAATACTCCAGGTGGGGCCTGACCAGGGCAGAGTAGAGGGGGAGGATCACCTCCTTAGACCTGCTGGCCACACTCTTCCTGATGCATCCCAGGATCCCATTGGCCCTCTTAGCCACCAGGGCACACTGCTGGCTCATAGCCAACCTGTCATCAACCAGGACCCCCAGGTCCTTCTCCACAGAGCTCTTCTCCAGCAGGTCATCCCCCAGCCTGTACTGATACAGACGGTTATTCCTCCCCAGGTGCAAGACTTTACATTTGCTTTTGTTGAATTTCATTAGGTTTCTCCCTGCCCAGCTCTCCAGCCTGTCCAGGTCTTGCTAGATGGCAGCGCAGTGTTCCTGCGTGAAGAGGAAGGTTGGGGGTTATCTACAGAGAGCTGGGCATTCCTGACCACTCAAGCCCAGACAAGGGCCCCCGCTCACCTCCTCTCTTCCTGATCTTTGGCCACTCAGCACCTCTGTGCACAGCTCTCTGCAAACGCTTGGTGTCCTCCATCTACGCAAGCACAGCATGTCAACATAGGGAAATACGGTTACCTTAAAGGAGGCTTGAATTTCACTGCTGGAAAGACTTTGAGAAGCTGGAAATACTTTGAGAAATAGGATGGGGAAGAGAAGTACCTGCTTTTCCTTCTGTCAACATGCACAGCAAACAGAAGCTCTGATTTTTCACGTCAGAGTTATTGAAAGGGCCACATGAGGCTGAAATACAGCCGTAGAAGTTAATGAGCTAGTAACTAATAAGACAAAATGTGCATCTTAGATCACTGAAATGTCAGGAGGAAGGAAAGACATAAAAGGCAGCCGTGCTGTGGTCTGTCCCCTACAGAAATTCTCTGCCCTGCAACACCCATGTACAGCAGGATCCTGGGTAAAGGAGCTGCTGCAGGCTAACGGCACAACAAACACCTTATCTCAAATGAATGGGTATCCCAGCCCAGCTGTGGGATGGTCAGGGGTGTTTTGGTGAAGTGATGGGAAGGACAATGTTTTCTCTACTTTTAAGGCATCTCAACCCACACAGCTCCTGTGGGGAGGCTCCTTCCATGTTTCTGACAATAAAGCACAGATGTCAAGCTAAGCACCTTGATCTGCCTTTGCTGGTTGACCACCAGTTACTCTGCATCTCCAAGCTGTGCTTGGCTGTGCTCATCTTAGCACGGGTCAGATACCATGGGACAGCCAAAGCTCCTATGCCCTTACACCTTGTGTGTTTGAGGGAAGAAAATGGGGGAGAAAATTCAGGAAACATTAAATTCCACCACGTAAGTTTGGTTGCATTTTTTGCAACGTGCTCAGAGGAGACAGACATGTGGAGGTCCCAGCAGGAACAATTCAGTCCTCTCAATGCCTCTGTATGTTTGGCCAATCAAATGCAGCCACCTCTCCCCATACTTAAGGACAAGCCCATGACCATCCCATCCTCAAGTCAGGTACCGCCGTCTTGTTGACAGTGTGGATGGGTGAGACTTACCCAAAGCATTGACAAAAGCAAAGTGATGGAGGCTTCATGCATGTATCAGTACACCTGAAGGGTAACCCCGTATTTGTTTTTAAGAAACAAATGGCATTTTTATCTTGACAGAAGTGAGGATGCCCAGCTGTTTGCTGCACCAGGAAACACAAGAAGGCATTTTAACAAGTCTTCAGAGCCATCCTGCTCCCACCAACAGCAGCAGACATTCCAGCATCTTAATGGAGCATCTTTACAAAGCTAACATGAAGGTCTCTTGGCAAAAATCCCCAAAATAAGGGTTCTGGTGTTTGTTTTCCTAGTATTTTGAGCAGAGTGAAGAAACCAGGAAGAACAAGCTTTTCTGCCTAAGGACAATGCATTTGCTTAGTTATTGATTCTGAAGCTTTCCAACAATCAAAGGGTGGCGACAAATTGAAGCTCCTTGTAGCATAACAGTGATGACAGGCCAAGCATACTGTGTGCTAAGAGCAAACACATAAACCACGAGCTCCAGGTACACATGGGACAACTACAAAGTACTGAAGCAAGACTGAGAGGCCTGGCATCACGATCTAAGAGTTCATGAAGGCTATTTTAAGTACAGGAAGATGCAGAAGGTTCACACTCTTCAGGCAGAGATGTTTTCAGTGAAAAATCAGCCTTCCTTCAATGCCCCACCCCGTGTCTCCACACCCCAAACCCACCAAGATCACTGTCACTTTCTATTTTTCATTACATTTTCTGCTGTGCTTTACTGACTCGTGTTAGCATTTGAAATCTACGATGCTCTGCTGGTATCTGGGTCACCCACACAGAGAAGGGGAATCCCATTATTGTCTCTCCTCGTACTCAAATGAATTTGTACAGTCAGCTCAGGCTTGGATTCAAATGCTGATATTACCGTGACGAGCTGCCGCTGCTTGCACACGAGACATGACAAGCCTTTCATCCCAGTTATTGCAGAGGCAGGACAGTGACATCCCCTGGGGTATCTAGGAGCCCAGGGTGCTTGGTTATCACTGTTTCTGCCTTGAATATTACAGAATCACAGAATCGTAGGGGTTGGAAGGGACCTTGAGAGATCATCGGGTCCAACCCCCCTGCCAAAGCAGGCTCCCTAGCTCATATTGCACAGATAGGCGTCCAGATGAGTCTTGAATATCTCCAGAGAAGGAGACTCCACCACCTCCCTGGGCAGCCTGTCCCAGGGCTCTGTCACCCTCACTGTGTAAAAGTTCTTCCGCATGTTGGTGCGGAACTTCCTGTGCTCCAATTTGCAGCCATTGCCCCTTGTCCTATCTCCACAGATGACTGAAAAGGGGTTGGCCAATTCCCCCTGCATCCCATACTTAAGATATTTATAAACATTACTTAGGTCCCCTCTCAGTCTTCTTTTCTCCAGGCTGAACAGCCCCAGCTCACTCAGCCTTTCCTCATACAGGAGATGTTCCAGGCCCTTAATCATCTTCGTAGCCCTTCTCTGGACTCTCTCAAGGAGATCCCTGTCTTAATATTGATAAAGCAACGAGAATATTTATCACTTACTGGTTTACACAAGGGATGTACTACGTACCGTCAGGTCCTATCTGCTTTGCAGGCTGAGAAACCAGCAAACACCACTAAAAAACCCCAAAGAAATCATGCTCTCAAGATCTACCTCCATGACCTGTGCTATTTTCCAGTCACAAAGGAGCACCTGTTAGCAGGGACACATCTGCTTCACGCCATACGGGCAGTCAACACCAAAATAATTAATCACAGAACCACAAGGTTTGAAAAGACCTTTGAGATCATCAAGTCCAACCATACCTGTCCTCTACTAAACCATATCCCTGAGCATCTACCTGTCTTTTAAACACACCCAGGGTCAAAGAAAGAATAACTTTAGGAGTGTACAATAGTGGAGTTACGGAGCTGCTGTATGGCCTGAAACCACGGCACAGACTAACCCTGGCCAAACACCTCATCCTGACTTATTGCTGTGACTCAGGACACAATTATGAATCTTCTGCTACACCTCAGTGTGTTCACAAATGTGTTAATTAAACTACCAACTGCTGGGTGGGAAAGAGAAAAGTTGTAAACAATATTGGCACCTGAGAACCATCAGTTCCCATCTTCATGAGCAGTGAGTGTATTGTACACATGCTCGTGCACAACAGGTTGGCCATGAGCCAGCGGTGTGCCCCAGGGGCTGAAAAGGCCAATGGGATCCTGGGGACATCAAAAGGATTGTGGCCAGCAGGTAAAAGGAGGGGATCCTCCCCCTCTACTCTGCCCTGGTCAGGCCCCACCTGGAGTACTGTGTCCAGTTCTGGGCTCCCTGGTATAAAAAAGACAGGGATCTCCTGGAGAAAGTCCAGAGAAGGGCTACGAAGATGATTAAGGGCCTGGAGCATCTCCCCTATGAGGAAAGGCTGAGTGAGCTGGGGCTGTTCAGCCTGGAGAAAAGAAGACTAAGAGGGGATCTGATCAATGCGTATAAGTATCTGAAGTGTGGGACACAGTGGGAAATGGCCAGCTTCTTCTCAGTGGTCTGTGGGGACAGGACAAGGGGCAATGGACTCAAGTTGGAGCACATGAAGTTCTGCACCAATATGCAGAAGAACTTTTTCACAGTGAGGGTGACAGAGCCCCGGGACAGGCTGCCTAGGGGGATGTGGAGTCTCCTTCTCTGGAGATATTCAAGACCTGTCTGGATGCCCATCTGTGCGACCTGTCCTAGGGACCCTGCTTTGGCAGGGAGGTTGGACCCGATGATCTCTCAAGGTCCATTGCAACCCCTACAATTCTGTGAATCCATAAATCTTCAGTTCCCACTGAAGTTATGAAATCCTCAGCACCTAAACAACTTTTTGACAGAACTGAAGGTGCTGGTGCGTTAAGTGAACATAAAAAATTCATCTAGATTAAATGTTTGTGCCAAAACAGTTGAGCAACATTAAATATTCTTAGTTTTAAAGCAGCCACAACTCAGTTTCTGTCCACAAGTTGTATCAATACAAGGCACATTAGTTATTAATATCTATGCAACAAAGCAGTATCTGGCCATAGAGATAAAAGCAAACCCTCAGGTGACAGTCACTGCCTCTTACTCAGGATTAAAACCAGGTTTTCCTAGCCCTGTTTTGGGGACCCATTTCAAGAGGCTCTAATGGAGTCTCAGGGAAAGGAGCTGGAAAGTGAAGGCACAATTTCTTGACCCTTTCAGTCTTAACCCCATTTCCTCATCTAATTATCCCTTCAGAGCAATGGATTGCAATTAACTGCAATTTGAGTAATCTGCTTCCGAATTCACAGGGAAAATCCTCCCTGCAGGTCCCTCTGCAGACAGGCTTGTTCCTGCTCAGCCCCACAGCCACTGCTGACATGGGGACCAGAGCACAGGCATCCTGTCCCCAGGATGTGCATCCCTGGGTGGGATGCACGGCTGCATTAAGGACCACCAAAGGCTATAATGGAAGAATGTGAAACAAAGTTGCTCACCTCCCACAGCAGGAAAAGGTTTACCTACTTTTCTCCTTATTATTCTGAGCCTCTATTACACAGAAAGATATTTTATTGCAGGAAAAAGACTCAAGCCTTTCGTTTTATTCCCTCATCCTATAGCAACTCGCAGCAATCCTGATCAGCAAGTGATGAGTGTCCTCCAGGAGCAGGCAGTAAATGTAAATTTAGCAAAGAGCACTTATCAAATATAAATACAAGGTCTGTGCTCTTGGGATTACCTGATTTTCTCTCGCTGCAGAAAAAAATCCACGTGGAAATGAAATCCTACATTTATTTAGCAGCTGCCTGACAGCGAGATGTACGTGGCTGGTGGGGTACAGGCTGCCACCAGCACATAGGTGTGATTTACTAAGCTATTAGGATTTGTGGTCCCAGAAATGCTGCTAAATCAGGGTAAATTTGTCTACCAGAATCCTCAGCCACTGAGGATGGGGATCCCAGAGTCGTGCTGGTGTGCTCCATCCACGTTTTTGACCCAGTTAGAATCACAGAATCATAATGGTCTGGGTTGGAAGGGACCCCAAGGATCACAGAGTTCCAACCCCACTGACACATGCAGGGCCACCAACCTCCAGGCCTGGATCTACACAAGGTTGCCCAGGGCCCCATCCAACCTGGCCCTGAACACCTCCAGGGACAGGGCATCCACCACCTCTGGGCATCCTGTTCCAGCACCTCACCACTCTCTCTGTAAAGAACTTCCCCCTAATATCTAATCTAAACTTTCCCTCCTTTAGCTTCAATCCATTGCCCCTTGTCCTGCCATTGTCTGCCCTTTTAAAAAGTTGATTCCTCTCCTATTTCTCTACTCCCTTCAGACACTGGAAGGCTGCAATGAGGTCCCCCCACAGCCTTCTCTTCTCTAGTTGTCCAGCCTGAACCTCCCAAGCCACAACCTGGGGCTGTTTTCTCCCCATTTTACTCCCCTGTCGAGGAGCTCAGGTTCACCACCTACATTTACCCCTCCCAGCAGCAGCACTGAGATCCCTCCCTGAGCTCTCTGCCCACCTGCACAAGCCATTTAATTTGTTTTTCCTTCAGTGTACTTTTCCCTCTCTCCCTTGCTGTAAACCGCCTCTGCCTGAAGCACCACTCTTAAATTAATTACCAAGGAGCTTTACACTACAGAGGAGAATCCTTTTGGGCCTCCATCAGGACTCAGGGCTTTTTCTTCCACAGCCCAGGAGCGTGAAGGCATGGCCCCTGCACGACCCATGATGACTCACACTCTTCTGGGAGCTTTTTTACACATAACCATCTCTGCTTGCAGTCCTAGCACTAAATATTTGGATGTGCAGCACTCCCAGCACACTCCCCAGCCCTGCCTGGCTCCGGGGACAGCCGCTATCGATATTACTTCTTAAAGCAAACAAGCAATTAAAGGTAGGTTAGGAGATTCAGAGGTGACTTGGAATGTTACCTTCATAGGCGCAAGCTGGATGGGAGTGATGCATGAAGGATCCACCATAGGCTTCGGCCTGTTTGCTGTGTCTGCCAGCAAGCTGTGCCACTGCTGAGGTAGCCCCGTGAACTTCTGCTCCTGGTGATCAAAGCCAGTGTGAACCCGATGCTCGAAGTTAGAGGGCCCGGAAATTTCAAGCCTTTTCTTCTTCTTCCCAAACATGGTGGAAAAGTCTGGAGACGTCATAGGGAAATAGGGGGAAAAAAAAGGAAAAAAAAAAAAAAAGAAAAAATCTTTATTCTTTGTTGCAACCTGCAGCCATTTGAGTAGATGTTAGTAGCCAAATACATGTATGAACTTTACTCCACACATACTTCATTCCACACACATTTACAAGGAACACACCTCTGTCACCTCTTCTCACAGGATCAGAGGTTTTAAGAAATTAACCCAGTCTCTCATCTATATATGGTCATAACATATGTATTATATATACATGTATGGTCATCATACATCGTGAAACAAGGAAATGCCCCTATTCACAGAATCACAAGGTTGGAAAAGACCTTTGCAATCATCAAGTCCAACCATACCTATCCTCTACTAAACCATATCCCTGAGCACCTCATCTACCCATCTTTTAAATACATCCAGGGATGGTGACTCAGCCCCTGGGCAGCCAGTTCCAGTGTCCAATAACATTTTCAATTAAGAACTTTTTCCTAATGTCTAATCTAAACCTGCCCTGGTGCAGCTTGAGGCCATTTTCCTTCATCCTATCTCCTGTCACCTGGCTGAAAAGACCATTGCCCACCTCTCTACAACCTCCTGTCAGGTAATTGTAGTTAGTGATAAGGTCTCCCCTCAGCCTCCTCTTCTCCAGGCTAAACACCCCCAGCTCCCTCAGCCACCCCTCATAGGATTTTCCCTCCAGCCTCTTCCCCAGCCTGGTTGCCCTTCTCTGAAGTCACTCGAGGACCTCAAAGTCCTTCTTGGAGCAACGGGCCCAGAACTGAACCCAGCACTCAAAGTGCAGCCTCACCAATGCCGAGTACAGGGGCACAATCACTTCCCCAGACCTGCTGGCCATGCTGTGTCTGATACAAGCCAAGGTGCCATTGGCCTTTTTGGCCACCTGGGCACACTGCTGGCTCATGTTCAGTTCGCAGTCACCCAACACCCCCAGGTCCTTCTCTGCCAGCAGCCCTCCAGCTGCTCTGCCCCAGGCCTGTAGCGCTGCACAGGGTTGTTATTCCCCAAGTGCAGGACTCTGCACTTGGCCTTGTTGAATTTCATCTCGTGGTCTCAACCCATGGATCCAGCCTGTCCAGATCCCTCTGAAGAGCCTCCCTACCCTCAGTCAGATTGACACTTCCTCCCAGCTTAGCATCATCTGCGAGCTTACTGAGGGAAGACTGAATCCCTAATTCCCAGGAGAGGAAGCCCCAGGTCCTACTTTCTCCTCCTCTCTGTGCTAGCTGCATGTCCCGTGAAAGCGCAGAGCCCTGAGTGATACCAGCAGCAGCACGTGGCTTTGCTCAGAGAACAGCATACGGTGTAAGTGGCCTGACACTCCATGAGAGCAAGTGCACACACGGCTCTGCATCTTAAATCTACACACCATATCTTGGACAAAAGACAGCCCACCCCAGAGGAGAGCCTGGCCTCACCACATCCAGGTCTAACAGCAATGGAAAGGGGATTTATTCCCATGCCATTTCAGCAATGCAAATGGACAGAGAGCTCGGATCTAATTCTGACCTGGTATAAGGGCCACCATCTGCATTCAGGAAAGGTCCTGATTAACAACAGCATCAGGGATCAGCTGCTATAATCATTGTATTTATGTGGCATGACTTCTCCTTCAGGAGAGAAACAACTTGCTGTGAGAGCCACATGCCCAAAGCACCTGGGTCCATGGCCGATGGGCACAGCTCACTGACCCCGGGCCAGCAGACTCAGGTGGGATTCATTCCAGCAACAGCCCTGCTCCTTTCAAGGTCCAAGAGGAAGGATCAGTTCCTTCAGTCTTTGGGCAGGTGGCATGGAGAAGGGAAAGGAGTCCTTCCAGTACTGTGCAAGCAAGGATCTGTAAGCTTTTGGAGGAAACATGACCTCCCTAGCTTGTGCATCACTGGAGAGACCAAAGTTGACTTGGCTGCCTGGTAAAGCTAATAAACTTACTCTACAGAAAGCATTTTGGTCAACTGTTGAGCTGGGATTTCCTGACAGGAGCAGGTTGGTTTCTTTCCTCCCGTCTGCTCAGCATCTCCCCAAGGGGCCTGGGGATGGCAGTGGGAGGTTTTGCAAGGCACATGAGCAGACAGCTGGCCCAAGAGAGGTTTCAGAGGGAAAGTGGAAGGCGGCATGAACTGCAAATCAAAATGGATGAAGGTATTTACTCACTCTATTGGCAGAGGAAATCGCCAATTCACTCACAATCTGGACTAACCCTCCAGTTTGGTGGGTCCCACCTTGCAATAAAGCGGAGCCTAACGGTTATATCGAGGTGAATTCAAAATCGCCTCTCTGAAGGGCTCCAGAAACCTGTTGCATGAGGCAAGGAGAAATTCCTGGTCCCAGGCAGAGAGACAGATGTGTTGTTGCTTGTCAATGAAATACCATCCTGTCCTGGGAAGTCCTCTGCCTGCTTTCTACTGTCTCAAAGCAGTCCTCCACCTTGACCTCATGGCCACTTCAAGCCGGGCTCTGTACGCAGAACCTACCCAAAACCGCAGCCAGGAGAGGAAAGCCCCGCCATGTGTTTGCAGGAGATGATGTCTGCCTAGTGTGCCTCTCCTTTAGATGGAGCAGATCTGCTCCCACTGGGTTTTCTTCATAGGTTTGATCTTCTACACCTCCCTCGGGCTTTGCTCCTCTTCTCTGAACTCCCTCAGGTGTCCTGCCCTTTTGACAGTCCTCCTCTGCTGCTGTTAGCCTGGGTACGCTCCTCACCTTCCTCTTTTGAAACCTCTCACAGCCTCACCTTGCCATCTAGCCCCTTTTCCACTTCCAACACTGTGATCTTTTTATTTTTAATGTTGGTGGCACATCAGGTACCTTGTGGCACTCACAGAGGTGTTTCCAGCCCAACCCAAAGCTGCTGGGGTTGGTGTCTGGTCAGAGTTTCTTCATTTCTGTGGCTCAAACAGAAGCAGTTCAGGGAGTTCAGGCAGTACCTCATGTTCTTAGTTTCATGCAGGGCTCCACAAACCTCAGCCAGGCATGGATCAATGGCACTGGAATGGTTTTATTCACCCCTGAGTTGTGAATCAGAGACCTTCTGGAGTCATATTTTAAACCATTGGCTCTAGACCCATACTTCTCCATCTGATCATGCCAGCATCTGCAGGATTTCCAGCTGGACTTTTACTGTGACACGACTGTTGGATGCCTGAAGTCCTCTCAAGTCCCAAACCACATCAGATAAGTCACAGGACCTCAGCTGGGGTACTGAGCATTGCCTTTTTAGAAACATACAGCAGATCCATTCCACAGGACGATTCATCTTCTGCTTTGAAGCTGCCCTTTGGTACACATTGCCCTGCCCTGCATTAACACTGCTGCATCTAGAAGCAGATGTAAAGTCTGGCCCAGCCAGACCTTTGTATGTTATTGAACAAGTTAATCCAGACACCTATCCACTCTCTGTCACACCAAACACCAAGCCCCTTGTGTTCTTCCGTAAGAAACCCTAATTTCCTAAGAGGATTAGTTAAAACATCCCATGGACAATGGGGTAAGTGCATTTAGCAGAGGTCGGTACATGGCCGCAGGGCAGTGATCTGGGGCTGCCTGAAGCATCCTGCCCACGCCAGAGCACTCACCCATAACCTAATTCCTCCTGACAGCCTCCGAGGCGCTCCCCATCGTGCCAGGTCCCTCAGCAAATGCCACCCTCTCAGTCCAGCTCCTCCTGCGCTCACCCCCGCAGAACGAAAGGAAATGAGGTGTCATACTCTAAATTTGTTGCTATTTTTCTGGGGGATGAGCACATCCAGGTTGCCTGTCCTCTACTTGCATGTGCTTCTGCCAGCAAATAGCCTGGCTGATTTCGACTACACGTATGTATGTACATACATGTACATACGTGTATGTGGAAGGTGATGCTCACCATGATGGGGGGTGAGGGTGCCTGTCCTAACAGCAGCTACTACTGGTAGCAGTGAGGGTGTGCTAGTTCTGGGGGAAGGAACAAACAGGATGTGTCATTACATGACTTCAGGGGCACGTTTCTGTATGAAGACTTCACTCTCCCTTACGCTGAAGCAAAGAGGTCACTATGTGTGAAGGCACAAGACCAAAAGCAGCTCTCTTCTTCACTGTGAGAGGGGTTGTGTGAAGCTCAGGGCTGCCATGCCGAGGGGGCTCCTCCATCCCATGGTCCAACCGTGGCGCAGGAATGAAGAAAAGGGACTTCCTTAACCAAAGCCATGATGGACAAACCAAGGATGTGACAATCACTGGAGGAAAACACAGTGTTGGTGGGGAAAACCCAGCAATCATACTGCCTGTCCTGCCGGTGATGGCCGAGCGCTGGTCCCAGTGGGGCCACTGGAAGGGAGCAGGGACATCAGGAGAGACGTGCGACCTGTGCTCTGTAGATACAGCCACCCCAAAGCCTTTTCTAACGGTTATTCAAGGTTCTGCCTGAGGCAGGAGCACAGCCGGCTGAACAGTCACCTCTCAGAGCTCCATCCAGCAGCCGCAGGAACCGGTAGGTAGCGCTGAGAGGGTGCTATCAGCACCAATTACAGCATCTTGCACTTAATGCTGTTTACTGTAGTGCCTAACAAATCGAATTACATGCTAATCAGCACACCCTGCCTGCTAGAGCTACGCCAGGCTCGGCTGCTTTTCACCTCGCTCCTTTCTACATGCAGAACTGAAGTCACTGAGCGTCACAGTGCCACGGACTCCTACACCCATCCAGGTTTCACACATGACCTCCAACAACAGATCAGGTCCCCGTAAGAGTAGGAAATTCCTGGTGTCCAAGATATTCCCTGTGCAAGGTGTGAGAGACAGACCAGCAAAGCAATTCCACTCATCAGCTACCACTCTGTGGTCGTGCCACCTCCTGGTCATGAATGAAGGCATTTTTCCAGCAAAAAGTATCCCTACAGCCCAACCCTGGAGTGAAAGGATGGCAGTATTACTTTCAGTGCCAGGGGGCAAAGGACGAGGCCATTCAGACCCTCCCGTGAGGGCATCTGCGCTCAAGGCAGGATTTTCAGCGACAGCCTCATCCAGCTCCTACCCCTGAGCTCACATCCAGAGGTGACTGGTCGCTCTGCTCAGTCTCATCCACTTGGCCCCATCCTGGGGTTTTGGGGGGCTGTCCCTCCCCTATACATGAAATTAGGGGACACTCAGGGGGGACTGATGAACTGCAAAGTCCAGATTTATGTAAATAGCCTCAAAGTTTTGGACTCAGTATGTAAAACTTGAGGAGGTTGGAATAAAAGGGAAGAAAGATGCCTGCAATCCCTAAAGTTAATCACATTCTGCATCTTTTAGCATACCCTAAATAAGAGCAATCCAGTCAAGCCACCAAGCAAGAGGAGCCTGCTCCACTCTGCCTGACCTCCTGAGTGCCAGTCCCTGTTCCCAGTGAAAAAGGCAGAGCCAGTTTTTATCTCACTTCCCAGCAGCTATTCCTTGAGGTTAAAACCAGGGAAGCTGGAGAGGCTTTATTTGGTCAGGTAATCTTGAAACCTACCACAGCGTCCCAAGCGTGCCTGTGTTGCCACCCACAGCCTGACGCCGAGCGAAGGGCCGTGAGTCAGGAGGACAGAGCCAGGCTCTTCTCAGTGATGGCAGTGATAGGACAAGGGGCAGTGGGTGCAAGCTGGAGCAGAGGAAGCTCCATGTGAATATAAGGAGAAACTTTTTCCTTGTGAGGGTGACAGAGCACTGGGACAGGCTGTCC
The DNA here is from genome assembly GCA_020800305.1 of Porphyrio hochstetteri. NCBI lineage: Eukaryota > Metazoa > Chordata > Aves > Gruiformes > Rallidae > Porphyrio > Porphyrio hochstetteri. The sequence continues at coordinate 47,376,981 of CM036907.1, forward strand.
AGAGAGGCTGTGGAGTCTCCTCCTCTGGAGACATTCAAACCTGCCTGGATGCACTCCTGTGTGATTTAGTCTGGGTGTTCCTGTTCTGCCAGGGGGTTGGATTAGATGAGCTTTCAAGGTCCCTTCAGACTCCTAATGCTCTGTGACTCAGAAATTCTGCCAAACATCAAAACACACGAAAACCTTAAGCTAGTAACTGGAACAGCAAAGAGAGATGGGTATTTTTACTTAACAAGGGAGCTTGTAATGATGGCGTACCACAGCTACATAGCCCCATATGTGTTTTACTGCAGTATTTTGGCAGCCAGATCTGTCCCCTCCACTAACCCAAGGAAGTCTGAGCCACCCTGGGAAGCCCACACACATTTCCTACACACACCTTCGGCCAGGCTGTAAACATTCTTTTCAGGACAGGGTCAGTGTTCATCACTCACCTCATCCCAGCAACGCCTCTGCTGTTTAAACAACCAGCAACTGGTCCCTTTTCGATTAGGATGTGTTGTCACTGAATCTCAGGATCGTAAGGGTTGGAAGGGACCTCAAGAGATCATCAGATCCAACCCCCATTCCTGCAGGGATTCCCTGTGGCTCCTTTGCTGAGCAAGCAGCGGCGCAGAGCCCTTTCCCCTCTGGGACAGGCACACTATCAGCATCTGGAAATTGCTCCTGGGCATCCCAAGCATCATCTGCATGCCCACAGCAGAAGGCAGCAGCAGCTCAAAGCCCCCAGTGAAAGTCCATGATGAAAAGCCACATTTCCCCCCAAACACAGGCATATAGCTAAAAACCCTCATTAAAACCACTTGATTTTCATGAACTTTTAAGAAAACTAATACAAACACAGATTGCAAAATGGGAGACGGGTGCAGGTCGCTTTTCTTTGAGAATTTTTACTTACTAATAATAGTTTTCTGTAGCACAAGGACCTCAATTATTCCCCTCCCGAGCAAACAAACTGCTGTAATACATCATTAGCTTCACTGGCTTCTGTTCCTGTGCCCTGATTAATTGTAACCTTTCCTGATATTTGATCGTAAATGAAAGAGTATGAATTGAGAAGCACAAATTAAATTAACGTGTCAAGCCAGCTTGCATAGCCAGTACCCCAGATAAATGTGAGCAGGGCTGGATACTCAATCTCAAGGAGAAAGCAAAGGTCTGGTATGGACTGGTGGCAGCATAAATCGCTATGAAATGCTCTGTGAAAGGGGAAAAATGAGGGTGGTTCTCCTGCTGCTCACACCTGTGTGACTCCCCGATGCCGAGGAGACTGACACAGATCCGTGTATCCAGACAGCTATAAAAATGAAGAAAATGTTTGGTTTGGTTTGTTGGGGTATTTCTTAAAATATGGAACAGCAACACCAATAGCTTTGCATTTCATTTTTGCTCACTTTAAGGACAGTTCTAAGCTTCTCAGCGGGGACCGTCTGCTGCTGGCTGCCATCAGAGCACCAGTTTCCTTTGGGAAATAATAATTAAAAAAACCCCAAAGTGCCCTGATTGCAAGCATGCATTTCATTAGAATTTACCTCTATTTCTCTATTTTTAACTTAAAATAAGGAGAACACTCCCCTTTTTTTTTTTTTGTTCAGGAGATGAAGCAGCGTGGACCTGATGGAAAAGCTCTTAAGGAAGGCACTAGTTTCAGGTCAGGCCTAGCACAGCAGGCTCTGACTCTGCCACAGAGAAGAAATCCTGCTTGACTTTCCAGGTAACTAACTCCTAAATACTTCCCTAACTGCCAGAGGAGCTTTCTGGATGCTCAGGATGGAGATGAATAAGGTGCAAGCAGGAACAGGGCAGCTGCCTGCAGAGCACCCTCAAACCACAGGTAGCTGGGCCCTGCAGTTGTGTCTTGCCTTTACTCATTCATTTACTGCTCTTATCAGAGGAAGCTGTCATTCCTTCTGACACACAAGGTAGCTTCAGGACTCATGAAAGGATGGACAACATCAAATCACAGAATCACAAGGTTGGAAAAGACCTTTAAGATCATCGAGTCCAACCAATCACATTCTAAACTAAACCATATCCCTAAGTACTTCACCTACCCTTTTTCTGAACACATCCAGGGAAGGTGACTCAACCACCTCCCTGGGCAGCCTGTTCCAGGCCCTGACAACTCTTTCAGTAAAAAATTTTTTCCTAACATCCAATCTAAACCTGCCCTGGCGCAGCTTCATGCCATTCCCCCTTGTCCTATCACCTGTCACCTGGCTGAAGAGACCATCACCTACCTCTCTATAACCTCCCTTCAGGTAATTGTAGGCGGTGATAAGGTCTCCCCTCAGCCTCCTCTTCTCTAAGCTAAACAGCCCCAGCTCCCTCAGCCGCTCCTCATAGGATTTGGCCTCCAGCCCCTTCACCAGCCTGGTTGCCCTTCTCTGGAAATGCAGGAGAACATCAGGTTGGTCCATCTGCCTAAGCAGAGACCCTGTTTCCCACAATCCCTGCTGAACTTCCTGTTCTTCTCAATTATCATTTGAACATTTCAATGTGGGAACAATAAAATAAATCTTTAGAAAATGCTTTGATGTACCCTACTACTGAATCAAGGTGATCATTTTAAACATCAACTCTCTAGAAGCAAAAAAAATTCACATTCTGAGGGAACTCAGCCCACACAACCCAAATTTTGAGAGCCCTCTACCACTCTGCTAAGCTCTTCTGTGTGTAAATAACACTGCTGATGAAAAGTTAATCACCTGTGACCACACAGTTTTTCCAGACTAACTCTCATTTTTAAATACAAAGACTGTATAGAAATAGCATTTTTCAATGCAAGCCCAACTGAGTTTTAGGAAGGAAAAAGCTTGATGGTGAACAGGACTCAACTTATTCCTGTGGATTTTCCAGGTGCCTTGTATTTTTTGAGATGGGACTGACTCCTAAGTCCTTTCACTGCTACTAAAATCCACACTTTACATGGAAAAACACATACTGACAGACCAGACCACACCTGAGAAGCACAAACCCACCACCATCTCTCCCAAAACCCCTCCTGTATCCCACAGCATTCTGCTCATTTCAACCTGAGGTCAAACCAGCCAGAGTTCCCTGTCACTGCACAACAGAATACAAATACATCAAAACAATGGAACTTGTCATTGTCCATGTGTCTTTTCCACCCCACAATACCTTGTAGATGGTTGCAAATGCCTTCATTCGTCAGAGCACAGCAGGAAGTCCCTCGGTAGCCGGCCAGTGAGAGGTATCTAATAGAAATACACAATGGAATAATGAAGTCAGGGATAAAAACGTGGTAACAAAAGGCAAACCCACGCTTCCAGAGAGATGGGAAAAGCTGGAATACAGTGACCACGCTGGGACTGATGTACCCCAGGGACCAATACTCATTCTTCTTTATTGAAAGCCACTCTCACATGAGGACTCGCTTCCACACCAACTGACATGGGCTTTCCTCATTTGGAAGTCTGGTGATTCCCAGTGGATTTTAATGCTGGGTAATTTGCAGTTGAGTAGCTTAAATGCCCATATTGTAGCCAGTCACTCCCTATTATCCTGTACACGTGCACACACGCAGAGCGATGTACAGACAAGAGGTTCCTGCAGCGAATTAGTCTGCAACAGCTCTGGGCAGATTAAAGAGGAGGGGGAAAAAACCCCCAACAAAAAACCCTGGAGGGACCTCAGATTGCTTCTATCTCTAGCAACTGAAAAGATTCGAGATTTGCAGAAGCAAATAGTCCTTTGGGTGCTCAGTTTGAGATAATTAATGCCATTAACTTTGTAGGCAATGCTGGACATCCACAGGGAGGAGGTATTTAACAAGGCACCTGTTAAATGAGACCATCCAACCCCTCAAACTGCTTCTGAAACTTCAAAGAAGTTGTAATATTTTTTCCCAGCTGATTATTGTTAGTATTTTCCAATATAGCTCTATATCCTAAAGGATGTAGGTTCTATGTCTGTAACAGCGACTTTGTTTCCACATTTTGAATTAGGATAACAAAAATAAAGCAATAGAAGGAAATACTATCAAGAATGGAAGTGATGATACACTGGTGGGGGAGGCAGGGTGAGCACAGACAGGAAAGCCCACAGGAAACATCACAACCTGAGTGGTGAAACTCAGTGCTATGAGGCATTAGCACACATCAATGTTTCTATAGGCTGGGGTAGGGTAAGAACTGCAGGGATATAAAATCATCCATCTTGTCAAGAGAAAGCGCTGAGGAAAGAGGTTGAAAAGCCCTTGGAGAACCACGCTGTTTGTGGACCAGGTTACACAATCTCTGCTTGTTGGGCTGTATCATCCTCAGTGGTGCCACCGGCAGAGCCATGGCAAAAGGGACAGACCAGCACTGCCCCACATCACAGCAAAGGGGCATTAACATGTTTGGGTTTGCAAGCAAAGCTTTAGTCTTGATCCTCTGAAACCGAGTTTCCTCCCCAGCACCTGAATGCGGTTGCAAAGCTGGTGTTACAGACCTACCAGTGGCTGTGGCGGGGCTTGATACAGTTCTGGGGAAAATCTCATCAGGAGCCCAGGATGCTCCTCACCACTGCCCTGCATGGACTACTGAGGTATCATGAGGACTTGTAATAAACAGCTTTTACTTTAAAAAAAAAGATGCAAAATCATTTCTAGGTCTCAAAAACAAGGTATAGGAGGTTAGACTCTATCATCTCTGGAGGTCTCTTCCAACCCCTAAAATTCTGTGAGAGTTCAGTGTATTTTGTGCTGGCTACACCCATGAACGTACCAAAACTGCCTGGAGGAGCGGCTCCAGGATGTACCTCCCCAGCTCAGGCTGTTTTGCAGCACTCAGCAAGCACCCCAGGCAGCAAGGAGCTCTAACAGGACACACACCTGTGACAGGACCACGTGCCACCAAGGCACAGTAAGAAGATTCAGGCTCAGGAGCCCATCTCCTGCCATAAATCTCCAGCAGTATGTTCACATTCAACACAACGATTGGGGCGGGGGGGGGGAGTGTTTCCTACAATAACATTAATTGCATTTGCTATTTTACTTCTGAAACAATACAGGCTGGGCTATCTCTCAGGAACTCCTCTCTTACCATGCTGTTTGGAATAAAGATTGCTTTCCCATGGATGATGAACAGAAACAAACGCTTCCTAATGCATTATTAATGGCAAGCCTCTGATGAGAATTATTCTTTAGGATGAAACGCATCTTCTGACCAAGAAACAGGAACAAAATCAGGGTATTTGATATATCAAAATATCTTTAGAATGCAAACAAGTGTGCCTAGAGATTTACATACCCACAGCAAGCGTCCAGGAGATGAAAATCACCCCTGTGGTTACCACTGTGGGTTTCCTACCTTGGGATTGGGTTTTGCTCTGTATTAACAATTTAATGCATAACTGAAGGGATAAAATACCTATTTCTGTAGTCTATGGCAAACCACAAATGCTCAGATCCTTACGTTTTTATTCCTTATGTATTTTCTCATTGTCTTCTCACTCTACATTGTGCTGAGAAACTCATTTGGAAGTCAATTCTTATCCTATTATCTAATGAGTACTCTCTTTCCATATTAAAAATGAGAGCTGATCCCTGGCAGGGCTTGCTAGAGCTCACTATTTATTACCTCCTCCCAAAAGTTCACCCTAAGCTCTTTATACAGAACACCAAATGTTTATAAAGCGATGCCCACTCACTTCTCCCCTTTGGATCATCCTCAATGATCAATAATTGTAACTAATTGCTCAAGGCTGGTTTTTTCAGAGCTCTACTTCTGAAACCAACCTCCAAGTTTTGAGACTGGCCACAGAAAAGCAGGAATATTATTTCCTATTTCCGTTCCCTTTCTCTGTAAAACAGGCTAGGAGATATTGCTTCCTTCCCTCCCTCCTTCTTACTGCCACTATCTCACACATCTCCACCACAAACCAAAGCCTCAGCAACTTAAACTGTGGCCCTTCATCGATGTTTTTGGAGCCAACATCATCTGCTCTGAATCCAGCAAAGTTTACGGTGATCAGAATCATAGGGGCTTGAAGCGACCTCGAGAGATCATCGGGTCCACCCCCCCAAATAGGAAGAGACAGAAATTTCCAACTTGGAAAAATCTCTGGAGCCAATATTTGTAAATAAAGTCTGATTTCATTACCAACATACCTATTTCTTTCAGCTGCCCGACCTGGAAAGAGCACGCTCCCTCTAAGATGAAACAATCACTGTACTTCACATGCAAAAAACACTACTTGATCAGCTTGTTAACAGGCACCCTCCCAATTCAGAGGGAAAGGCAAAGCAGAAGAGCAGTAATCCCAACACAAGCAGCTCAAATGCTCTGCTGAACTCCACTCTGGGAAGCATAAGAAGAGGTTTTTCTTCTCCCCCCTCCACCCCCCCGGCCCCAGTGACAGCTTTCCAGTGCCGCTGGCATCCATCACGTGCGCAGAGGCAAACGCTTCCACACTTGGTAATAATCAGAGCACGGAAATTACAGATTGAGGGAGGGAGGAGGAACTACTTCTTTTTCTCTTGGCTGAAGGCACACAGCATGCAAAGAGAGCTCCATGGTAGCTTCCTTCTCCATTTCCGCACTTCGAGCGGAGCCAGGGCTCCCCGCAGCAATTCCACATCACCCCACCTTCTCAGGCTCTCAGATCTGCCATCCTCCTGCTCCCCACCTCCATCAGCTCCTACTGATCCTCCCCCACACTGCTCCTCTGTGACCTATTTATGGAAAATAATCTTGCAAACAACCCAACTGGACACGTTCTTGTGTGACCTAATTGAGATGACCCTGCTCAGGCAGGGGGGTTGGACTAGATCATCTTTTGAGGTCCCTTCCAACTCCTAATGTTCTGTGAAACTAACTTCACCCAATACCATCACCAACTATTCCTCTGTCCCTATTATCACTCTCACCCTGGGTTATCAAGAGCAAGGTTACTCCCCTCCTGCTTTTTGACTCCCAGTGTTTGCTGATAAATAAGACAAGGCCAAAGAACTGCTATCAGCAGAACAGCTTCTCATGGTAGCAGCTAGAAAGAATTTTCCTTAATGTCACCACACACTAAAATTAATAAATAACCAACCAAGGCAACACCAGGTAGGACAACATCCCAATTACTGTCACAAGGACACAGAGTAAAAGCGAAACCAAATATCAAAGATACTAACAGATGCCTAAAGTCAGGGCAGAACATCAATAAATTATTAACGTGGCAGGTTTGAGGAGAGGTGTTACACATCCCTCATCCCTACAAAATCAGCTTTCCAAAATCAGGCTTAATGAATCAAAGCACACTGTTCCACAGATGAGATGCCACCAGGTAGTGACACTGCAGGAATACAAGAGGGGGTTTAATTCAAGCTTCTCTTGGACAGAGGGTTGTTTGAAGGAGGTCAAATTAAGCCTACCACTCAAATTAATCTATTTTAAAAAAAAAAACCAAAAAATCTGGAATGAGGAAAAAAAAAATGGCGATAGGCCAGTGAAGCATAATTTTCCTATGGATGCACCCAAGTAGAAACCTGCAGGTCAGCGTGCCTTCAGCTGGGAGAACCAGGCTGAAATTGCAATCAGCCTGCAATTCATAGGGATGGACCACGTGGGGATGATTCAGAGCGAGTAGTTCCCTGAATGAGCCTAAGGAAACCTCTCCTCTGAGGGAAGCAGCAGTACCTGAGAATTTACAGTATTAATTTACAAGTCTGGTTCGGACAGAGTCTCCGTGATCAGGGCAGAAGAGAGAGGACCCTCAAAGAAACTCTTTCCGTTAGTTTGTGGTTTCCTCCAGAAGTAGGGAGCTGCCCATCACTTCACAGACTCTTTCCCCCCTCCCTGCACCCCTCTGCATCGTTAACAGCATCACCACCATTTGCATGTTTTGCCTTTAAGCTTCTGAGTCACCGACAGTCATTTAGGTCAAGTCAAAACTTTGGTTTCTTCTGCTCTTCTGAATATCAATGGGTTTCAGTGGGGTGGGTTTTTCTTCTCTCTCTGGTCCTGCTGTAACTCACTTCAGAGCTTCCCATAGCAAAGCAGCGAATGCCAGGCACACCACACACTGTGCTGCCCATCTGCTTCCCGCTCACTCCTTCCTCTGCACCCCACGTTGCATCCGCTCGGCAGCGCATGTGATCCTCCCGGCAAGGTGGCTGTCTCTGTGTTAAGACAGGTCTGAAGTTGCAGCAGGGGAAGTTTAGGTTGGATTTTAGGAAAAAAATTCTGTACTGAAAAAGGGTTGTCAGGTATCAGAACAGGCTGCCCAGGAAGGAGGTTGAGTCACCATCCCTGAACGGGTTTAAAAGAAGAGATGATGTTGTGCTTGGGGACATGGTCTAATGTTGGACCTAGTAGGGCTGGATAGATGTTGGACTCGATCTTGAAGGTCTTTTCCAAACAAAACCATTCTATGATTCCATGATTCTAAGACTACCAATCCTGACAGATCAGAAAACAGGAGGAATCACAGAATTGTAGGGGTTGGAAGTGACCTCAAGAGATCATGAAGTCCAACCCCCAAAGCAGCAGCATCCCTTACTAGACTCATCACTACATAGTTTTCTTCAGTGCTAACCCGTACCAAGCTGTTCTCACCAGCACAAAACACTAGGAAAAAACAACTCTCAGATGATGTTCAGTGTGCAACCATTCACTGAGCAGTGGGGGAACTGCCCCCATCCATCTAAAGCATCACTCCAGGTTTATCTGCCATGACATTGATTGCACTGGAGGATGGTCCCAGCACTTGAGGCAATGGCCTGGTGCCCATGCCAGCAGTGAGGAGCCAGGGAATCCCTACAGGGAAACTCAGCTCAGGCCGACAAAGCAGCGGTGGGGAGAGGGGTCTGCAGCTGGACATACAGGAGCAATGCGGGCAGGAGTAGCATGAAGTGCAGAAACCACGCTGGGCTTCTCCAGGAAGTGGGGAGCAGCACAAGGTATGGAGTGAGCGGCTGGCAGAGGAGGGGCAGGATGAGCCAGCGGCAGGGATGCAACAGAAAATGGGGTAACGGAGGAGAGGCCGGGCACGAAGGAAGGGAATTGATGGAGTGGCTCTGACGTGGATCCAGCACCGTGGGGGAAAGCCAGCCATGCAGCTCTGGCGGGGCAGGGAGCGGGATCAGATCTGGAGCACTTTTACCCCCAGTGAAGTGACGGTGACAGAACTAACTCAGCATCAGCGTGGTGGCTGCTGCGAGTCCCCTCTGAGGGTCCACCCTGCATGCTTCTCCCAGCACCCTGATCACTCACGACTGAGTTAATTAGACACAGAGCCAGCCTCTGCACCTTCCTTCCCCCAGCTGGAGGGCTTCACAAATCCACAGAACTCCCTTGGGCTTGGCTTTTTGCCCTCCTCTTTCTTCCCCAAGACCTTCCAAGCCTGGTTAACACTCCATCTCCATTTGTGGCCCCACGGTGGTCAGGAACCATCCAGAACACGTAGATAAGTGGCAACCGATGTCATCTACCTGGACTTGTGCAAGGCCTTTGACACAGTCCCCCATCACATCCTTATCTCTAAATTGGAAAGATGTGGATTTGATGGGTGGACCATCCAGTGGATAAGAAACTGGTTAACAGACCGTAGCCAAAGGGTGGTGGTCAATGGGTCTATGTCCAGGTGGAGGCCGGGGACAAGCGGAGTCCCCCAGGGGTCTGTCTTGGGACCGGTTCTCTTTAACATCTTTATCAATGACATCGATGATGGAATTGAGTGCACCCTCAGCAAGTTTGCGGATGACACCAAGCTGAGTGGTGCGGTCGACACCCTAGAAGGAAAGGCAGCCATCCAGAGGGATCTTGACAGGCTGGAGAGATGGGCCCGGGTGAACCTAATGAGGTTCAACACTGCAAAGTGTAAGGTGTTGCACTTGGGCCGGAAGAATCCCAGACACAGATACAGACTGGGAGAAGAGCTTCTTGAGAGTAGCCCTGCTGAGAAGGACTTGGGGATTCTGGTGGATGAGAAACTTAACATGAGCCAGCAGTGTGCTCTTGCAGCTTGCAAGGCCAATGGTATCCCGGGCTCCATTAGAAGAGGGGTGGCCAGCAGGGACAGGGAGGAGATTGTCCCTCTCTACTCTGCCCTCGTAAGGCCCCATCTGGAGTACTGTGTCCAGATCTGGGGCCCCCAATACAAGAAGGATGTGGAACTGTTGGAGAGGAGGGCCACGAAGATGATTAGACGTCTGGAGCACCTGCCCTACGAAGAGAGGCTGAGGGAGCTGGGCTTGTTCAGTCTGGAGAAGAGAAGGCTGCGGGGGGAACTCATTGCAGCCTTCCAGTACATGAAGGGAGCTTATAAGCAGGAGGGGATTCAACTTTTTAAAAGGATAGACAATGACAAGACAAGGGGGAATGGATTAAAACTAAAGGAAGGAAGGTTTAGATTAGATATTAGGGGGAAGTTTTTTACAGAAAGAGTGGTGAGGTGCTGGATCCCTTCCAACTCATACCATTCTATGATTCTATGATTCTCTAAGTCTTGGCTCTCTGCAACAACACACTCACAACTGGTGTCCAGGGAATTTGTTTCTCTAGGAATGGCTATAGGAGACTTGCTTTCTGCACAGGTTTATTAGTACCAGTGCATTTCTACCAGGGTTTGAGCAAGAATTTTCACCCCTTTGGAGTACACATGCTTTGTCGCAGCTCTGCCTTTCTCTGCAGGAAAAAAAAAATATAAATATATATCTGCTTTCACAGCTGCCTCCATGGAAACAGCAATTCCATGGTGCTGGCAGTGCTCCAGGCTCGATGAGCTTGGCTCAACGATGGAAATCTGCATTTCTTGATAGCCAGGATCCCAAAAAGCCCAGCCAGGCCTCATCCAGGCCCAGCCTCAGCTCATCCATCACCACCAGCAAAGTTCCTGTGGGTCAAACCTCACACTCAGCAATGCCTGTGCAAGCGTCCTGCTGCGGAACAGGCCAAGCAGGGCCTCAGCGACACTCCAGAAAGCAGAAGGACCAGACAAAGCTTTTAACTCACACACTTCGTTAACTCTGGCAGCACTAACGCAGTTCCTGGGCTACTAATGGAGATGAAATTAAGCACTCGGTTTCTCTCCTGCAATGAGCTTTGAGACCAAAGTTCCAGTAAATCTAAATGAAATTTAAAGGTGTTTTCTCCAGTTTTCATTTTGGAAAGCTTGCTTCAGCTCCCTATACCCTGCTGCATCCTCCCAGCAAGGCCATGGGCTGGGGGGAAACCACATCAACACTCACACTGCTCCTGGGTTCATCTTCCAAATGATTCCTTTGGCCTCTCAAAGCATCCCCTAATCTGCAGCCTTCAGACCAATGAAGAGGATGCACAGCAGCCATGCAAGCAGAGTACAGGTAGAGAAGAGGGGATTTCCCCTCTGGCTTGGGAAAATCAGGCCAAGTGTGATAAAACACACAGTGCTTCTGTAGTAATTAGTTCAGCTCCATAAATCCCAAGGCATTAATCAGGCTGTCGGGGAAAGCAGCCATGTAGGAAGCGCTCCAGGAGGAGGAGAAAAAAGATGCCGTGACCACCTACAGCATTAGGGCACGTTGCTGGGGGTGTCTGGCACCCAGCGTGGCTCATCATGGCAATTTACCACCACTGACTCCCAGGGAGATGCTCAGTCGCAGCACTGTAAACACCAGCAGAACAAGGCTTGGTGGCAGCTTGTGGTGAGTACCAGGGACGTGTGAAACCCAACAATTGAGCTGTTCTTCAGCCAACAGTCCCTGTTTGAATTATTGTTATGATGGCAAAGAGATTGAAATTATTAACATAAATGTAACCAAGGGTGGCAGATGCTGTGGCTTTGCAGCAGTAACCACTATACTTGCTGCTTGGTGTTTTCCTTTTCAGTATAGGAACACCACCTACAGCAGGAGATACCCAATGATCAGGGGCCACTCTGGGGTTTGCCAGAGGGTGTCCTGCAAGCAAGGACAGAGCTGGTGAAGGAGGAGAACCACAAAGGAATGGCTGAGGATGGACCCACCTTGGTGCTGAAAGGACCAGATGGTCTCATCCTGTGATACTGAGGCTCACGGGACCTGCTTGTTCTGGGGTTCACGGGTGCTGCAGGCTGAAGAAACATCTCCTACGAGGGCAGTCACTCAACCCAGCTGGGCAGGAACATACTCATCCCACTAATAACGATTTAAAAGTTATGGAAAAAGATATGAAGGGAGACCAATAGAAACATCAGCCAGGTGTCAGATGAAAACAGGTCTTTTCCTAAAAAAATGGATGTGACCCATTTGTCAAAAACACTGTTTCAGAGGAGCTGAAGTTACATATAGACTTGGGCTGAATTCAGCACACAGATTCAGATACCTTCTTAGAAATGCAGGCATGGTTCATGGAACAGCTGGGGAGGAGGGAAAGTGATAGCACTGCTCCCCTGCTGAAAGCAGTTACACAGCTCAGTGGAGGTGGGAGAAGCAGGTCCAGATCTCTTCAAGGTCTTATTCAAATCAGGAATTTAACAGAAGATCTTCAGGAGGAGTCTTCCCACAACCATCTCTAGACAGTCTTGATACTGGTGTCTCTCAGTGTCTCCTCAAATCAATGAGATGTGAACACAGGCTGAGCCTGGGACCAGGATCAGCCACCCACCAGCAGTACCACTCAGCTTTTTCTTGTCTTCTCTGCCAAGAAAGCTGTCTGTCCTTCCCAGGCTTCCCGCTCAGGATCCCAGACCCAGGAACAGTGAAGCATGCTTCACAGCTGCAAAAGCCAACAGAAAGGAGAGGTACCTCTGGGCAGGATAAAACCCAATGGGCCCTATGCCGTTGGCCAACATGAAGTTCAAGACTCATCCACCAGTACCAGCCAACACTGCTGGGTACCAGGATGTCATCTGCACGCTGCAGGATGAGGCCCCAATTGCTTACACCTTGGCATCTCGCCTCAGAGAGTTAACACAGCTGACTCAGTCCCTGAACAGCAACAATAAAGTCAATGAGCAATGGTATTTCCACACACAGGGAGGAATGCTGAATGCTTGGTACAAACACCACCTGTGCAGACCGGGAGAAAATCCTGAGTCGGCACAAGGCTTTGCACATCACTGAAGCTCAAGTAGCTGCAATAGCTGGCCCAGAACCCCCTTTACTTGGCTATGTGCTTATATTGCAGGGGATTCTTTTTAAAATACATTTCTAAACCAGACATCTTAGCACCAACACCCCCAGCTCCACGAAGGAATTACGCCGATAAAAGTCTTCTGAGGGGCTTTGTCTGAACTTGGCTTAATTGATGTCAAAGAGCCAAACTCATCCCCATTATTATAAAGACTGTAGGGGCCACTACTGGGTGAGAACCACATCTGCTGCACATATGATGCAGTCCCTACCCTGTAGAGGTCGCTGCCCATATAGACGAGGCAGAGAGGGACAAACCCCAGTGGAGTGATTTGTCACCTCGGCAGCCTGGGTTTGACTTTGGACCTTTGAGCCCTCCTCTTCCCACATAAGCATTCCCCTGGGAAATCCCAAACTCAGAGGCACACATCGGGTCTGGAGCTGAAGGGGGGGTTAATCCCCAATCCTGCCCATCCATAAACATAACTTTACTCCTGCTGTTTGGTCTTACAAGGGTCAACGAGACAATCCCTGTGCTCGAAGCGGCACAAGTATCAAAGCTCAAAGGTCTAAGGGATGATTTTCTTCTCCGAGGCAAATAGGAGCTGCTGGGTTTCAACCTGCTGTTGGTTTTCTTGGGCAGGTAACCATCTTTGCCAGAGGTTCTGACTGCTTTGAATGTTCTCCAAATGCCACTGCTGGAGTCACTTTGGCAAGCACCAATAAAATTAATATTAAAAAGGACTTAGCACATAATTCATGGCCTCTAGAAACCATTTTTCTTTCAGCTGGCAAACCAACCGGTCATGCACTTTACATCACCTTCTCATCTTCTTAGAAGGGATATGCTACTTTAAGATCCACGCGCGAGCGCCACACATGTCAGGCAACGCACAGCAGACACCCCAACACCAGCATCACTCCCATCACTTGGGATGGGATGCAGGCATCTGCTCCCTCACATTGGAGGGGAAATCCCAGAGTTACACAGACATATAATTTAGGCTGAATCAGACCAAGGAGAATCTCTGTAGTATCTCTGTCCAGGTACAAAATGCCCTACTCAATATTCGCATTTGCCTGAGAACTTGTGGCAGCAATGCTCAAAAAGCAGTGAATTTTCTGCCAGTATTAGAGAGAACACCTGGGAAACATCAAGCAGCAGAAGCTCAATCAGAAACTGGTACCAGAAACGTAACTGGGAGCGCTCACACTATCCATACTTATAGATAAACCCACTTCAAAGCATTCCAGAGATTCAGTCACCTGGTGCCGAGCTCCTTCTGCAGCTGATCTCATTGGCTGGGGTTGGCAGGACAAGGTTCCCCACCACCACAACAGAAAGCTGTCCCACACCAGGATCAGGGGCTGTGGATCCAGGAGACTGTATATTTTTTTTTTGCATCTACTTTCCCCTTTGAACGACCACCAAAAGGGCGGCACTATGCCCACCGGAAAGATTTGGGACACATCTAGTTAGTATAGGCACTCACCACGGCAATTTCCTTTTAAAGTCATGGATTTATAATCACTGAGCAAAACTGGAGTCCCACCAGAATGAACTTCGATGGGTCATTTTCTGCCAAGGTCAAACCCACAGCCCTCACGAGCCAAAGGGCCCCAGATCTGGATACAAGAACAATGTGGAACTGTTGGAGAGGGTTCAGAGGAGGACGTGAAGATGATCAGAGGGCTGGAGCACCTCCCCTACAAAGAGAGGCTGAGGGAGCTTGGCTTGTTCAGTCTAGAGAAGAGAAGGCTGCGGGGGGACCTAATTCACAGAACACAGAATAATTGCAGCCTTCCAGTCCCTGAAGGGAACAGAGAAACAGGAGGGAATCAGCTTTTTAAAAGGATAGATAACGGCAGGACAATGGGGAATGGTTTGATGCTAAAGGAGGGAAGGTTTAGATTAGATGTTAGGGGGAAGTTCTTTACAGAGAGAGTGGTGAGGTGCTGGAACAGGCTGCCCAGAGAGGTGGTGGATGCCCCGTCCCTGGAGCTGTTCAAGGCCAGGTTGGATGGGGCCCTGGGCAACCTTGTGTAGATCCAGGCCTGGAGGTTGGTGGCCCTGCCTGTGGCAGGGGGTTTGGAACTCTGTGATACTTGGGGTCCCTTCCAACCCAGACTGTTCTGTGAACTCCCTGAGCCCTGCAGCTTGGTTAATTCTTTCATCACGGTAGATTAATTGCCACACAGTCCATCCAATAAAAAGGGATCGTTCACTTGAATTAGTTACAGTGCTAAGGAGTTGAAGTATCTTACAGCAACTGTCTACAACATGCCACATAGGAAGGTACATAGATTAAATAATATAAAAAAATAAATCTATGTTTCATAACTGTTCAATCCTTCCAAAATAAATCCAACTCAAGAAACCCCTGAGCTCCTCCTCTCTTACCCAGTTTTGGAAAGTTTGGGCAGTGCTGCTAGCACAGGTTATGCTGGAAAGGGAATGCTGTAGTTCTTCCTCAAGAGATTTGAAGAACGGAGACCTACAGTGGCTTAATTAAGGTTAAATAATCAAGTTCAACTTCATATAATTAAATTTAAGCACCTATCAGAGTTAATAGGCCAAAAATAATAAACTGCAGGAGGAGAATAAGAAAGCCAGTCCAAAGGGTCCCAGAGTCAATAACGTGGTTATTAAAGTACTGGCGTACGTGCTGGTAGGAAAACAGGCTCTGGGAAGACTCATCCCCATCCAAGCAAAGGGAAAAGCATGGGGAAACCCAGGCAGTGGAAACTCAAATAGAAAAATACCTGACTCTGGAAATTTGTCCTTCTTTTAAAAATTAATTTCACGAAGACTGAAGAGTAAATGCTGAAAATAAGACTGACGTGGCACAGAAGAAAATATTTGGGATGCACACATACCAAAAAGTAAATCCAGATATGATAAAGACTCTACTGGAGAATCTTTCCAGTAGTCTTCCTCCTAAATGACATTGAGACAAGTCATCAATGTCCCTGATTAACGATGGCAATGACAGATCATCATAAAGAGACTGAACTTCTTCATGGTAGGGTGACAGAGCCCTGGGACAGGCTGCCAAGGGAGGTGCGGAGTTTCCTCTGGAGATATTCAAGACCCATCTGGAGGCTTCCCTGTGTGACCTGTCCTAGGGACCCTGCTTCGGCAGGGGGGTTGGACCTGACTATCTCTGGAGGTCCCTTCAAACCCTAAAATCCTGTGAATCCATGGTCAAAACGTACCAGACAAGCACAGGGATGGAACCACAACTCACAGCTCAAAGATCCCAAAAGATACAAGCAGCTAAAAGTAACGGAGGGGATGAAGAAGAACCAAGGCACTTGAGAGTTTTGCTTGCTGCCTTTTTGATGCCGACATTTTAATTCTTCCCAAGAAAAGCAGTGACAGAAATTTCCAGAAAATACTGTGTTTACAGCAGGCTCAGAGCCGTGCCCTAGAAATTAGGAAGGAAAAGTTTAAGTCCAACTTATTGAAGGTTAATTTGCAGTCTTTCCTCTGCTACCTCTACAATTATACACTGACAACAGACAGCCTCTGTCACATCAAACACCGATTTGAAACAGAGCTTATTGCCACTGAAACCGTTAAGATCTGGATATAAATTTAAGAGAAAATCTTAAGAAAAGAAGAGCTTTTTGAGATTAGTGGGTAACCACTTCCACCTCCCAGTCTCAAATGCAATCAGTTTTTGAGTACAAATGGGCTTCACATCCTCAGCAGCTGGCAGCACAACCTTCTCCCCTAAATACCCACGCACACCTCACACCTCCGTGCAAGAGGGTTGGATACAGCCCAAAACCGCTGCAGCAGGGTGAGACCTCCTGTACCTGCACAGGAGCCTGCGGCAAGGGCAGCCACTGGCACAGCCATTCCCCATTACCCCCTAGCCATTGCAGATGTAATCCCCCATCCATCTGGCCCCCGTCTCTCCCCGCAGGGTTGCAGTCGCTTTCAGCCCTCTCTGTTGGGCGCCTGGCTGACAGACGCACAGTGGAAGGATGCTGAGCCTCTTCCTATGATTAGCTTTTGCCTCCATCTCCCCACCCCAAGAGAGATTTACTGTATCAAGGTTGTTGCTGAGAGGCTTTGGTTTACTCCAGCTTTCTGCTCGCGAGATAAAACCCACCGGGCATGTTTTTGTTCCGTAAGATCCCAGGGAATTGTCCACTCATATCTCACAGGAAATGGGTGAGGAGCCTGAATTGAGCTCATGGGTTTTGGGGTCGCAATGATGTCAGCCCAGCTGCCAGGGTACAAAGATTTACCTGCCTGTACCCCAGGATGAGAGTCACAGGAGTGAGTCCCTCAGCGGCTGAGGGAGCTGGGGGTGTTTAGCCTGGAGAAGAGGAGGCTGAGGGGAGACCTTATCCCTACCTACAATTACCCAAAAGGAGGCTGTAGAGAGGTGGGCAATGGCCTTTTCAGGCAAGTGACAGGAGATAGGACAAGGGAAAATGGCACTAAGCTGTGCCAGGGCAGGGTCAGATTAGATGTTAGGAAAAAGTTCTTCACTGAAAGAGTTGTCAGAGCCTGGAACAGGCTGCCCAGGAAGGGGGTTGAGTCACCATCCCTGGGTGTGTTTAACAGATGGGTAGATGAGGTACTTCGGGATATAGTTTAGCACAGAACAGGAACGGGTGGAATTGATGATCTTCAAGGTCTTTTCCAACCTTGTGATTCTCTGAGTTCTCCCCTACCATCGTAGGGTTGAGAACTGGCTGTCGGACCGGGCTCAGAGGGTCGTGATCAGTGGAACAAAATCTGAATGGAGGCCTGTGACTAGCGGTGTTCCCAAGGCTCGGTGTTGGGTCCAGTCCTGTTTAATATCTTCATCGACGACCTTGATGAGGGAATAGCATCCACCCTCAGCAAGTACCCGATGATACAAAGCTGGGAGGGGTGGCTGACACGCAGGAACATTGCGCTGCCATCCAGTGAGACCTGGACAGGCTGGAAAGCTGGGCAGGGAGAAACCAGATGAGGTTTAATAAAAGCAAGTGTAAAGTCTTGCACCTGGGTAGGAATAACCATCTGTATCAGTACAGGCTGGGGGATGACCTGCTGGAGAAGAGCTCTGTGGAGAAGGACCTGGGGGTCCTGGTTGATGACAGGTTGGCTATGAGCCAGCAGTGTGCCCTGGTGGCTAAGAGGGCCAATGGGATCCTGGGATGCATCAGGAAGAGTGTGGCCAGCAGGTCTAAGGAGGTGATCCTCCTCCTCTACTCTGCCCTGGTCAGGCACCACCTGGAGTATTGTGTCCAGTTCTGGGCTCCCTGGTATAAAAAGGACAGGGATCTCCTGGAGAGAGTCCAGAGGAGGCTATGAAGATGATTAAGGGCCTGGAACATCTCCCCTATGAGGAAAGGCTGAGTGAGCTGGGACTGTTCAGCCTGGAGAAAAGACGACTAAGGGGGGACCTAATTAATGTTTATAAATATCTTAAGTATGGGATGCAGGGGGAATTGGCCAGCCCCTTTTCAGTAGTCTGTGAAGATAGGACAAGGGGCAATGGCTGTAAACTGGAGCACAGGAAGTTCCGCACCAACATACGGAAGAACTTTTACACAGTGAGGGTGACAGAGCCCTGGGACAGGCTGCCCAGGGAGGTGGTGGAGTCTCCTTCTCTGGAGATATTCAAGACTCGTCTGGATGTCTATCTGTGCAATATGAGCTAGGGAGCCTGCTTTGGCAGGGGGGTTGGACCCGATGATCTCTCGAGGTCCCTTCCAACCCCTACGATTCTGTGATTGTGTGATTCTGTATTCTCGAGCTGGAGATGAAAGACAACAAATGTCTCACTGTGCCATGGGAGTGGCTCCGCACATGCAGTGCCACGCAACATGTGTCTACATACATGTATGTGCACACACATGCACGGATACACACGTATGCATGACTGAACACAGCTGTAACCAGCATTCCTGTGCCTGAATCCATGAGCTCGGCTTCTTTCAACATGTTCCCTGGATTCAGAAGCGCAGGACAGCCATTGTGACAACCCACAATTTGAGGTTCTCCATCACTCCAAGACAAGAGAGCTTGGAAAAAAAAAAACCACCCCACCCCAGTTTCCTGTGACCCTCACAATCTCCCAGTATGCTTCCAACACAAAAATCTGACTGCAAATTTTGCTCTGTGTTCTCTCAAACGCTGCCAATTTTTGGAAACATCACAGAAATCCTGTTTGCTGGGTGATGAGGTCTCCTCCAACCACTACTTGCAGCTTGCTGTCGCATGGCTGATCCCCCTGAAACCTGGACCAGGGGAGCCCCGCAAGCCCCAGTGTTACCAAGGTACCTTTGCAGCAGGACCTGCACCGGGGCTCTGCAAAACCAGTGATTCCCAGTGCTGGTGCAGGGCTGGGAGTTTGTAAGCCTCTCCTGCCAGCTTCAAGCTGACACCAGAAGCACTTTGCTTCAGTGTCACTGCTTTATTCAGCACCAAAAAAACCCTCACAGCCTTACTACCACTGACACCTTCAGCCAATAAATTTGGCTGATGCAGGCCTACGGTGTTCAAAAGTTCTCCACAAGCAAGGGATGAAGATATAAACAGAGCATGAGCACATAAGCCTTCTTAGGAAGTTGGGCTAGAAAGAGATTTGACTTTCTAAGTGCCATGATACAGTGTATTTCCAGACACGCATGTTGGGGGGTAAAGGGATCACTGCCTCCGTTTGGGCAGCGATGAAGAAACCTCTTTGCACTACCTACCCATCCTGCAGACAGTTTTCATGGGAATGCAAATTTTCTACTTGATAACCCACGAGGAAAGGTGTGGGGCTGGGCCAGGGACCTCAACAACCCACATGCTCAAAGCCTTCAATGATTTCCCAGCCACTTTGAACGGGCAATAAACCCAAATTTCCAATGGCAGGACCAGAACTGCTGCACTACGCTTAGTCATGCCAACATCCAGTTCCCACCCATACTCAATATAATCCTCTCTCCTGGAGAGAGTCCAGCGGAGGCTATGAAGATGATTAAGGGCCTGGAGCATCTCCCCTACGAAGAAAGGCTGAGTGAGCTGGGGCTGTTCAGCCTGGAGAAAAGAAGACTGAGAGGGGATCTGATCAATGTTCATAAATACCTGAAGTGTGGGAAATAGAGGGAAATGGCCAGCCTCTTCTTGGTGGTCTGTGGGGACAGGACAAGGGGCAGTGGCCTCAAGTTGGAGCACAGGAAGTTCCACACCAATATGAGGAAGAACTTTTTCACAGTGAGGGCGACAGAGCCCTGGGACAGGCTGCCCACGGGGGTGTGGAGTCTCCTTCTCTGGAGATATTCAAGACCTGTCTGGATGCCTCCCTGTGCGACCTGTCCTAGGGAACCTGCTTTGGCAGGGGGGTTGGACTCGATTATCTCTGGAGGTCCCTTCCAACCCCTATGATTCTGTGACAACCATCCATGCCAGTCCCAGGATGCAGCAGTGTTGGCATCCCACCTACATCCTCTTCTGCCCACCAAGTTTGCACTGCCTGGTGTTATTTTTATACCATGGCCTGACTCCTTCCCACCCAGTTATAGCTACAGGCACCCCAAGACTACGTTAAAGGTTGAAGCACCTACCACAGAGATAACAACTCATACAGGAAGCTGGGCACCGAGCGGTGTCTGTCTTCCCCGAAATAGGGGACAATTCTCTACAATTACAACATCCCTATCCCTGCTGTAATTAACACGGTGCAGCCAAAACCAATTAATAAGAATGGTGTTAAAAAGGTCTCATTTGTCTAAGTAGGACAGTCTATTAACGAACAAATTAAATGCTGCCCCCAGGAAACACGGCACCACAACTCCACGTAACAGAGAAAGTTGGTAGAAAAGCTTTTCACTGAAGACTCCAGTCGTTACGAGCCCCAGTTCAGCCCCAGTATCAGCTCCTGCATGGAGACTGGGGATGGGTCTGTACAGCCACAAGTAATGTTGCACCCTGCTTCACTCCTAGGTCTTGGCTTCTGCCCATCTCCCTCGTGTTCCCATGGGAAGAGAAACTTTTCCTTGGGAAACATCCACGGAACCAATGCAAATACCACTAAAATTTTGGTGTTTATCATCAGGGGGGAACCACCCCACAAACTAGAAGTGAAACAAGAAAGCTCACACAAAGATGTTTAGTTGGGGAAAAAGTCTGGTGGGCACCATGGCCATGTCTGATGGGCACCGCGTGTCCACAGGCTGTGGAGGAAGAGATGGCTTTGGAAGAAATGGCATTTTCAGAAGATTCTTGGGGAAAGCTGGACTCCAGGCAAGGTCCTTCTCCTTGCAGGTACATCCTTAAAACAGGGATAATGCTTCCAGCACTTCCCATGAAGACAAATACAGGATCATCTCCAAAGAACTGATTTTTTACCAGCTGAGTTGGGTTCCAGCCCTCCGGGGGTGATGGCTACCGGCCGTCTATAGAGTAGGCATGGAGACAAACATGGCATTTACCCAGACATGCAATCATCATTTTAGTTCCATATTAAATATTCATTTCCAAAGGGTTTCCTGGCACACACAGGATTTACAGAGCCTGGCTCAGGTGCTCCTGGTCACTGTAATGCCCCCAGAGCAGGCTGCTCACCAGTGCATGTGTTCAGTTTCACCAGCTGCTTCATACTCTCCCTACTGCTGCTGCCATGTTTGGCTTCAAAAATTAATTATTTTTATTATTATTATCCTATTTTTCTTCTGCTCTCTGCACAGCATACCCACTAGTGGCACCATTTTGCACGTCTCCATCCTAATCATCAATGAATTCTGAAGTTATCCCGGCTGCTTCCCAGCTTGGGGCGCTCTCATACCCGTGTTTTTTGGCTGTTGCCTTTCCAAGACCTCTCAGGACCAGTGACAGATGCCTAAAGGACTATCACCACTCCATTTAATGACCACATTTGTGCTTTTATGGGGAATCCAGGGTTATGGCCTCACATCCACACCAGCGGGGAACATCCTTCAGTTCCTGGAATGGCAGTGGATGACACCAGATGTCCTACAGCGAGACGCTACCTTAGAAGTCATGTTTCACCCCAAAACTGCTCTGACCCTCTTTCAGAGGAACAAAGGGGAGCTTGCAGCCATCCCTTACACTATTACTTCAACCTAAATTAACTACCTGGGATTCACACACAGCTTCAAGAACAGACACCAATGTGGAGAACATGGCTAAGCCAAACAGAGGGACGTTATTATTACAACAACAAGCTTCTCTGAAGCCCAGGAATCCACGCAACTCTTGTCCCAGCATTTTGCAGCAGCTGCTTTCTGCAGGGATAAATATGGTTTCGTGGGCAGTTCCATCTGCTGCCCACCAGAAATGGCAACATTGGGGGGGAAAAAAAAAAACTCAACAAAACAACCAACAAAACATGAAAACTCCCCAAATCTATGTCTTACCTCGGTGATGACACATTCATTCTCCCAGCTGGCTTCTAAGTCACTCAGCCTCCCAGATTTATGCAAAATGGTACTTAAAAATACTTCTTGCCATTAGCTGGGTGGGGAGAGATGATGAGGCAGCAAGAGAAGAAAGGGCACTTGCTCAGAGGCTACCAAAAAGCCCAGGGTTTACTGCAAAGGGCTGTGAAGAATCACAGAACTCGTCGAGTCCAACCCCCCTGCCAAAGCAGGGTCCATAGGACAGATCACACAGGGAGGCATCCAGATGGGTCTTGAATATCTCCAGAGAAGGAGACTCCACACCCCCGTGGGCAGCCTGTCCCAGGGCTCTGTCACCCTCACTGTGAAAAAGTTCTTCCTCACCTCAGCAGGTTAAACAGCAGAAAACCTGAAAGCGAAAGCCTGAGTCAGTATCTTAGGCCAGAGGTCCCCTTTGGTGAAGCCAGGTACAGGACAGGCATTGAGTCAACACAAATGCCTGAGTCCTCGGTGGGGAAGTGGCTCCAGATCAATTCAAACAACACTCATTACTTGGCTTTGCACCAGTGATGGACAAAGCCCATGACATCCTCTGCCTCATACTTTTCTGGTACCCCTGGGACTCAAGCACCCCACAAGCTTTCTGTGCAATGTCCTTTGATGCACAGTACAAACGCACAACAAGCCCCTTGTTTTCCCCTCCAGCAGGCACAAGAAAATAACTGCAAATGAGATTTGGAAGGAAAGTGGTGTTTCTAGAGAATTAGTGGAATTAAAAAACAACCAAAAAACACTCCCTAAACCCCCCTGCACACATTTGGGTCGTTGCTTTTTGCTGGCTAGGGGGCAAAGTGCAGTCTGTGCCCCTCCAGTTTCTGCACAACATCTAGAAACCAAGTTTCCAGCACCGCTTTGGTGGAAGACGCTGAGCTCTGTCCTGCAGGGTTGTGGCTTTGCTGCAACACCTGAAAACGTACCCACACCACTCCCCATCCCTTATGATAAGCAAACACCGACGTGCAGCCACTGCCAAAGCTGCTGAAGACAACTCCACACTGAAAGCACGAAATCCCTCCTCGGAATCCCGTAGCAGCTCAGGGCATCGGGTTTTCTCCAGCCACTGCCAATGAAAAGTATAAACTCTCCCTTAATTGAATCTGACAATTGAAAAGTAAAGACAAATGGTTCCCCAGCTTTCCCCGCAGCGAGGTTAGAGACATTTAATTGAACTGAACTTCGCTGCCAAACTAGAAAACCAGCAAATAAGAAAGTGCTGGGAATACCTGTGCTTATTGAGCAACTCATCTTTCTCTGGGAACAGCTCTGCACTGTCAAGCCCTTTTTTGGGATTTTTTTCCCCCATCACTGAAAAAGCAATGAAACGAGAAAACCACCGGGCAGGACAAGGACCACGGAGGTACCTACAGAACTGGCAGCAGCAGCAGCCAGTAAAAAAAATCCACCTCCTTAAGAATATTCCAGAGACTGGAGCACAACCTCCCCATGTTACAGGGCAGATTCCCTCAAAGCCACATCCATATAAAATAGGAACACAGCACATGCAAGCTGGGAGGCAATTTCACCCCCCTCCATGGGTCGCAGCTGATGAGCTGGATCCTGGAACAGCTTTGGGGGGCAGCCTTGGCAAGATGATGTTGAAAAACTGGAAAGGATACTGGAGACAGCCATAAAAATTACTGGATGGGACAAAAAGCGTCTTATAATGAGAAACTTGCAGGTCAACCTGTTCAGCTTGTCTAAAGGCAACTGAGAGGTAACTTGATTATAGCATAAAACCCCCTTCACAAAAGGAAATACAGCACAGAAAAAGGGCTTTGTTATCTCTGCCTTAAGGAATAAAAGGCATCACCAGCTGGAAGCTGAAGGCAAGAAAGAGCCAACAAGGGAAGGATTTTTGTACTAGGAATCATTACACCCTTGAACAAGGCTATCAAATACAGCAGCAAACGTTTAACGTCTCAGAGATGCAACGTGAAGGCCTGACATCTCCCTGTGGAGGTGACATGGCGTGTCCTGCACCGAGACGAACTGGGGACAAGGACAAAACTGATTCAGCAGTCACTTCTGGATTGACTTGCTGAATCCATGAGAAGTGATGAACCCAGCATCCCACCTGGGCAGGGAGCAGCATGGTATGTGCAGTAAGGGGCTCGGCCATACCAAAATGGAATCAGTCTTCCTCTCCAAACCCAGTTTCCAAGAGATATGGAAAACAGGCAGCATCACCATCACCACTTTCTGATTTTATTTGAGGCTTTCAATGGAGCTGAAGTTATAATAGATAAGGAAATGTTTGTTCTTAATTGCCGTAACACAGGGCTAACCACTCTCAGAGAGGCCTGGGGCATTGCTTTTGGTGCTGCCAGACGCTCGGTGCGCCCTCACAAACCTCTTTTTGCTGCTGTTGGGAACCAACTTGTGCTTTGTTCGCTCAGTTGGGCTTCTGTCAAGGCAATGTCATGGACAGTTGATTGCAGCAATTTCCCTTCTTTGCTTTCCCACTCACAAAGGAATTACTGAGGGATATTAAAGCACACGAGTTAAAGACATTGGCACTACCTTTTTTCTCCTCCAAGAATCAGCCCATGTTTTCCCATACTGCATAAAAAAAGAGCATCCCTTCTGCCTCTTATTAATGTTTAAACACATTTATTTCAAGCAATAGCAGCAGTCTTTGATAAGTAATGATCCAGGTAACGTAAAAATAGCTAACAAAGGAAAACAAGATTGTCTGGCTGCTCTTCTGTCAAGCTCTTCTCCGAAATGCAATAATTAAAGGAGAACGTACCCACCCTGGAAAAGCTCAGCGAAGCACAAGAAATAAGTTATGAGTTTGTAAATGCCTAGAGCTACATCCTCCCCTGACCTTGGGACACACTGCTCGGCCGCTTGGCCACCAGCTTTGCCACCAACGCCTGGCTGGGATGGATCGCTGTTCCCAGTGAGCCCTTCTTGGGAACAGCAGGGACAGCGTCGCGGCACCAGGATCCTCATAGAGATTCATTTCAGAGCTCATCTTGCAAAATACTCGCTCATTATCACTAACTAACTGCTGATTAAATAATCACATACTTTCATCTTGATACTAGACGGCTTCCTTCACATGGTCTCTGAATGACAGGGGGAAATTTTCCCACATTAGGCAGCAGCTCTACAAGGCTGTAGAAACAACGTCAGTCTTCTGGCAAGCCTTTCCATCCTTCCCCAGTAAATCTCAGCTTTAAAAGGTGGATGGCTATCAGGTAACAGTCAAACAGTTTACCCAGTGTAGCTCATCCAAATTTTATGACAGAGATACAAAGCACTTGGCAGAGGTGGCTTAAAGCTAGGGACACTCGTACTGAGCTCCTGCAATGTTTGCAGTGAGTCAAAATGATTTAGTGACGCATCTGCTTTGGGTTTATATTTTCCTGAGCTGCTGGATGTTGGAGAAGCGAGTCGATCAGATTCCTCTTCCAAGCCCCACTTCCCAGTCTCTCTGCTGAGGGCACACACCACCCTGCCGAGGGGAGGGGATGGAGGGGATGCTCTCTCCAACTTGCTGGCCACGCTCAGTGCAACGGGTTTTGTGGGAACCCCAGCAACGCAAACAAGGTGTACAACTGATGACAACCAGTAAAAAGGCGAAGAAAAATCACTGATATAGTGAGGTGGGGACTTCCAGAAAGCCCTATAGGAACCAGATCCGCCTAAAATGAGTTTCAAATAGGAGCTCAAAGTCTGAGCCTTGGGATCCATCTGTTTCTGCCAGCACCATGCAAGTTCCCTTGGAGCTGTGCAACAGGGACCCGATGGCTCTCCCAGCAAAGGCTCCCCTGGCTATACTGGGAACGCATGTCCTAATACAGCCGCTCTGGCACATGTTAAAGCTTCGTGCCCAAAGCAGGCAGTGTTAGTCCTACCTAACTACCACAGAGGTCTGAGCTTTGCCTAAGGCTCATTTAAGACCTGCTAAACCCCTCAAACAAGGCTTGAAATACCGGAGCTGCAGTGCACAGGATTAACTCTGGTCCTTCTGCAGAGGGGTGAATGTCATTCCCAGAACTGTGTTAATTCCTGATTTGAATTTAGATGACGTTTTAAATAAGAAACAAGCTCAGAACATCCACTGGGAATCCGTGACTTGGATAAACCTTGGTAAGTCACTAAATACAAGTTACTGTTGGAAAAGCGCTCTAACTGCAGTGCTGGTTGTGCAATAATAACAACAGTAATAACAATAATAATGAAGATCACTTCTTGAGAATAATAAGCTTCAGATGGTGTATTATATAGGCATGGCTGATGTACTCAGAATAGTATAGCAGCATTAATGAGCTCAAGATCAGCAAGCTCCATCTACAAAATACGCTCTCATGAAGAAAGAGGAATAGGCAAGGAGGTTCTACCCTGGGCTCTCCTCAAAAAGGCATTTTTCTCAAAGGAATGCAGCTAGAACTGGGAGAGAAAAGTCCCCAGGGCAGATTCAATCAGGACAACAAGGGTGATGAGACAGCAAAATCCAGCCAAACTCTCCCAGTGTCTTCAGGTTAACCCATTCTGCAGGATTATTTTCCATCCCCAAATAAGCAGCACTGGGAGCAGTAACTCCAACAAATACCCATCCATGATGAGCAGCTAACAGGAATGTCTCACCACAGCTCCTGGCTGCCCTGTCAACACCATGAGCCTCCTTCACAGGTCCTAGTTTGTTTAGGCTTCTTTTTACATGTAGGTGCTACTAGATATTTATACTGCAGGAGAAAAAACAACCCCCAAACAACTGACTCCATACCACCTTATATCGATGTCTACTCTAAGGTAACATGAGACCTTCCCATTCATCCTTGATTTCCCTCCACCAGTAGCTCAAACATGGTGAATCTCCAACAGATGTCCCCAAGCTGAGGGTGTGATAAAATAAATGACAGCCCTACATTTATCTGGAAGGGGGCAGTGGGAAAGCTTCCCATGAGCAGAAAGGAACTTTGGCATCTCCAACTGGATTAGCACACAGCCTACATCTTTATACATCTCTCAAAGCATGAGAAAGGCTTTCCAGAGAGAGAGAAAGCAGCAGCTGCACCAAATAATTAAATTTAAAATACATTTACTTTCAAAGTGGGAGAAAAACTGTCTCTTAACTCCCAATCTTTCATATTGTGGGCTCCAGTAAAATGGATGTTCTTTTCTCTTTAAAAGTCGTGTGATTTAATGTGCTGCTTCCCAGCAGGCTGCATCTGTTCTAAATGTTCGTATTCAAAATGTGGAACCAGTCCCTCCTCCCCCTTAATTTTACCTAGAATTATGAATACTCCATTTGCTTAAGTATATACTGAACAGATGAGCTACAGAAAGGCACAGCCACAATCTGGGATAATCTTCTGCATCCTTTGGGATACTTTTGGGAAATGCTGTGGAGGGACTGAGTAGCTGCAGTCTACCTGGGTACTGGGAGTGTAAGGATGGATAGGAGTCTTCAGGCAGAATTTAGGGCTGATGTGTGATCTGGGCTTTTATTCTGTGTTGCTGGGTGAAACACCACAGCTAAACCCTCCAAAATGTTCAAAATATGGATGAGCAAACTGGTTTGGAAGAGGTTCAGAGCAAAGGGGACTTGCGCAGGCTCCTGGAGCAAGTCATAGAATGGTCTGGATTGGAAGGGACCCCAAGGATCATACAGTTCCAACGCCCCTGCCACAGGCAAGGCCACCATCCTCCAAGCCTGGATCTACACTAGGTTGCCCAGGGCCCCATCCAACCTGGCCTTGAACACCTCCAGGGATGGGGCACCCACCACCTCTCTGGGCAGCCTGTTCCAGCCCCATACCACTCTCTCTGTAAAGAACTTACCCCTAACATCTAATCTAACCCTTCCCTCCTTTAGCTTCACTCCATTCCCCTTGTCCTGCCATCGTCTACCCTTTTAAAAAGTTGATTCCATTCCTGTTTCTCTGCTCCCTTCAGGTACTGGAAGGCTGCAATGAGGTCCCCCTGCAGCCTTCTCTTCTCTAGGCTGAACAAGCCCAGCTCCCTCAGCCAATCTTCATAGGGGAGTAACAAGAGTTACACTAGTAACGTCTCCATCCCTCTAATCATCTTTGTTACAATACAGCACACATTGTAGAGGAATGTTGGAGCAGAGAGAGTGATGGATACCAAAGGGAGCTCAGTGCTACACAGGGAAGTGAGCTGATGGCATCAGAACCACCACAGCAGGTTGCTCCTCCATGCCCAATTCCAGGCAGCACAGTCAGGTGAGCCTCTGGCTCTTCCACTCTTCCTCCATAGGCACTAACAATGGAAAATCCAAATTATTTCCACGGTGACTGGGTAATCATCTCGATGGCCCATAGCTGCAGAGGCTGAACTTTCTGACATCCCAAGTGACCACTGCTCAGTCAAAAATACTACTAAAATGTCAAATTAAATTCAACACTGGGAGGCACAAAGCAGGTCCCGGGGCAGGGGCAGCAGCCTTCACTCTGCCTGCACAGTGACAGTCCCTCCATGCACTTTAAGATTGGGAATGAAACCCTGAAAGCCTTACAAAGAGTTGGCTATAAACAGCAACCTAACATTCAGCAATAATTAAGATGAAAATAGAAAGCCAAGTACTGTTATGAGACCGGGGGGAGGAGGGGAAGCCCCAGCAAAGAACTTGATGAACCAGTACTGGTGCTGGTGTGGAGTAACAGGCAGGTATTCTGTGGGGAATGAGATATTGATGATCCTAGCACAATGAGGTGATGCAGAGGCACAGGGCTCCCAGGCAGGGGCACAAGATGCCATGCAGAGGGGTCATAGGGTGGTACCGGACCCCTCAGAGGTACTATTGCTTAAGACCTAAATATATATAGCAGCCAAAGAAATGCAGACCTTGGAAAAAACAGGTTTTGGGGTAGCAAAGAGATTAAGGAACAAGTATCCAACGGGTTTAAGAGGCTCTACATACAGTAAGCATGGATCCACCACAGGGATGCAGACTAAGAAAGCTCACGTAAAAGCCTGATGGAAAACAAATACCTTTCTTACCCCAAATGGATCCTACAGCCCTGTGGACGAAGCCACCAACCTCCACCTCCTGCTTCTCCTGGCAAAGAAGAATAAATGCCACCATCAGCATCACATTCCTCCTGGCAGCAGCACGGGACACTGATGACTCAGTGCCCTGTATTTTTTAAATATTAAGCGCAGCCAGGCCTGGCAGCAGAAAAGCTTTCCTGAAGAAGAGGCGTTCTGGATTTAGAGAAGGGTCAGTAGGACTAAAGGGGCTAAAAGCCCTTGCAGGACAGTGATTTCCACCTGCAAGGTGGGTCTGCTTGGTTGAATCTAAATTGAACCTCTGCTTCTGCTGGTTATGTCTCAACGCTCAGGCCGGCTTTGACCTACAATGGAATGGAAGGGAGCTTATAAGCAGGAGGGGATTCAACTTTTTAAAAGGATAGACAATGACAGGACAAGGGGGAATGGATTAAAACTAAAGGAAGGAAGGTTTAGATTAGATATTAGGGGGAAGTTTTTTACAGAAAGAGTGGTGAGGTGCTGGAACAGGCTGCCCAGCGAGGTAGTGGATGCCCTGTGCCTGGAAGTGTTCAAGGCCAGGTTGGATGGGGCCCTGGGCAACCTAGTGTAGATCCAGCCCTGAGGTTGGTGGCCCTGCCTGTGGCAGGGGGGTTGGAGCTCTGTGATCCTTGGGGTCCCTTCCAACTCATACCATTCTATGATTCTCTAAAAGCTGAAGGAGGGAAGGTTTAGATTAGATATCAGGGGGAAGTTTTTTTACAGAGAGAGTAGTGAGGGGCTGGAACAGGCTGCCCAGAGAGGTGGTGGATGCCCCGTCCCTGGAGCTGTTCAAGGCCAGGTTGGATGGGGCACTGGGCAACCTTGTGTAGATCCAGGCTTAGAGGTTGGTGTCCCTGCCTGTGGCAGGGGGGTTGGAACTCTGTGATACTTGGGTTCCCTTCCAACCCTTTCAACAACAGTCTGGAAAGCCAGGCACACGGGCAAGAGAGCCAAGGAAGAAAAGAGAAAGCCAAAAACTTACCCTGTGCCACCCCCCTGGTTCCCAGGGGGCAGTGCAGATACTAAGAAAGACCCGTGGAGCTACGCTTGGCTTATCATAGAGACTTGTGTAGTGGGATTTATTTTATTTTCCTTTTCTGTAATTAGTCAAGCTGGACTAATAACAACCACTTCATTGGAGGGTTAAGATTTCCATGACATTAACAACACAGTCTTGCTTTGCAAATAAGATGCATCTCCTTTCCCTCACAAGATTTCAAGTGTAACACTGCGCTAGTTACAGTGACTTGCAAAACTTGACATGAAAATCCGAGCTCTGAGAATTGTTTTGGGGTTGGTTCTTCAGGGGTTTTTTTTTTGTTTTTTGCTTGGGTTTTGAGGTTTTAGAAAGTTCCTGCATTTTGACATATTTGCTCCCCTCCTTTCTCAGATTTTGGACCAGGATGCACCAACACCTCCATGTCAATAAACCAAGATTGCTGCAAACCAACCCCCCATCCCCAGCAACTAAGCCCACTGACACTTAGATTCCTCCAGAACTTCAGACTCAGTGGCCTCATGGATGATGGTCAGAGGAGCAGGTCTGGGGATTTCCCAATTTTTCTAAGCAGAACCCAAACCCCATTCCCTGTGCCTCATGGAAAAGGAGGAGAAAACCAGCAGCAAGTGCTAGAAGAGCAACAGAGACAAAAGAGGAAATAATTTCTTAACCCCCAAACCATCACTGCGACGATGCTGAGAGCAATCAGTCTTGAGAAGCAGGCTGCCAGCACGCTGAGAGAGAAGCTCCCTTTCAGGAGCCTATTTGCAACAGCACTCAAGGACCGAAGCTGGGAGATGAGTTAGCTATTTTATGTAAGAAAGATTGCTTGAATAATCAGTTTTTCTGATGTTGCCACGGCTTTTCATTTGTTAGCACAGAGCATAATTGCTTCTTGTAAAGTTGAATGACTTTAAATTAGATGGCAAGATGGTCATTGCAAAGATAATTTTGACCATTCCCCATTCAAAGTTGTAGGTTTATAAATATGAGCTGAAATGAGATGGAACAATTAATCTGGCAACAGTTGCTTAATTTATCCCCTTTCTTTTGTTGCTTTCTTGCTACACTAGTATGTGTATCTGTGGGAAATGAAAAGCAGGAAAATAAAGGCATTCATTGAGATCAAGCCCTTTGCTGGACCTGGATGCCTCCAATGCAGTCAACACCAGCGCTTAAGCCCAGATTACATTAAAACAAGTTTGCCATGTTACTCCCAACACTCCTGTTTGGCACTGACCCAAGTATTATTGTGTGTTTTTATCCTCTCTCCAAAAAGCCACCAACGTCACAGACTGACCCCAGCTGGAAGAACCCCTGTGAGCCCCCCGTTCACAGCAGGATCTGGGCAGGTTGCCTGGGGCTTTCTCCAGCCACAGCTTGAAAACCTCTGGAGCGCAAGATCGGATCAGTTGATCCCCCACCTGCAACCTTCCTTCATGGAAGAGTTAATGATAACACTCTTGATGACTGTTTCTCACCAGCCAATTCAGCTGGGCTCATTTTTCCCTTGTTTTACCCATCTTTCCCCAAATTCTTGCCCTTCTATTTCTTTTCTCCCTACCAAAGGGCTTCCCATGTTCCTGGTGGCACCCACCACCCTGACCGCAGCAATTCCGCAGTTGCCATTTATGCACCAAGGTTCCAGTGGTGCCTTTTAATCCGGAAAAGCAAAGCTGCTCTCAGATCAGCAAGGAGCCCCCAGCAGAGCCCATGGGGCAAGCCCTGACAGCCACAAGCGTGGGGAGACGGTTCTGCCAGGAGGAATCAAAGAGCAGGAGAGACTCCAGCATGCCACCTGGCATCGGCAACAGCTTGAAAATTTAAGGGCGGGGGGAAGTTCAGGGTCATTTTTTCTCCCTCGAGTGTGCTCTGCTCTGCTTTCAGCCTGGGGATGATGAGAATGCTGGCAGTGAAGACAATGCATCATCGGGGAGAGGAGATTTTAGCAACTGGGGTGGAGGAGAAGAGGCACTGAGTGGTGGGAGGAGGAGGAAAAGGAGCCTATATAAAGCAGCAAACTTCAGAACACAGTCAATGCT